>OX465377.1:9964999-10564999 GCA_950004255.1 Mesopsocus fuscifrons
TTTCCTGTGATAGATGCCAGAAACCTAAACAATTTGTTTTTGATAACTAATCACTTGCTCTTAATTATTTCCTATAGCTACAAGGCAGGGTGAAGATGGACCTTCTGCAAGAATCAAAGGAGGTTGGAGCCAAGGTGGATTTATTACGAAACTTCGTCACACTGTTCCAAATGGAAGATGGAAAACCTCGCATCGGAAATGCCGTTACGAGCCCCAGGATATCTGACGACGAAACCAATTTACCCATCACTCCAGAAGATTTAGCCAGTCCTCCTGTCACTCCTGGAGAGTCTGCGAGTCTGCCAATGTCTCCAGAAGAAGCGGCGAGCCTCCCGTTGACTCCCGATGCGGCCAGCCCGCCCTTGACTCCGGTGCCCTGCCACGACGGCTCAACACCGTCGTCATCGCAAGATCCCCTACTTTGTGAATAATTCTTCTTACCAAGATGCCTGTTTGGAGAGGGTCAATATAGCTTGCATGGAGTGAGTGTTAATGACTTTTCGTTAAGCCTCGTTATACAGTGCTGTTTGTTGACGTTTTTGAATGTCCTATTTTCTTTCTAAGAAATTTATTTGTTCTGAAATAGGGTATATCTTTTTAATTTAATCGGTTGTGATTCAACGATCGAGTAATTTCTGACAAATTTTCTGTTGACAAATCATACTCGATCACGGAACCACAATCTGAAGAAAAGACACATTGTATTTCAGAAGAATTAATCATCCAGTAAATACTTAATTTCCTCAGAAAATAGATATTAGAAAACGTGAATAAGCAGCACTACATGATCTGAAACGTATTATGTCTGTGATTTTACGATCGATGAATTTTAGACAAATTTTTTATTGAAAAAAAAAACAAACTCAATCGTAAAATTACAACATAGGTAAGTAGCTAGTTAGTTAATTTCTGACGTTAAGAAGACGTACCTACTAAATGTCAGAAAATATAAATATCCAACAGTGTCCTCAAAAAATGTTCGGAAAAATGTTAACCAATAGCAGATATGTATAGGTTGGATAGAAACTAGTTTATAATTTTTTTGATACCTATAGGTATTCCTTCCTAAAAAATACTAATTGTATTTGGTTTCTACATTTGCTACTGGTAGGTAGCTAATAAAGTACTTAAGTGTTTTTATTTAGTCAATTAATTAGGTAGGTAAGTAAGTAAGTAACCTATATAACCTACCATTTAAGAAAAGGAGGTACCTATACCTACCTAGAGAGCCTTGTTCAGCTGTAAAGGCTGAATCTACGGAGATAGCAACAGCAACTAGGTCAGTTTTTGAAAAGGGAAGCTCAGTAACACGAAAATAATTAGGTAGTGTTTATAGTGAAAAGCAAAGCGAAATAAAGGACCCAAGAAGAGTATTATAATATTCTAATAATATGTAGGTATATTCCCGTACCTGTCTACATAGGACATAGGACCTACAGGCTCGTGCGCCTGAAAGTAATTTTCTATTTTTTTCTACGTATCGAAATTTAAATTTTGGCGGTTTTTTTTTCTTTCGTGGAAGTAGCATATTTCTTCTGCTCGTACTTCTATGAGTCACGTGGTCTTATAACCAAAATACGGCACCAAAATGCGTGTCGAAAATTGTTATTTTTGCTCTTCAAGAATTTACCCCGGCCATGGAATACAGTTCGTGAGGAATGATTGCAAGGTAATTAATCCTTAACCTTAGAAAAAAGGGAAGTGGAGGATTTTCTTTATATTGGTTTTTATGTCACCACAGGCCCTCACCATGTGTGTGCGACTAGCGACTGTAGGTACGATTCCTCGCTTGCAGAGTGAGGAGTCCATCGAGGAATCAATTTTAGTAGGGACCAACCTTGTGGTCTCTCCCTATTTTATCCACATAACAATTGAAACCTTGGTCCTTTTGTTAACCAGAATCAGTGTAGTAGACAGGCTGTGAGGGTTTCACCACAGTATTACTGATGGGAGCTTTATGGAATTCTCCGTAAACTAAAAAGAAATACCATTGAATGAGGTTGGACTTGAGATGTGAGTGCCACGATTAGTAGGACTTCTCCTTGAAATTAATGTCGGTACATTTTAATAAGAATTCTTCAACGCTTTGGTAAACCTTATTTTGTTATTATGTAATTTAATGACCATCTGGCAATTTCAGATCTTCAAATTTTGTCGTCCGAAGTGTCATCGAGCGTTTAAGAGGAAGAAGAACCCTCGCAAGACTAAATGGACCAAAGCTTACCGGAAAACTAATGGAAAGGAACTCACTGTGGACCCTTCGTTTGAGTTCGAAAAGAGAAGGAATATTCCAGTGAAATACAACAGGGAATTATGGCAGAAAACTGGTAAGACAATTCATTTAAAATGTTGACTACTTACTATAGTCCAAGTCAGGCTAGGAGCGTACCGATTACTCATAATTTCTTGCAAATCGAGGACTGATCAAAACTTCTTCTTGAGCAGGGAAATATCTGCTCAGGGTCGGATTGGCATTTTTAGCGTATGGTAGAATATGGAACCCAAATCCGGATCGGCGTCAACTGAAAATCTTTAAGAAATTATGAATAATCGGTACGCTCCCAGCCTGAATTGGACTATAGCTAGGTACCTACCTATATGAAACAAGGGCCTATTGTTGTGCCTAGTAGCGAATTGAAACTAGTGGTTAAAAAATTCTAGGGGGGCATTTTTTTATTTATACCAAATTACCCATTTAAAAAAATGTAATTTCTGAGGCTCATCATGCATCTTCTTCTCTTGGTTGTACTGTTGTGTAACAAAATTACTATTCCCGATGTAACGATTTCTGCAAGATTTTCAGAAAACTTATACAGTCACGGAACAGCAAACATTGAAAAATTTGCGAGATAAAGTTAAGCATTGGTTTTTGTAACAATTATTACATTGAAAGGTAATAGATACTACTGACATATATCCGAATAATCGGAGCAAACTTCTTAAAGTCATGCTCTGTTTTCAGTTGAAGCAATGAAGAAGGTTGAAGAAATCAAACTGAGGCGCCAGAACACCCATGTAATGCAGCGTCTGCGAAAGGCACACGAGCTGGAGGTGACGAAGGATGTGCGGGAAGTGCAACGCGATCTTTCTCTGGTTCGATCCCCCGCCGCCGGAAAAGCACCAGCGAAAAAATCCCAGGCTGTTGTCGAGGAGATTCACGAGTCTGACGTAGAAATGGAGGAGGATTCACCCATGCTGGTTGAGGTTCACTGAGCTCTAACTAGAATAATTGTAACTTCGTGACTGTAATCAGTCATTCATTTAAAAGTAATGGAATACACCTGGATGCGATGTTGCGCTCAGAAATAGTGACTGATGATTTCCTCATCCGTTCCCTCTGCAGTAAAGTTGTGAAATATAATTCTTCTAGCCAGGTAAGGTTGCTTCAAATCAAGCTGTATCGTATCGTACCTTAAAGTTGTACTCCCTGAGTAATTAGGATGTGTCGACCGGTTAGAAGCATGATTTACCTGTTAGGGCCGGAGGGTGGTTATTTTCATTTATTTGTGTATTTTTAATCGAAGGAACAGTGGGTCACACTATATTAAATTAGCTACTGAACTGAAAAATACAAATAAAACGTTAAGTAGGGAATAACCCCGAGAAAATGAACATTGACATGAAACGGCAAAGTCCATGACTTTTTACAGACCTACATAAGTACATAAGGGACATAGCATAATACGACATCGCGATCTTTGAAGTACCATAATAATTGTTATTCTATTTTGAGCGCTCAGTGTTTTAAATTGTCAATCATATCCTGTGTTGCATAGTGAACCGGTGTTCATTTCATCTTTGCGTTTTTTTTTGCACCAAGACGACTACTTTTTGTCTTGTTGTAATTTAACCCTTACATTTTAAAGAAGATAATAAAAGAGAAGTTTGTCAAAAGGGCGCGATTTATACTTTAGATTGTATTACATAAGCTTGGTGAAGCCAGTGGAGTGCTTGAAACGGTTGGCGCCGCCTGCTGTCGCTCAGTCAGCAAGCAGCTTATGGATACGAACCAGCTATGACTTTAATCAACAGAGGTATGTGCCACGTATTCTTGTATTTGTCTACTGTATTCACGAAAACAGATTTGTGAGTAACCTGCTGAGACAAATTATTGCTGCACTTTTCCGTTTCTGTCGAGA
The DNA here is from genome assembly GCA_950004255.1 of Mesopsocus fuscifrons. Classification (NCBI taxonomy): domain Eukaryota; kingdom Metazoa; phylum Arthropoda; class Insecta; order Psocodea; family Mesopsocidae; genus Mesopsocus; species Mesopsocus fuscifrons. The sequence continues at coordinate 9,969,139 of OX465377.1, forward strand.
TAACCTTGGCACAGCTGTTTGATATATTTTATATTGTTTAGCACTGAAGGGGGCTGTGGGCATCATGCTGGCCGCGATCACTTTCAGATACGTCACCCATTCTCCCAGCGCATTTGTCCAAAAACCTAGTGATAGCTACGACTTCATTATTGGTGTGTACCTACCTACCTACCTGGTTCCTCGTATTGATATTTCGACAGAAGTACCTGCCTTCGCTGAGAAGTTTAGCTGAGCATTTTGCCTTGCGTTATTTTGCCATACTTTGCTGTTGTCACTGTCTCGAACCTTGTCCCTCAACATATAGTCAACGAGAAAGTAAAAATGTCCAAAAGATCATATTAAAAGTGTCAGCAAATTGTTTCGAATGTTCACTCTTACGAAATACTTAGGTACACTGATTTTCTCTTTCAGTGGGGGGCGGAAGTGCTGGGAGTTTGATAGCAGCTCGGCTGAGTCAGCACTATAGCGTGCTTTTGATCGAGGCTGGGCCCAGATTTGGATGGTTAGCATCCATCCCTTTGGCTGCTCCCTTCCTGCAGGGTACTGAAAATGACTGGCAGTTTCGGACGGAACCGCAGCAATTCTCCAGTTTCGGGCTAGTGGACCAGGTAGGAACTGCTGTACTTGGAGAACTAGCTGCCTAACGAAACAAATACTGGACGAGTCGGAAATCTGACTGGGAACTATTGCTACAACTGATATATTCTTTTTTTTTACATTACCTACTCATTTGTGATCACAATAAACAGCCTATAGCTCAGGCATCTACCCTTTGTCACACCGATCTTCACTAGTTTGAACTCCATCGGAGCCATGTCGTTAAAAAGTACCCAAAACTGCCTGCATATCTTTGTAAGCCAGCTAAAGGCTCGATCATACTAGAAATGACCATCAACTGAACTGTATGTACCTACATATTCTGTGAGCAGGTTAGTTTCTGGCCTCGTGGAAAAGGCCTGGGTGGCTCGGGACAAATGAACTACCTGGTGCATTACCAGGGACGGAAGGAAGACTGGGAAGAAATGGCGCAAGCAGGCGTACAGGGATGGAGCCACACTACTGTGGCCCACTATTTGGCCAAGCTCAAAGGAAAATCCTATCGTCATGAGGAAATTAAGGTACCTATACAAGCTTCATAAAGGAATTACGGCTGGTAGTGCGGCTGATACTACTGCAAAGTGCAAACTGACAACCATCTGACAGAATTTGCTACTTTTTTTAACATACAGGATACAGGTAAGGTATAGCATTAGTGTTCTTCTTGACATGGCTGAAATGGAATACCCGAAATTAATTATAAACTACCTAAACTTTTTGCTTCTTGACACTTTTTCATTTTGGAATTTGAATTTGAATTTGAGGAACTTCAGTTTCTCGTTTGCTTGTTATTTTTTTTATATTAGAAGTACCGCACTATCGAGTAATATATTGATAAAAACGCACTTAGAAGCTGGGGAAAATTGCCATTCCATTAATTTTCTAGTTATGTTAAAAAGACAGTTTACTACCTACATTTTTGCTTCATATCTACATTACATTAAGTCGTCCAACTTTTTAGGTGGTACCTCCAGCGTGCGCAGAGGACGAGCTTGTTCGGTGCTCGCCCGGGCGTTGTCACGTTAACGTATCGCGACTGTTTGTGGAGGCGCCAAACGCGGACCCAACGTTCCAACGCCCCGTCCTGTTCACTACCATCACCCGCGAGGTCCGTACGGACAAACCCGCTATCGTGCTCACGAAGGAGGATCCTCAAAAGAACCATCTCCTTAACGCTCTCATTGGTGGGTACAGTTTACATTCAGAGTATTTTAGAAGGGGAAATTCGGATCAGACAACACCAATTTACTTTCGGCAGTTTCTAAGGAAAGGTGAGAGGGGCTTGGGATACGGATGTGGCATGAATGGGACAAATCGAGGAGGAGTACTTGAACCATCCACTTCCCTGAATGAAAAAATCAGTCACCCTGACCTCGCAGGATTTCAAACTGAATAAACTACGCACATCTCTGTTTAGGAGCCTCTCAAGAGTTGAAGCACTTGCGGTTGGCTGTCTCTCCTGGAGAGAGCACGGTGCATGCCGGTCGTCGCTGGAGCAGCCTGCAGAGTCACCTGGAACCAGCGGTGCACCGCGGTCAACTTCACATCTTACTCAACGCGCCTGTGTCACGTGTCACATTCCGCGGGTCTCGGGCACGCGGCGTAATGGTGCAGTCCCGCAAGGTGATGGCGAGACGAGAGGTTATCGTATGTGCGGGTGCAGTTGGCACGCCGCATCTACTGCAACTCTCCGGTGTTGGACCACGACCGTTGCTAGAACGTCATGGCGTGAGTTGATTTTTTCCTTTGAAAGTTTTATAATTTAACGTTGACAGCTAGGAGCCTCGTTAAGTACAGGTATTTACAGTTTCTGGATCTATTTTTCAAAGTTTTTAAAACTTCTCGTTTGTAGTGGAAGTGGGCTTTCTTAGACTGGAGAGTATGTGTATCAGCTATCGTCGAAGGTATTCTAGCCAGAATAGGTAGATACAGTCTTAAACGCAAACTTCGTCTTTTGCAGTGGTCGCACATCCACACGCGCATATTTTTTAACCTTGCCTTTTCTTACTTACCTACTCTGTCGGGTGATTCCAGATTGGCGTGGTAGCAGATTTGCCTGTGGGCCATAACTTGCACGACCATCTGAACGTGCCTCTGTACGTGAAGTTGGAGCAGCCAGTGAGCCTGACCATCTCCAAAATCTTGCTGCTTAGTCAGGTCGCCAAATATGCCTTCACGGGCAGGGGTAAGTTAGTAAATCCAATGTCATAGCGGAATATTTCACAAATAGCCCTTTGTAGCTGGTAGCTTTTCCCTTTCTCTGTCCTCACCCCATGGACCCCTCGAATCTCCCAACCTAGGTGTAGGTAGCTTGTTTTCTAAAAGAAAATAGGGCTTGCGAAGGATGGAGCCACGAAAAACGTTGCGAGATTCCATACCCTCACATGTTCTGTGGTTAGACTGCGCGATATTTTCCATGGCGGAGTAACTGGTTCTGTTCAAAACTAAAATTTAGCCAGCAATGCAGAAATGTGTAGTGTGGAATGTGTTTTAGGGGCATTCGCTCGGTCTGGGGTGGCTGGGACAGTGGTGGCTGGCGAGGCGGGCCTGCTTCTCTTTGGCTTGGGTTCACCAGAAGAAAAATTGTTTCGAGTAATCTCTAACTATAAAGCCCAGGTAAAGGTTTTTGTGGAAGGAACGTAAGGGACAGCACAAGTAGGTAGAAAGTTTCTAACGTTAAAAAGCTATATTTCATTTTTGTAGGTATTCAATGCAGTCTTCCCTGATCATCGAAACCATTCGGCAGAAGGATTTGTTTTCTTGGCAACATGCCTAAGACCCCAGAGCCGGGGATGGGTGCATATTAAGAGTAAAAATCCTACGGATTCACCTACCATACAGCCCAACTACTTACAAGACCCCAGTGACGTAGTCTGTACAAAACAAGGTAAGTATCTGCAAGTTTGAACCAGCACAGGACAGTACACAATTCGCAGAGGAAAATACCCCGCACAAAAAAAAATATTTACGAAAGTTGACTCGTAAAAGCACTCTGGTGAAGGCAGCGTCCAGGCTGTTCCTCAGAAGCTTCAATATTTTAATTTTAATAAATTTTTGTAGTATCAGTAGTCATAATTAAGTGAATATTAAACATCCCACAGGCTCAAATAAATGCAAAATGAGTTATGCAACCTCGTTCTAGGTCACGTAGTTTCCCGACCACATGTAAAAGTTAACTTATAGGCAACCACGTCAGTTGGAATAGTCTTAGTTAGAAACACCCACCATGAAACCTTCAGGCCTCCTGCAATGGGTAGGTACCTAGAATCATCATTAGTCCGCTAATCGATCCTTCGATAAAAAAAAAAAAAAAAAAAACCGGTGGTAAACTTTGGATGGAAACATTAATTACAGCGATCCGACTGGCCCGCCGGTTGGTGCTGACCGCCCCTTTTCAGCGTTTGGGGGCGAAAATACATCTGCCCGTGTTAGACGAATGCCTCGAGTTCGAGGCCAGTTTAACCGATGATCAGTACGTTGACTGCCTCATAAGAACAACTGGGATCACTAGCTATCATCCTGCAGGCACAGCCTCAGCGGGCAATCTCACGCACAGCGTACTGGACAGTGCTTTCAGGTTGGTTATTTCCGTTATTTAAACTGACTAATTGTGGTGTTGGAAATTCCTTTGCTAGATTAGAACTGCGAAACTGGAAATTTTGATGTAACCGTCGTAACATTGATGTTCGTCGTAGTCTACAGAGCTTTATTTAAGAATAATTTGAATTTGAATGCAGGGTGGATAAAGTGTCGAGCCTGCGTGTGGTGGACGCCAGCGCCATGCCAGTTCCCCTACTCGGCGCGCCTCACTCCGTCCTACTGGCTATGGCCGACAGAGCTGCCAACATGATTCTAAGTGAAGCCAACCATGCCCTCTGACCGTGCAATTCACCGCTTTCTCTGTTTAGACCGACGATATTTTGTACAGGTTTTCATTTGAAATCAGAACAACTAGCTGCAGGAAAGCACCTGAACAGAATGTTGGAGGGATTTCAAGTGAAACGGATTTAGAAACAGATTTGAAGATCAGTTTTCGAAACTCCCAGTAGCCATGGCATCTGTTTGCACTCTGCACTGGTTACTGATAACTCTGCGTAAATCGGAGGCTTCGAGAATAGGGTATAGGCCACTCAGCAGAGAATATTCTAAGGCTGACTGTGAGTCGTCATTAATTAGGGAGGTGCCACTCGTACCATTACAGAAATTCAAAAATTGATGTTATCCAACATGGATGAGTATTATTCAACCCAGAGCGCTTCAACGCTTATGCTCCGATTGTATCTTGATCATCATGTGAGGTAATTAGAGTAAAAAGTCAAGAGTTCAAATAAAGAATCCCTATATTATCAATCATTGCAACGAGGTGTATAAAAAATAAAATGGTATACTTGGTTACCCACGATAGCGATAGCGTGAAAGGCATGCTGATAAACCTCTACAAAACTGCGCTTGGACAGAGGTGAGACCAAAAGGAAAGGACAAGCCAGGATGTTACGGCTTGCGGGATAGTTAACGGGAACATAAAGTAGAAAGCTTCTAACAGCCCCTACAATACTTACCCGTCTGCCCCTCCGCCACCGAAGTTACCACAGATTCCCAACCGGTTCGTCTGCAACAATAGGGACATATGTATAAGAAATCAATCAGAGCGTGAGGTGGTGTAGCTCGCAAAATATGCTTTTTATATCTCAGGTAGGCGACCGCTGCGCCGACCGACCCGAAAAGAAAGATATTTTGAAAAAGGGTCCAAAAAAGACGCTTTTCTTGCTTTCACCCTGTAGAGAAATTCTTTGTTCTGGCATGCATATTATTATGTCACAACCATATACGAATCAATTAAGCTGGGATTTAACTGCATTAATCGATAGAACACAAAACGCACCAACGCGGGGTCCTACGGAGAAATTTGGAAAATGGAGAAGTTTCCTGACTCACCTAGGTATGAGCATGCTGGTATGGGCATTCAGGGTCCCGGCATGACCCCGCCAGGTCGTGAGGACAAAGCTCCTTAAGAGGGTCCAAACCTTTCACAGCACTGAAACACACGACGAGTTACGATGAGAGGCGCTCAAACTGTGTGCCTTACCGACAGACCCAATACATACCTGCCGTTCAGGGGAGACTTGTAGTTCTCGAAGTCACCTGTGGACGTCAGGTGGATGTTCGCCTCTGGAAGTAAAATAAAGTGAAAGGTAAACAGCCACAGAAAGTGATTCCCATGGAATAAGAAAGTAAGAGTGGTGAGTATGCCGAAGCCTCCGCAACCAATCCAGCCGTTTTTCCTTGAAAGATGTCTTGTCAGAGGTTTGAAGTTACTTTAGAGAAAAGAAGAAGTATACATCTTCCAGCAACCTACGTATACGTATACAGTATCTTTCCTTGGTTATGTACAATCTCATATAACTTCAAATCCCTAAAGAAACATAGCACAGTGACCATGGGCCCATTCTGCGGAGGCTCGGTGAGTTTCGAGCCTCTTACATAATTCATTCTGAAATTATTGACAAGAAACTGTTAACACTGAAATGGTAAAGAATAACCTGGCCTTGGCCATACTTGCTGACGCTCCTGCTAACTCGCTGGAAGCCATGTCTCGGTCATCACTTGATGCGTGGGAGTTCGATGCTTCTCCAGGGGTAGGCACATCTTTAGAGTTGGCAGAGATGCCTTCACTGACAGTAGTTTTCAACATATCTTCTTTATGGCCAGAGTCAGTCACATTTACTTTTTCGCATCTAAAATCCGACTGTTTTATTTCTGCATCACTGTTGACCGTCTTGGAAGAATTTTTTGAGGGTGTTAACAGCCGCTTCGTTGGACCGAGGAGACGTTTGATTTTAGTACGAAGGGCGCCAGCTCTGGTGGCGTGGGCGATCCTTTTCTGCTCAACGCAGACCACTTGAAGCCGCAAACGAGCCAGCTCATCCCGGGTGCTCTTTTCTAGGGCAAGTTCTTTCCTTAGAAGTGTCATTAGTTGACGCGCTTTCAGTGCAGCAGTTTCCAGCTTCGTTTTAACATTTGGTAGGTCCGAAACAATCGACAAATTGTTGCTTTCACGTTTCTGATTTGTCATTCCTTCAAATGGTATTACACGGGGTACACCAAACTTTGAGGCGCTTGGCTGCTGTTGAGGCTGGGTAACTTTCTTTCGTACGCTGATTTTATTTTCAGTCGCTTTACTAGAGACACTCTTTAAGTGATCACTAGAAAGTATTTTTGGTTGTTTTAGTGGCGCGTGGAGCTGATTATCACTCAACTTGGCAACTTCAACAATTTTCTGTCGGCCTAATGGCGACTTCATGTCCTTTCCAGGATATGATTCTTTTTTCGATTGTGTTAATGGCACGTTGAGTGAATGGGTCAGAGGCATAATCCCACTTCTTATAGTATTTGATGAGTTCAGGACTTGTTTCGTGATCGGCTGGATCTTATTCTGAAGGGCGCTTGAGGGATTACCAGTTGCTGCACTCACTTCTTTCTTGATAGCAGAAGTAGTCAGAAGGTGCGTTTGCTGCTTCATGCGACTCTCAGCTATTTTTTTTTGCAACAAACTACTCGAAGAAAGCTGGATATCTTGCCGACCTATGGTACTTGCTCTGATGAAACTGGAGGACTGGAATCCAGTGGGGACAGAATCAGTCTTAATAGCAGTGTGTTCCGTGAACGCTGTTACAGCGCTTTGTCCTTCCTTCTCTGTTTCTGGAAGTTTTTTCGTGGACAGAGGGCTGGATGATCGGCTAGATTTCAACTTGAGGTTCTTCTCTTTCTCAGCGAGTTTCCTCTTAAGCTGCAAGTACTCCAGTCGTTGTGAGGGCGGCAGGTGGGCGTGGACAGCCTGTAACAAGAATCGTTCACCCACAAAAAAATCAAACCACACACGAAGTGCGCTCAATAATCTCGTCAAACGATACAGATCCAGAATTTTCTTTTAAGGCAGTACCTACCGTGTCAAATTTTGGCTTGCCATATCGATATGGTAGTGGTGTAAATGAATACTAGCTGTTCTGAGAGAGTATTAGTGTACGTACATACAGAAAAAAGTTCTCAACTTGTACAAATTATGACTGTGTTCACCTCTGGGGTAGGAGGAGTAGTTCCTGTAGTTTCCTCCAGACGGCGCCGTGCCTCCGACAAGAAGTCGTCTATGCTGTTCACTAGAGTTCCGATCTCTATAAAGCAACAATAGTGATGGTTCTCTGTCAGACTTCTAACCCACACAAAAAAAGCTCTAAAGTAGGACTAATTGTTAACTGCAACTGTCGAGTGGTCTACGGCGCTTGTGCTTGCTGCTAGAATTCCGACCGACCTGTAATGAGTCCCTGCATGATCAATCTTTACTGCTTCCGCCTGCAGTTTTCGGCCTAGCCCCACAACTCTGATGCATGTACCTTTCCTAGCATTGACATCGCACCGAAAAAAAAACGCATACTTTTGGAAGTAACGAACGATTCAACACAATACGTACCTGTCGACTTGATGTTTTTGTTCTCTTCAGCGTCATCATCGCTTGAGTCTGGCCCAAGACTGACGACAATACGCTCCGGTGGAATAGCTGGCCCCTTGTTCACAGTGGTAACGTTCAAAGTAGAAACACCAATTTTCTGACTCACGATACGCTTCGCCACTGCATCCCCCTTTTTTGCCGTAATTACATTTAATGTGGGGAAGCCACTCTTCTTTCGCCTTGATACCAACGGGCGGGTTTTCAGCACATTCTGTTCGCTTGAAACGACAGCAGTTTTGATGGGCTCCATTGTAATTTTGGCGCTTTCAGTGAAATTATTAGGAGTCTTTAGTCCCATTTCGAGAGTTTTCTTTGCCCGAACGGGCTCGGGTGATAGCTTCGTATTTTTGGCAGTGTTGGTAGAGACTAGAATCTTTTTGGAAGCAACCAGTTTTTCTTTGTTTCCCAGCACAGCGCCATTTTTCGGTATTTGTTCTTGCTGCGATATTTTGGCAGTGATTTTCTCTCTTGAAACTGCAGCTGAATCATTTAGAACTGGAACTGGAGTAGTAAGGAAACTTGGGAAACCTAAGGTCGCATCATCAGAAACTGACATTGTGGTATTTGTGGCAGTGGCGCTAAAAGGAGATGTGTCTTTCGCTGTCGGTGTGGGTAATACAGGAACTGAGCACATCGTGGATTCTTTTCCGTCACTTGACACTCGAGTAACTTCTTCAGATATCCTGTTTACAGCGACATCATTTTCGATCCCTCTCATCTTTTCTTGGGATAATTGCTTAGCAGCTGGGAGAGGAGGTAGAGAGTCGTGCTCTAAGGCTGGGTGTAAAGGGTCTTCAGAAGGCTTAGCAACTGGGAGAGGAAGTAGAGAGTCGTGCTCTAAGGCTGGGTGTAAAGGGTCTTCAGAAGTCGGATTGATGGGGTTGGAGACAAGGGAAATCGGGCCAATAGCAGGGGCAGGTGGTGGACGATGGGGCAGGGAAGCGAGAAGTTGCTGCCGGAGAAGGTGCTCGTCCCCTCCATCCACACCCTCCCCTTCTTGATTCTCTTTCCCATCTTTCAATTCTCCTTCTCCTTTTTTTGCCCCTAGCTCTGAACCGCTGTTTCGATTGGCCTCAACATTTTTCCAGTTTTCTATTGAGTCTTTTAGTTGTTCCTTCTTTTTAAATTTTTTCCTTAGTATGGACGGGCGCTTTTTTAGTATAGCTGTTTTTAGTGCTTCCGCGCGGAGGGAGAATTCGTTTTCAGTCGTGTCGATGTCAGCCCCTTCGTCACCTACAAACAAAAGGTTCTTTAATAGTAAATATACAAGTGAAGATTCAAAGAATACACCTTCAGGTCTATTTCCGTTCTAAAAGTGCCCGATGTGTGCCGAGCACAATGCGAGTGTTCAATAGTATTCGTTTGTACCTCTTGGTGAGGGAAAAACGGAATAAGTCCACAGGGGGAAAAATAATGCTGGCTTCAGTTCGTTCGGAAATTTTTAACTCGAAGAGGTGGCCTAAAGATAAGTGAAAGATAGGTGCCACAAATTTGTTTCCGTTTTCAGCAGGGCAGACCTTCCCACATCCCAATTCCCGGGCTGAAAATTACATGAATGTGGGAACTCTCTTACACTAACAGCTCTAATATTTTACGTTCTGTTCCTAGCTAATTTAACCCACCATAAATGTGGGGAAAATGATTCTATTCACACCTGAAGTTTTGGTGGGCGTCCGTTGCGATCGCAAAGCGCTGGCACGGAGAAGCTCAAGCTCCACCTCCTCCTCCGAATCAGGAATCGTGATGGGTCGCGAGCTCTGAGAAGACTCAGAATCATGAACCGTGATAGGCTGTGACCCATGTGAGCATGGTGAATCAGGAACTGTTATCACATGACCTCGATGAGAAGGTTCAGAAGCGGTAGAAATCTGTGACTTCGGGGAATAAGGAGAATCCGGAATATATGCAGGCTCGGATTTTGGGGTATACGGGGAGTCCGGGCTGGTGACAGGCTGTGATTTTTGCGAAGATGGTGAGTCTGATATGACGGCACGCTGAGGCATGTGAGGCAAGGACGGTTCCGGCATTGAAAAAGAATGGGACTCGTGAGAAGCCTGCGACGTGGCATCTTCCATCTCCACCTCCGCTATATCAGAGGCCGGCATCACTTGGCATGTTCCTGTTAACAATAGTTAGGTTTCTGTACTAAAGGGAAGTGAGCCAGGGTAGCTGTTCACAATTTCGTTGATCCTTCCATCCATTACAAACACCGGCTTGGCAGGAAATCGGGGTAAATGTAAGACGTATGTGCTCAATTAAGAACAAAAAAGGAACAGGATTGTGAGTCTTAAATGGCACCAGAATGGACATGTGCATGTCCTGAGGAAACCGTTGTCTCATCATCGTAATTTCTATATTCTTGACGACTTCGCCACTGAAATAAGGTTTAATATACTTATACTTTTTTTCAGCCTAAACCGTTACAAATGGGGTTTTGGTTCGGTTCTGAGATGGATCATTGAAAGAGAGAAAAACTAAGTAGCTTCTTTTTAATACCTACCATCATTTAACTTCTTTTGTTGGAGTCGTTGCAAGAACTTGGTGCGCATCACATCGAAGTCTGGGCCCCGTTTCAAATTTCTTAGAGCTCTATCCTCTCCAGGAGGAGAGAGTTCAAAGCCCTGAAGCTGCTGAAGCTGCTTGAGATCTCTTGGAGGAATGACTACACCTCTAGGAGGTGACAAGTCGTCAAGTCGCCTGGAATTTCTAGGGGGACTCGATAATTCCAGTGGTCTCTTTTCAGTTCTACAAGAAGGCAGCTCAAAGTCCGGATGTCGCTTACAATTTCTTGGCGGACTCAACTCCAATGACCTCTTTTCAAATTTAGGAGAGGGATTATACTCTGGTAGCCGCTTGGGGTTTCTCGGGGGAGTAAATTCCAATAACATCTTTTCCACTCTAACGGGCTGGAGGTTGAGGTCTGGAAGTCGTCTAGATTTCCTCGTATGAGTGACTTCCACAGGCCTCACTTCATTTCTAGAAGAAGCGACTTGAAGAGCTCGTTTTTTACATTTTGGTGTACTGAAACAATTAAGTCTTGTTTCACCCCTTGGGGGTACCACTGATGGAATCCTTTCCCCCACTTTAGGAGGTTGCAGGTTACGTAAATGAGCGCTGTTTTCTATCTGAGGAGGTTGAAGGCTGCGCATTTGAGCCCTTTTCTTGCTACCAGGTCTCTTCCTTTTCCTGTAACGAGCTGGCTCTGGACTTCTTGTCACCGAGTCGTCACTTACAACTTCATAGTAATCTGAAAAATAACTACTGGCTTCAAAATTCCAAGCTAAATGTGCTTCTTCTCCTCTTAGCAGACTTGGATCTGAAATGGCATCGGAAGATGACGAATACCCTAACCAATTACAAAATTTGGGCACCAAGGTTACTGATTTCCGAAACTGGTTTTGTTTCAGTCTGACATCCCTAAATTTACAGACTTATGGTTCTCCAACCTACCCATAAAAAACAATTTGAAAGTTACTATTTTTACCTGAAACATCATTTTGTCTCACAAAAGGCGCAGCAGGAGAAGGCGATGGAGTCGGGGAAGGAATCTCTCCCTCTTCAAGTGAGTCTTCCGCATCAGCATCCATAATAATTATTGTTATTCACTCTTTACTTCTGCAATAGAGAATACTTAGGTACTTAGGTGAAGTAAAGAAAATTAGTAACATATCCTACCTGTAACAATTGCATTTTCTGATACCTTATCTGGGAACCGCGGTGCACAGTTTGGGGACCACTGAATACACCATAGGTAGCTAAACTGGGTCCAATTGGGTCAACAAGTAGTGTTTGAAGCCAAAGTGGTTGCAATAAGTTAAACATCAGTGTAACATGCCTCCTGCCATTCAGGTTTTGAGTGGAGCTGCTGTGTATTGTATTTTACCCCTGATGACTCATCCGATAGACATTGCGTAACGTAGGAATTTATTGTCCTATGCGATGTGTCACAGATTTTCAAAAAGACCACATCGTATCAAAATTAACCTTACCCCACCATCCTGGCACTCATATCAATGTTAAATGGCCAGTTTAACATTACGTAGTCCACTGTACAACATATTATATTGTTGGCATCACCTACTTTATGTCACCAGTGCAATGAGGAGGACATTTTGTTAGCCTTGAAATAAGGTGGATTGAATAAAAAAGTAAGAAAAATAATATTTTACCTCGTTTTCTTACAGGTGAGAATATCTCTTCACATTAATTTTAAAGCTGGATATTAAAAAAAAAAAAAAAATTAAAACCTTCGCCATTGGGCAAATGTTGTTGTAGCTTTCTGCTTGGTTATGGTTGCCATCTTTTTTTAGGGCCTATGTTCTGGGCCCTTCATTTTTTGGCGGGTTTACGGATTCTTTGTCTTTCGTCACTAGAAGTCGTACGCGGTATAGGAGAATCAATGAACTATTTGATTTACAGAGATTAAAATTTTTCATCCACCCCTAATGGTATAGTTTTGAAGATATCGAAGACTTGTAGATCGTATATGACGTTGCCACTTGAGCAAATTATAGTAGGCATTTTTAAACTGCATTTGCTCTCATTGAAACTTATTTTAAGTTGGTAGATAAGTAGGTACCTCATTTAAAATAAATACGTAGATTTTGTACAATATAAAAGATAGAGTATTCTCTTAAAGCAGGTAGGTACTTCGAGGCATCCTATATTGTATTGTCCACACCCCATTTAGGACGCTATTATTATAGGTCCTACTCTACCCTACAAAATTGTACTCCAGAGGTAGAGGATAGGTATAATACTTAGTAACACGGGGAATGAAGACCGTCAATAATAACTAGCCCCAACAGTGCCAATAATTCCGTTAAATCCCCAGTTCTTTTCGGTGAAGACATTTGGTGGAAATCAAGAGGGTAGGTAAGTATATTGTTACTTCGCAAATCACTTTCAAAGAATATATATATTCTCTCGAATGTTCCTGTTCTGACCAGATGCCTGTTTTACCGCATGAAACTTATGTCTGCAGTGCATCCTAGGTAGGTCCTGTCTTCAACAGGACATGCAGTGACTAACACAGCGCGAAAGCCAAAAAATAATCCCCACAGAGCGAGCGAGTGACCCGATCTCCCCATACCGGTTGTTGGTATAGATCTTCGATCGAAGAGGTGAACGCATCCGCAATTACCTCGATGACCTTGAACGTCGGCTGTGAAGTAATGGACCAACCCTACGGTTTTTACTAACTTATATGTGGAATCTGGCATTTAGAAGTTGTCCCAGACTGTCTTCATGCAAAGAAACAGATATACTTACCTACTCGTATTAACGTTCCTAATCGATTTCGTAACGGAGTAAGTTGGAGTATAAATAAGTAGGTACCTACCTACCTATAGGTATAATTTTTAAAAGGTAATACCTATGTGCCCGCATAGGGACGTAACACTGCAGTTGTAATTTTGGCTAAGCAGAAGAAGCGTCAGCCAAAGCGGGACAGAAGTCGGCCGCAATCTGATAAGAAATGTTTCATCCATGCCACCACACGCAAGAAATTTCGCACACCTTCAAACCCATGCAGACCTCAGGACAAACAGGACAAGTCAGCCGGTCTGACTGCTGGACGCTGCGAGGCAGCGGAAAAAATATTTTTACAATCATGCAGGTACAGACGTGGGTATAGGTTGGACAAACTTATATAATCTACTATGCGCTCCGAACCTTAGTTCAAAGGGTACGTTTGGCATCGTACACCTATACCTGTAGAGTCGTTTGGGAGGGGATGTCCACCCCGGATTCTAGGGACCGCCAAGGGGGCCCAGGAGGTGGATAGTGCTATACCTACTAATATTTCGCCCATCAAGATATTCTTATGGTAAAGCAGGGGTAGGGGTAGAAATAAAATTCTGTTCTGTTCATCAGATCAGCAACCTATAGGTACCTAAGGGTTGCTCCTAATAAATACATAGGTATACTTAAAGTATAAGTACTCCACATTTTGAACAAATAGCAACACGCTGAAGGTATACAATTTCCTTATGTTTTCATATCATCAGTAGAACAGCTTCCTATAGCCACTAGACTAGACTATCTGGCTAGGTAGTCCAAGGCAAGTAAGGCTACTCACTGACGAATCGGTGATAAATCAAAGGAAAACACAGCTCCTCTAAAGGGTCGGCTAGAGAAGCTTCCCTCTGTATAAATGTTACCTTGTAGAGAATGTATGATGGTAGGATTTAGTTTTAATCTTCAGCTAAAGGAAGATAAGTAGAGAATAACGACACCCACCAAGGACAGTACATTATTTTATTTTCTTCAATGTCCGACAGTGGTTCACTTGGCCTACTCGCATTTACGAGGTCCAAACGTACCAAACTTTCAGATAGAGCCTATATAGTGTACCTTCCTACAGTACCTAGTGTTGGTAATGACAAAAATCATTCAACCGTAAAATCACAAGAAGCTGACATAGCTATACGCCATTCACCTACTTGTATTTCAGCAGTCCATTTAAATATCCAACCGCGGCTAGATGGACGACATCCTTAAAACAAGTCTACCAAAAGATAGTGGGCTCCCTACGAGTCTCCTACAGGTCAGTCTCTGATATACGGTATTCACGGACTTCAGATTCAGACCTGAAGAGTCTGAGAGGTTACCTACTTAGACCTGTCTTTTCTAAGCTCAATTCACAGCACCTGCGAATCAAGGATTCTGATCTGAAGCTTTGGGATTATCAGGATTATCAGGGAGTCAGGGACGAAGGACCAACCGACTTTTCAGGTTTCTATCAACTATCAATTTTTGCAAATTGCTTTTCCAATAACCATAATAAGAATAAAAAACTTAAACGTCACTTTGAAGGGCTATGAGTGAATTATGGGCACACAATAAATAAACAGGCCTAAATAAAACTTCAATCAATGCTGTCTGCGGGGCAGATTACGTAAGCTGTTACTGTACGCACCCCAGACCTCTTCTTCAGGTATAGGTAGGTAGTTATCTACTTAAATAAATCAAATAGTTTAGGAGTCTAATTTAATAGACCAGGTTTGCATAGTTAGGAGACAATTGAAGTAAATAGCAAATGCCACAAGGGCAGATGATCTCTCTATTTAGCTTACCTGTGCATCCAGTTCCTTCGAAATTTCAAATGTCAAAGATGCTCTGGACCTGTTTTCAGAAGCAAGTCAACTCTTCACCATGGGGGTCTCATACAGAGTGTCCCATTGTTGGTGCAAATACACGAGCTCCGTCCGTGCTCACAAAAATTACCCTGTATAGCCGAAGATGGGTTTCAGGTTCGAGCTGTTGGGCAGGCCATAATTACCTAAGTAAGGATATTTCTCGTTCACTTTCCAATATCTCGGGAAAATACTGAAAATAATTCTTGGCGCCTGAATCTGTGCACGATGATAGCGTAACAGCCGAAAAAGGCCCAAACTATGCCCCTGAAATCAGTTTCTTCAAGAAGAAAAGAAGCCGAATATGAGTGGGCCGAAGCCAATCACCCATGTCGTTAGCGGAACATTTTTCCGTTACGCCGGGATTCGAACCCGGACCTCTCAGGACACAAAGCGGACCCCTTGACCACTCGGCCGCTGAGAGGTACTCGAACACATTGTTATTCAGAGGTGTTTTTACCGTGAACACTCTTTATCTCTCCGCGAAGTGGAGACGAAATGTGTGAATCTTGTAATAAATATCCATGTTTATGTCGATTAGTGGAAGATTCTCCAAATCAAACCAAGCGTTTTCTTGAGTTGCTTGTTCTTTTAAGCACGTATACATACATGCATCTATAGCAGAGGCACCATTACGCTAAGGGTATAGGTGGGGGGGGGGGGGGGGGGGGGGGTGCCAGGCACCCAAAAATTTTAGCGGGGTTTCATTTGAACACAGGATTCGATTTCGTACCTGCCCCAACCCACAAAAACCGAGTTTGTTAAGGTTTTCATTAATAGTTTTCTACCACTTCACCTGCATGCCTTCCTCGATGCCTTCTATCGTTTTTTGGCACTCATTTCTACCTTATTTTGACCCTCCCTCGTTTGGACCGGGAACTCGTGACTCGAAATCAAGTATTTTTGTACACAAAGAATGGCTTGGCTGTCGCGTTCGTGTCGTTGCATACTGCACTATAGTAGTTTTTTTTTTTTTTTTTTTTTTTTTTTACGTTTTGTTGACCTTGTCCCACCAAAAATAGGTGGAACTAAAGTATAAAACGCCTGGTTGTCCAGTTAAATTACAAATTTAGAAATTCCTCTAAACTATAAAAAACATTTTCAAGTAAATATGATTTTAGCAATTTTTTAAAAATCGTTAAACTTTCTTCAGATTTAATTTCAACCGGGAGAGCGTTATATAGACGAACACCTAAAATCGGAGGACTGTTCAAACGAAGGGAGGTAGCAAATTTGCCTACATGTATATTTGAACACGACCGAGTTTTATAAGAGTGAAAGTTTGAATTAAGAGGGAAGTGTTCTCATGCATGCCAAACAATCCAAAACTGATAAAAAAATTTTGAGATGAACAAGCTAACAAATCCAGTATAGTACAGACACAGACCTAGGAATTGCATAAATTACGACCAAAACTCCACAGGTTTCCTTTTTTCCAAAAACTATTATTATGTGGGTTTGATATGAAAAATACGGACAAGGCAAAAGGTGTGTATCGTGTATCAATAGTTCCCAAGTACAGGTACAAGGAAAATAAAAGGTTCTAAACCTAGTCACAAGCCGGATCAAGCAATAAATTTGAAACCTAATCTAGACTTCTCGGGAGAAACAATCCAATCCGAAAAAGAACAAAACTGAGAAGGCTTTATGAGCCACAATTCAACAATCTCGACAGATCGCAAAAAAATCAAAAGCTTGGAAGCGAGTAGGCCTGCACTACGGCTTGTAGTCTTGCGTAGGACCTGGTAGGACAAAATCCCCACACGAGTTCACTTAAAGAATAGCAAGACAGGTACGCAACACTGATGGTCCCCCAACGACTCATCCTCATATAAAAACAGATGATGGCGCAAATATCGTCACTTGTTGGTTGAACCAGAGCGGCAAGGGACACACCATGATTTCTTGGGTAAGGATCATTTTGATTTTGGGTATCAAAAGTATATGGACAAAAAAAAAAGAACTTTAGAGAAACAAGAATATAAAAATTTCTCTTTCCTGAACAAATGAGAGGAACCGCTGCCCAAGAGTCCATACAACCTTTAGGAGTCAGCCAAAGTCAGTCTCGAAATAATAAAATTTTAATTTCACAGACTTGTTTGGCTTTATTGGCGGTGGCCTCAGCTGCCCCCCAGCAGCTGCAGCAGCAGCCCCTGAGGTCGCAGATCATCAGCGCCTCGCAGCTACCCCTGAGCTCTCAGCTCCAGAGCCTCCCTATTAACTACCAAACCATCCAGCCCCAGCTCCAGAGCCTCCCTATTAACTACCAAACGATCCAGCCCCAACTGACCTCCCAAATCCAGACTCTCCCCATCAACTACCAATCCGTTCAGCCCCAACTGACCTCCCAAATCCAGACTCTCCCCATCAACTACCAGACCGTCCAGCCGCAGATCAGCTACCAGAGTGTTCCTCTAAACTCACTCAACTACCAGCTTCCCGTCCAGCAGCTCCGCGTTTCTCAGGTGAGTTTTAATTTCCCATAGGTACAAGTAAGTAGGTATAGGTATGGGAAAGTATGATCAAATCATACTTTCTTCTTGCTTTTTATCAATTCTTCTAGTACTAATGTGCATCTGTGGGGCCAACCGATTTGGAGCAAATGCTGTGGGAACTGGGACCCTACATTTTGGTAATAGGCAATCTGAAGTTTAGCAATTATTTTAAAAAATTACTAAAAAGCAATTCGTTCGGAAATATTCTTCACAGTTTAGACTTCAGATGAATATCTCATTACGGGTATGATTTTACCGGGAAGTTTTATACTTTTGATGTCAGCCTTTTTAGGAGGGACAAGGATAACGAAACGTACAGGTACAAAGAAATGCTTACCGGGTCTAAAGTGTATAAAACAAGAAAATCAACGATACATAGGTAGCGTAAGGCGAGAGTAGTCAGCAAGACTTTTGAAAAATTTTCTCTACGATGTTTGAAAATATTGTTATGCAGGGTACCATCAAATGAGTATAAAAAGCAGTTCTGCAATTGCTCTCTAGTGTGCAAACATATAATCTAAACATGGTTCTGCAGGTTTACAGGGACAGAACCTGATCGAAATCAAATTTTGAGTTACCGACGACTTTCTCTGACACGTGAACACCAAAAATCCCTTTGCCAGGCCCCGAAATAGTGATATTCTTTCAGCGAAGTCCTCTGAAAAAACTATTGAATTGCTTTGAAATATAGGTAGTGTGTAAAAAATCGAGTGATTTTTGAACAATGACAAATAAATATTCCACTGTTAGCACTATACAGCTTTAAGAACAGCCAACTCGTTGGAGGAGCAGACTGCCTATCGCCGACATCGACTATACTAGGGAAGGTTACTCTATTCAGATCCTATAGGTATAAATTCTATTCTGACCATACATAAACGGATAATAAAAAATATCAACAATAACGAGACATTTCCACACAGACACTTAAACTTTCGTCAGAGACTGATTCGACTGGTCGGGCAAAATTGTACAAACAGAAATCAGCACATAAAAAAGCGACGCTTAATATTCTAGTTGCAAGGACGTTGACAACATCAAGAAACCAATAAATATCCATTCGCTTGTTTTGAATAGGCCCGGTGGTGCTTGTGATACGTCTATAACGTTGAGCCGTCCGTAGCCTTGGCCACAAAAAATTACCCAGGCACCATGGCGGTGTCCCAAATGTTGGTCGTAAGTGGAAGTGACATAACTTGGGTCAAGTTGATGAAGTTCCGACTTTTTGTAGCAAAATTTCATCCAAAAGATTAATATTCACATCTCCTCAAGCTTCCTTAACACAGTTTACATATAATGAACCAAAATGACCTAAAATGTACTCTGGGGCTATGACAATCAATGCAAAAATAAAAAATTGGTCTGGGAAGTTTCTACATTCTTAAGTTCTCTTTCAGTAATATCTATACAGAAAATAGCGAACAACTCAGAAAATATTGTACCTACCTACACTTCAGAGCAGCCTCAAATTTTAGTTGTTTAATTTCTTCAAGATTATCTTCAAATAACCCCTGAATGGTGCATGTGAGTCTCAATAGTGTATAGAGGAGTTCTCTGTCGAAACACCATGGAGTTTTTTTTTTTTTTTTCATTGTTTTTCAGTAGTTCAGAAATCGTAACTTCATTTTAGAAAACGAGGAAAATACGTAAAAAATTAGTAACATTTCTCAATACCCCAAAATGAGGTGTTTCAACGTGACAGAGACTGACAACAGCTTCGACAACAGCCTTCTGCATCAATCTATATTTATATTTGCAGATCAAGCCTGCGACGCAGCTCAGGACTCAGACCTACAAGTCTACCCTGGTACAGCCCGCCGTGGTGAGTAATGGATTACTAAATTGGTGGAAAATATTTCCACGTACAGTAATCAGGGTAGAATAAGCCAATTATCCTCTTTCAGAGGAGGGCATAGCAGAGTCGTAGAAAATAAAGAAGTGCAAACCTAATAATTGATCTTCAGTCACCTCCATGGAGAATACTAAAAAATAATTCTGCCACACACACCCCTTTCTAAATGGGAGCTCTACCCACATGACTCCTCAGCAGGTCGAGACTTCCTACACTCGACCTATAGGTCATTTAAATCGCTCATACATGATACATTATACAAATAAGGCACAAAAGCAGGCAGGTTTCGAAAAAAACATACGAGAACAGTTTGGTGTCAGGGAGGGAAAGTGAGGACGGAACGAAAGGAAAACTCAGTAGCTACAGATTTCCTTCTGCAAAGCCTGGGAACAAGATACAAAGATTTCCCTAAAGTAACTTTTCGAAATGTGACCGGAAACATAACAATTTTGCTCCCGATTTTTTCCAGACTGTTCAGCGACGCGTGATCCCTCAGGTACAGAACGTAGCGATCCAGCAACGAGTGATCCCACAGGTACAGAACGTTGCTGTCCAGCGCGTGATCCCTCAGGTACAGAACGTTGCCATTCAGCAGCGTGTGGTGCCTCAGCTCACCATTCAGCAAGGTGTGGCCCCCACGGGAACCAGCATCCTTCGTCAGGTCCAAGAATCACAGGCTGACGGATCTTACGTTTACGCGTACGTACCTTTTCTTTTTCACCAAACAAGAAGAAATGGCACCCAGGTGTTTGAGAGATTTCACGGTGTCTACCTTATGACCAAGGCTGCTTTATCACTGAAGGGAAAGTATAATTAGGATGCACTTTTCAGCTACGAGACTGAGAACGGAATCAAGGCTCAAGAGGAAGGCCGCACTGTGAACCAGGGAACTGACGCCGAGAGCAGCGTTGTCCAGGGCTCTTACTCTTACGTCGCCCCTGACGGCACTCCCATCACCGTTAACTACATTGCTGACGAGAACGGTAAGCAAGACATCCTCTATTGCAGTCGCTCACACCACTGCAATGGTCGAAATGGATTAAGTAACGCGGAACGGTCTAGTAGGGGCACAAGGAGTCACTTCCACAATACCCTTATTCCCATGTATCCTAGCAAGGACGAAGTACAAATCGATCGAAAATCCTAAAAGGCAAATTGGCAAATTTGTTTGCAGGTTTCCGCGCCGAAGGTGAGCACATCCCCAAGCCCTCTGAGGAGATCCAGCGTTCCGTGGACTACCTGCGCTCTTTGCCTCCGCGCCCCGAGGACGAGGAGGGCAAATATGTCCCCGAGAAATACTAATGCTTCCTGGAATAAAAGCGCACTTGCTCCTCCGCACCGTGGAGTAGGAAGGCAAATACGATCCCAAGAAGTACCGGTCCTAGACCAACCACTGCACTACCACCACACGGACTATCTCAATCTTTCCTAAGCTCTTTTTAATAAATCATATAAAAAATTGCATTGACTTTTTTGATAGAATGCATTGAGATGATGATGTATATTGGACTGCCGTAAAGTCTAAGAAATACTGAAAATGCACCGGAAGAGAAAATAATCATTATGTGGAGGTTTTCTCGCTTTCGATCTGCTTCAATCTGATAAATGACCAGTGGATCCTAATTTTAAAAAATAGAAAGTAATTAAGTAAAAAGAATTTTTTTTCTTAAGCCATCAGTAAATGAAAAAAAAAAAAAAAAAAACTAATGTTTTAGAGTTAGATGTCAAACAGGTTATTTTGAAAGTAAACTGTAAGTAAATAAATTTGACCGCTTTGTATACTAGACATCAGGTTGACTGCTGTGTTAATTCGACTTCGACCCCCAATTGAATAGGAATAAGCGCCTCTATAGAAAGCTAGAGGAACGAGAAAAAGCCAGCGGCAGCGCCTGCGCCGTGGCACGTCCCAATATATCTTCCACAGCACCGCCAGCCCAGTCTATTGATCCTCGTTATTCCACCATGTCTATGCTTACAATGAGCCGAGCTCATCTCAGCCTATAGCCCATCTACCCCTCAACAAATGCCCCGAAGCCTTCCCTGACGTGCTTTTCTACACCCCGCAGTGCGACGCAATAAACCCTTCAGTGTGCCATGTCTTCGCTAGTGCTTAAAAGTTTGTCTGTACTCTTAGGTTTATTTTTCATATTTGTCGGAACCATGAAAGTCACATCGATAATCAGCAAAGACTTACATAAAGACCTGGTAAGTGCGTAGCAACCCTCCCTATAGTGTTGCCAGCTCAAAATTAAAATGAAAACCGTCACAGCAGACTTATCTTTAGCCGCCGATTGATAATGACACCTGCTACGTCACGCGGAAAAAACATATTACCCCCGTGCCAAATTTTGTAATTGCTCTCACTCTCCTTTACTCATCTTACACTGAGGTTACTGCATATAATAATAATAAAAATAAAATAAGAAGAATAGAAAGATGTTCAATATAGGCGACTTATCTACTTTTCAAATACATGTGTCTGCCCAGGCGCAGACCTCTGACTCCTCGGACACGAAAAATAACCCATGAAGCCAATCCGAAACTGGGAATACTGCCACATTCTTTACAAGCATACATACCTGACCTCTATACAAAATGCGCAGGTAGCGCACACCTACAATCAGAGGAACTACGAGAAACCAAGCAAAGGGCCAACGAACGTTTTGATTACATTTTGAAGCATGAGGACCTAGTAAAACTTACACCCTGATAACACAGTCGAACCAAAGCATGCCGAAGAAGCAAAGCATTAAAAACGTTTCTCTATCTCTATACAATCAACAGAATGTTACCGTGTTTGATCCCCAACTGGGAACCTACGTGGTATGCTCTGACTACCTTTACACCTCGATCTCTGTATACACCAAACGGCTGTTTGGTTCGAACAAAGGAATTCGTTTACTTTTATCTTCTCATCTGAAGATTATCACATAATTTGGCAAAACAAGGAAACGATTCTAACACTGAGATCTTTGCTTACGATGGTTGCTGGCTAATAGGAATTTAGTGCAATTTAGTACAAATTTAGCGAAGT
The DNA here is from genome assembly GCA_950004255.1 of Mesopsocus fuscifrons. Taxonomy (NCBI): domain Eukaryota; kingdom Metazoa; phylum Arthropoda; class Insecta; order Psocodea; family Mesopsocidae; genus Mesopsocus; species Mesopsocus fuscifrons. The sequence goes on from OX465377.1 coordinate 9,991,757, forward strand.
TTTCGGAATGCTGTTGTGATGAAGGCTGGCTACATCCCAAGGGTCAGAGAGGGAGCGACCGCTGCCGCTGTCTCAGCTTATAACAATTCAGCAAGATGCAAGGCCAAGGTTCTTCTTCAGCAACACCTGTAGATGTACACAGTCACCTATGACACAACACATACATGCAACATCCATCAAATTCTTTGCCCTATAAGAATGATCGAAATGGGCTACTGCAATCTATTGCGGATCTGTTACCACAAAGTTAACGACGAGATGATAACGAAGTGGTGTAGTTTTAGCGTTAGGAGCATAACGCGTAATGAACGACCAAAGATCCGGAATAGACCTGCTGGTCAGAGGTCTGAGTTTCTCTGTTATATTACTCGTGAGGATTGATAAAAACTATCATTAATTTCAGAGGAAAGAGTACGTGAAATACGCCAAGGTGTTCCCGCTGTCGGAGATGATGGACTTCAAGGTTCCGCCTAAATGGTATCGGCGGTTCGTTGGCACCGTCGAGATAGTTTGCGGCTTAGCAATGGCGCTAGCGCCTAGTAGTAAGTACCCACCCTGTTTGATTTGGTCCGCATCTGCCTCATGATTGACCTTAATCGACTAGGTCTTCATCACTTTTCTCCTATCCTAATGCTAGCTTTCTTTTATTTTATTTTTTTAGGTAAAATAAAACAAGGAGCCAATTTTCTGTTACTGGCATTGATGTTAATGGCTGTTTACTCGCACTACATGGTCAACGACAAGTTTGAAAGGATAGCACCAGCTCTGGTAAGTCTAAAGTCACATCATGATCTTCAGAAGGTATGAGCCCTAAGTTCGATGAACGAACACCAATCGTCATCCCATACGTCTCATGACTTAGCAACATCACTCAGAGGGAGGGAATAAGACACCCAAATTACGAAATTCTGCAAGCATGACCCTTCGTTACAATTCGAGGAAAATGCAAAGCATGCCCTTTCACAGCTTAATAATTTTCTTCGCCACAATATCCACAAAGTATCCCTACCCACTCTATTGCTCATTGATAATGTAGCACTCCCAGCCGTACTTCTCTTGGACGTGTCACCGTCTAGGTGAAGAAATATTTTACAGTTTACAGCGGTCTTTCGAGGTCTGGCACTGGTCACTTTAACATGAGGTTACAAGGTTCGAATACTCGTTTCCAGCATGTTGTGTTCTCAGTGCTTTTCGGCTAATGGGAACCACTTCGAACGCTAAACCTGACAACTTAAATATCTGAATACCTATCATTCTGTCTATAGGTGTTCTTCTTCATGCTCACTGGACGCCTCGTGATCGACTACCAGCTTAAGAGAAAAATGGAGAACACTGCCACAACGGAAGTGGTCGACGACAAAGCTCGCAAATACGACTAGTTCACACGAGTATCAGCCATAAGAACATTTTCAACTGTTGAACGCACACCAATGCTTGTCAAATCCTAGCCAAGCAGAAAAAAGACCAACAACTTTTCTAGGCTATACTGGAATAAGTATTTTTAGGAATAAGAAGTGATACTGATCCTAGTCAAATGTTTCAAAAACTGTGATTGTACCAAACAATACCAAGGCGATTGTGAAGTGTCTTTTCACTCATCTATAGTACACGAATACCTGTGTACTTACTTGCTTCCGAACGAAGAGTCGTTTTAAAGACATGGACAATAGGAAACAGTTATTAAAATTCATACTGCCACAATCGAAACGATGGAATATGTTGATAGAGGAGAAACCCACTCATGCCGACAAGCGGGTTGTCCGAAAATCCACGTCTGATTTAAGTAGAGCAGAGCGCACTGTTTGGCTTAAACATCAACCTCAAATTCACTTAGAATCAGTCGGACGAACCTTATTGTTCGCCCGTGACCTGAGGTTGACGTCAGAGGTTAAATATTGCACTAAGGGTGGATTTCACAAGTCTAACTTAACGATAAGATAAATTGTATAATATTACAAGCATATGTTCAGCTTATTGCAGGGTTTAAAGGATGGTTTTCCTCTTCCCATAAACTAAACATATGCTTGCAATACTTACACAATTTATTTTATAGCTAAGTATGATTGGTGAAATCCACCCTGACATGTATATAGTTAAATTTCAATTAATGCACGAAATAAGTAAAACATTCTGATGATTCAAGTCCCTTCGACAAGCGGTTGACTACTACAACCAAAAGCTTTTCAGGTGCCTCTGTTTCGAATGACTTCCGAACTAATTTTTGGCGTTACTGTCAATTTGGCACATGACGTTCTGCCATGCTAAATTTATATAAATACATATAGCCAATTGAATGACAACATTGTCATACTGTAGCATCCTGGGATCGGAACGCTTGTCGGAGAGACGCAATCGCCCACAATCCTGCAACACACTCTCATTTTTCAAATTCATATCATCTCGAATCCGTTAACAAGTAGTTGAGATCCTTCCCTTTAACTCGAATAGGCAATACTGCTGGTTGTCAAAAGAGGATTGTAATGTAAACGAAAGACAATTCTCAAGAGCTCATCATGTCCTCTCAGTACAGCACCCACTTCTGTACAAACAGTCGAAAAAAGAAGAACTAGAACTACCAATTAAACTATATGTTTACCAAACTTTGTACCTAGTAAATATTACCATTTTGTTTTAATGATGAAATTGATTAATCTAAATTTTAGCCCATGTGTACGTAAAATCTTTCTATCGCTATTGAAGTGTAAACGAATTTCCAGCGATTACATGAAGATAATTTTCAAATGTGAGTCATACCACCCTTTCATTCTGCCATAAAGCAAATAGGTAAATAATAACTTGTATTTACCTCCCTACCTGCTCAAACCCAAGAAGTAAAATTGAAATGAAAAACCTGAAATGTTGAACGAAGCGCAGCCCACGACGACGAATCTGAAAGGAAAAGACCAAGACAATTAATGCCAGATTTTCACGTCACCTGAACAAAAAAAGCAAGAAAGTCACCTTGCTTGATAATACCTGCATATTTATTTTAATATCAGACTGGTATTTGGTTTCCAAATGAAACACTATTGTGAAGTCTCAAAAACAACCCTCCTTGTTTCTCAATAAATAAATAAATAAATCTCAATTAGTGGCTTAGATAATAAAGGGTTCGACAATGGTCGCACTTGACTTTCTCGCAATTTTTATCGAAAATTTAATTTTTTTTTTACGTAATTTATTTTTTTTGGACCAAAATTTTAGCTTTTTCTAAAAAATATTTTGCCATACACTGGACAATAATTTTAGGCACCTACTCACCGGATTTCAAACATATCCGTCAAATGGTGAAGTGTCGTTCGACGCGCAAAGTACGTGTTTTCTATTTTCCATGTCACGGCCTTAAGGGGAAATACACCCATTTGATTCGCAATGCTAAGTACTTCACACCCTATTCCGAAGTTACAGGGCGAGTGAAAAGTGTTTATAGGGGGATGTAAACCTGAGACTCTTTGTCGTGAGGTAGTGTTGTGTTTTCGCGATCTGTCAAAAAAACATGTGGACTGGTAGTTGACTGTTTAAAATCGCTCCTGTGGGCTTATTACTCCATTTCATGCAAAAATACAACACTACCTCACGACAAAGAGTCTCAGGTTTACATCCCCCTATAAACACTTTTCACTCGTCCTGTAACTTCGGAGTAGGGCTTGAAGTACGTAGCATTGCGAACCAAATGGGTGTATTTCCCCTTAATTTTCAAGTAATTGAAAATCTATTGAAAATGACCTTGAAACATCTATCTGAGACCACTTTCACCAATTTTCAAGGAAATCTGTCGATTAGGGTTGTTGCAAATCCGTCTGAACCAATCAAAAACGCGATTTCCATTTTTGGAAAATTTTCCTACGATAATGCCAATATTGGCCATAATTATTATGTTGGATAAATTTCGTTCGGTAAAACATCAAACTAGGTTAAAGTACACCTCCCTACCAATTTTTATTGAAATCGATCGAAAAGTGCTACCGGAGTGACGACCAACGCGTTTGGGCCAAAACTGGGCCAAGTTATTGGCCCACCTCCAAGTGATTGTAAAAGACCTAAAAGCATCTATTCAAAAACACTTTCGCAAATTTTCAAGGTTCCAACTTGATATACGTAGCTTCCAGCCCTTCTTAACTGTCAAAAAACACGATTTTTTGCCTTTTTTTGACCATAGCAGGCGCAATTTTTGAGTTATCAAAATTTATCAAAAAACATGTCCAGATATTTACATTAGGTACCTACATACCGAATTTGAGCAAAATCGGACGAACGGTGTGACGTCCAGTTGCGCGACAGACTGACGTACGTACGTACGTACGTACGTACGTACGTACGTACGTCGGACGGACATTTTTTAAAAACCACTTTTTTGGACTCGGGGGACCTCCAGGATCATGGGAAACCCAAAATCTCAAAATCGAAATTTTGCACGAAGACATAACTTTCTCAGCCCATGTATTACATACGGGCGAGAAAGTAAAAAACTGATATAATCATTGGTTCTTCATCTCATTTACTATTGGGAAAAAATTAGTTTTTCTGTTAGACCAGTAAGCTTAATAATGACTCGAACCCAGCACTAAAATAGACAGTGGCAATTTGTGTTTTATCTAGTTAAAAATGAAAAATTAAAAATAATCTGTACAACTTCAGACTTATTATCTATAGATAACACTGAGGTAGTTTATCTATAAATAGTTCTGAAATATCTATTGCCATCTCTGGCGACTCGACTCCTCTGAATGATTCAACAAACTTACGATTAGTTGAATTTGCACTTGGAAAAGTCCATTTCAGGATGCTGAGACATGAATCTGAAAAGGAAAGGAAAAGGGATTTAATTCGAACAATTCAAAATTCTGAAACTATGGGTGGTCGCTTAGGAGTCCAATAAAGGTGGAGGAACCTATTTCGCTATTGTTCCAGATTTGTCTGGCTGTTACCACTTTTGTAAGCCCCTGTATTACTGTCAGTTTCTGTTGGTAATCCGAATTTGCTCCCTAAATCTTGTTGGATATTTTTACTTTCTCGCAAGCCAATATAGTCCAATCAAATTAGACATCACCGTATGGATGAAATCCGGTTTCATTTTTCTAGTTTTTGGTGACTTAAACCCTGAAGGACTAGTTTTTTTGCAACAACATCTCAGCACTTTTCGAAAGGTGACAAAACGTGGTACAATTTAAAAATAATACGGTCTCTGTAGACTTAATTGTTTTCGAGATATGGCTTGTCGAAGGTTCGAAAAAATCCAAAACACCACAAATCTCTTATGTGAGATGATTAAGGTGGAAATGTTTTTATCCTTAAGATTGATAGGGGGGTCTATTTAGATGATATTTGACCAATCAAAGTGTGTCTTACTTTTTCAACACATCCTGTTTCTTAGCCTCATCTGAAGTGGGAAGACCCATCTCTCGCTGCCGCTGGTCGTACATCATTTTCTCCACCAGCCCACGGGTCTCCCCATCCAGGTCGGACAATTTCGATGGCTCAGGATTAATTTTACGCGTAGAGATTTCGGGATCAGTCGTCACCAGCCTGCTCCACCACTCATCTTTCTTGACCTTAAAGTAAAAGAACAGCAGAAAATCAGAAAATTATGTACCTCGACAATGTCGTTAGCCGAGTCCTAGATGTCCGTTTTTCAAGATACACTGAATTTAAGTCGCGGCCTAGGTTTTTCTGGTTAGCACTCACCTATATCACATTATTTGTTGATACCATGGAGTGACCTGAAATTGCACGATGCCCAGAGAACTGTTATTTGGTAGTGCTGCCAGATAGAGGGTATATGATGGGTATGTTAGGTAGGCTGGAAAGCCATTCTATGTCAAGAATATTAACGTATTTTGATGTGAATACAGTAGAATTTCTGATTGAAAATAGGTGTCTTATGGACGCTTATTTCTCATTTTTTCGAAAACACAAAACCTATTTTGTTTGTTTTCATTCATTTATTACGCTCATTTCCTATTGGCTAAATGTAATATACATATTCAGAAGGTATGATGATTACCTTTTCGAGGTTGATGAGCATGGATTTCCCCTCTAGCGTCCATGTGCTTTCCTCCAGCTTCACCTCTTTGTGTAGCTCACCGTCAATAATTGGCGGCTGTCCTTTTATCGCCACTTTCAACTTCCTTTTTTGAATCTGTACGTCCAAGTCCCGGGTGCGTAGGGTGCCTGGCAGGGGGACAGTCACCTGAAATAACAGTTCGTTAGAATAACATTCCCATGTCATTTTGTATATTACGATGGGGACAGTATTAATCTCAAAGAACTAGACCAACTTATCCTTTCTGTGACGAGACTAATCATTGGCACATAAAATAATTCCATTTCATCAGAATGACATTCCCGGACTCATCGTTAGTGGAGAAGGATGATAGTTTTGAAACTGACTCTGATATGAACTTTTCGAAAATTAAGTAGGCATATCAAAGAGAAATTTAGAATGGAGTTAACATTACAACAGAATGAAATATATTGCAAAATCGAGTGGTAATATTACACTTGATTACTGATTACTGATTTAGGAATCTTTGAAGGCGTAAGGTTAACAACCCGCTTCACACTTGTCACCATACGACTCGGAGAGTCCCCAGAGACTGGCGAGGTATTGACAGAGTCACCCGCACCTCACACACCTTCAGAAAAACATGACTTCAAACTGAACATGTGGGTTGATGTAGGTAGGTAACTAGCCAACAAGGACTATTAGAGGCTGCGTGGTAAGTGAATGTGGCCGAACACCGCACCGCCCGTGCGGCCTTCACGCATTCAAGTCGGAATGCAATCGATCAAGGCCCTCACCTAGCCAGCTTTTTGCTGGGCAGATGATTCCCATCATTAGTGGCACTCTCTTGCTAGACTATGGCAAGCTATAATAGCGACGACAAATTAGAGTGGGAAGGACTTAACACGAGGCGGATCTGCCCATCAGGTTGGAACTACAATTTAACACAAAGCCCAGTTCTAAACGAGAATAATAACACTGTTATTTATAGTCATCTTCATTACCTTTGGGAATGTGTAATTGGTTTTCAGGCATATAACACTACGTACGGTGAATACAAATCGACAAAGGGAGCACGAAGATCTCCAAGCAAAAGGAGAATCGATGTATCGAAATGCAGTAAGCAGTTTCCAGGGTGTGGGGGGTATTCTTTTTATAAAAATAAAACATCGTTTCCAACCCTAGCTCCTACGCGTCCACGTGAAAAGAAGTCCTTCGTCAGCTACAATGGGAAACCGTTCCGGAACCAGTGACGTCATGGTCCTGAGCTGCAATCAGTCGAGAGCCATGGCGTCACAGATATTAATCATTTGCTACTGGTTGAGCCGGCGCAGTACCTTGCACCCCACCATCCCAGAATAGCACACTACGTCACTATGGCGAGCTTGTAGGTACAACAGAGGCCCTAACATACCTACAAGCACACAGCATGACTCAACGACTATGCCACTCTCATGAAGGAAGATAAACTCCGGCAATACCATCACTATAGTTTTATTTTTAGAACTAACCGAACCGTGCAACGGACTTGTGAGGAGGACGAATCCTTGATACAAGTATGGAAGGACGCCACTTAACTATAGTCAGTCATAACAAGCGCTCAAGAAGCAATCCGTCAAAGTTCTGCACAAAGTAGAATGAAATTCAAACAGAAATGTGAAGAAGAAATGGAAACAAGCAAGGGTTGTTTCTTACCTCAAATAAAGAAACATGGAAAAAATTTTTCATCTGACAGAAGCAGCCACACGTTCCACACGGAAAAAACAACGCTTGCGCTGAGATTAGAACCAACACCACTCAGTACAAGTTCGAAGCGCTAACCATCGGGTCGAACCGCAGCATAAGTAAAGCTTGCAATATTTCATAACTTTCACGCCCGGGCTTCCCACTGGTTAGGCCTGGGGTAATCAGATTGATCAGCAACAAATGCAATGAAAGTAGGTACAAGAGCTGTACTTGCAAACGGCCACGCGGCGGTGCAGAGATGAAGATAGGTCTACGCTCAAGACTTTCTCCGCGGGATATTGCATGGGCCCATCGTGACATACGATAACGGCCCTCGTACCATTCATATGTCATGTAGGCACATGGCAGCATGTAGTTCCTCGCTAAATCAAAGTATCCGCAGCTAGGGTATGTATCAGTGATCAGTATGTCAGTATACTGCATGGGAGGGAGAAGGGTAGGTGCAAGTATGGTGCAAGGAAGGCATATCCTTTTTACACACCAACAGACCACTGACTTCAGTTCGTTCACATATTAACGGTCACTCTTTTATCCACTTATCAGGATCAACATTTCCAAAGTGGGAGACCGGCCAGCGGGGTATTCCAGTCCAGTCCGGATGCACTGTCACCAAACAAACTCCAATTTTCCCTTCCCTTACAGTTACAGAGCAAATAATGGGCCACAATGAGATGGGTGTAGCTAGTGGGTCTTTCCCAGGTCCGGACGTGTGCCATCATTGGTATCGCCCACAGTCGTGGCAATAGCAGCTGGAGGCGCTGCAATGAGAGACTCACGGACCATGGTCAAGTTCAGAGTCACAACCGTCTGTCAGTCAGCTAGCTAGGTTCGTGGTGTGCGGACCTCACACTCAGACAGCCAGTGCACCACATCAGCGTGCCCCGAGATAGTCTGACTTTCATCCCTGCTGAAAGCTGAGATCTCTGGAAAGCTGCCGCATTATGTCTACGAGTACAATCACGTTACAGGTTAGTGATGTTTTGTTTTATAGGAAGCTTTCTATACGAGTGAGACAGCTATTCTCTCATTTCGCCTAAATATCTAAAAATATACCAAAGTCCCGTGACAGCATTCATAAGCTGGTCCAACATTTGGCTAGAAAACTAAAACAAACTGGAGCCACTTTAATAATAAATCTGGATAACATGACACAAATTCTTTAACTGCCGATAATTTATTCATCGATCAGGTTCGCTCAGGGAGGAAGGGAGGGGGGCAAAAAAGGAAAGCCCCCCCCCCCCTCCCCCAAAGATTTGCCTCTATCCGGGCTCTACCAGCCTTGTGACTTGTGATCCATGTCGGCAACGGACGATGATGCATTTCTGCAAGATTATCTCCGGTCCACTCATACCCCCCCCCCCTGATTTTTTCAACCCTGCAGCACAACATCATTCTTTTAGTAGCTATTCATCTCTTTATATGGGAATCAACATACTTTTTGGCACAAAAACCCTGTTTAAGTTAACTTCACGATTATTACTTCAAGTGATTTACCTTGTGTACGAAAATTAGCCTTGAAATAGCCATACAAGTTTGGGGATCGGGCTATAGTTTGGAATCTGACTCATTCCCTCATTCTACCCATGAGTAACTAGTGTACCTACTGTGAAGTCTGCACGGAAATAGAAAATAAGAGCTGCCCAGTTCATAAAAAAAATATTGTAAACAAGGTCTGGAATCAGAGGAGCCAAATTTAGAGTACTGTATACCCAAATAGTTTGACAACACCAAATGAAATCCCAATGGAAAATGACCAGTATCTACTTTAAGTGGGCAGGGCATAAGGTCAAGTCAGGTGGAGATGCTACGATAACGTAGAAGGTAAAACACGCCAATAAAAAGAAGAAATAAATAAATTCCGAGTGGTACAAAAAGTCGGTTGAGGTACGTCAAACGTCAATCAAATGCCTGAGTCACTGCATACAACATTTGTGACTAGGTTTATCATTCATCATTCATTTATCATCCAATTCGTTTCCGCATGTAACGTTTAACACCTTCAGCCACGTGACAAAACAACAACTGACACTGACCAGAAGTAGGTATGCTGAAATTTTCCAGTGGGATGACTAAGTGATCTTCAGTGAAAACCTCAACTTAAGGTTAGACTTTGGCTGACTACGCATTTCGTATACCCCCCCCCCCCCCCCCCCCCCCCCCCGCGAGTGGCGAATTATTTTTCATTGTTCCCTTGACTAGACAGACTCAATAAGTTTTGCCTAGATATACCCATGAAGTATACCGACAAGGATTCCCAAATTTCCTGGCAATTTTTCAGGTTTATAGGTACAGGATATAGGATAGCTAAGCTCAAGAAGTAGAAGGTACATTCAAGATTTCAAGTATGAAACTTTTACAATACATAATGAGCATTTTCATGTCTCGCTCTGTACTCTCCTTTCGCTAGAGCTCAGGTCAATCGCTCGATAGAAGCAATAATGACAAACACTGATGTGTGTTTTAAGTACGCCACCAAGCTCAAGGTACTACGAATTATCGGTATTACATGTACCTCCTTCCATAATGCTACAGGCACCAAACCACGACGGTAGTTATTGCAGTTCTAAGTTATAATACCCAATGCGGAACTGCGAGATCACCCTCACAAAGTACCAGCCAGTACATTAGATACATGTTCTGGTCTGTATAGGCATCGCACCTATACTCTAAAATAGAATCATTACAAATGGGATCACTGGTTCAATGTCAGGCCAAAAGAAAACCACACCTATTTTTCACCTGCTTGCTTAAAATAGCTAGAGGCTAAAGTGCAGTTCAAAGCCGTTCAAATGTAGGCCTAAGGAATTTGAAATGAACAACTAAAAATTAATCAAAAAGTGTTCGTATGATACTTTATTGTAAACTTCTACATACTTCTTAGCTGCACTGTGTTCTATCAGATGATCCACCAATACTTCAGTAACGTTGTTTTCTGGTTCCTCCTGAGGCCTATCTCACCACGGTCGAGGTGTGGCACCTTACGAGTATATGCAACGACCAATGACAGTAGACCGACTGGCTACTCAGGACTTCGCGACCACTAACTTCCTGTTACCTATCATCTCAATTCCGTCAATTATAACTCAGCCGAAAGGTAGAGCGAAGATTAGATGCAAGTTACTCAGGCGCCCGACAGGTTAAACGACAATTACTTCCCAAGGCGGACTAAAGGAAGGGCCCGCGCCCCGGGCTCCTCTCCTGCCACCTGATTTTAAAAAATGACTTAAAAATCTGTCATAGACTGGACTCCAAAACATTTTCTATTAAGTTTAAATTGTGCTCTAGAATGGCCTACTCCAGTGTAATGCTTATCAGACAGGACGAAATTGGGTAAATTACATGGGTTTTGACTGCAGCCTGCCCAGCATATCTTGTGTAACAAACGATTATCACCATAAATGATCCCACTTTACCAAAATGCCCTGATCGATTCAGACTATGAGAAAGGTTAAGGTCGGAAATGATGATTGTGGTGATCCACATCAAAGCTATTGATGGAACTGATGGATGCTGCAAACGGTACAAGGTTATGTTGTGGACACACAAACTACTTTTGTCCGAGATATCCTAAATCGATTGAAAATGGAGCTGAAACTGAAACCTCAGAAAACTTTTATTTAGACGACCATCAGGATCATGGAAAATCCAAAATATCAAAATCAAATTTTGTATGATTTCGTAGAAGCTAGGAAAAATCTCTCTAATGAAATCTCCATCTATTAACCAACATTTAACTGCTCCTCTTTGGAAAAGAAGAAAGTTGGCCAACTCAGCTCAGGTTACCTATATGGGCAACCTTGGTGTGGCCCATATGCGACTTCCTCATTAAACAAGGTCTGCACCACCATCCCATAACTTGCCATACCACAATGCATTATCCCATACAGCCAAACCCGTTCATATGGACGCCCTTCCTTCCCGGTCACTGCTCTTCCAACAATAAAACGCGGGAAACACTTGTGTTTATGGACAAATGATCCTGAGGGAGCTCACAGGGCTATAGGCAATTTGGTATCTCTCTCTCGCCTGAATGCGTTCCATATCACTGGCGAAAGTTGGCAAATGGACAGAGACATATCAAAAGCACAATGTGTGTGATCAAAAGCCCAATGTGTGCGATCAAATGCCCAATGTGGGCGATCAAATGCCCAATGTGTGCGATCAAAAGCCCAATGTGTGCGCTAACGTTGAGCACCTACTCGTATATGCTTTTATACTTTCTCACCCGCAGACTGACTATCCGCCAGACACCCGCCATACAGGATGTAGGGAAATGCAGCCATCTTTTGGTTTTTCTGATTGCTAGTTGTCACTTGTTGTCAAGTTGGTACAGTCAAAAATTTGTTTAGAGTTTTTATTTTTTTCACAATAATTAATTTTTTTTTTGGTTCAGCTGACAGACATGCACGACTACGTCAACGGTCCTAAGAAGCTAATTCAGCATAATGTGGACGGAAAGCCAACATTGGCTGAAACGTTGGCCCATATGTGACGTGACGAGATGGTTTTTACGCGATAAGTGTGTAAAATGTAGAGGAGCTAAAGCCAAGCCAAGTCCTATGAACCATGCAAGAGACAAAGCCAGCCCATCTGTTGTAGGTCGGCAATAATGTGAAAATAGGTAGGTGTAGAGAAGGCAAAAAATACATAAGCCTCAGCCAAATGCTGCCAAATGCAGCCAAAAGCAGCAAACTGATGTTTGGTATAATTACGGGCACGGACGTTTTAATAGCAGAGGCCCCACCAATAAACTAAATACCTCATGTCGGACCTCACCAACCAAGGTAAACGGCAAATGAAGAACAAATAAGGAGGAAAATCAAATCGATATTTATCAAGACACCCTCGCATAAGTTCTGGAAAGAGATCGTTGGAACCGACTGTGGCAAATGAAGAATGACCAGCACTTCGACAGGCACGTCCTGGGAAACATAATGTTCCGACGAATTTGACACTTGCCAATTATTGTGGGTTGGCGCCTCGACGGTGAGATGAAGAATTGTACGAGTACAGTACTTGATGTAATAAGACAATTTATTACGTACTGGAAAGAGTGGACCACATCAACTAACAAGATAAGCTGATATTAGAAATTAAGGAAAGCACAAAAGAACAATGATTAATTTGTCCGGAAGTAAATATTTCTCCGTATGTCAATATTTTTTTTAATAATACATTTAGGGTACACGAGTTCCGGGATTCCCATTACTCCACCTGAGATAGAACACAGATACGTCTCGAATAAAAATAAATAGATAAATACATGAATCTGATGGTAAGCGAGAGATCCACGAACAAAGTAACAACTTGACAGTTACGCCGAAGGGCGACGATGGGTATCAGAGAAAAAGAAGAAGCGCCGACCTTCATCTACCGATAATAAACGGTAATTATCCTTTCGTACCAGAACAAGTACGACACAAGATATATGGTAGCAGGAATATGAAGTAGGTATCCGCTATTCACAGTATTTACCATCCCCGACATGTAACAGTCGGAGAACTAAGCGCCTTCACCTTCCTGGCGATACCCCACCGAGACAATTAGCGATCATCGTTTGCGTGAAGGCTAAAACTAATGACGCGAAACCACAAAGACGCATCTGGGGAAGCCACGTTGGGAATATCACCATGAGGGACTATTTAAGGAAAGCTAGGTGAAATAACTGAGAACTGAGCTGTCTCAAAACTCTCAACATCATCATAATACTTCCCTTAAAGTTTATTGTCCAATGAATAGGTACAGGTATGTACGAACACCCCCTTACGATTCAGATCCGATAATTCTGACAATTCACTGATGACACTGGCCAAGTGAATAATCCAATTTTGGACCTCGAGCAACCTTTTCAAAAATCCAAAAAACTCCTGCCACCCGATTTCGAAATTTTGCACTAAAACAATACTTTCCCACCATATTGGCTAGAGAGGAAGTAAAAATTACTAAGCAAAATTCGTTAGAGGAGAATTAAACGAACTAAGTACGGTCCATTCTCGCATGCAAGAGACTATAGGGAGAAAAGACGCAAGGCAGGCTAGTAAATACTGTTGATATTCATGTAAGAGCTTTTCATCCAGTCAGTATCACAAATTACTTTCCAAGCCGGCATGAAACAGACTAATGTCAACACAGTAGCATCTATTTTTTACCTATCTGAAGTTGGTGACAATGATGACTGTGGAGAAGGAGCCAGGAGGTGAAGATGGGAAATGACAAAGGATTCAGGATTACTGTAAAATCATCAACAGTTGAAGTAAGGTTATGACATGACTAACAACCGCTAAAATGGATCACTGGACAGCAAATCAGCAATCACTCAATGGGAACCTGACCCTACACAAGTGAGGACAGCAGAGCAGCTCAAATGAAAACAACTCTGTTCCTCGTTACAAGGTATTGCCGCATTCTAAGACCCATCAAAATAAAGCGATGGTGCGCATTTTTCGCACGTCATCATGTTCGCCCACACACACAAGGCCTTTTCGTACTTGACACAGAAGGCCGCGAACCGAGACCGAGAGAAACACCAAGAGATGAACACGAACATGAATCTTTAGCACTGGTTTTTCATCACAAATGACGATAATTGACGCAATTAATTTTCTCAAATAAAGTAGGTACATACAAAAGCTCTTTCTTATTCCAGCTGTTGAAAATGTGACGTTAGGTCTCATGATAAGAGTTAAATCGCGTTCACCCTTCACCTTCAATCGTTCATACTCAAGCTGCAACTAACTGCCGTATTCATACTTTCATATTCCAACGAGACGAATGCAGAATTTACAGGCCTTGGACTTACCTGTTAGGTTAACTGTTAAAAACACAACTACTTTCTCTAACAAAGTACTTCAGAATTTTGATAACATCCACACCTCTTTGGATGGACTCTATTTACTTCAACTAATCAAGCCACAGTCCCGAGATAACGGCTAGATTTTTTAGAGCAGTTGTCCCTGCCGAGGAAGGCTGAAGATCTACTTTTCTAGGTCCGTATGTGCCGTAAGAGCCTACGACATATTAGCAACACCCTGATTTGACCTCGACTGGACCTTACAGGACCTTGACAATGTGAGACCTGGGCTGTTCTCATGGAGACCGGATTTTCTTTCATCTAATACTATTAGTACCGTAACAGAGTAATGAGTACCACTCGAGTGACAACCGCTCCCAGGACTTACTAATAGCAATATTGGACAGCTAATAGCTACTACCATTATTGTTGGTCGAAATGCACCAAATGCCCCAGCCTTAGTCCAAACAAACGAATCTGTGAAACCAGAATCTTACAACTGACTTTTTTTGCCTGGGAAAGTTGAAAAAATCCCATTTCCATCAACAAACTTTCAATAAGCAGCACAACTCCACGGAGGGATTAAAATCCCTCCATGTCCGCCAAGGAAAATTAAAAGACTGGCCTCGAAGGAATGCCGCCAACTTGTGACCATCTTTATTTCAGTTTGGTTTCGTACTGACAAACAATGACGTAACAGCTTGATTGGGTTACAAGGCAGTGGACAGCAAATCTAGGAATACGAATAAGCAGATATAGCACAACACACATTTTTCTCATTCACCCGAAGAAATACGAACAGGTACCCCTTTGTGAAGGGTCATGTGATAATAGGGAGGATCACAAGATGGACTATGAACCCAATACCTATACCCACGATGATCTCACTGTTAACCACTGGCTAATCTCTCAGCCAAAAAAAATGCAATGTAATAAAACATTTATAGTTTTATAGGTCACTGAAGGCTGTACGAGAAAACTGCGAGGGGCCCGAAAAGTATCCCAGACTATAGACTCAAATTTTGATCAACAGGTTGAAAAGTTTAGCAACAGAACCGGACTAAATCTGTGAAGGACTGTGAAACTCTAAGAAAAGGTAACCGTCAGCTAACAATTACTTATCTTCGTCTTTTGATCGACAGGTGGAAGATGACGGAAACAGTCGCGGAACATCAACTTGGCGCATCCCCCGACCGTCCATCCACAGTTCATCTACTTCCTCATCATCATCCATAGTGACCTCCCACACTCAGCCAATGGCGACACTCCTAGTCCCGGTCCTCAACCAATACCAGAGAAACCTAAACCTGTCGGTGCAAGGGGATCTGCAATCAGGCGAGAAGGAGAGCACCAAATGGAGCAGCAGTCGATCTACGAGCAGCAGTTCTTTGGTAATACATTCAACATCCTTATGAGTAAAGTCCGATGGTTCATAGGAGGTTCGTGCTGACACCTTTTCAAATAATATTTTTAATTTATTTTGGTTCCCTTTTGTATCTTTTCAACCACAGGAACACTTAGCCTTAAATGTAGGAATTCAGCATAAAATCTAGTTAAGAGAAACGATACAAAAAATCACTCAAGTGGTAAAATCCAACATATTATAACTAGCTTGCTGCTTCCGACAAATTATTTCTAACATTGCAGAACAAATTAGCAACAAACAAATGTCACAGGGCAAATTTTTAATTTTTGGACTGAAGAGAAGCGGGACGATTTTTCCCTACCTCACTGACTTTCGAGCCCCATATTAAATGGGGTTTAATAATCAAATGGCTGCTGATGCTTTTTAATTTCTATTTTCTGAGGAAATACCCACAAAATCAAGAATAAATAAAAATTGTCAGCTTTTTAATTTCAGACAGAAGGTTCTCAGTCACTACTTCTCTCACCTTGCAGACTCGAAAAAGATCCTGACACGGTCTCTATCGCATCGTCTATGCATTTCACCATTGTCAATGGTAAGTCACGTCCCCTTTTAAAAGATTGTGAGACAAGCAAAGCAAGATGAAAAGGGCCATAACTTTGGAAATAATGCCTTTTTTAGGTGAGTGTACTAGTACCCAACCAAAACCCAGTGTCAGAACACCAGTTGCCAGCCGAAGTTGCTTAAAAATAAGTCGCTCAGAGCATGAAGGATTGGTAACAGCAGTATGACAGAATCAAAACAATAGGGATTACTCCCCCTCCCCACGATACTTGAGGCTATTACATACTGCCTATACTATTGTATACTACTATACTAGCTCTAGGACCGTCCTTTTCGCTCCAGTTCCAGAAATTGTGTATTGCATTTTTCTTCTTTTTAGGAATGGGAGGTACCAGATCATCAAAGAGTTGCTGTCGAGGAAGTTACCAATTGCCGATTCTAGTCGTTTCAATGACGTTAATTATTTTTCTTGGAATCCTAGCGGGAGTACTTTTTATTCAATGTAAGTCATTCTAGAGTTTACGTAACAGTAGGATTTGGTTATAGCTGGCGTCATCGTCAGTGGGGAGTGATGCAGTTTTTATGGGATGCCACCCCGATTCTGGAACTCCGGCTTGATCGAATTTCACTGAGACCCGGGACCTCCAAGGGGAGGCCCAAAATTTTTTTTATGGAGTACGAGGCAGTTGTGTGAGCAATGAGCATAAGAGGTTTTCACGGTATTTGGATCAATTATTAAGCACAATGTATTATCATCACTGTTCTACCCCACTGGGACATATCCTCATAAGAAAAACAAAGAAAAGGGGTGGCATTCGCGATGCAAATTATTCGAGGTGGTATGGGAGGTCTGAAGAACTGAATGCTTTATATAGGACAAGCATTGGTAAGTCCCTACACAGTATATGATAGTGTTTTCTAATTTACTTTTACGATTTTTCTGTTTCAGTACGAGCCCGGGATTTAAGGCATACCTGAACAAAAGTAATTGGAAAATTGTACAGTATTTATCTTTTCTAGGCAATTAAATGTGGGATGCAAGTTTACTAATTGTGGGTTAATTAACCTTGACCTCATGAACTAGGCAGATACACAGCCAAGCACCTCATGTGTTAATTGACTTGATATTGGATAATAAACCCTAAGAGCACATACCTCAACATCATAAAGCGTTTGGGTCCAGCGGTATTTTTCAAGGTCACAGCCATTACCAGCGTTGGGCTTCATTTTTCCTTTGTCCTCAGCATCCTTTAATCAAAATTTATATTAGATAGGTACTTCTTTTTGGGTGAAGGCAGGTAGATGCAGTCTAGAGTCTGACGACACGAGGCCAATGACTTAACTTTATTTACACAATATCAGTTGCTAGGTAGGTTAGTGTAAAATGGATATATTAACAAATAAGACGACTCAGTTTTGAAACAGACAAGAGACAAGAGTAACTTAATTGTCGACAAATATCTAAGTACACCCGAATTTTTACCCAACTGCTTAGAGACAGTACACTTACTTCCTCCTCTTTCTTATCTGCTGACTCTTCTTCGGAAGCCTCTTCCAACTTCCTTTGTTTTGCTTTTTTCTCTTCCTCAATTTCAAGTTCAATCCTTGCAGCTTCTTCATCGGTAACGTCCTGAATGCCAGGCCCAGAGGAGCTCACTTTCGCGGCAGCGGCGGCAGCCGCCTCACGTTCAAGCTTCTCTTTCCGCTTCTGCTCCATGCGAGTCTTTTCTTCAGCCTTTTTTGCCCTTTCAGCATTTGCAGAAGCGGCATGTTTATTAAGAGCAGTTAACACAAGTTTTTCAGCAGCGCCTTCCTGAGCCCCAGTGTAGAAATCAGTCTTTCGAGCCAAGAAGCTAAAAATTGTATCCAATAACTGGAAAAAGAAAAAGGAGATTAGGTATGTTGAACTGCAAGAATTATCCAAATATAAGCACAAAACCTACCTACTACAAAACAGGCTTTATAAAAATAAAGTAATTAAATGATCGATGAAACAATGAAAAGCATCGAGTCCTAACCTTACCTGGGGAACGCCGCCTTCATGTTGTTGGGCTAAGGCTAAAAGCACCGCATCAAATTGCTCCGGATCATAGTCACCCATTCTTTACTACTTTTTAAAAAACAGGAAGTATACGGCAGATAATCTTCAGAAATGAGAAATAGGTATTTAAATAGTTACGTCCCCTTGCGTAGTTATTGATAGCAACAAAACAAACCCGAGATGAGTCTCCATAATCTGCTGCCACGAAAACGTTTTAAGAACCTTCAGAATTTTGGCGCAACTTTTTCAAAAAGTGGCTGAATTTTCTTTTACTGGTTCTACACGCCTCAGGTTTTATTAGAATATCTTTTTTCTGTGTTAGCAACCACAGCACTATTATTCTAACAGATTTTCATTTCTCCCATCCTCATCTCCTACTATCCGGGGTTCCGCCACCCTTTAATGGAATGGCCAGCACTGCCTTATCGGTGGTACATACATACATAGGTAGAATAGCACATTAGATACCTTTTAATTAAGTAGGAAATGCATTCTCAGCACCAGTTGTATTGTAGTGATTCACAACGAACAAGAATATCCAATCTAAAATAACATTACTAACAATAAACATGACATTACTTCTAGGTACAGTTTTATCCACACCAGATACCTGGACTAATCACTGAACTACAATACCTACTAGCAGGTCAGCACGTCTCAATGCATCTTATCACTAGAGCTCAACATTATCATTCAGTTGGGTATCATTCAAAGTAAGTATCACAGCCATTTTGTCGAATGCTTTGTCTTGCTATTCCTTCCGGAACAGAGGAGGTATATCAGCTTCTAGGGCCTTGTTATCTTGGCCATTCATAGTGATAGGTTTCGGTTTGGCCCAAGGCTGAATTTCACCGGATGCACACAGGCCATAAGTAATAGCTCCGATTAGGTAGATTGAACTTGCGATGTAGAACACAACCTTCCACTCAGCAGCACTCTGGAAAATAGAAGAAGACACCCCATTTATATTCTATTCTATTCACCAGAAGCATATGCAAGGTACTTCCATAAAGGTACCCCTAATTCTTGAATTCTACTTATTCAATAAATTATGGAGAGGGATTAATATGTTCCCTCTTTGACTTCAGCAATATACACGTATAAGCAGGGAACCCACTCGTAAGTATGACTCAACCGAACTTGGCACTTCAAAAAAGGTACAAAACACAGGCGCATAGTTTTTTCTCAGATTCCAAGGAAACTACTACCGGAAGTACTTAGATATGTGTATATTAGGATACTGCTGCAGGAAGTATTTAGATAGGTATTTTATTCTTGAATAATAATTTCCAAGTTTCCTGTGAAAGAATTTTTTTTTTTTTAAATTGTCTTTTCAATAGTAATTTTTAAATAAAAATGGCCCTCTGGACCCCTACCCCTGATACTAGTGCAGCACTGTGCCTCCCATGAAACTGGAAATAACATAATATAGGTACGTATACCAAGGTAATATGTAGAGCAGCATTAATTCCCAAGAACGGTAATAAAAAAAATTGAACTAGCGTTGATTTGTCCACGAACATGTCAAGCGTTCAATTTCGGCCGCCTCGGCTCCTTCAACTCTACAGTATAAACCTTTAAACATACCTGATTTTGAACGATATAACCAGTGAGAATTGGACTTAAGACCCCAGGCAGCGTGGCGAATGTATTGCTGAAACCCATGAGAACGCTTGCGTGTTGTGGAGCGATATCCAGGTGATTTACACTGGAAAATTAAACATTAAATTTAAAAATTTAGATAATAATAATAAAATAATTAATTAATTTAAAGAGCTGGAAATTGTTCATGTCTGAATGAAAACACAGAGAAAAAAAAATCACTTCGGAATGTAACACAATTTTATTCCCATCGCCAAGAACTAACAAAGCTGAAACGACTTACGCAAATGCCGTCCAAGCGAAGCCTCCCATTCCAACGGCAACCACTAAGCAGGCGATAATTCCCGCAGGTGATGTCAGGTACGCAGCAAGCACCATGAACACTGTTTGTGCGAGGAAGGCAGTGCAGTTAAACAGCTTCCTTACCTAAGATCAAAACAAAGCTTTTCAGGATTAAATAAATAGTACCTAACTAACTAGGGGACATCTGTCAAAGTGGAGTAGTATCCAAAAGCAGGAAAGCGAAAATTTCGTGTTGAAGACTACCTGAGGTAGCCCCAGTATCATTCCCAAAAAATTCGTACTCATATTGTTCGATATGGAACTAAATAATCCAAATCTTTCAAAGGAAACGTCGAATATTTTTTGTTCTGAAATAGAATACCTATGTACATCCTTTGGACCTCCATTACTAGTTGATTGTGTTGGAAGGCAGGGGGGTAGAGTTTAGCAATCCGTGACTGCTATAATAAAAACCAACCACTGTTGTAGACAGGATTTTCCTGGACCTGAGGAGATCAGCCAGCTGGCCAGCACCCAGAAGAACTATCGACATAGCCAAATACGGTAGCCCCGACATGAACCCTCCTTTTACAATCTTGAAATTGAGAGTATCTGCAATCAATTCATCGGAGTCATTGACAAGACAGGGCGGTGTGGCCTTTAGACTACACTAACACTAGCCTTTACTGTGTGGAAGGGATGAGAGAAGAGATCATCATGAAATACTGAGCTCTCTAGTGGACAAATGTTCTTTTGTACGACTGGTACCAGAGGTGAAAGAATAGGTTTATATGTACTTTTCTCACAATCAGTGAACAGTAAGGGAAACTCGTACATGGCCCAGCACTGCTACTGTGTAAAAAAAACAGTGGATACTGCATTACTATTGCACTAATAAAAAGCTTTATTAAAATAAATTAGTTATGCCTCTGTAGAGATACCAACACTCGACACAAAGCAGAGAGCTGTATCACCACGAATCAGGGGTGATATGGTGTAAAATATCATACCGTGCATGAAAGTTGGCAGTTGAGTAAGGAGAGTATAGAAACCCCAATTTTCTGTGGTATGAGCTACGACGATGGCCCAAACAGCTTTCGACTTCAACATTTCTTTCCATGGGTGAACGACTTTCTGGAAAATTAATAAATGGAAAATATAAGCTTACAAACAAGAGCTGGGATGTGTCAGGTACCGGGAGATGGTAATTTGGGGTATTTTCTTGCTGCTTGATTCTTAAGTTGTCGGTTCCATTCCCAGAGGAAGCTGGCCTGCGTGATGTTGGCACAGGTCTTTTGTTTCGGCTAACACCTAACGTTGCCTAACTAGCTTCTCATCCATAAGCAAACTCATATCATAACAAACAGTAGAAAATTCGCAAAATGCAGCTTACCTCATCAGGCTGGCTACCAATGGAAGACTCAATGTATTCTAGTTCTTGCTTGGATATTTTGGGATCGTAACGGGGAGCTTCCTTTACGATGAGGGTCCACGCTATGCACCAGATCACTCCTAATACACCTACAGGTCAAACAAAGAACAACATGAACAGGTGGTATTAAACTGAACATGAGTAATGGGAAGATGAATCTGACAATCTCTATACATCACATTTCCATTGCCCGAATATATGGAAGTTAAGTCTGTAAATATAAATTCCTTTTCACTGCTTTATGTCAAATACAGAGGCTGAGAAAGTATCGTGATCGTTCGAAAATGCGATTTTGAGAATTAGAGTTTCCCGTGACTCTGGATGACTTTTGAGTAACAAGGGCTATTTACAATAAGTACGTGCCTACTTTACTTGCATAAGCACACTACATTTTACCTAATGGGGCAGTATGAGTAGATGCTATTGTACCTCCAAAACAGATAACTGTCGTATAGACTATAGGTAGTGTAAATACACTTACAGTCTTTTTAGGACGTGTGCCTCTCTTACATACCTTACATATCTAAGAAGGTAGGTAGGTACTCAGTATAGAAAAATAAAAAAATTACCAAATATGTAGAAAACAGCTTCCCATCCTAAAGTCTGGGCTATGTATCCACTGAGAGGCATCGACACCACCGTACCAACGAAGTTCCCAGAAAATCCGATAGAAGCCAACTTGCTGCGCTCAAGTGGGGGCGCCCATTTGGACCAGACAGCATGGATGCACGGGAAAACTACACCCTGGGTACATAAAATCTTTACATCAGCAACTGTTCGACACTATTTCCAATTTACAGGTAGCTACAAATTTGTAATGAAATCGTGTACTTAGCAAATAACAGATTTACTTATTTCTATACGTAAAAGAGCAAATATATGGATGTCAAAAATGTTCACATGAAGATACTGGAAAGTTCATGAGTGTAATTTTTAAAATGACCGATCTTATTACACTAAACCGACGCGCGACGCTTCTGTCAGCCCTACAAAAAAATAAAAAAAAAAGTTCAAATGGTAGTCTCACCTCAAAGAGCCCTTCAACGATTCGAATGACGATAAACAAAGCGAAACTAAACTTGGTGGCAGGAGGCGTGATGATGGTGAGCAAGGCGGTGGCGGCAATTCCCGCACAGTATACGCGGTTGCCGCCAAACCGAGTTGCCATCCACCCACCTAGAAGCTGCGTCACGAGGTAGCCGTAAAAGAACGAGCTCAGTGCCAGACCCACTTGCTTTGAGTCCCAATCGAAATCTTGCCGCTGAAGGAAAGAGTCAAAAGTTGAAATTAACTAGGCACATAGATTGGAGGCAATTTAGCGGCTATTTGTCGCAGAGGGATGTTTGGGCAGAAATGACTGGACAATATATATTTGTAAATTATACCCAACCGTCAGAAGTTTTAAGACGAATCTTTTTTTTTGTGAAGTCTATCCTTAGTGATGGTCTCTCAGACGTTTGAAAATAAGGAAACAAACAAGAGGCTCTGAGGCTGATGGTGGTCTGCGGAGACGGGATTATTCAAGTTGGAGCCTATTTTGGCAGTTATATACATAAGAAGGAAAGTAAATTCGTCACTAGTTCTGGGGGAGTAGCAGAAATATAACGAACTATTCTCACTGATTTTCCGTAAATATTTGTTTCCCCTGTAATGATGATTAACAAAGACATAAAGTATGAGCAGACATGAGTCCACTCTCATCTCTGAGGTAGGTACACTAGGTAGTACAGACTCATCTGCGGTACCACGTGTTTTATTCCAAGGCCCTTCATATTTGCTAAACCAGGGCAATGCACGATGTACAAAAGTTACTAAACCAACTAAATGCACTAAGTGTTCGTAAGTGTTTGAGATTGCAATGATGTTCGTTATACGAATCCTACTGCACGCAGGAGCGACACAATCGTCTCTGCCTACTGTCAATTACGTTTCCATACAACTTCCCAGGCCAATTCAGGGTCAAAATAAGGTCAGTGAATGTTTTTCTACGAAACATCTGGAACGCCCTTGAAAGACAATTTAGTAAATGTAATTTTCCTAATGTTGTCAACTGTCTAATGGGGCACTATGCTCACTTTTCTGGCTATAACTAAACTGCAATAGTTTTCCTACACGCCGACAGTCACGAAAGTTAAAATAATAACGGTGGAATTCAGGCGAATCTCTATAGGGTGCCCAGGCCAGCCGATTGACCTCATATTTTGGCGGGCATTTTCATCTAATCTGACAAAGATTTAATGAAGATAAAGAAAGATGAAAAATTCGGATTGACACGAAGGAATCGACACAGCTTGGTAGATTCTCACCTGAATTTGGGTGCCATTGGGCAATGTCACAGTATAGTTGGATGTCATGGCGACTATTGCGACGCTCAGGTTGACTCGAAGGGAGTAGACGTTCATGAAGCCAAAGAATGCGAGTAAGGCCACGAGGTAACGCCTGCGACGCCATACCTTCCAGGTTGGGCCCAAACCGTCGTCGAGAACGCTGTGGCAGAAAAAGAAGATGTATCGATCTTAGTGTGGTTTCAAGAAGGACGCTTCATCCGTTCAAAAACAAGATTTTTATTTTTATCTTTTGAAAATTTGATTCTAACATTGTGACTGCGACAAAGATAAAGTAGAGTAAATACATGTAAAATCCAGGCAGAATGCAAGAAACCAGACTTACACAAATTAATAGCGATATCGAACTATCTGCAACAGAATCATATATACCGAGGAGGTGATTCCCGTTACCGTCAAATTAGCACCCCTTTAGCATCAAGTGGTGTGGGCACTACGAGTACAGGAAGTTGGCGACAACCGGGTGATTATTAAGTAAAAAATATATCGTAGTACCTACACCCTGCACCTACGCTATTTTATTCAGGAACACACGTAAGTAAGTAGGTTTTTACAGGTAAAGAGCGCATGTGTATGAATCCTATTTAGCCTAATAATGAGCACGTTGAGTGGCAAAAAAATAACAGACGACGCCCAATGATCCGGTAGGTAATGGAGACTATTGAGAAGTGAGAAGTCTGACCGAGCAACCTTCTGGAGCACAAGGCCGTTAACTTTACTCAGTCGGATCTTGCGGCATGAACAAAGCTTTCCGCATTCCTTCAATCCGACTTCATTTTTGGTAACCCATGAAGACAAAAAAATTAACTACTGGTAACCCACAAAGACAAAAAAATCTTCAAGCACCTGAGGTACGAACAAACAGTTTTGGACCAGAACTTTGGCGCCAGAACCAACCAGCAAACACCAAAGATGGCTGGAATGAGACACTCCCATTCACTTTCATTATTTATTTTAAAGGAATAAAAATTAGAATATAATATAAAGCTCCAAAATACGATACCAGACTCTATGTAGGTATAGGAATGCAACGAACTAGGTACCTTATCGCACAAGACCGCAACCTTGTGAGATGAATCGGTGACAGTGAGCAACTACACTAGGTACACATGTATATCTACAGAAGATAAGTATTGTACCATCCAAGGAACAGAGAGTTTCAATACCTGTGGATTACTCAAGCAAATCGAGCAGAACTTGGGTCCAAACCTGCATCACGGAGACATCGTCTAGAGCCAAGTCATAACTGAGCCCATTTGTGTATAAATTATGTGGCACCACCCCACTATACGCAACTAACACAGCTCCCAAGGTACAGCCGCAAAATAAATGTCCGAATGTTGGTGATCAGGTTGGTGTCATTCTGCTCTGGAGAGCACTGTCAGGGTAAGACCTGTTACTGCTCTCCAAAGTCACTCACTTTGGCTTTGAAGAAGTGGTACAGAGGGGGGCCAGGGTTGGAAAAAGTTGATCAGGTTACCGTTCAGTGCACATATCTACCCACAATTCATGGAGCGAAAACTAGGTCAAACTATCCCTTTCTTACGTTCTTACTCAGAAAAGTCCCCTGTAGTAAAAGGTAAGAATTGTAAATAAGACAAACCTCGAGGCAGCTTCTCCATTTTGAGTTAATCCAGTATCTTTGTTCACGACGAGTGTCACCCCCGATTCAACCTGAGCCGACATCGTAGGACCTCCAGACTCGGTACCAGCTGTTCAGTACCTGCCAGCCTAGTCCTCTCGTTGAAAGTGAAGGGACCTGGGACTTGCGGGGGGTTCACATCCATAACGTGACAAGTACCTTGCCATAACTGGATCATTATTCTAATACTCCACACGCAAACCAATTTTATGGTATGTTGATTGGCTCCTTCCTGTCACATGCTAGCAATTTTCAGATGTTAAATGGGGTTAGATGTATTAATATGTCTTGGTCACAATTTTACGCATTTTTCATTAGGACCATTAGGATTAGGTAATCTAAGATTCCCAAATTATTAGGCAGGCACTCTTAGAAACGGACACTTACATGTATATTGTATTATGCTCTGTGACTTGCGCGGGAAATTTTCTTGATGTTCAGTGCGTCTGACATCCTCGAGCAGCGATGAGTTGTAGAAGAATAAAGATGGGACTCAGTACTTCGGAGTACTCTAACACTATTGCACCAGATAGTTTTTTTGCCAGAAGAATTTTAAAGACAAACAAAAGTGTCAGAAGGGTGAAGCTCCAACTGGCACGAAATAAGCCACTTCGCAAATGACCAGAGAGGGCTGTCCGTATGAGAAGAATGACACAAAGGTAGCAATTCAAAGCGTCCGCTACAAAGAGCGGCATCAGAACTGTCCACCATGAACACTCTGAGTTTTTAAACGCCAGCAGGATTGTAAAAAGTAGAATGGAGACAATGTTGAGCCAGATTTCCAAGATCGACAGTCCTAGCCAAACAGCTAGTTCTATAAGACTGAAGAACATTCTGAAACATAACATAAACACTGAAGGTTAATTCAATGGAAAAACATAACCCGCCAAATGAACGGTAAAGCTTTGGGCAGGAGCACTCAAGTCGTTAGTTCTTCAACAGGCTTTTGGCCAACACACCTAAACCTAAACCACAGCCTAAACCTAAGTATATCCTAGGTATATCATCCGTCAGTGGTGAGTTACCCGTCTACTAAAGCTAGCGGACTTCACCCGTCAGTGACGAAAGATATGGACGTTACTGTGTTATGATGGTAAGCCTGGGCTACCTCTTGAATCATCTCACAACAAATATCATTACAGCTTTCCCATTCACCCGGCATCTAGATTGAGGCAACCAGGTGTTTGATCCGTAATAGATGGGTATAACAAAATCAAAATAGCTAACATCTTCAGAAACAATTTTTAAGAGCAATAAAAGTATTTGTGAGGCTGCAATTAATGAGGAGTTTTTTCTTGAGCACTATTGCTAGAAAGGACGGTTTGTCCACCTCAACAATTCGAGCGAGCAATGTACGTCTTATAATGAAGAAAATAGTATGGAATATGCAATGACGCTATATAGCACCAGGAACTAATGCCAAAAGCTACAACCTTCAGCTTATTAGGTATATGGTACTGTGACGCGTTTCTACTTCAGGTAAACGCCAGCATATGAACTAAATGAAAAAGAAAGATTACCTCTACATTATCCAAAAAATAAAATTTATAACCTGTTTTGAACAAAAACAATAATAACGTGGCACCATCTGAAATCAACAAGTAACCGCCATCTTGAACGTGTCACTAATTGTGAAAGCTGTCTGCTACAGTACTACAACTACGCTTTTAAAAATTTGTAAACGGTAAAAATTTATGTTTAATTTTGATTTACCTTTATTAATACCATTAATTAAAAGTCAGTAACAAAACTAATGGTAAGATGTATGTTCAAATTAATCTGGTGACTCATTTGTTGCTACTTGTTGATTGTAATCATTATTTCACCAGTTTGCAAGAGAGAAACTAGCTTTGGGGACGACGGTTCGGATATATTTGGACAAGCATTGCACAACTACCTGGATTACCGGATGTGAAGAGCTGGAATTTGACTTCTTTTTATTGAGGTAAGCATACCTATTGAGCCATTAAAAGTTTTTGTAACTTATGTGGCAATCCAACTCTCTAGCCTGGCAAAAAATATGGTAAGTGGGTTGTTTATGAGCAGGTCCCGCCTGGAATGCCCTACGCACTGAACTGTAATCGTGGTTGGTCAGCGTCTTATTTCTGGGAGGAAGGAAGGTGCCGTTAGCCTTATCCTAAACCCATAAAAAACTGCTAATTTAGGTCCTATAGTGGTTGTTAGGGCGGTACGTAGGTATAACACCTGCCAGTGTTATAGTCGGGCGGCTGCTGCTTACACCCCTGTGATTCACCTCTAGCGGCGGCTCACTCTGCCGCATGGTGCACCGGGAAGTGCGATGAGTAGACCTTTACCCTTTTTTGAAATGCATTTTACGTGTAAAAAGTGGTAATTAAGTGACGTTATTGAGTTTGGTGTCCAAGTATTGACTCCAGATTCTTTACGAATCCATGAGACAAGAGAATCTGAGAATCTGTCGGCCCGAAGTCTCGTTATCCTTCGAAGGTAACGCCCAAGGTGCGACCACTGAAGCAGGTAATCATAACGATTTTGAGGAAAACTCGACAGCAGTAGCGTTTTAGTATTTTGAATGCAGCACTCGAGTTTCTTCATATCATGGCCTTTATTCATATAGCGTGTTATCAAAAAGCTCTTTCCGCCCCGTCTGTTAAATCAGAAATTGCTGCTACCAGCTATCGAAGAATGGTACACAAGTAACTTCGTACCTTCATATATATTTGAGCTGGACCTTGGACAAGTTCACCTTTGTACCGTTCCCTACTTCTCTATCAGTCGTTGATACTTGCTACTAGGCCTAAACGCTGCCCGGCCGCTGTGTCAGAGTGGATATCTACCTATCAATCACTATCTGCGCTTGGGCTAGTTTCAGTTTAGTGAGACCAGTCAAAATACACGTACTTAACTGTGAGTTCTTCGGACCATAGGTGAGATGTTTTGTTTGATTTTAGATTGAATATTATGGCATTGCAAAACAGTTATTTAGATATGTGTGTGCTTGCCTTTCTAAAAAATTAACGTTAAAATTTGCAATAGGTACCTACGTGTTTTTTTGGAATTAACTAAAGTCCCCAAGGGGGAGGTTTTCAGAGATTTTTCAGGCGAGCTATGTCGTCAGAAAGTTCCATCGGGAGTTCATATTTTAGGGGATGTAGTTCTTCTTTTTGGGTTTACCTGTGTAGTCTTGCTCATGTTGGGAGAACCTCTTCTTGCGACCTTGGGTACCTGCGTACCTCTTGTTAGTCTTGTTTTACTTCTTTTGACGTCGTTTGGGAACTGTAAAACATTGGAAAAATTGTGTTGACGGCGTTATCTATCGAGTTCACTCGAAGGTGACGAGGCGATGAGTCATTGACGCCTTTCGGGATAATCTTAAAGGTCAGGAAATTTTAATGGCCCGCTTACTCACAGTTGATAAAAATCTATACCGGCGCAATTGCTTTGAGATTATCTATCTGTAGAATTTTTAATCTTCAACACAGTTGATTGGATGTTCTGATTTATTGTTTGTCTGTTCAGCTGTACCTAATCTGCTCATATCTACATTGTGCCAATTCATTCGGTTGTTGTTTTAGATTGGGTTCTAGATCGAAAATTTTGGCTAGAAAATATAAACATATAAAGGTATAAAGAGACGGGTTTGAAAATAGTTTTTTTTTAAACATTTTTCAGATGGGGCTGGAAAATTGGAAGCAATGGCGGGTGTCCCATTTACTGCTTGCGATCAGCTTCCTTACGTCGGGGATCATCCTGAATCTCATACAGGCCAGTCTCTTTTATCTGGTCCGTCCCTTCAACAAACGGCTGTTCCGAAAAGTCAACTATTATGTCAACTACTCCCTCTATTGCCGTAAGCTCCATTCTGTTCTCTGAATTTGCAACTAGCTGTTTGGCAGCTGATTTTTTGCTGGTAATGGTTATACACGGTGTAGTTTTTTATGATCATTGTTTACATTCAGTAACCACATAAAGCAGGAGCAGAGGTAAAATTTGTGCTCTACTCTTGCATCTCCCATCTTAACTCTGTCATACGTTAAGTCGCCCTCTGGCGTAAAAGTATTTACGTATTTCGAGCTGAAAAGAGGGAGTCCAACTATTGAGCTCTATAACTGATTCACTGATTTTAAGGTCCTTTTAACTGTATTATTTTATGGGATATAACTTGACAGCTGAGCTGAATAAAAGTTGGGACACACTGAAAAGGGACCTATTTGATGTCGGTGGCCTTGTTCCCTTTTACGTATTTTTGATTAGAAGATTTCCGACGTGCTGTTTTATACTGTTTTCCTGTTACAGAAATCGTGTTCTTTGCCCAGTACTGGGGTGATGTCAGACTGACAGTCCACATAGATAAGGATGACTACAAGAAGCACTACGGAAGAGAGCACGGTTACCTCATTATGAACCATTCGTATGAGATCGACTGGCTGGTCGGATGGATTCTGTGCGATAATGTCAGACTATTGGGGGTGAGTTTGTTGAAATTTGAGTGAGTTTGAATCTTTCTAAGAAATCGACGCGACGTTCAGAAAACATATGCGCCGATTTATTAGATGTTTTTGGCCGAAGTCGAAGACGAAGTGGCCGAATATGAGTGGGCCGAAGCCAATACATCCATGTCGCAAGCGGACAATTTTTCCCTTCCGCCGGGATTCGAACCCGGGCCTCTCAGGACACAAAGCGGACCCCTTGACCACTCGGCCACTGAGAGGCACCAAATCGACGTGTTAATTCGTCCCCTTTTTGGCTCTTCCGAGTTCATGAAATTAGTACATCATATCTGTTCAGACCCTGGCACTGTTGCTAGGGGTGCCTCGTCCGCATTTCTTTCATAAGTCAAGTAGGTACATAAGCGAAAAAATATTCCTGGAAATCACACACAATGTTCGTTTACCTTTCGGGCTTACACTTCTGGGAAGGCATTACTGACACAACCTTTAATCAAAGACCAAAATACTAAAAAAAAAAAAAAGTTCAACTAAGTTAATTTTATTTTTTCAGAACTGTAAGACTTACGGGAAAAAGTCGATCCAGTACGTGCCAACCATGGGTTGGGCGTGGAAGTTCGGAGAAAGTGTGTTTTTGGAGCGGAACTGGGACAAAGACAAAGAGATTATCGGGAAACAGCTGAGGGAATTAGTGGAGTATCCTGACCCCATGTGGCTCCTACTCATGGCTGAGGGGACTCGGTAAGCTTTGTCTCTACTCAAACTAACTTGTATAGGAAATACATAGGACTTACTCCACTATAGCTATATTTCACATCATCTGTATTATATGTATGGACATATTTGTGGCTGTGCTCCTCTTAGTACCTGTATTTCGGATGCTGTAGTCATAGAAAAAAGCGCTTCCTAAAGTAATGGTGGTGACGGTTTTGTGGTTTTGATTCGACCATTGCGGCAAGTGAAGTAGCACCTTCTTAGAAAAAAATTGTAGGAAATTTGCTTCTGGGGATTTTAACATAAAAAATTATTTAAGAAATCAGTAAAGCCAGAGACGGTCTGGGTAGGTGAAACCCGTTTCATGTCAGAAATTGTACAGCTTTTTCCTATTAATACAGTTGAAAGTTCCGACACGAAATAGGTGGTATTATTCTTCGTAAGTTGTTGATGTTGAATCCCTGTTTAGAGGAGTGATGTTTGAAATTAAAACTATTTCTTAGGTACCTATTTGATTCCTTATTAAAACATTGAGTGATTGAGCTATAGTGGGTACACAACTTTTCGCCAAAACTTAATGACTGATTTGCTGTAGAAATTTTTCTTGGTGAAAAGTTGTTATGCTAGAGCGTGTAGATGCTTCCCTTTCTAACATGATAAACCTTTCAGATTTACAAAGGAGAAACACGAAGCAAGTATGGCGTTTGCGAAGGAAAAGGGTAAGAATTCACTTAATAATGCTTGCATTTATTTTCTTCTAGTTTTGCTTTAGCATTATCATTTATCTCTTATCTTGTTGCTGTGAGTATTCGAAATGCAGTCATACCCCAATAGCATACTTTTTTGCGCTAAATTATTATTGAACGTTTATATTCATCTGCAGGTTTGCCTGTGTTAAAGCATCATTTGGTGCCGAGGACAAGAGGTTTCACGAGCAGCTTACCGTTTCTACGGGGCAAAGTCCCAGCCGTCTACAACGTCATCCTTGGGCTACCCAAGTAATTATTACTTATTTTTTATTTTAGTGATGTATTTTATGGGAAATTCCATGGCCTACACTGTGGAAACAGTTTCCTCGCTATGAAACTCTAGGTGTGTAGGTATCTAATCATTTAGCTCAGCAAAGGTATGTGCTCGTTTTTCACCTAGCCAGAACCCCGCCAGAAGTTTCAAAGATTATAATAATGATTCTGATGTCATAGTAGCATACTTCAGTTGGCTGCAACGAATAAAATATCGTTCGAGGCAGTTCTTGGTTAAAACAGAGTTTTTGTTTTCAGGGGAGGTGTCGCGCCAACAATGAGTAATGTTTTGCTGGGGAAACGGATGGAAGCCTGCATGTACATGGAGCGAATTCCCATTGATACCATTCCTACTGACGAAGAGGGAGCTGCTAAATGGCTCCACGAGCTATACCGCAAAAAGGTATGAACAACTCACAGTAGTGCCGTGCACGGCGTAGCATTGCCAAATGGTTCCGTTCCATCCCTCAGGACTGCAAACCAGACTTGCATTTCTTTCTTATTTTTCACTGTATTCTGACCATCCATGTTGCCGGTACTAAAGTAAACACAATTGCCTCTAACGGCGGTAATTGCTGAGTAATCCCAAAATGATTTCTAGGATGCAATGTTGGCCAGCTATCTGGAGACCGGAAGCTGGTTTGAGAAGAGTGGTGTCCCGGAAGTAGAAGGGTTTCCGTTGCCGAGGAGGAAATATCCGCTACTGAACACCGCGGGATGGGCCGTCGTCGTCTTGCTTCCTGTGGGTCGGTATCTTCTGTCGCTTTTGCTCACTGGAAATCCGATCGCCATCATCGTTGGAGTCCTCATCGTCGCTTCATGTAAGTTTTCCCAACCATTAAGGCTGATTGAATATTTATTTTCGTAAAACATGACATCACGTCCTTTTAACGTCAAAGAATTAGGTTTTGACAATTGGTTTCATTTTTCTTCAACAAGAAAGGGGAAAAAAGGACCATTGGCCAGTTGATCAATAAGAACCATAAAAAATCATCATCGTATCTCCCAACAAAAGTACCTACAGTTTTGAGACCTTCCGAGATTGTCCCTAGAATTAACGTCACTTGTAGTATTTATGATTTACATATTTACTCTCTATGTCGAGAGATTTCGCTATTTGGAAAGGACGTCTTTGAATGAGTTGCACAAGCCTTCAGTAACTAGGTATACCCTACCAGCCCTACCTATTCGTGTGAGCGAATTTCTGGATTTATTATTGTGGAACATTGTTTTAAAAAGAGGAAATAACACATACATAGCACTTCTTCACAGCAGCGTGTTATTACAGTGACAGTTTTCGGGTTTCCTCATCATCAGGTGCAACTGAAGCAAAAACAGAAATGTGCAAGCTTAACTGCCCTACCTATAGGTTAGTGGGAGGAGTTTGAGATGCCTTCGCTGCTTGGTCCATTAGGGGGGAGGGCTGGGGGTAACAAGCCGGTATTCTGTTTAAGTTCTTTTTTCATTTGAAATAACGTCTGAATATCGTAAAAATATTGTCGAGAACATTAACCATGTAAGTGGAAAAGTGCTGGGAAGTTGGCAAGACCCGTGTTGCTGCTAGCGTCGTTATACCAGTTCCAAGTAAGATACAAAGGCATTTTTTATAATTTTTATATTTTATCCATTGTGTTTCCATGTATGTCACTTGCAAATCTACTAATATACCATATTGTACCACACTGTGAAGACTGTAGACACTTATTTATTGTTGAATTTTTTCAGTTCTCTATTTGTTGGAACGCCTCATCGGGACTACAAAAATTAGTAAAGGATCTTCTTATGGAGCTAGCAGCCCTACAACGCCAACTGCAGCAGCCCACTGAAGCTTCCAAGTTACATTGACATTACCAGATCTTCTTATGGAGCTAGCAGCCCTACAACGCCAACTGCAGCAGCCCACTGAAGCTTCCAAGTTACATTGAAAGTAACTTGACATTACAAGAAATAACATTCTTAGGTCATGCCCCATTTCCCATCTTACTTAACTTCCCCAAATCGGTTCCTGTCCAAACCGCTCTAAATGACTTTTCGTGCTGCATCATTTATTTTCATTTATTTTTCTAATTTATATGGTGGCATTTTAAAAACGAAAAAAGCAAAAAAAATTATCTACTAATGATCAAACTATAAAATATTCCTGCCGGCAGCTCTTCGATCAAATATGGATGGAACAAATTACTGAGTTATTCAAGTGTGGTAAAAGCAATAGGTAAAGAAGTAGCGGCAGAATTACCTTAGCATTTTTTTTAACTATGGTCTCATCTTCCTCGCCACACAACCTGCTGTTTGATTTGGGGTTAGGATTCGTTTCAGTTGTGTGTTTTTTGCACATTTAAAATCTGCCAAAATTATTTTTAATGTCCTTTTTTGAGGAAAATATTCTGAAATATGATACTTTTCTTTAGGTTAGAAACCAGTTTAATGTGTGTTTTTTGATGAAGTGATCAGTGAAATTTTGTTAAAAAATTACTCA
This sequence comes from Mesopsocus fuscifrons, assembly GCA_950004255.1. Lineage (NCBI taxonomy): Eukaryota > Metazoa > Arthropoda > Insecta > Psocodea > Mesopsocidae > Mesopsocus > Mesopsocus fuscifrons. Next base: position 10,026,210 of record OX465377.1, read on the forward strand.
ATCGTAAAATTGCAACTTATCAAACTAAGTTCTAACGTAAAAAAGTCCCATTATATTTCTGAACAAAGCAACATTCAACAGTTCAGTAATTAAAAGAATGAAAACATAACTTTCTCAGCCCATGTACCAAGTATTACATACGGAAGAGAAAGTAAAAACGTGATCAAACAGCATTGTGTTGTGAGGTACAAGTCCCTCCCTTTGAGCTGGAAAATGTTTAAAAACGATACTTGGAAATTGGTTACTCCACATACTGCTACTACAACGATTTTTTACATCTAATGTAGATCGGAAGTATCCTCTGCTTGGTGCTTGCCTAGATCTCATTAGACCTCGGCTAGAACTCATAAAAAATAACTGACTGCTATAGTGCAGTAACCAGTTACCATGCACGTTTATTGTTTCAGGTATAGTTTCAACAGTTAACCCCAAAATGGTCTTGTGAGTCAGAAATGAATTTTTCTCAAAACTCAGGATATACTTCAAACCGTATGTAAATGTTAGGTTCAGGAAACTTAAAAACTTCGGCGGTGCTTATTCTGAATAGAGGTTCGGGTTCGGGGCTCATAAGTTTGTTACGGACCGAGATAGTGAAGTTTCAACTAATCGACACTTAAAATTTAATTGAGCTTTGACGGTCCAACTGGCAATCAGAGTCATGTATTTCATGACTATATTATTAGAGAAATATAAGGGCTGGCGGTAGAAAAACGTTTCCATACCTTCTTGGGAGATTCGGAATTGACCAGTTCCGGTTACTAACTGTGGGCCATTGAGTGGTAACCTCCCTTCTGTAAGCAAGTTCAAGACTGTCCAGTGATTTTCGTTTAGTTACCTTTTAGGTACCCTCTTTTTTGTCATTTTTTATTGTAGGCTCGAGAATGTTTAAGCATCGTTTCTACCGTTTCTAAGCTATGACTGAAAATCTGGTAGGTTTGATATGATGGATGCATTTCTGCAGCCTATATAAGGAACTTTGGGAGAGACGAATCTGTCTCTTTTATTTTATTTTTGGTAGTAAAACTCTAAATTTCACCTAAGCGTAGCCTTCGTAATGTTCTAACGAACTGCCCAAATTCCCAGTGGTTTTCGATATCAACCGGTTTGCAATAAAATACGTCAGCAGACAGCATTTTCTTAAGTAATTAGTGATAGCTTGCATTTTCCGCGGAATGTGTTAAGCAACATGCCATAACTGTGAACAATATTTTCTTTCTCGCCGTTATTAGTCAACTGTTAGTGACATTGTAATTCTGGTGCAATCATATTTTTATTTCTCGTGCACATTGTTGAAATGAACAGTATTTTATATTTTATAGGATATTGAAGCACATTAAAATAAGATGGTATTGTAAGATATTGAAATGTTGTGGCTGGTTATATTCTGCTCTCCTGACTGCACGTATTTTTGTACAAAATTCTAATATTCGCAGTGCTGCTTGAGTGATATTGAATGTTTGAACGTTTTGTATTACAAAATTACTCAAAATACTGGAATACTGGAGTACTTTCTGAGAAGGGGCCTTTCCGATAGGATAGGTACATAGTACATAGGTATACTCTTCTAAGGACTTTTTTCGTCAGTTTAATCTAATTTTGCACTCAGTCAGTTTAATCTAATTTTGCACTCAACGGCAATGCATTATCTTATGTGCTCTTTCAAACATAATCCCGACACTGTCTGCCATATACGAGTAGGTCCTACATAATAATATGCACTTCGAATCGTAGACGCTGGTACTAATAATAATAAAAAAACTATTTTGTAAATGGAAACAAATTAGGTTGATTTAAAGTAGACACTTTAATCTTTTATATTCATTCTTAGTACAGTCAGATTCTCACGTCCTATCTCTGAAACATTGGATGTCTTAAAGAGAAAGGGGAGAGGCAGTGCTCGACACGAAGGGAGCGGCAGTGGAAGAGACGAACCCAGAGTTACCAGCAAGGTTAGATGAGACTAGGGGAGAAGAGTAAGCGGCACCAGAAAGACCAGTGTTGTATCCGGAGGAAAGACCAGAGTAGCCTGAGGACAGACCAGTGGCGTACCCTGAGGAAACGAGGGGGGAGGAGTAAGCAGCACCAGACAGGCCAGTGGCGTACCCTGAGGAAGTGAGGGGGGAAGAGTAAGCAGCACCGGACAGATCAGTGGCGTACCCTGAGGAAAGTCCAGTGTAGCCGGAGGACAGACCAGTGGCGTACCCTGAGGAAACGAGGGGGGAAGAGTAGGCGGCACCAGACAGGCCAGTGGCGTAGGCGGAGAGGGGAGCACCGTAACCAGCACCTGCGTAGTAGGTAGAGGACTGGACGGGGATGTGGTGTGTCTCGTGGCTGGTCACGGGGACGTGGTGAGTAGTCTCAATGGGGACGTTCTGGTATTGACGAACAGGCACGGCAACCTTCTGCTTCTGCACCTGGAGGGCATGAAGAAATCTCTACTTAGTGACGATTAGCCAAGAACACACACTTGGCAATGAATGTACTAAAAGTGAGGGTACTAGATCTTGGTGATCAGTGGAACCCCAATTTGGAGAAATGGACTTAGTAGGCGCACGGGTGAAAACTGCGATGATGTTGTTTGAAAGTGGGTGTAATTGCGCTTATTTAAGTGCACCCGATAAAGAACTATTACGTAGGAGAAGGCGTTTGCTCCAACATCAACTTTACGAGTAATAATTTCCAAATCATTTGCGGAACCTCTGCCTTAGGGTTGAGAACGTCTGGTGTATGTTGCATTCAATTTAGGGAGATTAGTCCCCTGTTAGTAAAGTACGCCTTTGCCGTGTGAACTGTGTGAAACTAACCTGGTAAGACTGAACAGGAACAACTCTGTTGATTTCGTGGGTCTCAACGTCGGGGACAGGGGTGACGCCTTGGACGCGAACGTGGTCAACCTTCTCGGTCTTAACGAGCCTCTGGACGGGGACCTGGACGTTCTGGGTTTGGTACTCGACGTGCTGGACGGGCACGACGTGCTGTACGGAGACACGCTGTGTCTGCTGCACGGGGGTCACCTTCTGCACACGGACGGGCACGATCTGCTCGGACTTAACGTAACGCTGAACTGGGAGTTCAACATCTTCGGTCTTAACCTGTTGGGTCACCACAGGGATAACCTTCTGGATCTGTTGGAAAGGAAGAAATGATTTTGAGTCACCATGTAAACAAGTAGTGAAGCAATAGTTCTTAATAATTTTTTTAAAATACTCGTTACTCTGAAAAATAAATTTACCTGGAACCTCTGGACTTCGTTGACGGGGGTGACAGACTCAACGCGGAATTGCTGGATTTCCTCAGACCTGACGAGGGTCTGGTAGGGTACGTCAACATCCTTGTTCTGGACCGAGTACTTCTGAACGGGTACGGCGGTGCGAACGGCGACTGTCTCGTAACTCTGGACGGGTTGCACGTGTTCGTATTTTACAGGGACAACTTTCTCTGTCTGGACGTACCTTTGAACGGGCACCTGAACCTAAAAATGTGAAATATATTTTAAAATCGGCTGTAGATGCCATCAGAAAGTGACTTCTAGAACTGTTGCTCCAGCTCTGAGTATGTAGTTAAAATATTTTACCTTCTCGGACTTGACAGTGTAGCTCTGGACGGGAACAACTTGGTCAACATCGACGTGGTGAATGCTGTCAACAGCCTGTTGGTGGATAGCGGTGGTCCTCACAGGTTGAAGGTGAGTCTTGACCTGAGTTACGGGAAGATGGCCAGTAGTGGTGTGGATAGCATCGGCAGACTGGATGTAGTTAAGACCCGATGAGTAAGCAGGAGCAGACGCATAGCTGAGACCAGAGTATGCGGGTCCGGAAGCATAGCTCACACCTGAGTAAGTGGGCACGGCGGACGCGTAACCGTAACGAAGGCCTGAGCTGATGGCGGGAGAAGACGCGTAGCTAAGACCAGACAGACCTGAGCCGATGGCTTGGCCATATGTGAGCTGAGAAGCAGGAGCAGCGTAACCATAGCTAGCCGAGGAAAGAGGGGCAGAAGAGTAAGCGATTCCGTTGGTCGTGGTAAGGGGAGAAGCGTAGCTGAGACCGGAGTTGAGGAGGCCAGAGGAGTAAGCAGAGTTCAGGGAGTTGAGGGACTTGACCTTGCTGTTTCCGTAGAAGGTGGAAGAGTAACCAGCAGGGGCAGCCAGTCCTAGGGATGAAGGATACTGGAAAAATAATCAAGAAATTGATGTCTATTTTTCCACATGCAGGATAAGTCGAAACCGTAATTGTAATTCGTTAACTTGTTGGCTGGATAACGTACCTGATCCCCAAGGATGGTGACGGAACCACCAAGGGTGCGGCCAGAGATGGTCTGGGCGAGAGAGTCCTGGGGTCCGGTAAAGGCAGCGCTGTCCGTATTCTGTTGGTTCAGAATGTCAATGGGCGTGGCAGTCGTGCTGTCGATGGTCTCAATGTTACCGTTTTCGTTGTCGAAGCTACTGATGGTGGTTACCTCATCAGCGGGCTTCGCCACCGCTGCAGCGGCAAGCAGAAGCACAATACACAGCTGAAAACAAAGCACTGTGTTAAGAAATCTGGTTTTGGAGGATCATCATGCTTAAAAGTTCTTCTGTCAGTTACATGCTGCAATCAAATAGAAAAATGTCAAGACGCAAGGTTCTGTTTTCCAAAAGAAAAATGTTAGAGGACGGATCATTATTTGCAATGATTAACATACCTATAGGTATACTGTATACTGTAAAGGACTCACCGATCTCATGTTATCTTGCGGAGTGGCAGAAGTCAAGTGTCGTTTTGGAGCCAGTGTCTGGTTTTATATGGGGCGACTTATGGGCCAGACGTGCCAGGGACCTGCAAGGGGACCTGGGACCTGCCGGCCGGCGTCCCGAGTCATCTTGGAAAATGCCAACTGGCCAGGGTTTATAGCCCGTCCAGTCGCTTCTTTCTTCGTCAGAAGTCCAATTTTTAATATTTTTTTCTATGATTTTTAGAAATTTTTCTTTGAAACCCTAAATGATGGTGCATGATGACGGTAATGTACTTTGTTACTGTTATGCTATTATGTCCCACCCATTTCTCAGGACTAAGGATGTCCATAATATGCCACTGATATAGTTCGCCTGAGCGGTTTGCGTGATGGCTCCTAAGTTACTTTACTTTTACTTTTGGTTGCTTCAAAGTAAAAAAATTATGGCTTTTTTCTTGGTTTGAAAAGCAGGTTTTATTTTCTCCTCGACGGTGCGGCGGCTGATTCGCCTTCTTACTTGCTGTATACTCGTATATGAACCGTCCGAAACGTTGAAATTCCGGACCTTACCCACCTACATAATGCCAGCCTATAACATGTATGTCTCTAAACTATTTTCTACTTCAAGATGAATTGGGACTAAGGGAGTTTCCTCTCTTTTGGAGTTCCTATTCCTATTGGATATTCACAAATTCAGTCGCAGTTTGTACACTTACGGCACTTAGTTTGGTGCACCAACCTCGAGCCTACCCCTATGGCTACTGTATTTAGTACGGTTATTGATCCACCATGTGTAGGAATTCGAAGGAATTCGTTCTCCAGTAAAAGCTAACATAATGTTCATATAGTGTCTTTTTGTTTCCTATAGTTCGAATACCTCACTATGTTTGCCTTTTGAAGCAGCCACCCCCACGGCCATTGTCGGACGTGAGTTACCAGTTATCCAGTTCCGTACCTATCCCTACATATTCCCATTGTTTTTCTTTTAGTAATTTACTATATCTAATAAATAGAAAATTTGTTACGTCGGCGGGGCATATAGGTAGTTATTCTGGAGTCTGGACTCCCGACTATAATTGTTGTTTATGGGATACAGTGCCTAGCCGTTGGCCATGGTCCATGGTAGGTAAAGATGGGATGTATCAGGTTATGCAGGCCAAGACGGGCCGTAAAATCTCAGGTGAACTTCGCAAGTTCGCTTGTCCCCTCTTCGGCAGCCTCTAGCATATTATTGCGCAATATATTCGCCTACTCGCGACCCCTTGTAGGTCAAATCAAGGACGTACGGAGCCTCCGAGGGGGTAACCACTCCAGAGATTCCTTGAGTTTCTCTGAGATTCCATAAATATTTTCAACGATTCCCAACGATATTCATAGAAAGATGAACCCCAAAGGGGTAACCACTCCAAAAAATTCCGAGATTCCCTGAGATTTCATAAAGATTTCCAATGATTTCCAACGAGATTCCCAACGAGTGGTTAATCCCTCGGGAGCCCCCCTCTTAAAAGACTCATAAACTCACACTCTTTACTTAAATATGGCAAGCTGTGGATGTTTTGAGACATAATATGATTTTTTCAGTAATACCTTAAATTTTCTTCTCGCTATAGCTTCGCCCGTTTGGAAAACATAGCTTCTTTCATTTTCCAGGGCTAAGCTTTCCCTTATATAAAAGCTGTCTGCTCTCCGATTTCCGAGTAAATCTTCGTAAACCGAAATGCCCCCCCCCCCCCCCCCCTTCCGCTCTACCATCCCTCGTCCCTTGGTCGAAATGTTTTGCTGCATTAACTTTTCATCAAGAATGCACTGATTTTAAAGTAAATAGCCACATTTGGTGTTTCTGTAGGTATCGTTGTCTCTTCCTGCTTCCCTCTCTACGGACAGGTCAAATTCACTCGTCACCCCTTCCTCGAATACGAGTGAATTAATGAAAATCTTGTCAGTTTGCTGCGAATTGCGAAACGAGACGAACTTCGAGTTTTACCATCACTTTCGGTCCAGAATGGACCACTTGGATCTCTAGATCCAGTGGCATCCCTGAAATTAATTCGGATATCGACAGGCTACAAAAAGAACTGGTTCTTTACTACAAAATTAATGGGCCCTCAACCTGAATTCGTTGAGGAAAATAATCGAAAATGAAACTGTTCCCGTCTTGACCTTTTCTGCCGAAAACGTGTCTGACAATTTATCTCATCCTCTGTCTATTATCTGTCTGATTTACAACCTGAAACGCGAGATTCCGGATCTTGCGAATTTCCATTTCGAAAACGGCAAAGCTTTAGTCCTGGGGCTTAGTAAGTTTCTTGTATCCCGCTGTGCTTCTTACTTGCCTTTACCGTCGACGTATTATGGGACTGGCTACCACAAGCACATTATAGCACAGCATTCCTGTTCCGCCTACCTGAAAACTATTCATGGATTTATGCTACTTTAACCACCAGGGATGCGAAGCCTATTAGGTAGTGATGGGGGAAGGATTTTTCCTTTTACCTAACGCAGTGGCAACGGTTGACAAGGGTAGGTACTTAAGAAATACATATAAGTGTATACACCTTACTTGTCCAGAATAAATGAAAATCATTTGTAGATTTAGGCTGCGTCCCACCATGCCCAGTTAAGAGAAAACTGGATATTTCTCCCATGTTTACCATGCTAAATTTCATACTCAGTTAACGTTAAACTCCAGTTCAATTCCAATTATTGCACAATAAAAACAGACTTTAACTGGAGTTTAACCGTTAACCGAGTATGGAGGGGCGTCCCACCATGCCCAGTTAAAACTAAACTGGAGATTTTGTCCTATGTTTACCATGTTAAATTTAACTTTTAAGTTAAATTTAACATGGTAAATCTCCAGTTTAATTTTAACTGGGCATGGTGGGACGCACCCTAAGTAATTTTCTGAACGGCGTCGGTTTCAAAAGTTTTCCTCACCAGTCTACTTATAATTTAATTTCCAAATTTCCCTGTATTTTTTTCGAATTCAACAGTTTTGCCGTTTACACGGCATAATTTTCAAAGTGGGAAATCGTGAAAACTAATTGGGATGTGTGCTTTGGCATTCCCTAGCCTAGGACATTATTAAGACTATACATTTGTGCGAAAAAGGGAAGAATTAAAAATAATTCCCCGCTTGCAGTGTTAATTTAACAACCTCAACTGAAGGATAGTCTTATCTGGAGATGGGTTTGCATATTATGTGATTGGCAAGCTCAGAGAAGAACAGATGCCCTTGAATTGTGAGTTGTCCTTAAACTTTGCTGGGAAACCTGCCACAAACTGACCGGGACGAGTTCACGTATCAAATGTCAACTAAATATATCACGTATAGAACGGAGCATTGAAACAGGATAACTCCAACTGGGCCCCTACCTTTTATAATCTTTTCGTTCTAATCCTATCGTGAAATTGCTCAACTTTTTTCTTAAAAGTGATTCGGATGATCGTGGGACGTCGGTAAAGATGAACCAGATTTCAGTCGATTTTGTAATGGTCAGGGCCTTGTTTTTATTCTAATCTCTATTTTACTGAAGACGACAACTGCATTTTAGAAGTCCCGCGTTGTGGGCAAGTAGGTATATAAAGACATCGTATATACCTACCTACCTACCTAGGTGTGCGAAATTTATTATATTATTATCTTATAGGCATCACCCAGCCTCGGTTTATGAGAAGGTGGATGGAAAACGGAATGGAGACTTTCACGTCTATAATTTTTATTTTCCTCAGTTTACATCGAAGCACGTGACTCATCTGGCAGATGTGCCTATCCTGCGAACGTCTGTCCCTATCTGTAGGTATATACTGAGTGTATCTTGGTGATTTCTTGGGATGATTCACAATTATGCTTGAAAGTGAATTGTCGTTGAAAAACTACAGTAAAGAGTGAGATATTGCTGTCTCCTTGTAGAACTGAAAGGTTTTGCTAATGTGTCCTTGGACTTATAACACTGCTGTTAGTAAATATAGGTGACAGTTGACAGAGATTCCCTAGCAGATCATGCGCAACGAGACCATGCATGATTTTAAAAGGGAAGATGCGGCCGACATACTGGCCTTGATGGTACCCAGTAGCTTATTAGATTGTTGTATGTCGAGAGCTGCGAATATAGGTAGGTATCACATGTTAGTAGGTACAGGTTGTGTTCGAGAATCTTCTTAATTTCATCGAGGACAAAAAAAAAGTGAAGCTCACGATCCTACTTGGCCACATTTTTCGTGCAGGATTCCTTCAACCTGAAAACTGAAAAACAATTTAAGGTTAAAGTTCTTAGAATAGAATACCAAACGTCGCGTCGTAAATGAGGTTAGAGGTACCTACATACCTATAGGTACATGCTGAGGATGGTCGTCAAAAAGTCGAAAATAAAAAGAGATATACTCGATATTCGAGGGGTTAACCATTCGTTGGAAATCTTTATGGAATCTCAGGGAATCTTGGAATTTTTTAGGAGTGTTTACCCCTTCAGGGTTCATCTTTCTATGAATATCGTTGGGAATCTTTGGAAATCTTTATGGAATCTCAAGGAATCTCTGGAGTGGTTACCCTCTCGTCGATATTAGATATAGGATATAGGCATCTATTTTAGTTACACACAGAGATAAAAGTTGGGCATCTATATCTGAATGAACACATTTTACACACAGATGCAGAAGCAATAGAGATCGGAAGGTCAATAGGTTTTCAAGAATTTGTTGCCGGTCTGAGCTTCTAACGTGAGTTGGACGGTGGGACCAAAGTGTAGAGTGTAGAGCCTCAAGTACCCCCAACCCCTACCCACCCCTTCCCAAGTACCCCCAACCCCTACCCACCCCTTCCCAAGTACCCCCAACCCCTACCCACCCCTTCCCAATTCAATTGGGATAGTAGGGTGGAGTACGCTCCATTAGGGACATCTCTAATAAATAACAATATCAAAATATCCGTTGGCACTTTGGCTGCGCCCCACACTCAGCTAATTAATTGCTATTTTCTTTGGAATCTAACCGGGTAAAATCCGAAGGTAGGTAGGTACCTAGGTTGGTAGTTACAAAGATAGGTAGAAAATTCAGAAGAAAATGATGGACTACCTATAGTCGCAGAGCTCGTGAAACCTGGGAGAAAACAATTTTGAGCTGAAAGCCTGCTCTGTCTGTGACCAGCTTCTTCCCTCAAATACACACAACTCTTTAAGGTGGTTATAGAACTAAAAGCACAATCACTATGGTAATAATTATTATATGCAGGTGCTGTTATACATCTAGCTTATCCCTTGACTAATAATATAGGTAAACTCTATATCGGGAAAAAGAATGCCAGGTTGGATGAAAAGATGGCTTGAAATGGAATCCATTATAAAAACATGGCTCGTGATGGGATGCGCAGACACACTTGCCTTGAAAGAACTGTTCTGCCGCTACTGCTAAGGCAGACATTCAATACATCCAGTGCAACAATTGATTCATAATTAGGTCGTAATTAGATTTCAATGTTTTCCAGAGATAACTGAAAAATACTAGGGTGTTTAACGGAAGTGACTGTTCTTCTCAGGTGAATTCCAAATAAAATGAGTTAATTAAGTACTTGAAATCAGTTATACCTAACCATCAGTCCAGCCTGCGCGCATGTTTGTGGAGATTTAGATTTTAACAAAAACAACAAAAAACAGTTTGGCTGGCCTTGAACGTATAGCAGGAGGTATAGCTGCGCACACCGATATAGGTCGAACCATAGACGAGTATAGGCACGGAAAATTTCCGAGTTGAGTGAAACTTACTTGTTTAGATATATTGTACCGACTCTCGAGGGAGTGCTGGTGTTCAATGAAATGCAGAGCAGTTGCTGAGCAAAATTTACTATGATTTAGTGCTCTGATCTATCGGGATGTAGCATATACCTATAGGTACATTTCCAGGAGTGTGATGCTGGATCTTGAGCGCTTAGGTAATAATGAGCAATGCGTGATTAGAAAAGCTCGTGAGGTGCCTGCATAGAAGGAAATACGTGAGTAGGTAGTGCGTAAGATATTATAAGCGTACCGCTGACGGATGCTCCAGCAAATCAACCAAAGACCATGCGACTACTGGTCATATTGGTAAGTCAACTAAAAAAGATAGTTTTCTTATTTTCAGTTTGATTGTTGTGGAAAATATTTCCACTTTGTTTGAATAGCTATCAGTATAGTTTTCTTTTTAGTACTTACCTATACTTAAATTAAGCTGGATGGATGTGATTTGATTGTCTACATTACACAGGTGTTGGTTGGTCTGTCAGGCCACAGCTATGGGCATTTTGTGGTGATGCCAGTAGTGGGTAACGGACAGCTATTGAGCCCTTACCACTACGTGGTGCACCACCCTGTGGCTGGCGCGGTGCCTCACGGTGGGGGGTACCCCGGAGACAGCGCGGTCAGCAGGGAAACCTTGGAGGATCAGAGTACCGAGGGATTTTTGCAGAATGTCCCTGATATAGAAGATGTGCAGGCTCATCTTGATCCTGACGATTCTCAGGTATTACGACATATCTGTGCGGAAAGTATTTTTTCTATCTTTGCATGGTCATGATTGGTGATCGAGACTATCCTCCCCGCCATAGGTAGGTATAGCAAATTAAACAAATTCTGATTTATGGTTCAATCATTTTTAATTCTGAAATTAATTTAGTTATTTGCTAGAACCTGAGTGTTTGGATCGGACCTTTGAGTTAAGTAGGTGTACCTACTCCACTCAGATGAACGCTCGGTACTTGCATGGTTTTTAAGGTACCTGACACATAAATAAATGACTATATCTTCGGTGCAGATACCCGACGTTCAGAGACCACAAAGGCCTCAACTGCCCTCACTGCCACCTCATCACAGCCCGGATCACAGAACTTTACCCCGGCCTGCTTCTCAGCCAGGTCTTCGCCCTGGTTCTGAGTCTGGTGGTCGCCTTCCGCCCAGCGGCGAGGCTCCAAATATCGTCTTTAATGGACCACGGCCCGATGGTTCCTATGATTTTTCTTACAATTTGGGTGATCAGACCCGTTCTGAGAAATCTGATGCCAGTGGAAACGTTCAGGGGAGCTACTCCTACACTGGAGCCGATGGGAAAGAAGTCTCAGTCACATACACTGCTGGAGCAGATAAAGGGTTTGTACCTTTTTGAACATTCTCAAGTGGATAACTTACGTAGGGGCCATTAAAATCGGGGAACAAGCAGCCAATAATAAGGTGGTTTACTGACTTTTTTTTAATAGGTACATCCCCGAAGGAGAGGGGTTGCTGCCACCTCCTCCTGTTGGCAGTGTTATTGGAGAAGATGATGGTGGGTTCGACGGTCCTGACAATTCTCAAGTACCACAAAAACCTGAAGTACCTTCTTTGCCACACCCCAGACCTTTCCCTCAGCCTGGTCTCCGCCCTGGCCCCCCACAGGGCCCTGCTGTTCCTCGTAGTGGTGAAGTCCCAAATATCGTATTCAATGGACCTGAACCCGATGGATCTTACGATTTTTCCTACAACCTTGGGGACCAAAGCCGCTCTGAGAAATCTGATTCCAGTGGAAACGTCCAAGGGACTTACTCCTACACTGGGACTGATGGGAAAGATGTGAAAATTGTCTATACGGCTGGAGCTAATAAAGGGTGAGTAAATTTATTTATGGATTACTTACGGTGGTTCAGTATTTTTCTGTAATCTCAGTAATCAACAATTTATAGCACCTACACCCCTTTACAGATTCATTCCTCAAGGCGAAGGGTTGCTACCTCCTCCTCCTGTTAACCCACAAGATGGTGCAGATAACCACGGGAATGACGGCTCAGACCATTCCCAAAGACCACAGGCTCCATCTCTTCCACCTCTGCGACCTGCGGCTCGACCTGTTTCTGGCTCACCATCTGGAAAACGTCCGGTAGCCCCTCCTAATGGCGATGTGCCGAATGTCATCTTCAGTGGACCTCAACCCGATGGGTCCTATGGTTTCTCTTATGACCTTTCGGACCAAAGCCGTTCAGAAAAGTCCGATGGAAATGGCAACGTTGAGGGAGCCTATTCCTACACTGGTGCTGATGGGAAGGTCGTGCAAATTACATACACTGCCGGAGCAAACAAGGGGTGAGTGCCGCGCAGAAATAATGTTCCTCCACGTGGGTGGGTTTGATGATCCCCAGGTAAATGTATAACTAGAGTTTAGTGCAGTAACACTAACTGAAATTTAACTGGGGATAATCGATTCTCTGCACCCTTAATACTTAGTAACTATAAAGTTTAAGGATAAAGGCTTCTGCAGATGGTGGATTCCATCAGTATAACCCCCGAGCTGCAGGCGATTTCAATAGTTTCTTGCTCTTGCGGAAACCAAAGGCAAATCGGATAGTGTGTATCTACACGAAGCTATATCACATAATATTGTTGTTGAGATGTGTAATACATATATCCTGATAGCTATAGCTATATGGTATATGAAGCCATAGTTGTGACACTGTTGTAAACCATTGAAGATAGGCGCATTTTCCATCACAGTTTGTTTGGATCCTAAAAACTATACATCGCTTTGGACAGGTACATTCCGGAAGGTGAAGGATTGCTGCCCCCACCAGCAGCTCACCCCCATGATGGTCACGAGAAGGAAGGAGAGTATGAACCTCAGCTTCCGCAGCTGCCTCTTTTGCCTGACGGTGGCCAGCAGCACATTCCCGCAGCTGTTCCTTCAAAGAGGCCAGTCCCGATCGCTCCTAGTGATAGTAGTAAGTTCAGAATTTTTTTTTCTGTATTCGCCTACCTGAACCCGGTGGAAAGTATTTTGGAGAGGCAGAGAGAGACATATTCTCACAAAGATACTTGTGTGCCTCAGCCTGCAGGAACGTGTATAGTTTGTAATGTGGCATTTATGAGCATATTGCCGACACACTTTTCTTTCTAACTTTCTTCCTACTTGCTAACATTACGAACTTTACGTTTATTGGTTTCCAGCAAATATAGTCGGATCGGTATTAATAAATAGGTCGCAAAGGTAGCTATAGGACCGACACCGATTAATTTTAAGTTTACTGTTTCCAGTCTGTGTTTGTGTTTTATTAATTCATATTAGGTACGTAAAACCAAATAAGTAATACCTATCTACCTATACCTACTGAAATTTGAAGGTTCTGGAGATGTGGGTGAAAGTCACGGAGGGATGCCCTATTCCTACAACTACGATGCTGGATTGTCCAAAAAAACGGAAACTGCCGATGACAGAGGAAACGTGGAGGGGTCCTATACTTATATCGATGGCGCTGGCGTATCAAGAACGGTTACCTACACTGTCAGAGGTATTTAAAGCATACTTATGAATTTCTAGTAGGTACCTACATACCAATAAGTGACAAAACTGTTTTGGTTTGCTTTGGTATTTTGTAATGATCTAAACGTGTAAGCTGTTTACTATACGTTATGGATTTAATTTTATGGCTTCGGCCCACTCCTAAACAGACTTGGAAAAAAATCTTTCTCTGTACTTAATAAGGTTGATTTTCGGCACAGGATCTATCATAGGTACTAAATCGTCATAGTTTCCGTTGCAACCACTATGAGTAGGTATTTTACTATGTAATTTTCAGGTGATGAGGGATTCATAGCTTCTGGAGACATTCATCCTGATTCCGGTACTGGTGCTGTCATTCCGACCTCTGGGACTCCCGCTCAGCCGAAGTCCGAAAGGGTGCCCGCCCTACCTGTTGGGCGGGGTGTGAAAGGAGGGCGGAATAACCCTCCTCCTCCACAGACTGGAAAAGGGATTAAAGGAGGAAACGGTGTTCCTCCTCCCAACAGAAAAGGAGTGAAAGGTGACAAAGGTGGGCGCGGAGTGAACAGTGTCAAAGGAGGCGCTTCAGGATGGGATAAGTATCCGCTTGGAGGATAAAGTTATTTAGGTATTAGACGTAAGTACCTAAGTAAGTTAGTACCTGTGTTTTCTCTGTTTGTTCGAATGTAATATCAAGAAAAGTTTGAAGCATCTCCTTCTAAAATATTACGTTTGACAGTAACAGCTTTCTGTTTGTATATATTTCAATGCGTGCCAGAACATTTCTTTTTTGGATATACCTCAAAAGCTACAATAAATGAGTATTAAGGAAAACACACGTTTAGGTGAACTTGTATCCTATCGTTCAGACAGAATGCCGTCTTGGCGGCTCCTGCTGCTTCTAACTTCTGCACTATTGTACATCTCCAATGCTTCTCCTGGAGACATGTACCTTTTTTGATCAAGTGAATTAATATTCTGAACATGAGCACGAAGAGGGACAGCTCGTGGGCTGCCGTCGTTGGAAGGCACTGAATCAAACTTGGTACTCCCTCTTGACGTCGTTCCCCTTTTCGGCCCATTTTTCCAACTTCTGCCGCAGCATGAATTACTTCGAGTTTGGTTTTTCTTTGGTTTGAACCCTGCAGACTCGGCTGTGTTGAGTCCTTCAGGGAAAAGTTGGTGGTGAAGTGAGTCAAAATCGTCATCAAATCCTGGGTCTGGGTTGTCAAGCCATGACGCGGGGGTTGATGTAGGCCATGGAGATGACGTTGTTGGGGTGGTTGGGGTCCAGTCTAGAGGTAAGATGGGAGTGGGGGGTACTGGGGTGAGAGGGGTGTCGGGGAATAAGGGTGATGGAGGGAAGGGTGAGGGTGACGGAGAGTCTGGGAAAAGTGGTGAGAGACTGGGCAAGGCGGGGATGGGCGTGCCGTTGGGGCCAAATACGAGAGGTCTTCGGTTGTTGATGACTTGATAGCCGATGTTGGGACCAGCGATATACTCCACGGTGCGAGTTTGGCCCTTATCGTCCAGATAGGAGTAGCTTCCCCGCACATTCCCACGCGAATCACTCACCTAAACCGAGAGTTGTTTGTTGTTAGTATTGAGTAATAAATTGCAATAGGTAGGTAGGTAGGTATTACAAAATTAAGGAAATGAGTCATCAGGTAGATATGAAGTAGTTAAAGATATCTCTTTCAATGTGAGGGAGTAGGTACAGGTTCCAAAGGTTATTTCCGCTTACCCTCAAAAGTCCAGAAAAAACCAAGCAAATTTTTAGTTGAGTATTTCTGCCACTTTATTTTTACTTTCTCTATATTACGGCTACCCGTCCATTGAGCGGAGGGGCGAACGGAAACGGAAATTGAGATATTCCGTAAGCCTCTGTCTGTTGTTTGTTTCTTACCTCCGTTCGCTTGTGGTCAGGGCCTGAGGCTGCGAACCTGTACGATCCATCAAGTCCTTTCTGGACCGCTGTATATCCCCTGCCTTTCGATCCTGGCCCTTTCCCCTGTGAAGGTAAAAATATCGGTGTATGACGTAGGTATAATCATCATGCAGTATCTCTCAATTCACCATTAGCTTTAAAACTTACGTGGAAAATGAGTGGGCTGTTTTGAGCTTGAGCGAATGTATCCGGGACTGGATTACGGACATTGAATCCGGTATCTGCTCCTGCAGTGTATTCCACGCTGTGCCTCGTTCCTACATCGTCTATGTAGGAATACCTGAAGACAAGTTGAGCAGATAAGAGGTATGACTTCCCATAACTCGCGAGTCATATATTCAGAGTACCTATACAGACATTGTTGAAGGAAAATTTACAGTACCTACCCACCTATACTCTGCCTGCAGGGTAATGGAAATCGCTTACCTTCCTCTGACGTCACCTCTGGTGTCGGCATGTTCTTCCTTGACAACATCTCTGGTTCGAAATTGGTAATCGAATCCACGGTCTTCTGTTGGGTCAAACGCATTATCCAATTCGGGACGGTATTGCCCGTCGTCATTTGGCCTGAAATGTTGTGTGAAAGTCAATGGTCAGCGGGAATAAGTTTTAGCATAAAGGTAGGTATGCGAGTGGGTCTGTGGGACCGCCCGCCCCACTTCCTGCACTTTTCACCCGGCCTATCACCAACTGTGTCTGAAGTTCTTCCAATAATGGCAATTCTATCAAAGGATCATCATATAGGCGGCATGCGGACATGACTGCGGCACCGAGTCTGGCACTGAGAAGTGGATGTGAACCTAATAACATTCAATTAGATTGTGAATGTCAAAAACTTCAGATCAGCCTAACGTGGATTAAATCTAGAATAAACTTGTTTTAATTTCAGACAGCAGTTTAGTTAGAGGATAATGGCGTGTGGTCGACTTGACATAATAAAGCGAACTGGGCTCACCTCACGGGACCGCCGATCTGGGAAAGGCCCATCCGCCTGGCTATGTGGGGCCCTCGTGCTCTGAATCCCCTTTTTCCTGCAGTGTATGTCGTTTCCAAGTTAGCCCCTGAGCCTGGATCTCTGAACCTGTCATGATAGGGCAATTTGTTCAGTTATCTACAGTCAAGAGCTGTGTTGGACAGGTCATCATGCAGGATAGAAAACTGGGACAAGTTGGGGACTCGAACCCTCTTGCTCGCACCATACTGAGTTTCTTGTTCTTATTGGATCCATCAATGCTTACCCGTATTTTCCGGCTATCGTGTTGTCAGCAGAGGCAGCTTCTGTCCTGTAATGCCCTCCCTCGTCACCAGTGGCGTATCCAAATTGATAGGCTCCATTTGGAGACCTTTCGATCCAGTCGACGGGGGCTGCACCCCACGCTTCCCTCACCATCATGTAAAGGAGTACAATAGCTTTCATCTGAAAACGACCCTGTTGTTACTTAACAGAACTCGTCACCAAGCCCCCTCTGAGGACGCTGAGGTACCCATTGTTTAGAGAAACAAAACCTTAAACCTTGAGTAAGTAAGTACCTGATGTCGTACAACTTACTGCGCATAATAAGAGGCCATCCGTGGACTGTGCTTGAACAAGAGCAGAATACAGAGCAGCAGGAATGGAGGTCAAAATATTTACATTTTAATTTTTCACTGCAAGTGGCTATACAGAGGTAGGTATGGGTACGACAGCAGGAAATGAGTTAGGTCCTAACCTAGGTGTGGTCTCAGAAGAATTAAAGGGTTTGCTGAACTGTTCCTATACCGACCGACACCGGCGCAAGGGTCGTACTGGCTTGCCTGTCAATATTTCCATGACTAATTATTATTTTTTGTACGAGCAGTTTTCATTTATTCAGATGAGCCAGTGGGCTCAGTTGGCTGAGGGTCTGAGGCCTATTCACCTATAGCTTCATATCATCCTGATATGGGTATAGGTTCCTGGCTCTATCTGTATAGCACCAAGCGCTGCCGTTGCGATGGAGCATTTTGTCTTGTTATTTTTTCGGAATGTATAGGTACCTTACCTATAGCCTACTTTTTGTTTTCCGTGAAGAGGAAAAACACGATGGCTAAGTACCTAATGCCTATTTGTTTATACCGATACTTAGATCCTATATGCACCACACCTCCTCGATAAGTGCCTATGGTATCTACTTATAGTTAGGTACATATGAAACTTTACCTTATGTTATTTCGTGATAGTCCAAAAGCCCGCACAAACAGAAGTTGAGGACCGGCTGCGGGGAGGAGCGGAGTAGTTGTGCGGCTATGCACTACGCGTATTCGTACACTTCACCTTCCACACCCGGAGATGGCAATAAAGCACTTACCCGCACTTTGGCTCTCACGCCGTCCAATTCACGCTTTTGTGGCCACGAGGCCTCTCCTTCCATCTGACACATCTTTCATTGTTAGATGTATTGTTTCAAGCAAGGAGAGGGAGAATATCTTTCCTATAGTTACTTCCGTTTTCCGTTTTGAGATAGGCCAGACCCGCCACTTGCCGAACTAAAGGATATCAATTTCCCAATCCAAGTGGTTGTTGTATAGAAGCACCTCAAGGTTCAGTCAATAGGTATTGATATATCTAGGTACATAATTTATATCATAGAGCTGTCGCTGAGGGGTTTGCCGAAAAATTTCGTATGCGACCTCATCGCCTGATTTCCTCTGCACGTATACGAGAAATGCCTTTTGGGAGATTTTGAAGAAAAATCTATAGGTAGGTACATCAAGAGATGTCAGACTTTTCTGTGTCGGGTGGTGGGAGCAAAATTTTACTTAAATATCAGTACCTATACCTACCTACATACCTATAATATACCTACCTTATCTACATATGGGAGGATGAGCTTCCGTAATAAGTTTCTTGATTAATTTTAATTTGTTAGTGGTGTGGAGTGGGTTAAAAATTTCGATTAAGAGGATCTCTAATTATTACTATTCATGCTATGGTGTTGTATGTCACATTAAGAGTCCGCTATACCTGACGGTGCATTTTTTGCCGCCCATAAGATTAACATTGCGAGCGGCGATTCGTTTTCAAGGTTTACCCTTGGTACTTGGTACCTATAACTCCTTATAGGTAGGTATACCTATAGGGACATAGCCGTATCCACGGGGGGGGTTTAGGGGGTTAACCCCCCCCCATGAACGGAAAATTAACATGGTAATGCCAACGTGAAGCAAAAAAAATATAGGCGAACCCCCCCCCCCCCCCCCCCCATGACCCTATAACCCCCCATGACCGCTTTCTGGATACTGGCCTTCCTAGGGATGATGCTTATAGGGAGGTATATATGTACATGTATAAGAGAATGTATCTTACAATCTTACATACCTATATATAATAATACAAGTGTGTGTTAAGTAGGTTGGTTGGTACCTATACTTATGTGTAGAGCTGCAGGGGTGAGAATAGCAAGTATATAGGTATAGGTACCCACTACTACTAAACTATCGGTAGGTACGTGGTATCAGGAGCGATAGTGTTCTCCCAGAGCCTTGACTGACTGTCGGCCAAGACCGCTTCTGTACAATTAGTAGAGGCGATGGCACCGTAACGAGGTGGGTATAGTACCTACCTACCACCTGCCGACTATAGGATAGGATAGGTAGTTCTACGTAGTTCCGGCCATTTCCCAGACAAAGCCCACTCATATCAGCTACACATTATCGCAAACCAATCGAACAATGGACCAAAAGGCAAATAAGTTACCTTGAAGGCGTTTAGATATCCCTTTCGTTACCGAATTAACTTCGACCGGGAGAATAATTTTTTCTTATGGGTTTTTTTCATCACTTAGGTCGTCTTAATGAAATTCAATTTTAATTTTTTTAAAATTGCAACAGGTTTAGATTTTAGGAACGTGTCCGTTTAAACGGACAATGGTAA
Organism: Mesopsocus fuscifrons; assembly: GCA_950004255.1. Lineage (NCBI taxonomy): Eukaryota > Metazoa > Arthropoda > Insecta > Psocodea > Mesopsocidae > Mesopsocus > Mesopsocus fuscifrons. Next base: position 10,046,015 of record OX465377.1, read on the forward strand.
TGAAGTGAAATATATGTTTCAAAGATAACTATATTGTGATAAGAAAGAAAAGAGTTTTTTTACACTTGTAAAACAGAGGAGCCCGTTATTGCATTTTAGGCAAACCACATATGACTTTTTCCACATTTGATGCACCTTTGTTCTTTCGCATAATCGGGTCAGTGACCCAACTGGTCATATCTGACGTCGGCTGTAGTGGGATTGTGATGGTCCAGGGACTGGCCCACTGGATGGGCGTCCCCTTTTTTGTCCACTGCTTCCCCCAATTATGTGGGAGCAGCTCCTCCGGGGCTTTCCAACACGCCGTCTCGTTCTTGCAGGGGGAGCAAGTGCCGCTGTAGGTCTTCGTCTCCACCCTCAGAAGGTGCTGCAGTAGCATGTTGATCATAGGAAGAGACGTTTTCTTCGCCTTCTGACTCGCAACGATCTATTGTATCAAAATATCTTAAAATTCTGATAGTTTCAAGATTCTGTGGCGTTCCATTTCTAAAAAGAAAAAGTGAACCATACGTTTGTCCGAATGACCAATCGTTTTCATTGAATACCATTGTCTGTTTAAACGGCCAGCACAAATTCTGATCCCAGGACCCACATTTCAAACATAATGTTCTAGTTTTATCAAAAATAAACAAAGGAATGTACCTACTTACCTTAAAAAATTCCAGAACGGCGTAGAACAAACAAACACTGAGAAAAAAAATTTCAAAATTTCAAAATGTTGAAAAATTTTAAATTCAATACCGGCAGGTAGAGGACAACTCGCCCTATTCGTTGTAATCAGGTTGGCTAACTTACAGTGGTGAAAATCATAGCAGTAGAGTATACTGAGTATACTTCGTGGCACAACAAACCTACTTCGCACCAAAATTGAAACTACTGGCAGATAGAACGATGTAAAGTCAGTGTCCGTTTAAACGGCCTGTGGCTACGAAAGGGATATGTAGGTACTTTTCAATTGTTAAATTGTGAAATGTTGTACCTACCTAGGACCTAACTACAAAATTTTGAGGAAAAGACAAAAATTTCTTTCGGCGGAGACGAAAAAAAAAGGCGTAAGTAAAGTAGGTTTCAAAGTTTCTTATTCCACCCCTTTCATGCAGTCTTATTATAAGTACTAAGGTAAATCGTTTAGGAAAAAAGTTTAGATTTCTTTTAGTCGATCCCGATCAGTTCGCAATACGGTATTGTTCAGCAGTGGCGGATTTCCAATAGGTTGTCTAGCCGTGTGGCAAATTACACAATACCTACTGTAGGTACTCTGGAAAATTATAAGGGGCGGCAGTTTTTTCGAACAAAAAAAATAAACTTTATAAAGAAACACCGTAAATTTTAAATCTCAAGATTCCCGCCAAAAGTAAAACTACGTGAAACGTCTCATTTAGTTACTTAGGGGAGTCCTTTACAATAGCTTGCCGAGTTGCGAAAGTAGGTAAATGGTAAATGTAAATCATACAAAGGTACTGCTAACCCGATCCTCAAGGAACCTCTCGCTTAGCCTGAAAATAATAGACTATGTAATCCTCCACCAACTACCACTCTTGTATAACTTTTTTAAAGAAGGCGCAAAAACGGAAGTAACATTTTTTCAACGTTTCGGTTGTCAGGTTGGCCGTTCTGAGAGATATATACAATATGGCGTACCACACTTTTCATTGAAGTTGTTAAAATCCATTGCTGATGTTGAAATCTATTTTTTCTATAATTTCTGCATTGCTTGTCTTAAGTCCTACAAGATATTTCAGTAACTTATGTAGTAGGTAAGTAATCTGAGTTCCTCGCCTGTATCATAGTAACGAGTTTCTGCTATTTTGATTTTACCTACGTAGGTGCTACTTACCTAGCTAGTATGATAGTTGGCCTAAATTTATTGGGTAGACACTGAGATCTTATATTCTCTACAGCAGCTGTATAATACCTCTTTTTACAGGTGTGAGGAAAATCTGAGCCTTTCGCCTGTGTTCAGGCACTCATTTTACTTCAATACTTTATTCTTATTAATTTGTCAAAACAGGATATACCTACTTAATGGGCATTAACAACGGCAAGGGAAAGCCCCACTTTTTTTAAGGAGGGACAAGGTCTACAAAACTTGAGAAAAAGAGTTGTTCGAACCCATAAAAATGGCCGGTTGCCATGTTAATATTAACGGGAGCCTGGAGGGTAAAGGGCACCTCCTGCTGTCGCTAAGCCTGCAATACACTGGTGGCACTTCCAATTATTTCTTTCGTACTTTCCAGGGAACAGATGAATCTGATGGGTGTGAGCGGGTAGCCGCCGCTATTGCTGCTGCTGCTGCAGGTGGATGTCTCCTCCTGGGAGAAGTTATAGAGATCCAGCAGGCCATCGCTTCAGATGTGAAAGTCTCCTGCCCCTAATTCAGGTACGTATAATCCAAGATCTTTTCCAGAGACCGGTTTGTTTGTAGACTAGACTGTGATGGGCCAGCGTGAAATGTGACAATTTCCGCATGCGGAGAGCACAGGTAACAGAAGGTGGGAAGTCGTTGGAACATATTGTCATCGCAAAGAGGTTCTTTGGGGAAATTCACATTTTGAAAAGGGAAGAAGGAAAACTTAAGTGAGCTCCATAAGAAATCCAAATTTAGTGGTATCCGTCTGAACTAGGTTGCTCGTCCCGGCGGGGGCGAGCCCCCCACCAGCCCGACGGGCTTCCGGAAAAGTTGTACCCTGCAGTAAGTAGGTGACTGCTAGCGCATAGTTTCAGTTGTATTTAAATGAAAGAGGATTAACAGGTTTGAGCATGTTGGTTGGTTACTTGGGTAAGTCTGCACATCAGCAAGTTAAATTTATGACTCGCTTCATCCATGTTCCCGTTTCGCGATACATCATTTGGTTCGGTATTAATTCCCATTTCCCTGTCAGAATCTGTAATATGTAGGTGTTTCAACATTGGTTTTAGGGTAGTAACGAAATAGTAATTGAGTAATAGAAAGTAGTGAAAACTGCTGACTCTTCGTCTAAATTATTGATGTAGGAAAGTCCAGTCAAACTTGAATCAAGGGCATCCATAAGAACCTAAGTGTTTTAGTCGCCCGGGACACGAGTGGTTTTTTTACGGAGTTTTTATGGGTAGTCCAAGGCTTTCAAACCCCTCCACCCGTCATAATTTTTCTATACCACCTGTCATTCGGCGAATATACCTATGTATGTTTAGGAAGGTAGATGAGGTAGTCACGGTGGCAGTATTGGTCGTAAATAGCAAATATGCTATGCTATATGCTATTGGTCATAAAACATCGCATTGTTTGTATTGTGAAATCGGAAGTGCACCATTTTGTTTTTAAGGCCCCTAAATAACTTGATTTTTGGGTCATTTTTGTGGGATCAATCCTAACCGTATCCGTTTGACTTGTACAGAGCCCCTGGAGGAATGTATGGGGTCTATGCGGGGACCCAGCGGCTCAGCGAGCTCATGAGTCGCGCTCTATAACTTTTACGAATACCGGTATACACCGCATGTCGTATAGCAGCCATAATTTATTCACGGCTTATGGCTTATCGTGCATTCTGCATCGACTCCCATTTGCCTCTTCCTTTTAGTTATCGACGTCACCCATCTTCGTCCGCATTATTATTTAAATAAATGCTGACCCCGTAAACTCTAACCCCTTGCTCTTTGCTTCCGGTAACTATTGGTACCTGTATAGGATACTGCCACTGTCAGCTCGGTTAGCGGCCAGATGGTCTCGAGGAAAACGTGACAATCGCCTGGAATGAAGTGGAGACCATAGGACTAGAGGAGTGTGTATCAGTGTGATTGTTTTGGTGAGGATCTGGATAGGTAGGGACCGTTTTCGTAAACATGGCTCAATTTAAAACTTGATCCCTTGGCAAGGCAAGGCTCAGTGCAGACTGAAACTATCCAACGATTAAAATCCTACCAAAAAATGCAAAATTTATTCGTTCCAACATAGTATAATTTACTTTTCTTTTAGTTCTTACATACTTATTGTTGAAGCCAATTCTCGCTCTATTTCTTATTTTTTGAATGTTACAGTTACAGTTGTTGCCTAAGTATAAACATTTTAATTCAGGATCTACTGTAAAGTAACGGACGCATTTATCTATCTCTGATCAAAAGAAAAAAAATTGTTCCCATATTTGTGCGAATGATTGTCTCGCATTTAAGGTCAAACAATGCGTTTCGATGAGGGCCAATCTGGTGGAAATAGTGGAAACAATCGGCAATTAAGTGGCCCCGGTGTGGGCCCTAATAGCGGATCGGCAGATATCTTCTGGAGGGCTGGGCAGACTCGGAAGGCCGCTCACGAGCGAGGCAACTGACCTGTAAGTTGAAAGGTCATCCAACTCAGGACGCGAGCTCCGAGCACTCCATGCAGCTTCCAGGGCTGAGTGTACCATATACACGTACCTTATTGTACCTTTAGCCGTCATGAAACCATGCCCATTGTCTCATGACAAATCTGGTCTAAACGGAACGCTGTAACGAATGACGCTATCCTCTCTCAGAGAGACAGCCGTTGTGGGGTGTGAAAGAAATATTGGGCTGTCGACTTGCGGCCCCGAAGGTCACCCATGCAGCCTCGCAAAGGAACTGTGGGCCCTAAAAGGACCATGGCTCCTTCTGTAAAAGTAATACCATGTCCTAACATTTAACAAATAATAAATAACATTTTGAAGAACCAGGCGAGTCGAAATTATGAAGAGTTTGCTGGAAGCTTTTGGCAGAGTACATTTGGGACGGTCCTTTAGATGTGGAGGACCTCTTGTGGCTGAGTGGAGAGTGTTTCGGCACGCGCTTGAACGCGCAGGCGCAGGTGCTTGAGGAGCCCGCTCGGAGACAAAGACTATTTGCTGAGGATTACTGTGCTAGATGAATGGGTATTTGAAGATTGAACTTTGACCGCAGAATACGTACTTGGAGATAATAGCGCGGCACACGGGTGCCGTCGAACGCCGTCTTGTATCTTGTATCAATCCGAGAGTGGGTTGTTGCTCAACTACTCAGCGTCAGCGGCGCAGAAAGATGGAAGGTTTGCTAGATGTGACGAAAACACCTCAGAATTCCACTGTTTTTATCGATTTTATCGGTGGGGCTATAGTCGCGCAATGCGCCCTTTTCAATGTGTTTGCCAGAGTTCAACTGTCTGAATCGAGAACTTGAGAACTTTCAATTTTTTTTTTTTTTTTTTTTTTTTTTTTATTTCATTTAATTTTTTAGTAGGTACGTGGTGTATGCATATTAGTACTTACCCAGCCCCGAGCTCATTCAATATTCTAATAGTTACTGGTAAAAGTGTTGTGCCGCTGCTATTCCTTATGTCGCCATCCTGTTTTATCAAATGTCAAATCACCCGTATTTACGAGATATGGAAATAAAATAATATTAGTATCCATGTTTCCCTACGACCTAATGAGAGCTTGCAAAGCAAACTTGAAATATTAGCTGGGAGTGCTGAATGCACTGATTTGGATGTAGGTGTAGGATTTTCATTTTTTTATTTCGGTTAAATTTCGGGGTAAATGCAGTGAACGATTCGGTTTTAAACCTGTTTTGTGCCGTACGGGTGCTGAGCTTAAAAGCTGAAGTTTTTCTTCTTCAGGAAGGTGTCTTCAGGTAAAACATCGCGAACATGACGTTACCTGGGAACGGGCCTGAGAGATCTCCAGCGATCAGACGACGGCCAGGAATCCCATCTCTCTGAGGGTTATGGGATCTCTTCAGATCTAACTGGCGGAGGTTGCTTGCTGTATCTTGGGCTACGGGGCCGCCTCAGCTCGATGAAACTTGTGCTGGTGTCTACCACATCTTTAGAAAACCAACGACCCGACTTGTTGCGCAAAGATAAAACTCAGCTTCGCTCGAGCCTCGTGTTTTTAGTCCAAATTGGCCCTAACTAACCAGCAGAATGAAATCCACGGAGCTCGGCACGAGGATGGCGCACCTCTTGGATTGGTCATTGATGGCCGGTTTGTGGCTTGTGGTGAATCCCATGTTCGGTACGCCTGGGCCTGCCTGGAGTGGGATTTGAGAATGATAAGAGGTGAACAATATGGCGCTGAGCGAAGTCGGCCTGTCGTCAGTCAGTTGGCGGTCAGTGGTGTGCGATGTCTATAGGCTAGTCTGACGTGTTGGGTTCGATTCTGTTGCCATGCGAGGGTTCGACAAGTGCCATTAATTGCTGTTGGTCCTGCTGCTGCCACCGCCCGACACTAGTTTAGCAAGGTATGACGTAGCCGCCGTTTCACTTACCGCAGTAGCTATAGTGAGCAGCGGTATAAACCAGTCAGTTGGCCTACACGTCAAAATGTTTAAAGCAATTCTATATGTTCTATATATAAAACAATTCGATCTATAGTAATTGTTTATTATTGACTGGCATCTCGATGGCATAGCTATTACCTACCGTTTTTGGTAGTTGTGAATGTGACAGGAGAAACTTTTTAGTAGGTAGATAATAAGAAACGTGTTTCCTAAAGTAACGTTAAATATTTGTATTTACTTACAGGCCGAATTAGCAGTCGCACGTTAGTAATAGGCCAGCACACGTAAGAATAAACTGAATTCAGTTGATCAGAATAGCGTAGACATGTCACATTGTTGCGTACAAACCATACAAATATTTTTATTAATTGATACTAAGTAATATTTTTTAAATGACGTCATTTTGATACGCGCGCTCTACCAGTGAGGCCAATCACGGAGGGTTCCTCCGGCAAACTCGAGGGGGTAACCTTTCCAGAGATTCCTTGAGATTCCCTGAAATTCCATAAAGATTTCCAATGATTCCCAACGATATTCAGAGAAAGATGAACCCCGAAGGGGTGACCACTCCAAAACATTCCAAGATTCCCTGAGATTTCACAAAGATTTCCAATGATTCCCAACGAGTGGTTCACCCCTAACATATGAGTACCAAGCTTCAAGTAGTTTGGGAGCGCCCCCTACCACCCCGGCAACCGAAATCTTCGTATTTTAAATTTTTATTTAATTTTGCTCTCTGGAACAGAGATGTGATGAAGGTGAAGTTTTACGAAAAGTTAAGGTATAGGTACTTAAATAGGAATAAATTGCAATAATTTCGAAAAAGCAGTGTGGAACCCTATTAGTGGATCGGTGCTCATTACCCCCTGATTGATGGCGGTCAGGCCAGGCCGGAAGCTTTGTCAGTTTGCCACACGTGTGACCTTCCCCCATGTGTGTTGTGGTGCCGTCTTACACCCACTGGGCTTCTTTCCATTTTCCTCACATCTTCGTATACATTTACGCACATGAATAACATTATTTCTATTTCAGTGTGTCTACTATTGCTTAGAGTCGGTCAAGCGATGCTTGTTAAACTGCATGAACTTCAGAGTAGGCGAAGTAATTCATACATATCTTATAGGCTCTCTCAGTTTGACGGCGGTTCTCAAACTGTGAACCTCGTCATCCAGGTGTGCCACGGTGACTTCTCGGGGTGGGGTCCAATAACTCAACATCAAGTGATAAAAAAACACTCAGTAAATTATGATAGACACTTTATGCCAAGGATCGCATTAAAGGCAAAAGAAGCATTGATTTTAATCCTTAACATTATCCTGTTTGTAAAAAGGACACGGGGGGGGGGGGGGGGGGGGGGGGGGGTAAGAGAGCACTTTTGCCGTCTGAAGTGAAAAATTTGACATTGATCTATTTGCACCATCGCAGCACTTCCCTATAGGTTCTAGGTATCTACAGTTATTGGGAATGTATAAGAACATATTACGTCAATTTTTTTACTTTCTCACATGTACGAGAATTGAACCTAACGTTTCTGTCTGTGTTTTAAATACCTATGTATTTTGAAAATATGTTATTGTATATTGTATCCGACCAAAAACACTCCGTGTAAAAAAAACAGCCAAGTTTATAACCCTCCAAAAATTAGCCTAACTCAACAGCCCTTAAAAGGGTTTGATATAAAAAATGTTGGCCAAGTTCTCCACATTCCAGCTATCACTCGGCCCCCAAAATTAGTGATATCACTTATTACAGGGCCAATTCCTTGGCGCAAATCACGTAAGCCTCACAGTGGTTATAGACACAGACTTTAAGGTTGGATGGGGCTGCGGTCCGGGGGTATTAAAAAGCAGGTATCCTGCAGAGCAGGCATTTCCGTGACAAAATATGTCGCCAACATCCTTGTGATTCGCGCCAAGGATTTGGCCCTGTAATAAGTGATATCACTAATTTTGGGGGCCGAGTGATAGCTGGAATGTGGAGAACTTGGCCAACATTTTTTATATCAAACCCTTTTAAGGGCTGTTGAGTTAGGCTAATTTTTGGAAGGTTATAAAATTGGCTGTTTTTTTACACGGAGTTTTTTTGGTCGGATATCATATAATTTTTGTAGGGTGGTACAATAGTTTTTCTACCAGTAGGTAAAACATCAATTGACTGTCGAATGGGCTCAAATTTTCTTGCCATACCTGGAAAGTACCTACCAGTACCTGAAAACCAGTTCCCTGTCAACCCTACACAAATTACCAATCTCGTACCTGAAATACCTGAAAAGTACCTACTGGTACCTGAAAACAAGTTTCCTGTGGAATATTCACAAATGACCTTCCCATACCTGAAATGTACCTACTCGTACCTGAAAACAAGTTGACCGTCGAATGGAGTCAAAATACCTTGCCATACCTGAAAAGTACCTACCAGTACCTGAAAACCAGTTCCCTGTCAAATCTACACAAATTATTATCCCGTACCTGAAATGTACCTACTCGTACCTGAAAGTAAGTTGCCTGACGAATCTACACAAATTACCTTCCCATCCCTGAAAATATAGTACCTTCTTGTACCTGATACCTGAAAGTAGTACGTAATCGTACCTGAAAAGAACAAGGAGACATATCCACATTTCACAACATTGTAGGTAGGTATAGGTAGGTATTTATTGTTAGGACAAGAAGCTGGAGGCAGTATTTGTTTTGTAAATATCTGCCATAAGTTAGTATGGGAACTTTGAATCGAACCTGAACCTATAATACTGAAGGTACTTCGGGTTTGCGATTTTTCTGGGTGTCTTGGGGATGGTACCTACAAGTATGCCGAGTTTCAGCTCTATCGTACCTCTGGAACATGCTAATAATTTGTATAGGTGAGTCAGTGAGTCAGTGAGTGACCCTCAAAAACAGCTAAGTTTGGGATGTCACTGCTCAGGTACGGTTGGACGTAGAATTTTGAAATTTAATTTTGGAGGTCCCGTGGGACCCTACTATAGGAGAAGGGTACCCACTGTTCGAGCCACGCCCCCTTGCCTCCTGTAGAGAGGCACGAAAAGTGCACAATCTGCCATAAGTTGGTATGGGAACTTTGAATCGAACCTGAACCTATAATACTGAAGGTACTTCGGGTTTGCGATTTTTCTGGGTGTCTTGGGGATGGTACCTACAAGTATGCCGAGTTTCAGCTCTATCGTACCCCTGGAACATGCTAATAATTTGTATAGGTGAGTCAGTGAGTCAGTGAGTGACCCTCAAAAACAGCTAAGTTTGGGATGTCACTGCTCAGGTACGGTTGGACGTAGAAGTTTGAAATTTAATTTTGGAGGTCCCGTGGGACCCTACTACAGGAGAAGGGTACCCACTGTTCGAGCCACGCCCCCTTGCCTCCTGTAGAGAGGCACGAAAAGTGCACAACTCTGGTTCCTGTATAACATGCTGGCAGTGCTCGAGGCTTTGTCGCGCTTTCTTTTTCTTTAAAACTTGGCTGCATGCACTGCCGTGCATGTTGATTTCGTAGGTACTTCTACTTACCTACATGTTTTTGAAGTTATATATATATTTTTTTTGTTTATCCGGCCCGTATCTTCAGGGAAATATAAATAATCCTACCTGGTTAATTCATTTGCCCGAATTATAGAAGAAAAACTTTGGTCATGGAAGAGTTGCGGCTGAAGTGGCGCCACCTCGACCTCACCAAATGGGTCTCCATCCCTGTGTAGTGGCTTTGAGCGGGTCAGCACCGCTATTCTCAACTGTGCGCTAGTGGACGACACCGATGGGGCGGGGGCACTAGGGGCCAAACCTATTGAGTACCGATAGATTGCACATCATTTAAGCAGCTGGGTTCCCTACCTATGCATGTGGATAGAGTGTGGGCGTGCGACCAGCGACCGGGGGTCAGGCATGGTGACCGGTCACCCGATCGCGCACCGTTACCTTTTGCTCTCACAACCACTAGGTACCTACTCGGAGAAACACTGGATGAATGCACAACTAGCCGGGGTATTGTAATTCCACAAAGTCGTGATGCGATTAGTTTGTACTCTGTATCGCCGAGCTGCCCGTGATTATTATAGTGAAGGCATTGAGCTGGGGAGCTGGCACACGAGGCACCCTGTATTCTGTGTGCATATTACCACTGACACAATGTCACGATATCCACCAAAAGTCAATTCAAGATTGTTGTAAGCTTCTGAAATTAATCTAAAATATGACCTAAGTTAAGGTGAGGCAAGAAACAAATTCCATATGTATAATTCCAGAGGTGGTTGAGGGGTTCCGGAAGTTTTTTTGAATGCTGTAGGCACATTTTCATTTAAATGGAAAATTGTTGATCTGAGACAATTCCATTACTCTGAAAGGGCCCCATTATCATTACATTACAGTCTAGGATCTAAATGACTGTTGATGTGACAACGATTCTACCTCTAGATAGCCCTTAGTCGTTTTAGCACGAAACTTGAAAATCTTTTAATTAAATCCCCCCCCCCCCCCTGGGGGAGGAAGGGGGAGGAAATTGAAGCAACCCTAAGTACGAATACACACTTTTACAAACATCGTAAATATAGATAATTCTTTATGATACTGTCGGTAGTTCTTGTCTGACCCCTGTACGATCTTTCTTATCAAAACCCATTTTTTTGTTCGGAAATGACTGAAAGCATCATAAATAAGCTGTGACGGGCAATGGCAGGCACTTGGGCAAGGGGAGTTGTTGCCACGGTGATAGCGCAATGGGGACAAATGGTGCCAGAGGTCATCCTTCCCCCCCGACCCCCGAGCCCTCACTAAAGTTGAAAGTGACAAGTTTACAAAAACAACCCAACCCTTATAATATGGTCGACAAAAAATCAGCCCTAGAAGGAATCCTGACATTTCAGTACATACATAATATTTTTCTCTAAAGATTTGGAAAAACAAATGCATCTACGTGGATATGTCCGTCCGCCTGTTTCGTGCTCTACATTAATATCAGAAAAATCTACTTCTATCTCACCAAATGACAGTTGCGAGGTCTTCTGCCTTCATTATAAAGTCTATTATGGATTTTCTTGTTTTATTTCAGAATGGTTTTGGTACTAAACGGTGTGGTGCAGGAGGAGCCACCTCCAGACTCTCGGACACTGTTCATGAATCATCCCGTATACAGAGACTCAGCTGTTCAGCTGGTGTCGATCCCCACCAAGGTGATAGGGCCTATTGGGTTATTGTATGTCCAGCAGCGCGAGCTAGCCGTTACCGTCCCTCATGACAGTAAGTTGCCCAAGTGTTTTGTGCATCCTACTTAAGGCTAAACAAAAGATTGAAATTTCGCTGCGAAGGTGAACTCAGATGAAATTTGTTTGCGATAACGATAAAATATAAAATAGTAGTAAATACAGAAGTGAAAACAGGAAAAAATTTATGGGAAATTTAGCAGAACTTCTGCTTTTTTCATACTAAGAGATGATACCTACGCTCAAACCCACCACCCATGACCATTGTCAGTCTCGTATTATAAGTCTTGCCATCATTGGTAGCATCACTATAATTAGGTTAATGATTCTATTATATCTTTCCAGAAAATGTCAATATCCTGGGATCTGACGATGTGACGACGTGCATTATTGTAGTTGTAAGACACACAGGTAAGACTATTTGAACCGCTGATACCAGAATGGCACTGTACCCAGCACTGCCTTACGCCTGCCCGCACAGTGCTGTTTGTTTAATCTTTTTATGGCCCATTTTTTGAGGAATATATTATTCGTAGTTGTGAATTTTTTATAGCATTTCTATTGATAAACGTCACAATTTTAGTCAAATACGTAACTAATTTCTGACGTTAAAAAAAGACCGATTTCAACCTATTCTAAAATTAAATAAATATCGAACATTCTCTTCAGAAAATGGGTAATAACAAAAGCAATAAACAGCACTATTGTGGACCGGGTTAACAAGGGACTCGTTTTTTGCCAGTCAAATCGTACAATGCAGCACTGACATACTACTGGCTAGTGAAATAGTTTTGATACACTATGGCTGAGTCCCACCATACCAGGTTAACTCTTAAATCTCGGTTAAATTCGGTTTTTACATGAAACAATTAGAATTTAACTTTGGTTGAACTGTTAACCGAGTATGTTGGGATGCACCCTATATTTACAATACTATTTGAACCTATAATTTTCTAATAACGATAATGGATAGAACTGGACACTTAAACTGTTACCTTCTTACCTCCTGTCAAGGGTCCGGCGCCGTGGGCATAACGCACATGGACGGTGCTGGGACGGAGGAGGGAGTACATAGTTTATTGCAAAGAGTGCAGGAACTGGCCAATGGGTACCCTGAAGGCCGGCTGGAACTTCAAATGGTGGGTGGATTCGTCAACACCCGTCGCAACTATTCAGAAGAACTCTTCAGTAGCATAATGAGTAAGTTCCAACTTTTCTTTATTAGTTTCTATGCTTCTAAAACGATACTTAACGTAACGAAGTACCTTTATTGAAAGTGCCCAATAGGTGTGCTTATTGTTTATATTTTTTATTTATTTATATGTTTCTGAAGAAACTGCTGATTGGATATTTGTATGTTCTGCAATATAATAATAACATGTCTAAACTAGATGCTTCTTCATCTCCTGCCTATTTTCTCCTATGAATACGGTAGGTAGCGGCTTCGTTTTGAATAACCATATTTATAAAAAACAATGCCAATTTACAGTTGTGTTCTTTCCATCGTTTGAGACATAATTGTTGGAAACGTGTCAGTTATTTTGTTGTTTTGCAGATGCGTTCCATAAGCACCATTTAGAAGTGGACCTAGTAACGTGTTGTGTAGGGGAACAGAACACCACAGTACGAGGTGGCATACCGTGGCCTATTATATACGGCATCGGTGTTAACATTAAGACTGGCGAGATCTTCCCTGCCACATTTCCCGATAAAGGTAGGCACATGCACGTTTTCCCAGTCTGCGACTTGTTACATTGTTCCGGTTCAAAGTGTGAAGACTTATTTTGTAAATAGCGGGGTTTTTTTTTAAATAAGGGGAAAAATTTCTGTTGCTCCCTTCGTTGAGATTTCGAAAATCAGAGTTGCTTCACTGTGTAAAACGTGCCTCTCGTAGTAAACCAAAATCTCCTCGGTAATTACACGAAATCCGAATTAGGGTGGTCCAACGATCTTCAGTTAAGAACTAGTTAGATTAACGAGAACGTTAAGCACATCTCTAAATATAAACTTGTACCTTGACGCTCTTAGTTGAAGGTATTCCAATCGGTCCCTGTGCTGGATTCCTAACTAGTTTTAGCATTAAAAAATTTCGAATTGAAACCAAGTGATGATCGTAAAGTGATTAAGCTGAAGCGCACTCCTTAGGTATTTACTCGTACATATCGAGGAGACTGGATCCGAAATCCTTTCCTCCCGAGGATTTACCATTAGCTGTTCACTAACAAGCTATTTTGACGTCCAGGGCCAGACCAAGCGCTGCGGTGGGCTCGACACCTGACGGGAGGTCAGCAAGTGCTGGACGTGTACGACAGCGTACTGGGGCTGTTGCGAATCGGCCCATTCAATTACGAGCCATTGAGGGGTGTTGACCTGTGGCTACAGCAGACTGATGACTTCATTCTTCAGCATCTCTCCACCAGTCCTGAGGTTGAGCCACCCAACTTCGTTAGTCAGGTGCCTTTCATGATTCTTTGTTAAATTTACAGTAAGCTCAAACACGTTTTTATAACGAATTCGAAGTATCTAAGTACCTCATTGGGTTAGGTACGTATTCAGTTCTTGATCACTGAGACAGAATAATATTTTCAGTTACTCTCTCTGTATAAGTGAAAATGGACTGGGCCTACTCTGCTTAAAACATACCAACCAGCACACCAGTAATCAGTTTTAGGACACCACGCCAAAGAACCATAGCCTACATTTTAGAAGGAACTTTCAACATTATAGAGTTTAATGCCGATTGTAAAAACTTAGATAGTGTGAGTGGAATCAAACCACTACATATAAACCATTCTGCTGTAGACGATAGTTGAGGTGGTTGGAATGCTAGTATCTTGTGGTTCCTAACAGTACCTTATACTCCAATCCAAGCATGCCAAGTGGGAATAGCATATTTTAAGGTATATTACAACGTATTCCAGGCATTAACTTCTGGAGGTCTATTTTCAGGTGCGGGCAACGCTTAAATACATTCAAGATCACCCGTTCCCTGCTGTAACCGTGTTCCGTGACAACCGACCGCACTACTACAGGAGAGACGAAAACACAGGCCAGTGGATCCCTATCCGCTACTGAGGAAAACACAGGCCAATGGATCCCAATCCGCTACTGAGGAAAACACAGGCCAGTGGATTCCTATCCGCTACTGAGGAAAACACAGGCCGGTGGATTCCTATCCGCTACTGAGGAAAACACAGGCCAGTGGATCCCTATCCGCTACTGAGGAAAACACAGGCCAGTGGATCCCTATCCGCTACGGAGGAAAACACAGGCCAGTGGATCCCTATCCGCTACTGAGGAAAACACAGGCCAGTGGATCCCTATCCGCTACGGAGGAAAACACAGGCCAGTGGAGCCCTATCCGCTACGGAGGAAAACACAGGCCAGTGGATCCCTATCCGCTACGGAGGAAAACACAGGCCAGTGGAGCCCTATCCGCTACTGAGGAAAACACAGGCCAGTGGATCCCTATCCGCTACTGAGGAAAACACAGGCCAGTGGAGCCCTATCCGCTACTGAGGAAAACACAGGCCAGTGGAGCCCTATCCGCTACTGAGGAATCCCCAGTTCCTTGTCATTTATGTACGTTTTTTTGTTGAAGACTTGTATTGGCGTGGTAAAGAATGAAAGCAGGTTTTGGACGTGAATGAGTAGAGTGACCACCGCTTTGTTTCTAACACTAGCACGTAAAAAGGCAGTTCAAAGCTAAGCGCCTGATTTAGCAGTGTTTTGACGTCACCCTGTTGACTAGTCGCTCAGTATCAAAGCGTTCCGCAAGAGTCTAATTCAGGATACGTGGAACGAATCCTACTCAGTTCAGTCACATTCCAGTTCGTTACTCACCTCGTACCCGTTGCAAAAGTTGGCTAACTCTCAGTTAAAACTGTCCAGCAGCTCTATTACGAATCTTTTTATCACGCGTGAGAACTCCAAATCACTGTACCTACTTGAAAGCTATTTTCCCTTCATTTCCATGATAACTTGATAAACGTGATAAAAAGAGCCACGCTGGTCACTGATTTTCACTTCATTTCTTATCAAATAATTCGTTGTACCCACTATAGGTACCTATGTACCTACCTAAGTGGTGCCTGTAAAAACAGTAAAAAGTGACTCTATTTTATTTCATAAATATTTCATTCACGTCTATACAAGCCTGAGTTAATGTTAGGAAAATTATTTTGTTATACGAAAAAATATCTATGAATGTACAAAAGTAAGTAGGTCCTACCTACTTAGGTGCGATTTCTGTGCCATTGCTTGAACTCAATCAAGTAAAAATGGAGTGGTGAAATTTTGTTATGTAGGTATCGAAATAACTTTTCTGTTACTTTACCGGCGTTAAGTAATTTTTGCCTGATTTCTTTTGAATCTTGTGATACTGTTAGGAGGGAGTTTGAGCAGTCGGGGGTTTTTGTTTGTACCTAGCTACCTACCGACCTGCAGCTAAGTACCTACCTACTGCGTTACCTACTTGATATATATTTTTTTTATCTTTTTTTTAGAATAATTTAGTAGGTAGGTACCAACTTAGAACATTATCGCATCGAGGAAGGTACCTATGCAAAATTAACAGTTTTTATGAAAGTGCGCACAGTTTTTGTTGATTATTATAAAAGACGGCCCACTCTTTTAATTTTAAATAATTCTGTAAGTTTTTTAATTCATGCCCTCCCATTTTTTCAACTCTTTCCCAGCTCAAAAAGAGGTCTTGAAAGGTAAGAAGGTACTACTATATAGTAGATAAGACACCTTATATGAGATAGAGATAGGTACAAAACCATACAAACCGCTGCATCGCAGAGAGGTGAGAAGTAATTGCAGACGGCAGGGCAGGCTATTTTCCCGCCAGAACTTTTAAAAGTTGATATATCGATATAGGCTTTACATCGATAGATATTTAACATATTTATTTATTTTACTAGAAGGCAGTGGAATAGCGCCTGCGCAAGGAATCAATGAAAAATTGTTCAGTAGTATTGTTTATCGTAAAATTGCAAAAGGCGATAGTGCCGAGAGAAATGGTTTTATTCATAGTGCCGAATCTAATTTTGTGCCAGCTGTACTGTCCTGCTCTAGCGAGAAGCCGCGGACGAGTAACCTTTTCTTTATCACTTCTGTAGAAGGTAGGTACGTAAATATTATGGCAAAATGGCCGTGAGACAAACCCATTTACTATTTTTTAAATCTCAAAATGAATCAGTTATCTTTGTGCGCTTCAAGGCCTCCCCCGTTGGCATCATAATAGGTACCTACATGAAACCAACAATCCTTTATACAGCAGCTTTCCCTGCGTAAATTACCAAGTTATCTGGCCGAGCTTTTTCTGTTCTTCATCCGGTTATGGATCCCAAACTCAGGAAGGTGTTAAATAGATAAATGGTTGTTCAGATTAGCAACAAGGTGCCTTGATTTTGGTCTGTCTGGCGTGCAGTGATCCAAACAGCTGTGTCTGTAGCTGTACACGTTACCATACCACCGCTGGAATGGAGAAACCTGGAACCTGTCTTCCTAAACAAAAAGCAGTCCATCGAAGGATAAAGTGGGAAAGATCCGTAAATCGAGCGAGGTTTTCAGTGTTAAATAATATGATATATCTAACCTTAAAAAACGGGAAACCAATCTTATTTTCCAAAGCTGTCATTCCTTCGTTACCTAGTTACCTACCCACCAAGCTGCCTACTTCTACTTGTCTTAACTCAGAAACTGTAGGTACTCGCACATAGCTGTGTATAAATATGCATATGTAAACAGCTATTTTGGTATCCAAACTCTTATTTAAATGGTTTTATGTTTTAGGTTCATGATGCATAGTGCCAAATCGTATGATGGAAAAATCGCAGGACTGTATGATCTGGAAGAAACGCTGGGAAGCGGCCACTTCGCCGTTGTGAAGCTTGCGCGACATGTCTTCACGGGTGAAAAAGTGGCTGTTAAAGTTATCGACAAAACTAGACTTGATGAAGTCTCACGATCTCATCTTTTTCAAGAAGTAGGTGCTCACCTAGGTCATTTTCAGTATGATTCCCTTCCACACACCCAGGTGCCCGTTTGACACCTACTTAGCTGTTGACCTGGTGCTAAATGGCATAAACAAAATGTTCAACCTTTGGCTTGATCTACATTATTCTTTATGTGCCTACGAGAAAGCGTCCTTATGGATTTTGTTAACTTCGAATGGAATGACCGAATAGATTGAAAAATACGAACGGAGCCATAAAAATGAAGCTAGTTCCGTCACGTTATTGTGTTTTATATTTTCTAGGTGCGATGTATGAAGCTAGTGCAACATCCTAACGTGGTTCGTCTCTACGAGGTAATCGACACACAGACAAAGCTGTACCTGATTCTCGAGCTGGGTGATGGGGGTGACCTTTATGACTACATCATGAAGCATGAGGCTGGTCTTGATGAAAATGTAAGTTCATTTTAGGCTATCCAATGTGATGTATGCCATCATAGAATATTGACTCTCACTTACGTAATGTAGCTGGGAAATAAATATTTTGTGAAATTTCTGTCATGATGGTACAGAGCGAAAGGTAGAACAAAAACTTGGATAGTCTCATCTGCAACCTGCTTTTTAGAAGGGCACGGTCTGCAGTTATCGCAGTATCTAGAGAAAAGCTCGTGAAAGAATATTATATAGTTTTCTTGCGCAATCTACAGACCGAAAAAGAGAGGAAATAGTTCTATACTCCAAGTCAGGCTGGGAGCATACCGATTTCTCATGATTTCTTGCAAATCTAGGGCTGATCAAAACTTCTTCTTGATGAGGGAAATATCTGCTCAGGGTCGGATTGGCATTTTTAGCGTATGGTAGGACATGAAACCCAAATCCGGATCGGCGTCAACTAAAAATCTTCAAGAAATTATGAGAAATCGGTACGCTCCTAGCCTGACTTGGAGTATACCTCACCCTTGTTTCACGAAAAATACCAATAGGACCAGATGTGGCCATTCTCAGATCTCTAATGTATGTACGAGTACCTATTTCGATATTTATCGTGCCTGTGAATCCTGTGATACCTGTCTGACATACTGCATGTTCAAGAAAGGAACTTAATATATGAGCTTCGTGTCTTTTGAAGGTACCAGTACTCTTTTAATAATAATTTTGTTATATGCTTGTCCATTTTCCCACACAGCGGGCGCGCGAGTACTTCCGTCAGATCGTTCGAGCGATATCGTACTGCCATCAGTTGCACGTGGTGCATCGGGACCTCAAGCCTGAGAATGTTGTTTTCTTTGAACGCCTTGGAGTCGTCAAACTTACAGACTTTGGCTTTAGCAATAAATTTTGCCCCGGGCAGAAGCTGGAGACGTCTTGTGGCAGTCTGGCCTACTGCGCTCCGGAAATTCTGCTCGGTGACTCCTACGATGCTCCTGCTGTTGGTACGTATATCTTCTTTGAAATCAACTATTTTTACCTTCCTGCTATGATTTTAAGAAATCATATGCAAGGAAAATATGGAAACAGCTGTATATAGAGGCAGGTGAGAATCGAACCGGTGACCTTCTGACTGTCGGCAGAGTGCTCTCCTGCTAAGCCACCACCGTTGCTGCCAGCCTGCAGCATTTCTCTCGCATAGGATATTCTCTCTAAATTACAAAGCTGACGAGCTAACGAATGGATGGTCGTTTCGAACGTTAGTAGTCAAAATCTCCGAAATAGATTTTCTGAAGTGGCGGCAGTGGGGAGCTGCTATTTGTTAGAATGTAATTTTAATAACATTTAACCAAATATTATGATTCCAGACGTTTGGTCGTTGGGGGTGATCCTGTACATGCTGGTCGTGGGACAGGCTCCTTTCCGAGAGGCCAACGACAGTGAGACTCTTACCATGATCATGGACTGCAAGTACTCCGTGCCGGGCCACGTATCGTCCGCGTGTCAAAGGCTCATAGCCCGCATGCTTGTGAGAGAGCCTGAGGCCAGGGCCACGCTCCAAGATATTGCTTCTGATGTCTGGCTGGGTGGCGGACCCGAGGTGTGCACCTACTCATGTATTACTCTAGTCTTTTATAAACTTCTTTTATAAATCTTGTAAAAAAATGCAAAAATGAGATTGAAGTTTGATGAAATTTCGTATACTGTAAGAAAGCTTGCCTGCCATGGCCGTGAAATTTCTACGCGTGCTTTCTAAATTGCTTATTGTTTGTTCATCTGTTTGGTAGGATGAATACTTGTCCCTCGTAAGCCATCAGCAGCTGACAGAGGAAGAGCGAAACGTTATCATCAATAAAATGGTTGGAGGGGCCATAGCAACAAAAGAAGAGATACTAGAGTAAGTTCCTTTGTTATATACTTCGAATTTAACCTATTGGAATCCCGTATATTGGGCTATAGCCCTTCTTGGGCAGTTTTTGAGTCCTCGTTCATTTGCTTATAATTACATTTTTGTGATTGAAGCAGAAGGAAGTGGATCAAAGCTAAAAAAGGATAAACCGACATTGAATAGATATTTTCGAATTTGTTTGATAATTAGTAAGTGTAATTGATAATTAGTAAGTGTAAAACTGTTGTCCATTCGTAAGTACCTTGAACATTGCTCAGACAATAATTTGGAAGTGAAAAAAAAGAGAAAAGTCAAGGCAAGTCGAACCATTGAACAGTTAAGAATTTTTTCTCCATTTAAGGGCACTGGAACGGAACGATTATAATCACGTGACAGCCACATACTTCCTGCTGGCTGAGCGGAAACTACGTGCCCATCGCCAGGAGGAGGCGCGGGTGAAGGGCACTCCCACTTCACTCCCTCTCCATCCTATTCCCGTTTCCGTCTCTTCTCACTCGTTCAGCACTCCGGCGGGTTAGTTTCATTTATGAAGTCGTTTGTTTTGAGGAGGGAGCCCCTTCCTAGTCAGACTCATCAGTCAAAGCTACTTGAAATCTTCATTGTTTCAAGTTACGGTAGAGTAGCATTGAGTATAATATATAGGGTAGCACTCCACATTTGTCATAGTTTACCAAAGAGTACACAGTTTAAAGATAGGAAACATATTTTAAAATAAATAGAATTGACCAAGTGAACGCCTTATATGACCGTTATTGTGTTTTTCAGAGGGCGGAAAGGAGAGTGGAAAAGGGGTCGTAACGGAGTTAGTGGTACCGGAACTTCCCCAAGGTCGCATCAGAAAATGCTCGATTGTCCAAGAGGAGGAAGATGACGAGGAGGAGTACCGAAGCCAGGAACTGGCGCCTGGCCACGCGAACTTCAGTAGACGCGGATCCAGGAGTGAGGGCAAGCTCAACGTTGCAATACAGGTACCTACAGTAAATAAGCAAGAAAAGGACCAAAAAAGGCTGATGATGCATTTCTGCTAAATGTACGTTGTGGCCTGAAAATTATATTTTTTCTTTTTTTCTTGGTTGGAAAGACTGAAACTTTTGCCCAAATGTAGCTTCAGTAATACTACTAGTACTAATACTATATCTAATTATCGACGGGACCACCAAATTTTGAGTTCAACTATTTACCTATCCTGGTAAGGTCTTATAAGGGGAAAGGGGGAAATCTCGAAAAAACCACTAAGTGGGTAATCTGCGTCAATACGGTAGCATAATTATCGAGGCGACGTCTGTGTGAAATTTTGAATATTTTAAACCAAGGGATGGGAAACACGATGACGTAACTTTCTCAGTCCATGTATCACAGAAATAAAAAATAATTCATCGGTTGCAAAAAACATTGTCAGCTCCCCATTAACTTTAAAGGATGCCCTGGCTTATTTGTTTTGTGTTATTCCCACAGATTTCTAATATTGTGTTCCCTGTAAGTAGTTCAGCTAATTTCTCACGGAGTTCTGTTAATTTTATTAAGGATGGCACCAGAATGGTTTTTAATGTCAATTTTCTCTGGAAACTGGCGGATATTTGTTCTGAAGTACAATATGACTTTTAAATCTTAGAAAGTAGTGGAATATGTTGTGATCGGGAAATTTTTATCAAATTTTTTTTATTGTCAATGATAGTTACTCGACCATAAATCACAACATATTGTACTAAACTGGTTTCTGACGTTCAAAAGACATAACATCTCAGAACAACAAATAGTTTTCTGAGAAAATCGACAATAAACGAAAACGTCAATAAACAGCATTGCGTCATCCTGCTTAAAGCTTCATCACTCGAAACGTGCGATTTCATTACACGCCGCATTCTGTTCCTTCATTTCTTTACAATGCTCTTTACGTTTCTTAATGACACTTTTCTGAAGAAACTACCTTTTTATTTAGAATTATTATAATTTGTTTTTTTAACGTCTGAAACGAACAGACTGATTTTTTTTTTTTTTTTTTTTGTTAGACACAATGATGGAATCCTAACTTAAGTAGTTTCTGGCGTTAAAAAGACAATATTTTCCTCAGAAAGATTTTATTAAGAAACAAAGAATGTTCGTACGAATTTTCATCAGAATTTGGCTGGCTCTACCAGTCCTATTAGAAGTCCTATATTTCGGATTTCAGTTTTCGTGACAGATTCCGCCCGCCGTTATTGAACCTCTAGTTGAACATTTCGCTTAAAGCGCATGGCTATTGGCTTTCTCGTTTGATTAATGGTTGAATGCAGTTATACTACTGCTAGTAGCTATGAGGCTTGGAACTAGGTGGCCCATTTCCATTTTTCTCTTTTTTCTTGGCCCATTTCCATTCTTCACTTGTTGCTTTACAGTTGAGCTATTACAGCCCGTTTACCCCTAACAAGTTTAAGGGGTTGGATAGCATATCATATAGTATAGCTAGGTTTGTAAATGATTATAATTTTAAATTGTACATCAAACAAAAAGACGGTTCCATTAGGTTCAGCTGGATACTGACTTTTCTCAGTTGTTTGCAATTTCTTCTTACACCCACCCAGCATTGCACTAGTAGTGTGAGGGGAGGCAAAAGAGTAGCTTCCCTACCTAACACCCTAACCTAACAGCCCCAAGCAAATATGGTGATTAAATTAAGAAACTGTCTCGGTTCCTCTAAAGACCTTACAAGACGGTATACAAAACCCTGTTGAGATAAACCTGGAAGGTTACTGATGGCTTCCACTCACTGTTATCGCTTAAAAACGAGAATAACCCTGGTTCAGCTTAACCCGGTTGGTTATATGATGTAATAGGGAGATTACAGTGGGAGTGAACTTTAGTTTTTTGTATTCAACTTCGTACGCAGAAAATCATTTCGATATTTTTTAAGGCCTGGCTTGTAAGCATATATTAATAAGACAGGCTTGCGGCTTCAAACATCTAATTGTAGATTGTTTTGAAGGAGCGAATCGCAGATGAGCGGCGTGGGAAGCAGGATGTGTCGGGTTCGCCTCACCCTCTAGTCCCCGTCACCCGAGTCGATGTCCGTGACGACAGTGGCTGCTGGTCGGCCCGTCGCAGTCCCACAACCTCTCACTCGGGTAAATGCTGTTTCTCCTGACCTCACCTTCAACTCTCACTTCTTGCTCTGTTGTTATTTTTTAAGGTTTTTTTCGTATGTACCTATACATTTATATTTTTTAAATATCTTATCTGAAGTATTCTATTTCAGGGCCTAGTAAATGGCGGAGCTCCCGGCAGAAGAGTCTATCTGATTCAGACGAGAGCTCTAGTCACGTGTCAAAAGTCAGTGAGGCTGCTGTGACAGCCCCCGTCACGCCGGCCGTCACCCCCGAGCTCACGCGCTTCCGCACCCTTCCAAGCCCGACGCAGGCCGCGCGACTCAACGAGATCAGCGAAGACGGCGTCCCTGATTTCGCACCCAGGCTGTCCCTTTACGAGCAGAGACGCAGCAAATTCCATAAGACGCGCACAGCCAGCTGCTCCTCTTCAGATGCAAGTGACGATGACTCTGAATCACGGAAGAAACGTGCTGCCAAAATATCGACAGATCGAGGACGAAGAGATTCACATGATGACTCTAGTGATAGTCAAGATCCGGGTGGGAGTGGACCAGGTGGTGCTGGTGGTACGTCAGGAGGTGGAGAGAGTAACGCAGGAGGAGATGGTGGGCAGCAGCCGCCACCGAGACCGCAGCAGCCGCCGGGCGGCACGCCTCCACCCCCTTCAGCTGGTCGCCCGCACCGCGCACGACGGCGAGCGGCAGACACCCGGTTAAGGGAAAGTCAGTCGTTAAATCGCATTACTGAGGTTCAAGAGCCTCTTGTGGACCCGGTACTGGAGCGCCTCGTGCATGAAGCCAAGGAGTCGAAGCCAGGCAAGGGGCTGGGTGCGCGGCTTTTGCAGTCCTGGACCCGACGCCATCCTCACTGGCACAAACCCCCTGACGAGGAGAAGGAAAACCGTGGAAAGAAGGTCAAACTGCTTGGGAGATACTTTCAAGTAAGCTAAATGAAATTTTGGAAGGGTGTGACGTTGTAAGAACCTATACACTACACCAGACTGGGAATTTCTCGATGCTGTTTGAATTCCTGAGAACCGCGATTTTTTTTTTCTTAGAGGTTGTATGCGTTTATGTTACCTGCGCCGTGTGTTAGCCATGACATGCGTTACTCTTTAGCATGGTGGGACGCACCTTGATGCAAGTAAACCGGGGGGAAGGGAATGTGAACCTTTTTTAGGAGGCGATACACCTTGAAGAGTGACATTTTTCATTATATTCAGGAAAAGACTAAGCCCCCGATTACACCTTACAATTTCCAATCCAAATAGGATCATAAAAAAATATGATCAAGAAAAATTGTAAGGTGTAAAGTGAGTTGAGTCAATTATGATACAATTTGTATCGGCCGGTACAAATTGTATCATAACTGCTGCAACTACCTTCCTCTATGCTGCGATGTGTTGTTGTTGTTTGGTTGAAAATGGCGGCTGAGGTAAGTGGAATGGAAATGACCCGTATTTTAATAGAAAATGTGGAGGAGTACGAATTTCTTATAACGATGAATTGAAAGAATATAGCAGAAATTATTTAACCTAAAACGGTTCAAAAAAGGACCCTAAAAATCTTCAAAATTCTATTTTTTTACCATGTCAAGTTGGCGTCTTTGCTAAACATGATCCTATTTTTATTGTAAAGTGTATTGCAGTTTTTCTAAAATTTTTATGATGCTAAAAAAATAGGATCATATAAAAATAGGATCATATATTTATTGTAAGGTGTAATCGGACCCTAAGGCTGAATTTCACCACCTCACGATAGTGCCTTTTAACGTTCGAATAGCTATCGATTCGAAAAAGCAGACATCCTCTCTTTAGGTTTTGTTGTGTCAATAGAATTCGCCTGCTTTGTTTACGTCAAATTTATTTTAACAATTTCAATCTAAAAGTGGAAATAAACGTAAAAAACTCCCTATTTTTTCGGAGAAAGAAGTTAAAATGTTGATTAGACTACACCAAATGAGTCGCAGGTATGAAAATTATCGTTTTCGCTAACGCACGGAAAATCCACTCGAAAGCTAACAAAACGGTAACGGTGCATGGTGAAAGCCGTTAACATTTTTTACCGATACGATAGCGCTATCGTGTACACGATAGTCTTCACGTTAAAGTGGTGAAATCC
Source organism: Mesopsocus fuscifrons (assembly GCA_950004255.1). Classification (NCBI taxonomy): domain Eukaryota; kingdom Metazoa; phylum Arthropoda; class Insecta; order Psocodea; family Mesopsocidae; genus Mesopsocus; species Mesopsocus fuscifrons. The sequence continues at coordinate 10,070,967 of OX465377.1, forward strand.
AGCCTAAGTAATTAGAACTTGTTTTGTTATGAAACCCCTGTAGTACATTTTATAACATAAAATCTGAGCATACTTCATTTATTATTTATTGAGGTAAAACGATTTATATTCTGAAACAAAGCATTTTCCAGCTGCGGCATTCTGGTGTTACTCACCGTTAATGTCATGGACGACTATAGTCCCGTTTTGATAATGTTTTTCATATTTAGGTGTCAAAGAAACTGTGCATCCCGCTTCCGAGCCTGATATCCAAAGGGAGGTTGTACAAGGCACGGTCGTGTAGCGCCATCACGCGGGATCGTGTGGTCACCACTGACCCCAATGGCCGGCCGTCTGAGCCCAGCCCAGACAATTACGTCTATTTGAAACGGTGCAAGTCGCCAGCCTGCACCAAAGGAAAGGGCTCGGATTCCTCGGAAGTCGTATTGAGTGCCATTGGCGGGTCGAGTGCGCAGTGCCCGCGCCAGGGTGTGTGTGCGACCCATATGCAAGATGCTGCCAAGTGCCACCTGTCGTGACCGGACACACCTAAGGCTCCACGCCGGCACGGTTGGTGGTTTCACTAACATGCCCTGCATAATGTCCTCATCTGTCCACATGCATTAGTTTGTCAACATTCGAGTGAGCTAAAAAAAAACCCCGATTCCGGTGCTGTGATTATTTTCAGTAATTTGTTATTACTGGACTTATGTTTGTGAACAGAATACTTGGTCGGATGGCTTCCTCACCTTCTGTTGGGTTTTTATTTTTCTGTCATAAAACGGAAAGGTCTGGCCTGTTATTTTCACACTTAATTGTTATGATACGTCCGCATTGCAGTCAGATGCTAGGTGTTCCTTTTTGAGTATATTCATTCTATGTTACCTTGGGGATTCTGTTTGGGAAATATAATATAACTTTAATAATAAGGAATCAAATACCGCTTGTACGGAACTTGGTCTTTTGATGTAATTTGGACTGAACATGTCCATGTCATGGATCCAGCAGGTATATAACAGTGCCAGACCGCCGTAAATATACAAAATACATATAAGTACACATTCTATTTCTCATTGACAGTATAAATTTAATCAATGAAATTCCGACAGTAAAAAAGCTAAAGGCTGAACTTTTCTACATCACCACACAAAGGTCTACATGTTTTTAATTATTTCTCTCCAAGGAAACTTTAATGTTCTTCTTCTTTAAAATAAATTATGCCATTTTAAGCCAGAAACTAATTTAATAGTTGTAATTTTACTATCGCATGATTTTTGACCAGCTTTTCATTGCCAAAAATCACTCGATCGTAAAACACTTTATTAGGCTAGTCATTACATTTCAGAACAAAACTTTTCAATCAGCTTTCTTGGCAAGATGTAATTCAGAAAAATAGTGACTCGTTGTGCTGTGAGCCGCAGTATATCGAGATTTCGAGGCTAGGTTAGGTTTTCTCTTCTTTTCTCAGTATAATGCTAAATTACGGCCCATAACAACGGTAGATGCCAGCGGACGTTGAGGCGCCATCTCGATTAGAAAGAAGCTTTCCCCTAGTCACTGGAGACGTACCTGCTAGTTGGGGCTCTGGTAGCTATTCATGTCCAAAGCGCTTTCGCCATTTTATAATAATTTCTTTATGGATTAGTCAGCCAAACGGATTGGCATTGGTTGAGCGCACTTGCGAGTGACAGCTACCACAGACTCAGATGTGTTGTAAGGCTGTATACGCTGATAGTCACGGCATGGCGTCTTCTTCCAATACTTATTTTATCCTGTAACTCATCCGCCATTGTTACCCATATTTCCTTCGTGTTGACGACCCCTTTTTCTGCCCTTTCCTTAAAAAAACTAATTAATCAATTTGTAGGGTAGACAAAATGTTGAAAGAATAGCATTTATATTCGTTTTTGTGACCCCTTGTTTTTGTTTTAATGTGGTTCTTATTGAAACTTGAATAATTTTTGAAAACTTAGTATTATGCTATAATTTGACAATTTGACAGTTGACGCATGTTTTATCAGTTTTCTCCGTATCTTTAGTTTTTAGGCCAAATATGCCTTACGCCTGAACCGTCCTCCTATTTCGAACCATAATCGTGGTAAGCGTGAAATTCCTTTTTATGTGTGTGAATGTTTTTGAATCCCCCCACATCAATTTCACTCCAGCTTCAACCTTAGATAAACTTAAAACTATAAGTACCAAGCATACGTTTAGCTTCTCGCAAGTGCGAGAGAGTTCATCGCTGCCTACAAATTGGTAACCTTGATTCCCATCGGCATTGTATTCCAGCTTTGTTACTTTTTATGTGTCTGAAAACCTGTAAATTAGTCTGTAAAGTTGTTTTATGTTAAGGATTGATTTTTACATGTATTTTACGTGTAAGTAGGTAGGTACCAACTGCTCGCTGTAACCAAAGAATATTTTCTACTTTTTTTCTTCGATCATAGATGGAACGTTTTATGTGTGAACCAATTCTACTACATGTTTCTATCTTACGACTACTGATGGCGAGGTTTGATTTAGAATTTCCACTTGCTTGGAATATGGACGACACACAGTTCCGAAATTTTCAAGGCTTGTGATGGTGATCCCATCACATTTATGCTACATTCCCAGCGTGTAGGGGCTTGAACAAGGACTAGAAGCATGCTATAGACAACTTAGCAACATTCTCTATTTGTTTTCGTTTTTTCTGCACACTTTATGAGGAAACTATTGGATATTTATATGTTCTGAAATATAATATGTGTTTTTAAGTGATTTTTGTCAACAACAAAATTATCGATCGAAAAATCAAAATTCACCTATAATTTCAGCCGTTGAAGATTCATTTTATATTTCAGAACAAATGAATATCCTATAGTTTCCTCATAAAGTGTGCAGAAAAAACGTAAAGAAATAGTGAATGTATGTTCGGTCTTAAGTTTGAGGCTTGCTAGCATCTATCTATCGGCGGTTCTATGCTAAACTTCCATAAGAGGGAAAATATTTTTATTTTATTTTTTCAAAACTAAACGTCAGACAGTCGAACTAAATAGTTTATTAAGATTTTCTATAACTCTCTGAACTAGTAGGATGGTCCGGCTTAGGGTTTTTAGAAATTACTTGATGTTTACTGGGTGTGTCCTGGCCAAGAAGACAGATCTGTTTATAAGTTGCCCAAAAAACTGAGTGCTTAGGAAAATGTAGTCCATAGCCGTGTTTAGTTTGTTTTTATTTAAAAATATAGGTATTTTCCTTCTTGTGGAGATGAACACAAGGTTGCCGAAATAGGCTTCAACTTGAATTTCCTCTTAGTGGTCCCCCTTCGCTACCATGGTTATGTGTCAATATCCAACCAGCTTGGACTCAGAATGGATTTTTATTGTATTAATTATTATATTATTGTACTGAATGTTCTAATATTATGCTCACCTGAGTTATTTGTTACTTGTTACCTCCAGCCATACCAGCCTTAGTTGAGACTGATCACTCAGTATTCTAAAATAAATACCGAAACTTATGTCCGTATAATTTTCTGCATGCATAAGTATATTCTGCATTCATGATTTCACCTTCTCAACTCTGGCTGCTCGTCTGTTATATCGACTAGAAAAAATTATTTGTTAGCAATAACCGTAAAACATGATATTTTCCTTTCATCATTGTTAATTTTATTTCTGTGGAGTAGGAGTTGCTGTACTTGAAAGGTAGTTGGAACTTTAAGGCTTTACTCCAAGTATACAAACCAATATTTCCTTTAAACATGTAGAGTTTTCGTTTTTTAGTATAGCGCAGAGTGGTATATATTCGAGCATCCAGGCTAGATTTATGATCCATGTACGAGTTCTCAATGATACTGCTACGTCCACGGCCGCCAATGGCGGCTGCTCTATAAGTTAAACATAGCGTGCTATTCAAGCGCGAAACCAATGACTATGAATAGGACACTATGTTTAGCTTTTACTGGAGAACGATAGAAGTGGAGGTGCAATTACCGGTCTCTTATCGAGTATCGATAGATCTATGTAAGCATTGCGCTAGTAGCTAAAATACAGAACATTTCTAAAAGCTGATCAACTTTTCTTTTTAGAAAAATTAAAAAAAAGTAAGCCTGTTGACTGTTTGAGGGAGTTTATTATTGTTAATTTTCTGAGGAAATGATTGGATATTTTTTGTTCTGAAATATAATATGTCTTTTTAACGTCAGAAACAGATTGTTATTTTACGATCAAGCTATTTTTGTCAATAAAAATGTCGCAAAAACTACTCGATCATAAAATTGCGACTTCATTACTTAACTAGGTAGTTTCTGACGTTAAAAGTATATATATTTATATTATATATTTGAGGAAATAAATATTTAACAGTTTCTTCAAAAAAAGAACTGTAGAAACCATTTTGCTCTCACTTGTATACTTTAAGACAGAACTGCTTCATGATGTCACGAGTGGTCACCTAGGTACAGTTTCAGATAGGTATTTAAATGTTTTTATTGCTTCCTGCCTTACCCACTGATATAAAATGGATTAGAATGTTTGGGTTCAAGTAAAAGGCTGTTGTGTTTAAAGGGGCGAAAAGCCACCCCAGCAGCCTTGTAGCAGAGTTTCCCGGGCCATGTTCCGTTGCCTGTGGTCCCGAATGTGTTCCCTCCCTCTCCCAATGTTTAGTATAGCAGGTTTCAGTAAACTTCCAAGCTATCGTGGTGTAGTGTAAGAACCCAGAACTTAAGAGCAGCCTTAGAAAAACTATGTCTTACGAACAAATTTACGTGTACACGGATACGAGAAGACTACGTACTTGCCCACCTACTTTATCAGTCCAGTACATTAAGGGTCCGCTATACCTGACGGTGCATTTTTTGCCGCCCATAAGATTAACATTGCGAGCGGCGATTCATTTTCAAGGTTTACCCTTGGTTGGAAAGACACAAACTTTTGCCTGTACCTAGCCCTAACAATGTTCTAGGGAGTGTTTGAAGCAGATTTCCCATTTTTTTTTTACTGGTTTTCGAGATACAGCACTTTTCTTGAGGTATGCGATGCTAACATTTGCAAAACAGTTGCAATAAAAGAAACCAGTGAGAAATTGGGAAATCTGCTTCGAACACTCCCTAGAACATTGTTAGGGCTAGGTACAGGCAAAATTTTGTGTCTTTCCAACCAAGGGTAAACCTTGAAAATGAATCGCCGCTCGCAATGTTAATCTTATGGGCGGCAAAAAATGCATCGTCAGGTATAGCGTCCTCTTAAACATTTTCAGTTCGGGTCAACCCTTGAATTGTAGAATAAAGTGAAATTGAGCTTCGCTAAGTTATAATTTCGAAACGATAGGTTCCAGGCACTCGAGGTTCAGTTACACAAATTTCGGTTTCAATAAATAAGTAGGTAACTCAAAAGTACCACTGACTTGTGATATTGTACCTAGACCAGATACACAATATAGGTAGTACCGACAACACCGGTCAGATGGATCCAAGTGCATTCATCCGGTCTTGTAAGTAATAACAATACACTGTTGCTTCAGATATTGTACAACTTGGATGGAAGTATCTTGAATGACGAACAGCTGTGCGCTTCTGCTCAAGAACGCAACGTGAGGGTTAAGAACTTTTTGCCCCCTAACTGTACCAAATGTCAGGGTTACTACATTTAAAGTCACTGATCGTCCCTACTATTTTAACGTTAAAATAATAATGCACACATAGACATCAACAATAGTCTTGTTGCTTTCACTGTGCCGCCCCGCGTTATCGACTGCCTGAGTCCGGATGGGATGAGCCTGTTTTGTCTGAGGATGCCTCTCCCCTTCCGAATGGCCCGGCGCCTTCGTCCCCTGGCTCCTCCTCCTCGCTAATGACGCTGCAGTTGATCCACTGTTTGATGCGGTCACGCTTGGAGGTGCGATCTACAGTCGTCTCCAGTCCGTACTCGGCCAACACTTCTAAAAGTTTATCCTTCTCCTCCTGGCTACTGTGGTAGCTATACATTGATGGACATAACGAGTCATCATCGTACGCTCCTGAGAACAAAAATTCCTGAAAAATTCTATGCTGGGATTTGAAAGATACTTTCGGGGCAGATTTCAGCCATGGACCTCGATAGCAGAAGTATTACTATTCGAATAGTTATGATGAGTAGGCCCTTCCAGGCTTGTTGGAAATTACCTGAACTTCTGTCTGTAGTGGGTTTGCTGAGCCAACGGTCATCTAAAAATTTGTAGGAATCGGCCAAGCCGTGCGGTCTCTTGTCACGCCGGGGCTCTAGATACTTTCGGAACATTTTTTGAGCTCGTGAAGATAAAACTTTGAACAGTTTTGGTCTTCGGACCTGAAAGGAAAAACAGAAAACTCAGACCACTGCACGATACAATGAAATGTTTCAGCTCCAGAGCATACAGATGTCTGTAATATACCTGCATCATGACACCATTGCTGCCATGCCAGTGGCAGTAACTGACGTAGCGTGGGTCGTCAGGAGCAGCCTTCTGCCACGGCAAGCAACCCGTTAGGCAGACAAACACCACGATTCCGTACTGCCACACGTCGTGAGACATTTCCGCCCTGGAAAAACAATTTTGAATTTAAAGGTAACAGTATGACAGTTAGCTACACAACGTCAGACTGAAGCTAAAAGTACAACCTACCATAAGTCGTAGGTACCTACGTGATTGAATTTTTCCCTAATAAATAAATTAATTAATGAATAAAATTTAGAAGATTGGGCATGAATAATTCGACTCAGTTTGATTCCTTATTACGAGTTATCTGTAGGATGTACGGGTACCTACTTACTTAAAGTTGATATTCTGAGAAGGGTTGTCGCCTAAAATTTTCATTAAATGGTTGTAAACTCACTTGTAGAGCTCGTCAATGGAAGTTGCGAGGACCTCGGGTGGGGCATAGGGTAACCACTCATTCCGTCTGCGCACCGGCGTCCCAGCCCGCCGCGTCTCCCCAAAATCGCAGAGTTTGACGCGGGAAAAGTCTGATTTGAATACGAGGATATTGTCCAATTTGACATCTCGGTGAACGAGGTCACGGGCGTGGAGGTGATCTAACGCTGACGCTAACTGTAACCAATCCATCCATCAATGTTTAGCTATACCAACACAAGCAATTTCAGAATTTCACCACGAGAATGGTGAAAAGGATACAGCCATACCTACTGTGAGCCATAAGGCTAGATTATAAACTAGGTAGCTACATTACTTAGGTGGGAAGCATGAAGGGAAGGGGAATAAATATTAACTATTATTAGGGTTCTTTAAGGGTGCGTCCCACCATGTCCAGTTAAAATTAAACTGGAGATTTTGTCCTATGTTTACCATGTTAAATTTAACTTTTAAGTTAAATTTAACATGGTAAATCTCCAGTTTAATTTTAACTGGGCACGGTGGGACGCACCCTAAATCTCGTTTAATTTTAACTGGGCATGGTGGGACGCACCCTAAGGCTCTTAACTATTATAATGTGTTGTTCGGCATAACACCCCAGGCGTATACCTACATTTGATACATTTGCCTAAGGTCTGTGTCGGTGTCAGCGTAGGTAGGTGAGCACCTAGTACCTAGGTAGGTACTTATACAGTCCGCAGTTTGTGTTCCATGCACGTAACCGCACAAGGCTGCCAAGTGGTACTCCACAGGAGTTTATTTGGGATGACTCTCTTGAGATACGTTATGGAGGTGACTGACATACCTGCCTCGCCACACGTTTGCTGTGCATCTCACCGATCCCGTTCTCGAGAACATTGGCAGTGAGGTCACCCAGCGGAGCGTACTCTTGCGAGAAGACGTAGAATCCCGCCGACTCGAAAGCCACGTCATAGGTGGAGATGATGTTACGGTGCACGCCTAAGTGCAGACCGTAGTGGAACTCTCGGTAAAAATCTTCTAAAGATACGTAAGGTTTAGGCAGCGCCTTGAGCACCATCTCAGTTGCCGTAGCTCTGTGCTCCGTGAGTAGAATTTTCCCAAACCACCCTTCTCCTACTATCTGAAGAATGTCGAACTCTTCGGTCAGACAAACCTGAAAAAGGTTGCAAATTTAGATGAGTAACAATTACCTACGTAGGTAGGTACCTACCTTACCTATGTGTCATATAATTCCTATCGTAGGAGATAAGATGAAAGTAAGTTGTATTCAATTTTAGGTCGTTTTTGGTGAATCACTTATTGAATCTATTCATCACATAATGGGTATCCTATATCGAGTATCGATAGGTATAGGCCTATAGGAAGGTAAAGGTAAGTGGGTACAGTCAAGTCTCCTTCTAATTTGTATATTTATATCAAAGATTTTGTGACTGAAGCATCTATCTATATGATAGGTTCGTTACCTATATAAATATCCTAGGTGTTTATTTGTTAGGATAACACTTTACGAACCGTAGATATACCTATAGATACCTGCGTCACTCATTTAGAGTATAGGTAATCCACATATTTGTAAAATGTAAAAATGTGTAGAAGTCAGTAAGAGGTTCTTATATTACGTATAGGTAGGTAGGTAGGTACCTATAGGTACATACGCTAGGCACGCTTTCAAACAGAAACTCACCTTTTCTAATTCAAACTGACGTATACGATGAATACTGCCACTTGGCGCTTTTCTGCTCGTGAAACTACTCATTGTCTATAAAAACTGGCTGATAAACTTGCTGATCGGAATGTCGGAGTCAGTGAATCACACGAGATGAGGGAATGGGGAGAAATTCGGAAATTGCAACTCCTATCCAAGTATCTTTAACGTGTTGTAATCTTTCTTGTTCCCGTACATTCTTTCCAGGCACATCTAATTAATAGTTTCAGCAGTTTCCCAATTGGTGAGTGCATAAAATCATATTGCGCTGAACAGCAAGTGATTTTACGAGCAGCGGAACCATCAGTGCCGTTTCAGAATAAAACATAACCAACTGAGCGGACAAAATAAATGTTGTGACCTTCCAAACAATAATTCGCAGATACAGGTAAAATAAACCGGAACGTCACCATACACTGATTATGGGGTCGCAACTAGGGTTAAATAAAATCTGAAGGTTCCAACAGGCATCGGCCCGGCCAAACTGTTGGAAAGGTTCGCGTTTCCCAGTAGACAAAGCGAGACTGCTGGCTGGGAGCCACTCCGAGCCCAGCAGCTATTTTTGGCCCCCCATTCGGCCCGCGAACCCGCAACGGCTCAGGACTCACAATTTCTAGCGCTAAGTTTTGACAAAAATGTCTGTCTTGCATGTCCGGTGCATTGGCGCTTGGCATTCTCTTCAACGCAAAGGGCGTCCCTGTCACGCATTTTAAATTTAGCTATCATTATAGTTAGGTACTGTATCCTTAAAATGGTGACTGCGCGAAGCTTTCCAGCATGTTGTACCTAACACGTAGATACTTCAGTGTTTCCTAGGTACCTAATTTTTTTGTTAATCATACACGATCACAGCGAGATGTTTGCATGTCTTTTACTTAAAATAGGCCCGATGGTATAAGGCCGAAAAATACAGGAAATAACTCAAGCAATCTTCATCGCAGTTGCCTCTCCTGTGGGGAATAGAAGATTTATATACCACTTCTACCACTTATCTTACAATTATAAATCTTAAAATTTCACCAGCTTTGAACACGATGGGAGCCATAACACCCAGAGTACCTACCTACAGAAGAAATTTTTCAAGTGGAAACCTAGAGCAATTATTTATTCTCTGAAACGTCTACATCTTTTTGAATACTTAAAAAATAGTGGAATCGTAATTGTAGGTGCCTAAGGGTGCGTCCCACCATGCCCAGTTAAAATTAAACAGGAGATTTTGTCCTATGTTTACCATGTTAAATTTAACTTTTGAGTTAAATTTAACATGGTAAATCTCCAGTTTAATTTTATCTGGGCATGGTGGGACGCACCCTGAGAGACTCTAACTGTAGGTACTGTAAGTCTATAGTAACTATGCTGAAAATGACTGTATAGGTCATAGGACCTACCTACGATGTGTAGGTACCTATAGGTAGATATACTTATATCTAGGTATAAAGAGATAAATGAAGACAGGCAGAGCCATTTTACATTAATTGATTGTGATCTGTTTACTCAGAAGGTAAAATACGTTACCTAGGGCAAAACCCACACGCACTGGCATGTTTAGGGTGCACTAATGGGTTAATCCCGTTAATTGCCCGTGAAAAACATCGACTCATCTTGTTGTAAGATTCCCACCAGGACCACCACATGCTTATCGCTTCAGTAAATTGAGGCTATTTCCGCAGCCACTAAAGCAGGCAACAATTTACTAAACACTCCTAACCAACTCAGTAAAAGAAGGGATATATTATACGCCCCTATAATAAACATTTTTCTGAACTTACTGATAATGAACAAGGGAGGGTTAAACTCCCATTATCATTACCAAATCATTTAAACAGTGTTGAGAGAAATTAAATAAAATCGCGATCCCTACAACTCAAGGACTGAAAAGATGTTACGGGTGAAAAGCGAAGGGTTTTTCGGAAGCGAGTCATTCATTAACATTTTTACTTTCTCGCCCGTATGTAATACATGGGCTGAGAAAGTTATGTCTTCGTGCAAAATTTCGATTTTGAGATTTTGGGTTTCCCATGATCCTGGAGGTCCCCCGAGTCCAAAAAAGTGGTTTTTAAAAAATGTCCGTCCGACGTACGTACGTCACTTTGTCGCGCAACTGGACGTCACACCGTTCGTCCGATTTTGCTCAAATTCGGTATGTAGGTACCTAATGTAAATATCTGGACATGTTTTTTGATAAATTTTGATAACTCAAAAATTGCGCCTGCTATGGTCAAAAAAAGGCAAAAAATCGTGTTTTTTGACAGTTAAGAAGGGCTGGAAAATACGTATATCAAGTTGGAACCTTGAAAATTTGCAAAAGTGTTTTTGAATAGATGCTTTTAGGTCTTTTACAATAACTTGGCCCAGTTTTGGCCCAAACGCGTTGGTCGTAGCACTATTCGATCGATTTCAATAAAAATTGGTAGGAAGGTGTACTTTAACCTAGTTTGATGTTTTACCGAACGAAATTTATCCAACATAATAATTATGGCCAATATTGGCATTATCGTAGGAAAATTTTCCAAAAATGGAAATCGCGTTTTTGATTGGTTCAGACGGATTTGCAACAACCCTAATAGACAGATTTCCTTGAAAATTGGTGAAAGTGGTCTCAGATAGATGCTTCAAGGTCATTTTCAATAGATTTTCAATTACTTGAAAATTAAGGCCGTGACATGGAAAATAGAAAACACGTACTTTGCGCGTCGAACGACACTTCACCATTTGACGGATATGTTTGAAATCCGGTGAGTAGGTGCCTAAAATTATTGTCCAGTGTATGGCAAAATATTTTTTAGAAAAAGTTAAAATTTTGGTCCAAAAAAAATAAATTACTTTAAAAAAAATCAAAATTTTCGATAAAAATTGCGAGAAAGTCAAGTGCGACCATTGTCGGACCCTTTATTTTTTTTACGCGCGACGTTCAGAGAACATACCTATGCGCCGATGAGTTGTTTGTTAGATGCTTTTGGCCGAAGCCTAAGACGGAGTGGCTGAAGCCGAATATGAGTGGTCCGAAGCCAGTTTAGGAGTGGGCCGAAGCCAATACATCCATGTCGGAAGCGGAAAATTTTTCCGTTCCGCCGGGATTCGAACCCGGACCTCTCAGGACACAAAGTGGACCCCTTGACCACTCGGCCACTGAGAGGCACGCATTAACATTTCAACTCAATGTGTGCGAGGTCCCGCACTGCTGAACCAATGTGAGGCGTGCGAACTGTTAGCTATGCACCGTCTATGCACACATGCAGGGGCACCAGCGAACACCGCATCCTTGCTGAAGCAGTTTGATTTGAGGTGTAGGTATATAGTTATGCACCATTTATGCACATACTCCGGGATCGGGGATGCCAATATACGTACGGTCAACTTTTACAAAAAACACTTTTTTGGGTTCATAGATCGGCAAAGAATTAATGGACTATCAGCTATCACACTACTTTCCTATACATCCATCCGTGTATTAGGGAATGTAAAAGAACGTGGCATGGTTCCTATGTGGTGGTGCCTACCATTAAACTTACTATAAAATGTACGATACTGTCCTACTGTAGTGTCAAGAAACGGTAAAAAAATAATCAAGTACCGCAATTAGTCACGGAGGTGTCACAGAAAACATCTCAGGAAGGACAACGCCACATTCAATCCTGCAGTTGTGACGACGATGCGCTACCGACTGTTCCTCGCGCTGCCTCCCGTGCTCTCCTTCTCCATAGATGATGTCCACCCTCCCATGTGGACGTCCCCCAAAAGCTGGAGCACGCCTACGCCATTGTCCGAAGGAACCTGCAGCAGTGCAGTAGACATCATGGCTTTCCATCGAGATAAAATGAACGAGTATTTGTGCCGGCAATTTTTGGCTGAAGAAATCTTGGAGGGAGAAGTTGAGCATCACATACAAGACAGGGCCCTACCCAATCTTATGGAAGACACTGGCTCAGAGGGATACAAGGACTGGCTTGCTAGGTTAGTAGCTATACTTAGGTTCCCCAAGTTCTAAAACTTCTCTGATTCTTATTTAATCCCGCAAACTGGTGGTACTTGCGCACGGAAAGCTTTTCCAAAACCTTCAAATTCTATAAGTTACCTCGTTTGCCCTCCAAACCACTGATGCACTCTGGGACGGGCCAGGCGTCATCGGAGTACCCAATCCCTATTTCGCATTAAAACGAGACAAAACCTCCAAAATCATAAACTGCAGGCTTAACAGTCAAGACAGCAGAGGAGTAAATTTTAATGTCTTCAGATCAACCACACTGGAAGACATTTACCGCCATTACGAGCAGAGCACTGAAGAAGATGCCCCAGTGGGAGCTAGCCTGCCTCCCCCAGATTTTGACGGCGAAGTCACTGGCTACGCTATGGTGGGTCACAACAAAGTGTCTGACGCTGACTCCACAGGCTACGGTGTGGGTAAGTCGAAAATTCATACAGGGACTGAAATATAATCACCAGTGACCCGAGTGACTACTCTTGTTTTTTCAGGGAGCACACGACTTTTGAAAAAAGTTTTTTTTTTACAAGAAAGAACATATTATTGCCTAAAGTCAAAACTATAAGTGCTCCTGCCAAGTCTTTATAGGAAGAAGAATATTTCTTGAAGAGACTGGAATAATAAGACTAAAAAGGAAACTAACCAATGGTAAAAAATACTTTTCAAAGGGTTTCAAATGAATGTGCCATAGGTACGACATACGGTGTACCTCAGTATGGTGGAGGTGGCGGTGGTGGAGGAGGACATCATGCAGTAAGCAAAGCAGGCGCGGATAAAGGAATGAAGCTGCAAGATCTGTTTCAATTAGCTCTCACAGCCATTGCCTTCCTCGCGTTCGGGACATTCATCACAGAAGTTATCATGTGCCTTATGGGTCTAGAGGTGAGTAGGTAGGACAGAAGTTATCATGTGTCTTATGGGTCTGCAGGTGAGTAGGTACGACAGAAGTTATCATGTGCCTTATGGGTCTAGAGGTGAGTAGGTAGGACAAGAGTTATCATGTGCCTTATGGGTCTAGAGGTGAGTAGGTAGGACAAGAGTTATCATGTGCCTTATGGGTCTAGAGGTGAGTAGGTAGGACAAGAGTTATCATGTGCCTTATGGGTCTAGAGGTGAGTAGGTAGGACAAGAGTTATCATGTGCCTTATGGGTCTAGAGGTGAGTAGGTAGGACAAGAGTTATCATGTGCCTTATGGGTCTAGAGGTGAGTAGGTAGGACAAGAGTTATCATGTGCCTTATGGGTCTAGAGGTGAGTAGGTAGGACAAGAGTTATCATGTGCCTTATGGGTCTAGAGGTGAGTAGGTAGGACAAGAGTTATCATGTGCCTTATGGGTCTAGAGGTGAGTAGGTAGGACAAGAGTTATCATGTGCCTTATGGGTCTAGAGGTGAGTAGGTACGACAGGAGTTATCATGTCATTGTGCCTAGTGGGTCTGCTGAGTAGGTACTTCCTACTCAGTAGGTAAACCGAAAAAACCTAGTCAACAGTTGCAATGTGACAACAAACTTAAGATCAATTTTTTTAATGAGAACCTGTTGTTTTCATTCTATAGACTCACCCCGAAGAGGATGTAAAGCTGATGATAATAACTCCACCAGAACCGTTCCAAGCTATGCGCTACGAAAATACTGATGACGGGGCTTCCAGAAAGTCCCGATCGGTGAAAGATCAGCTGGACCAGCTGGCAGCCCGAGCCACGGCCAGTTTGGACGGAATCGAACTCATCCACCGCGACGGAGGCAAGCATCTTCAGCGAGCATTGTGCGAAGCCAACCGCTACTCTAAGCTCCTTACGGGATCCCGCAGGATGTGGTTGCCTTTATGGAGGTGAGTAAATAAGAATTACGCTCCTTTTCGTTGTGTAGTTAAGCTCACGCCAGCTGATAAAACAATCAGAGTAGACACTTAAACCACTTCCCGCAAAGGTCCGAAGGCACAATAGCCAGCAGGAGGAGCCTATTAGCAGGCAGCTCCTTCAAGACATCCCAGCCAGCAGCAGGAAGTTTACTGCCTCTGTCGTGAGTCCTATTCTCCAAAGAAGGCCACAAAATAATCAGAATAAAAACACGAGTAAACAAATGCCCCTATTTAACTTTTAGACTCCATGACTACCAGTGTAACTACAAGGACACAACCCAAAATATTACGCCAAAAATCCTGAATTTCCAGCATTCAGTTGATTGCACTCAGAAGAGTTTTCAATTTTTAAGCAAAGCCTGAGAAAGTCTGGTACAGAAAAACTACATGAGTTTGTATCTCGTTTCCTACCAAACATCAACCTGTTTTTTATTTTTAATTTTCCGATTAACAGCTTTGGAATGAGTTGGATTGGCGGAAGACAACTGGCTGAGACGTCCCCTTCGCCTTTCGGAACACTGAAATTCCTTACATCCACAATACAGGGCATGGCGGGGGTCAACTGCTCTGTAAATGCATTATGATAACCGCGAAATACTCATGTTACAACTGTGACATCGAAATGCCCAACAAAGCATATTATATTGTACGACTATTAAATAAAATAAAAAATAATGGGGTTCAACAGCGTTTGTGAATCCAATAGGGATTTTATCATAATAAAGGTAATGAAAGACAGCAGAAGAGTTTTTACTTGCACTTTCCAAGGAAACTGTAGATTATTCTTTTGTTCTGAAGTATAACTTTTAAAGTCCAACAATTTTTTTCATTTAAAAAAATCACTGCTTCTAGCTTAGCTAGTTTCTGACGTTAAGAAGATTAGACATAGGTAACCTACATTTCCGAACAAAACAAAAAAATATTCACTTGTTTCCTTGATTATTGCACAAGAGCCAACTCACATGATCGCAAAGGTTTTAAGCTATAGGGAAAGGATCAGAAAAGGCTAACGAAAGTCTGTTTATTATCTCACTGGTTGCCACTCATAGTAAAGAAACTAAGGGAATTTTTTTATGAACGCCCGCTAGGGCCATGCGGGTAAATGTGGGACTTGTCCAAGGCATCGGTCGCGCAGGTACAACAGCCTAAACCTCGGGGATACCCACTAAAACTAATCTTCCCTTAAAAATTTGAGTTATGCAGTGAGAAATATACGTCCTATATCTACTTATCCAAACCTAAAAAATAAAAATATATATTTATGAGGAATTAGAGAAAACAACGAACCGAAAATGCGGAAAAATTAGGAAGGCGTGCGGTGCAGGTCCAGGACAGCCTGTGGAATGTAAGCAGCAAGAGTGGAGCGGGGAACCTTCGAGAATTTCAGCACTGTCTCAAGAAACCGAAGAGCAGTGGCCTCCTCTGCGTTGTCTCCTTTATTCCTGTGATATAGAAGTATTTAAAACACATTTTGATACCGTTAAAATCCATATCTATTGCAGACTTTTAACGTACAAGCTCCTTCTAATGTGTGCTGGTCGCGCACTAAGAATGTAGCTCTCTTCCAAACCCAAGCTCAAGATGCCAACGGTCGAGTCACATAAACAAATGATGTCAAACCGGAAAAATATTTCCTTCGTGGTGTTCCACCACTTCAGGTACAAAACCAAACGTAAATCCTACAAGCTATGCGAGAGAACGCCTATTTAAAACTGACCTGCTGGGGTCCGCAACACGCGATTTGACGTACTGGCCCATGTAGGTAAGATACTGAGACCGAGCCTCCGGATGTAACTGCCAGAGAAGTGTCTGCAGCCCCATAGTTAACGAGCAGCCGTCCATCCTCTCCGAATGCCTCTTTGCGGACAATACTCCTACAAAATCCAATTTTGTGTTAAGAAACGATTTTTTTGTTTCTTTCATTTTATTTGGCAGATGTCTGGCGCTGAGAGCAGAAAAAATATCGCCAACAAATAGCAAATATAATTTTCTAATTTTCTGATGCATTTCTACAGTTTTTTGTTGCGATTTTTGTCTTGCATCAACACCATTACCATTAGTACAGGGTTTAAACTCACACATATTTAACCCTTATTTAAGAAAAATGACCGTTCTACCTAATGTGTGAGTATCAAAGAAAAGGTTCAGATAGGATTTTTTTCCCTAATTTTTTAAGGTGACGAATGCCCTACGAGCATTAAATTATTCCGAAATTATTCCGAACTGCAGAATCCTCTGACTTATTTCTGAGAATTAAACAGTTTTATAACCAATTCTAAAGGATAGCTAAATTACCTGATGGGTCAGGAAAGACGATTTTTGAAAGATGAGTGAGTGTGAAGAGAAAAGAGAGGAGTGGAAAGTAGCGAGCATTCTTGGCCGTGATGTAGATCTTCCGAGCTGGATCTGCCATCCCCACTGCATCTAGCTGCGCTGCCAGACCGTATAGAACGTCTTCTGGAGGGTGAGGACTCTTACTACTTCGGTAATGTTTTCTTACGTCCCAAAGTACGGCTCTGGATCAATTTTTTAAAAGATAATCAAACAACAAGAAAGTTCTTCAAACGAGAAAAGAGTACTAAGTACTCCCCCTACTCCTGACGAAAGAAAATTTCAAATCATCAAGATCAACAACTTACTTGTTAAAAGCGTCTAGAGCCGAAGCCAAGTGCGGCGACTCAAACTGGCATGAGGAGCTGAGCTGGTACGAGATGTGTATCCGCAGCAGCTGCATCTGGCCCACCTTAAGCAAGGGCTCCATCATAGGCTGCACTAGCTTATTTGTTCGGCTCACCAACGAACCGTAGACTTTCGCAGGATTCACTGAGAAAAATAAATAAATAATGGGAATCCTTAAGGTGGATGTCACCAGTTCAATTTTACGATAAGATAAAATGTGTAAATATTCCAAGCATGTTTAGCTTAGCTTGTGGAAAGAGGCAAATCATCCTCTAACAGTCTAACTAAACACTTGTGATAAGCTAAACATATGCTAAAAATATTTAAACAAATTATCTTTCATCATGTAGTAGACTAGTGCAGTGGTCCCCAAACTGTGCTCCGCGGTGCCCAGGGGCACTGGGGTTCCGTGATAATAAAAATTGTTAAAAATTTCATAAAATATGGAGCTTTTATGGAGACGATGTGAATTTTCTTCTCGCTCGCTTCGCTCGCTCGGGTATTTGTGTCTTTTTGGGCTTTTCCTTCTACCTCGCTAGGCAGATCCCTCTCAGTTAAGGATAAGTAGTTTTCAAATTAGTAACAAATAATAGGGGCCTCTGTTTGCATCATGGCCCCCTCCAGGGGGAGTTGCAAGAGCCGCCCCTGCAAGCCGTAAGTTACTTCAATATTTTAATAAATGCGAGTTCTGTCGTAAGAAGAGTTTTCATTGTTAGTAGAATAGAGAGGGGAGGGGGTTTGGGAGAGTCTGGTAGATATAGAGCCAATTTGGTGATTAACCGTAGGGGCTCCGCGAAAAATTTAATGGCTGTTTGGTGCTCCGCGGTGTAAAAAGTTTGGGGACCACTGGACTAGTGTAGAACAGCTTTTGTTAAAAAATGTGTACGTTCCGCTACTTCATTGTTTTTTAAGATTTTTTGGTAACCAGTTCACCACACACAACATCTACTACAATACTATGTAGTCTTATGCTTGCTTGCCACAGATCTTGTTAAGTTGAACTTATAGCAATGTTACAATCATTCAGAACAAATAAATATTCACGTTCCCTCAAACAAAAAACAAATAAAACTGTAAAAAAACTGTATTTTTAAATAATTACCAATTAGATCGGAAGTTGCTATCTGCTTCGCAACTTCGCCAAGAAGACTCTGAACGTCCTGCTGTCTCGCTGTAACGCGCTGCAAGCCTGCCACCAAACTCTGCAACTCCGCAGCGATCATGAAAGACAACAGCCGGTCAACACCGGCCAGGCCAGGGATGCCCACAGCGCGTGCCATCTTGTCAAAGAAACGCAGGCCCAGCACTTCCTGCTGGTCCCGCGAATCTCGCCACGTCATGCTGTTTTCCATATAGATTGCGTTTCTAGCAAGAATGCCATAACAATATAAGTTTAAGTGCTGGATTTTTATATAATTACCATTTCATTTTTCCTAAACCAACTTTCATCCGAATGCGGGTACTCCACAAGACGTACTTCAACAATGAAGATAAAATGCAGAACAGTCGGATAAAAAAAAATGAAGTAACCATTTTCAAACGAAACAACGAGCCTCCCTCTCGCGACACAGTTGGACATTATGCTGAGTGCTACACCTCCTACGGAAAACCATGTAATCCAGGGCTCATTTCGTCCTCTGATTTTGGCAACATCCAAACGTTGGACCTACCTTGGGTCGGTAATCCGGAGAACTTCGCGTACAAGGCGACCAATGCAGTTCACTGAGACAGTGTCTTTTGGTGGGAAATTGGGAATAGGAATCGCCTTGCTTTGATACAAACTTTGTGACTCAGATACTTTGTTTCTCAGGAAACTATTGCACTCTTGTTCTACATAGTACCTGAAAAAGCACATCGAATAAGGGCACAACGTTACTCCACCATATGAGTAATTTAATGAAAATGTAATAAACTTGACAGAAGAGTAGCTCTGTCTCTGGGGATCCAAACTTACCCTATGACACGTGTCAGCTCTTCTTGCCAAATCTTCAAGCCATAAATGTGGATATAGTCTTGAATATATTCAAATGATCGTTTTTGACCTTCCATTATTTCACCTAGCCTCTCAAGCTTCTGCTCGAGGTCACTCTCCTGTAATAATTCATGCGATAATTTAATTCTACTTTTTTGGGGACATCGCGAATGTTCATTTCAGCTTAACTACTGTAATTCCAAATCACTTATTTCTGCGGGGATAAAGTCAGCACTGTAATGTATGTTTCATTTTAACATAGGTCTAAGTAGGTCTTATAGCTGCGTACAAAAGAAAATGTGTAAAATGTGTGTAGTTGTTCGACTGAGCCAGGATTAATCTTTTAGTTATAGAAGGTGCTGTTGATATTAAATTAATTTACCTTATTTTTTGAATTAAAGGTAAGTCCCGTATCTAAAGCCGTGGCCACGTGACGAACCAGCTCACATCGGATCCCATCTTCGAGCAGCAGAATAGGGTCAATGCGAATAACTCCCACCAGGGTGCTCCGCAGTAGAGACACGCCCTCTGTCAGCATCGACACGTCATTCGTCAACTTTGCCACCTTGGGAAGACACAAAAAAACTGTTAATTTGACCGATGAGCAGAGGTTAGATACTGTATACTATGCTTCTGTCTTCCGACAGCTCCAAAAGTACGCCCACACTTCGTATTTAGATTCAAAACTTTTAGATTCATTTGAGACAGTTTTTTTCAACCTTATATCAGTAGGCGTATCAGTGCTAACATTTTGGCATATGACAGCCTCTTACCAAACTACCTCTAGTGAACATACACAACCAAAATATTTAATTGAAATAAAAGATTGCATTATAAAGAGACTTTTCACTTTTACCTCAGATGAAATCTTTGGTTCCTATAACTTAAAGAATAAGTCAGGTACTCCGTGTCGGTCGGTACGGTAGGACTGATGGACTGACCTTTTTCTTAAATCTCGATATCTTCGAGAGATCATGGGAAACACAAAATCTCAATCTCAAACTATTGTACTGAAACAATATTCTTTGTCGTATTGGATAGCGAGAAAGTTACAAGTGTCACCTGAAAGCGATGGTCCAGCTGGGCATATTCCTTCAGCTCATCTTTATCCAGCCGGGTAGGAACTTCCTTGATGACGTCAGTCTGCAGGGAGGCAATACTCGCCATCATTTCAAACATAGTCTCTGGGATGATGTGAAGGACCCGACGCAGCAAAGACACGAGTTCGCTAGAGTAATATTGCGAGACAGAGATCAGGTCAGGACTTTGCGCCTGGTTAATTCGCAGTAACGGAACTTCCAGAGCTGACGCCATCTGAAAACAATTAAAGGAAGTAACAAATGTAGTTTCCCTGTCACTGTCGTGAAGAAGCATCGTCACGTCATCATGTTATGATTCAGTTGTTTGTGACATAAAGAAGACTGTGGCCATGAAGCAAGAGGACGCATGTTAGCCCCGAAATGGGCTGAAACGGCCCCGGATCGTCATACACGTAAATCACCTTCCAGCTTTTTGTGATACAGCCATAGCATCCAGTAAGTTTACAGCTTAAGCTCCACACAAACATCACATCATATCACTACAGTTCTTTTTAAAACAAACCTTGAGAAATGTGGCACGTAATTTCACGACCAAACCAGTGTCTTGCTTGATGCCTTCCTGCATAAATTTGGCATAGCCTGCCAACAAAGTCCAAGCATAGCTCATATCCGCAATGGCCTGCAGCTGAATGCTGACCTCTTCCTGAAGTCCCGCACTGCGCAGCAGCCCATGCAAGATCTTCCGTGTCTCACCCAACACCTGCCGCGCTTGCCCGTGGGTTGACAACCCATGGAATTCTGAATGCAATCAATTACGTGTCTAGACCACAATTTTTTTTTTTTTTTTTTTTTAATAATAATACATAATTCATACATTACCTAATTGATACACTGCAGTGTGACCTCTTGCCACGTTCTACAATACTCGAGAACGATTCAACACGACATGTTGAAAAGTTTAAAATTTTTTCAGAAGTTGTCGAAGGAAACAAATGCCTGGTTCTTACCTTGAACCTCCTCCAGAGCTTGGATCAGATGGACAATTTTTCGTCCCGTCGGAGTGGCTTGTTTGTAATCCAGACTTTCTATCTGTTTTGCTATATCTTTAAACCACGCCTGAAGTTTATCTGCAATCGTAAAAATGGAATTAAGAAGCTAATAATGTTTTGACAGTTGTATTAAAAGGTTAATTATACGTGATTACCATTTTTCTCCAGACGGCTCAACGGTTTGGCACCAGAGAAAACATCAGCCAGCTCTAGAATACGATCAACACAATCCTCCTTGTCTTGCTTCCATTTCTCCGGCTTCCCTGTTAACATCTAAAATATAAAAATAAACAAGTTTTAACATCTTGAACACACCGCACCAGATAACAGCTTAATTCTGAAGGAATAAGTCGTCACTCACCGCCTTGACAGTTTCGCGGACATGAAGTTCAAACTTGGCAGTATTAAGAAGCAAATTGAATAGTTTCAAAGGAGAATGTTTTGTAACTGACAACACTTGATCTCGCAACTGCCGACACTTTTTATGTGTTTCCACCCCTAAAAACAACAACAAAGTATTTAAAAAACTGGCCCAAAGATGATCTTATATTTAGATTTAGATTTTATTTTATTCAAGGATTATGGACCTGCTTAGTACTTCCATCCCTTCCCGTCTCGAAGACGTCAAAGTTAAGCAGACAGAAGCAAATGAAAGGCTAGTGTAAGTCGTTATGGAAACAAAAAACTGCTGCTAATGGAATTCACATCAAGGTCTTAAAATGTGAGTGCGTAGAGACCAGACTAGACAACCACACCAAGGAAGGCAACTTTCTTTGAGATGTTATTAACAGTGCTTAGTATTATATGGTGTCGCCACACCACGGAGGCCCACCCTTTTTAGAGTGTCAGTTAGACTTCTTAATGTTACCAGTTACCAGGCGGAAGTGGTGCTGTGTGAAGGAGCAGCCACCTCAATGTCACATTGGCCTCCCTGACCAAACTAAGGACCTTTTGAGAATTATCCAGAAGCTGCTGTTCCGTCAGTCCATCTTCATTTAATTTCGCCACACTAGGCAGCAATTTCTATAAGAAAGGAAGGATTGTGGTTTTATTACAGACTCCATTGTAAACTCATTCCTTCTTCCTCAATCCATGTCAGTTTCTCTCTAAGAACCGACACTTCTTCTATAAAAAACAAACTACTCAAAAATGTCTGAGCAATGATGCAGAATTGTGGCAATTTATCACAGCAATAACATTTGAATTCTTACTTCCAGCTGGTCACGAGAGCGCGCAGCGGCCGTTTCCACATTCGACGCTTCCAGGGTATTGGCGAGAGCTGTCCTTGCTGCTCTGAATGGCTCCCACGCCGCAGCCAGATTCACAATCTCTCCCATATACAAACTGACGACCTAAACAAACCAGACTGTCAGATACACATACAAACACATTATATAAGCAAACTAGGCACAGCTAACGGGAAAGTGGAGAGTTCTGTTTCGCTCAATTTCTCTTAATAAGCAAGTACCAACCTAAGGTCTTTTCACCGCCAAATTGATTTCTTTTTATATCCCAATGAGGTACGAGAATAAGGGGACCAGTGATTAAAAAAAAGGCCATGAAATTACCTTATGCAGCGCTCAAATTAAATAGCATCGTAAGCTCAATCGAACAGGGATTGGATTGGAAACGAAATGGCTGACTGACAACAAAACGTGAGAAGGCTCACAAACCACACTCAGCAACTTCAGTCCCATTACAATAAAAAAGTTATCCGCTTTGGTAGCACCACCCACCCAGTTATCGGGGAAATATTTGTCGACGATCTCACGCATGGCGGCTGTTTGCGAGTGAAGGACAGCTGGCTGGAAGAAGAGAGCAACAAATAGCATGACTGCCTGTGTGGCGAGGGCGGTGCTGCGGTGTTCTGGAAGGGGGAACACAGCTAGCTGGTGGTAAGCGTCGTCTGCCCGCAAGCGACCAACCACCAATCGCACGTACAGCTGGTTCATGCCTGCCCGCCTAGATTGAAAGGAAACCGTCAATACAGTGAGGAACAAATTTGAATTCATCTCCTTCTCCCAATATTCCTTTACAGAAATCACTCGATCCTAAGATCACACCATAGCCAGTCAATTTATCACGTTAAAAAGACATAGGTATTTTACAGAATAACGTAATGCATAAATATACAACAGTTCCCTCAAAAAATGGTCGAAAAAAGAACGTCAATAAATATAAATGAATATTCCGGCCTAACAACTACCCACTAAAACGCTTTAAAAGAGCTTACTTAAAATATGTTTCGGGATAGTCCGATGGCCTTCGTGGTGGTGACCGTGAGAATCCGGTCGAACGGAGAAGTTGGCAGACGTCGTCGACGTAACAGTCAGAGCTTGCTCGCTGCGCGCTGTACCGGAAGTAAGAGACGAGAAGCCTCTCCCGAATAGTTCCGTCTATGTGATGATCCACCATTAGCAGCATCACTCCACAAAGGTAAAGCGCTTCGCACTAAAAAAATATGGTGTAGTAACTAATGGTTTTAAGGTCATAAGGCAGCCCGAAGCAGGGCGTTAAAAGGCTTTGGGCCTATTTATAAAAAATCAAGAATTAGTGGCGACGAGAACCGCAAATGGCGCTACCAAGTCAGCGAGTGATATAAATCAAATCCAGTCAAAATAAACTTAATCAACGAAAGAGAACTAGACTAGCGGTATAAAGGTAAAAACCAGAGTCCTAGGCCTGGATTAAGTATGACGCTCTTTGTACCAGACCTTCAACGGCTGGGAAAACTGAATTAGCGGAAGCTGTGACTAATTCACCCTTGTGTGTGAGACTCGTCAGGGAGGTGGGACCAAGGATGATCATTACAATGACATATCTTCAATAGCACCAAGTAATAGATGAGGCGCATTACCATTAGCTGTTTTCCTTCATCGGGTACAAAGACAGTTTCAGTGGTTTGCTGAATATATAATCCATCCTCCAAGTCTTTGATAAATCGGTTTAAATCCATTATATACTTGTAAATACTTTCGAAGAGGAGATAAAACCTGGAGACCACATCTAAGTTATTGTCTCGAATCTCATCATCCAGATCTCGCATGGCCTCGTTACTTGACAATTTTTTATCAAACTCTTCCATCTGCTTGAAAAATGAGAAATCAGGCAACAGTTCGGCATATTTCTGCTGGTCTCCTTTTTTATCCAATCTGAAATTAAAATAACCAAATTAGATTTCTTCCATTCCAAATCGAACTTACTGAAATGCATTTTAGGTACCTACCTACTACACACTCCATAGGTACTACACACTTGCACACTACCAGACTGTCACGCCTCACCTGTAGACAGAAGGAATATACTCTTTCAGTCTTAGTATTTCCGCAATTACTGCATTACCACGGGATACCAAGCATAAAATGTTATGACCGCACGTATTGTTTTCATTAAGAAAATCACACATTTTTATATTATTTGATTTCTTTGAAATAAATAAGATTACTTTCAGCAGGTTTTTTGCTTGTAAATAGTCGTGGTAGAAGCATTATTGCGTGGCAGCAGACAGAATGTCAGCATGAAAGTAAAAGTAAACAAAAATGGATTCTGATGGAAAAACCGGAAAACCTTGCAGGACTTGTACTGATTTTAAAACTTGGTCCTCATTAAATAAACAGAAAATATCTGGCAGTGAGGTAAAGCTCCGACCTAAGTGTATCAGTTTTTAAATGGTCAAAATATATAGATTAATATTTCTTCTCCATGTACCTAGGGAGGTAGGTAGGTAGGTAGCGGCTTCAAATGTTAAACATAAATAGGTATCAAAAGTTTAATTTTAGGGAAATGTATCACCAGCCGTATCTATTAGCTCGGAAGAACCAAAAACGCATAAGGAATGTCCGGTAGACAAGGATGAACTGGGTCGATCAACATGGAACCTGCTTCACACTGTTGCCGCTTTTTATCCGGATCAACCAACAGAACAAGAAAAGACCAGAGTGGCAGATTTTTTCAAACACATAGCGTTAATGTATCCATGTGAAGTTTGTGCATCGGACTTTCAAAAGCAGTGAGTGCCTACCTACCTACATAATATATTTATTGGGGATGTACTTATAGGTAGCTAACATTGTAATGTGCATATAGGAATTTAGGTGCCTACAGGCATATCGGACTTGTTGAATGTCGTAGGTACTTTATTTGGTGGCCCTCCAGTTCAGTAAAGGTGGGGATACAGATCAAGAGTTGACTTATGCCTTTTTGCGGCTCATTTTGATTAAAACTTGCCTAGATGGGTGTACCTCTTGGCCAAGTCACTAACAGTATTTATTAGGTTAATAATATATTTTTCTGTTTATAGTAAAGCATGTTGTAAAAAATGATAAATGTTTGCAGATTGGAGCGATTTCCCCCTAAAACGGATTCTCAAGAAGCGCTATCCCAGTGGCTGTGCAGAGCCCATAATCGAGTCAATCTACGAACCGGAAAAGATCAGTTCGATTGCAGTCGTGTTAATGAGCGTTGGCGCGATGGTTGGAAGGATGGTTCTTGTGATTAACTTAGATTCCATAATCCTACAAAGCTACAGGAAACTTAGTAGGTACTTCCTTTTACCTATGGCATACTGTAGGTATTTAGTACGGCTATTGCATTACCATTTTTTCTATCTTTCGAATGAATTCGTTCTCCAGTGAAAGCTAGACATAGGGTCCTTAGTTCATTTGTTATTCGTTCGAATAGCACACTATATGTTTAGCTTTTAGGGCAGCCACGGCCATTGCCGATCGTGTAATTAGGTACCAGTGTTACGCAGTTCCGTACTTTTACCTTACGTGGGTAGGTACTGCTAAAGAACATAGGTAGGATGCCAGGTATGCCTACCTATCAGTTCGATTATAACGTATAACTTAATATAACGTATAACATAATAACTTCAGTAGCAAAGCGAGATAATACTAAAAAATATATCTTTATACGTACCTATACTCTATCCTATGGACTCTATCCGATCGTACTGAGATTATAATATTGTCTAGCTTGGGAGAGGTGTAGTTTGGAAGGAAAGAATTATTTTTCACGTGAAATCTGTCCCATGTATGTCTTCGTTTCGCAGAGTTAATTAAAAAAAAAAATATCTAATTTTCCTTGATTGTTTGAAATAAAAGCGGGAAATGTTGCGGAGGCCCTGCGCGCTAGTCCCACGTTTTTTGTTGTTTACAAAAATGTCAAAAGCAAACTACAGCATTTTGAAACCCTTCCATCATTTTATTTTTAAAATATAAGTGTTATAAATAATCTTGTGTTTTATTAGTACGTTTCTCGAGGTAAGTTATTATATGCACGTTTTCTTCTATAATTTTCAGCATTTAACATGTCATGGCTGCCGCTTATGCAATCTGTCATTTTGGATGATCCCCAAAAATTGTTTCAAGGTCTTACATCAGTAGCCAAAATACGGACATGCCAAGCTCTAAGACGTCATTATTGTATCGGGGTTAGTGAAATTTCGAGAGGGCATTAGTCTAGAGTCTAAACGCGGGTGTTGTGTGTAATGCGCGGTGCAGTGCTGATTTCTTCGCCACATGGATTCTGATAACTTGGACATGGATGAGTCGGGGATTAGTCTTGGGTTTGACCTGGACGACCCAAGCCTTGTAGACATCTCTGATCTCCTGCCTGAAGACTTTCTTCAGGGGTCACCTCCTGAAATGGAGGCCATAAATTATTACGAAATCCTGTCAAAACCTGCTCCAGTACAGAGCCCATCATTTAAAAGCGAAACAGTCAGTTCTCGAACCCAGCTAAAGCAGCAGTTAATGAAGGATCAGCTTTTGAAGGAGAAGGAAAGAAGGAAAGCTGAGGAAGAACAGGAGCAGGCAAACAAAGTCAGGCAACGCCCTGCTAAAGTTCCTATTAACATACAAAATGTTGCTTTGCCACAACATGTTCTTCAAGTAACGACAGGACTTCAAAATCCTACTAAGTATCATATCTTAGAGAAGCAAAAAAATCAGGTTCTTCAGTTTTTAAGCTCTTCCCAGAAAGATAAACCAAATTTCGTTGTGAAGAAGGAAGCATATAGCGCACCCGTGCAACAGCAAAATGTTACTTCCGTCACTGCTCTAAGGCCATCCTCTTCCTTCACAGTTCCGGCTCCTGCAGTATCCCCAGGTCTCCAGTCCGTGACCAGTGGTGGTACCTCTGACGCAGAGGAGGTGCTTGACGGTATCCTTGCGTACGAAGAGAGTTCCCTTGATGCCCAAACTCGTAGCCTTTACGGCTCTAATGCAAGTCTCGAGAGCTGTCAGCCGCGCCTCAAGTCTGAGTCCTATGGTTATGAAGATACTGGAAGAGATCGTGTCAAGAAAGACACGCATAACATGATAGAGCGACGAAGAAGGTACAATATTAATGATCGAATCAAAGAGCTGGGAGATCTGCTGCCCCAACGAAACGAACCTCATTACGACCTCGTCCGTGACAGTCGTTCTAACAAGGGAACGATTCTGAAGTCATCAGTAGATTACATCAAAGTACTTAAAAGCGATGTCAGTAAAATGAAAAAAATTGAAGTTGACAACAGACAACTCCAGCAAGAAAACAGAAAACTTCTTCTTCGTATTCAGCAACTGGAAATAGCCGCTCAAGCTAAGGGAGTTACCCTAGCGGAAAAAACGTGGAGACCTGCCCAACCAGAGGCGATAATAGAACAATATATCCGGGGGAAGCCTCGTGGGCACATGCCTGATGTAGTGTCTGAAGCGGCCTGTGTTTATGATGAGAGTATGGAGGAAGTGCCCCGACCAGACCCAATGCTTAGTGCTGCGGCCGCCTTGCCGCCACTGCCTCGCCACCCCACATCTCTCTCCCCCTCCCTTCAAATGGACACTCAGTGACTGCGCGTGGCAACACATGCGGTGTAGATAGAGCCTGCTGCACTGAAAGCGGCTGGTAACTTCGTACTTGTGAGTGCCTTCCTTACCAGCCTAAAAAAGGCCTAGACCTTGTCGTCCAGCTAGCGTTGGATTTTTTCCCAAACCTGAACGAGGTTCGGCATGTGGTTCCATTGAAATGGAGGAAGTGTAACAATTTGTAGATTGAGACGGGGTTGTCCGCTAAAATGGAATGTAAAGTCGTGCCTGCTAGGGACGGTCGGTCGGGCCCGTAAAGGGGGCACTCCAGGAAAATATGAATTACTGTTATTGGGGTCCTCCTCCCTGTTTTGGGTCCTCCCTAGCCATGAGATACCCGTGGATAAGACTTGTATGCCCAGTGCGGATGAGGGCAATCGCCACCTCATCCCTTCTATCCCACTCCCCTGTTTTTTATTTAATTCTCTTTAATTTATTGTTCGGGGTGACATGCGTGTCTCAAGAAAGTATCCAGAGAGCGCGGTTGGGCTGTTTAGCGAGTGCCTTCACATCCTCTGATGTTGTTATGCAGAATGGAGGGGAGATGAGGGTGGCCGCATTTTTGGCCGTGGTGTCGGCGAACATCAATATAATTATTGAAACTTGAACTCCCTTGATCTGAATTACGGAGGGCACTCATCCTGGTGAAAACAAACGGAACGAGAATGGTTCTTGTCGACATCTTTTAAAGGAAACTGCTAGATAATTTTTGATTCTGAAATATTTATCTCTTTCTAACAAAACCATTTTACTGAGTAAGTTTCTTTTTTACTGAAACACACCGTCCCGACAAATTAAACTAATTTTTAATGTTAAAAACAAATATATTGATATTTTCATCCAATTGATATTTTATATTTTGTAGTGAAGCGAGACGATGGGGCTACTGCGTGGAGCCGTCGCGCACGACGTGGAGCAGTCGCCGCGGACAGAGGACGTAGTGTTACGAGACAGCATCACCTTCTCCGATATGCTACTCAGTCAGAGTACGCTGTCAGGCCTCCACTCTGCAGGCTTCCGCCGGCCCTCCCCCATCCAGCGCAGCGCCATCCCTCTTGGTCGTTGCGGCACTGGTTAGTTTCACCTTACTTTATGCGTTATAGCGTTCTTACTAGCGCTTTCTGTTTACTGCAGCAGTGCAACAATGCACTGCATTAGTGTACTGTGGTTATTTAATTACGAGAAGCCTATACATGACATAGACATAGACGAATTCCATGGAGCTGCGTGAGTGGTGACGCAGAACTCAAACTTGGACTACGAGTCTTATTAGAAAATGTTGCTCTTTGAAAAGCGAAGACGTGGCTCTCATCAGCGAGATTATTTCACATCGAGCTGAGTAAGAACTAAATGTGTTGGGTATTTTTGCTTGTGGTAATTTCGATTCCCAATAGGATGTTTTTTCTCATATCATTGATAATGGCCGCTCGCTGTTGCGAAGTTACCTACTATAGAGATTTCCTAGTGATGTGTGCACTGTCATAAGGAATTAGGTGTCAGGTTAGGTGCGAGTATTTTGATGGCCCTGATGAAATTTCAGTAGTTCCACCATTAGAGTTTCACGAAAGGAAAAAATGAAAACCGGTTTGCAAGAGTGAACTCATTAATAAAACGGAATATACCTAGGCATTTGCTATTGGTTCATTTGAGTTAATCGCCACTGTTGACACTTACACGGACACTTGGATATTTAAGTGTTCTGAAATGTAATATGGCTTTTACGATTTTTACCAGTAAAAATTTTGTCCTAAATTACTCAATCGTAAAAGCCAGTTAATTTTAAACATATCACATAAGTCTCCCAACAGTTTCCTAACAAAGTGATCGGAAAAAAACATAAACAAACACTTGTGAGGTCACCCTCATTTTTTATTTTATTTTTTTCAGATCTCATCGTTCAAGCCAAATCAGGCACTGGCAAAACCTTGGTGTTTACGATAATAGCTTTAGAAATGCTGGACCTTACGATTCCTCAACTACAAGTCCTCATTATGGCTCCTACGCGGGAGATAGCTGTACAAATCAAAGAGGTAAGGATATAACTGTTCGTAGCTATGAATTACACAGATTTTCCATTTCAAGTGGAACCTTGAAAAATATTAGCATTTGCTGCAAGACTGCTGTCGTTGGGAAGTTGCCACCCACGTTTTAAACGAAGCACTAAGTCGCCTGCGTAAAAACAAAAATTAAAAAAGTTCTGTGACAGCCAACAAATGAGAAAAGGCGGTATTAGTTCATTTGGGAATGTTGCTAACGATGCTGAGTTTTTCGTTTGATAGTGCTCGTGAACTGCAAAAGAGTGCCTCCCCTAACTCCAACCACCTTCAAAACTTTAGCGGAAATACTAATGGAAAATCTTTATTTTTGCAGGTTTTTTCGTCGATCGCCAGCGGTTACCCAGGACTGGAAGTGTCAGCTTTTATTGGTGGCCTTCCACTGTCTGCAGACGTGTCTGCAGCGAAACAGTGTCAGGTGGCAGTTGGCACACCGGGCCGTGTCAAGCAACTTGTTACAGCTGGAGACCTTCGTCTCAGTTCAGTTCGTCTCTTCATTCTTGATGAAGCGGACAGACTGGTTGAAAAATCTTTTCGGAACGACGTCAAGTAAGTTCTTAATTTTTGTTTAGCATTCTCACCTAACATAAATTGAAAAAGTCAAAAAGGCAAAATTTACATCTCTTTCTCTATATTTAGTTTCTTACGAGTTTCAAGGTTTCTTAGTACAAAAAAAGGGGTTTTCAGGTGGTTAAGAGTCTTTCACTGCCACCTCTTTTGCGTAATTGCCATAACTTATTCGATTTTTACGTTTTGATTAGTATTTTGGCAAACCGGAAAAAAAAGCTGGAAATCGTCTTCAAATTTCAAAAATTTGGTTAATTTCGTTTTTTGTGTAACAGTGTATAAACAGTGTAAACCATTGTTTTGAAATTCAATTTCAATTTTTAAAAAAAACTGCACAATTTTATACCTCACCGTTCAGTCAGAATACTTCGTCGGATTTACACTAAAAAGCTAGCTCCTTACTCTTTACTCGTCATGGCTTGATTTTCACAACTTTAGACATTTGGTTTTTTTTTCAGCTTCATATTTTCTAAGTTACCGGAAAATAAGCAGTCACTAGTAGTGAGCGCGACATTCCCACCAAAACTAGAAGAGTTCCTGAAGGGATACCTGGTTCACCCATGTCGTGTGAATCCGTCAACAGACACTTTGCTTCTGGGATTGCGACAGTTCGTGGCCGTCACTCGGGCACACACCAACGTTCTTGTGCGAGTGCGAAACAAGACTGCCAGGCTTCTTCAAATTCTCTCCTCTTTATCCTTCCGCCAATGCTTAGTCTTCTGTAATGTCCAGTCAAGGTTGGTTTATTTTTTAATTTTCACACGGTACTATCACTTGTGGTTGATAAAACTGTTCGTCCTTGGGTGATATCTCGTTGCCACAGGCCCCATGGAAATGAATGTAACTTATACTTAAGGTAGAACTTGACGCTTTAGAATACTACGTTAAAAAGGAGGGCCAAGGGCGTAGTGGGATACGGGATCCCCACTCCTCGTGACCTCTGTGCACAAGGGGGTGTTTTGGCCAGAATCACACCCGTGAGTTCAGTTTTCCCCCAGACGGACAAGATCTCGGTACCCATCAAGGCTAGGGAGGCCCAATGTCGGCAACATTCACCATTCTCGACAAGTCCAGATTAGATTTCCTGGGCCCTTTCTCTTTATAGCTCAGTACCCTGCACTGCTCTAATCCACTTAACGAAAGTCCTGTAGTTTCCTTGGAAAGATGATAAATATAATTGAAACATACAAAAGCAGTTGTTCTAAATTGTCACTATTTACTTAGGATGGAGAGCATCTGCCGAGACCTTGCCAGTCGCGGCTGGCCCGCGCTACACCTCACTGGTTCCATGCCTCAGACGGAGCGCCTCGCTGCTGTGGCAGCACTGCAGAATCAGAGATGCCGTGTCCTACTTTCTACCGACCTAGCTTCTCGCGGAGTTGACGCCGAGCAGGTACCGCTGTTTTTTCAGTTATATCGTATGGAAGGGAGATAATATGAGGAACTAAGTAAAGCAGAAACCCTTTCCTTAGCATTGAGAGGTCATACATACGTGGTAGGAGATTTTTATATAATATCTATATGTTTTAATGTCAGAAATTAAGTCGGCTAGTGGGCATTTTCACCAAGAAAAAAATAACACAATGAGGCTGATTCGAATCACTGTGTATGGTAATCTACGATTTTAGTGAGACTGGTAATTGCACGACCTCGCTACTCCAAAAGCTAAACATAGTGTGCTATTCAAACAAGGAAACAAAAGATTGCGAATAGGACACTATATTTAGCTTTCACTGGAGAACGAATACTATCGAATTCCTACAAATGGTTTTCCGCTTAAGACATGGATGTATTGACTTCGGCCCACTCTGTTCGGCTTCGGGCAAAAAATATCACAACCCACTCATCCGCGCCTATTATGATCATTGAACGGCGTCGCACCAAGAAAAAAAAGCCGCAAAGCTGCAAATTTACCTCTGTTTGTTTTCTTATCCAGGTGGACTTAGTGGTGAGTCTGGACCTGCCTTATGATTCGGAGACGTACCTTCACCGCATTGGACGCGCAGGCCGCTTCGGGGCATCGGGCGTCGCTGTCTCAGTGGTGGACGATGGCCCTGAGCTTGCCGACCTTAGGCGCATCCTCTTCGAAGTGGGAGGACCCTCATTCAGGGTCCCTGTTCTACCAGTAGGTGAACTACCTCCTGGCATATGGACGAACCATTCAGAGCTGGACACTATGGAGAGTTTGGATAAGGCGGAAGAACAAACAAATGGGCATGGTGAAGCAACGATGAGAAGTGACTGCGAGGAAGATCCTGCAAAGTGCGAACCTCATTTGTCCCTGCCGTCTTCAGAAAATTGTGAAACGTCTGCCAGTGAACCGTTGCACGAAAAAGAAGCAATCGAATTGTTCCGCACTCAGTTGGTAAAATTGCGCACAGACGTTAGGCCAGTAACATTTGATGTTCTCAACGATATGTTTAATACTAAAAATCTAAACTTGGCAGCTGGAGAGCCCCATCACGTAAGTGAGATACGAGGTATCGAACTTGAAACTGTGGAAGAGGCGTTAAAATGCTTACGAATATATGATTCAACGAATAGTCAACTTAGTAGAAACAATGTAGAAAAGCAGTCTGAGCCTCAATACAAGACGGATGAGAAACATGAGTCACAAAGCTCAGAAGATGATGATGGAGCAGCTTTGAATGGGATATCCTACGACGATGACGAAGAGTACCTTACAGAACATTCTGTTGAGGATGCTACATTCCAAAGAGAACATTTTAGTGAAGAATATGGCGAATATTTTAGTGGAGATTGTTCTGGGGATCTGGATGAACATGAGGGCAGCGAAACTGAATCGTACAACAGCTTTTCGGCTGATGAGAGACCTGCGCGAGAAGATTGTCAAATATGTCGTTCTTGGTTTAATGACTGGCGAAACCAGTTGGCTGCGCAAAGGCAGTCCCTTCAAACTCAGTTATACATGCAAGAAATGTTAAAATAGATTCAATGTCTTACTTGTTGCATTATTAGGTGAACTTATATTGTACTGGTCGTAGGATTCCGGACATTGTTGAAGAGCCCAAGGTGGGTTTGGTGATTCTCCGTTAAATTTAACACAATACTGAGATTGTGGATTGCTGACTAACCGTAATTGAGGATCGTCGAACCCATCCTTGATACCTACCTTGATTCTCAAAAGCAGACCATAAAACTAAATTCCAGATTCTGGACAAATTGCTAGAAGCAATAATTTTAATATAAGACAAAAGTATGGACTAAAAACGAAATAACAAAGATTATAATACCTCTCTGAAAAGAAACAATGTTGTTGAAGCTATTCGGCATGAGTTTGGTAACAATAACACTAGTGCGGATTTATTCGGTAGGCAATTTTTTCAGTTTCAAACCTGAATTGTATCAGATAAGAAATCGATGGCGGTAGCTTTCCTCCCAGTATCAAAGAGCTCAATATTATACAAATTATCAACAAAATAAATATTACTAGATTCTTCCTCACCAGTAGATAGACCGCTGTATAATACCCGCAGTTGTAAGGAACCATTCCGAAGCTGTAACTCGGAAATCTCTGGGGCGAACAGCTTTAGGTTGGACAGGCTCATCCTCTTCTTCCAAATACTCGGGCAAGTTAGTGGGCTCAGGAGTTCGGCTATTTTCCACAAGGGGAATAAGAATTTCTTGATTTCTGTTGTTTCGAACCACCTGGTGGGCGTACAGGAAACCTGACTCGGCAATGGCTTCGGCGATCTCCTTTGGCTCGACATGACTGTAGACGCTTAAAACGCATCTCTGGTGTTCGACATCAGCTAAGACTGTTAAAACTCCTTTTATCTTCTTAGTCAAAATATCTTCCAGCTCCTTTCGAGTGCCGTAGTGCAGTCCTGTTACGTGAAAGGTAAGAACTTTTCGGGGCCATGTTAGCTTTTCCCTACTCATGGGCTTGGATGTAGCATCTAGTAAACGAATAATCCTCTCCGCTCTTGTGCGAACTTTTGCATCAACGCCAAAGTGTCTCTCAGCCAAAATCTTCAAAGCTGTTTTGATACTCTCGACTTTCTTCAACATTTCACAGCTTTTGGAACTTTCTGATAGTAACTCAAGTATCCTTAGCGACGTCTTGATTACCTCTTCATCAGAGGTTTCCAGCCCTCTTTCAACGTACTGAAGTATTCTGCTGTCACTCAGCAAATCAACATGGTTAGCTTCATTTTCTGCTAAGCGTTTGAAGTTGAGTAGCGAAAATATCTCAACCCTGGAACGCACTGCACTCATTTCCCGTGTTGTTAGGAATGCTTCCACGAAAAAATCATAATGCCACTATAGGTAACAGACGTTTACTTGCGTTTTAAATCACAAATATTTTTGCCCGAAAATGACCATTGTTATGATTTTGATGTGAAATGTGAAAGTGTAAAAGCAATCGATAGGACGATGTAACGATATTCGATACGAAGGTGAAATCTGTCGCCACGTCACGCGCCACAATTTGAATGTTGAGTTTCGCTTTAGTTTGTAAGTGGTAATAACATTAGATGTAGACCAAATCAGAATTTACTTTATACAGAATTCAAAATTTATTGGACTAAAATAAATTTAGAGAAAATTCTTTTGGCATCGAACATAAGAAACAAATTATATTCTACGTGCAACTAGACATTGTCGTTCCATGGTCATTCATTTTCGATTTTCGGGCTTGTAAACATAGCAATTTATAAGTTCTTTGCAATAATTTGTGTATGGGATATAATCTTGAAAATAGTTGTTTTAAATTCTGACTTGAAATGAAAGTAGCTGTAGAAGGGTGTGCTCACGGAGAGCTAGAAAAGATCTATGATAGCATTGCCTTTTTAGAAGCAAAAAATAACATTAAAGTGGATCTTCTCCTATGTTGCGGAGATTTCCAAGCGACCCGAAACACCGGTGACCTGGATTGTATGGCTGTTCCTCCAAAGTATCGCTATATGTGCACATTTTATAAGTAATTATTTGCCACTGCATTGTACCTAATACCCAATATTTTAACCACAATGTGACAGCCATACGCTATGAATAACGTAGATATCATATTCTAACATTATAACTTAACGGAATTAGACGGTGGATATAAGAAGCTATGTATGTTCCTACGGGTCCGCATTTGAGTTACGAGTTTCATGTAACGAGTATTTCGCCTCTAGTTACCACTTACCTACCTACTGCACTAAAATTGTGCGGACTTGCCGCTAAAAGGCGAAACGCGTGAAGTAGGTAGGAACGAACGTCGACCCGAATGGGGGTTCTGCTCTTATTTTTCTGTGCGTTCCATTATTTTCGGTTATTTATCTTTTAGATACTATTCGGGCGAGAAGACAGCGCCGATCCTTACCATTCTCATTGGAGGAAATCATGAAGCATCGAATTATTTTCAAGAGTTGGGTTATGGCGGATGGGTGGCTCCGAATATCTACTATTTGGGATACGCGGGGGTCGTCCAAGTCGGGGGTGTCCGTATTGGTGGTATTTCTGGCATCTTCAAACCTAGAGACTACTACAAAGGACGCTTTGAAATGGTTCCTTATAGTAAGGAAACCAAAAGAAGCTGCTACCACACTCGAGCCTTAGATGTATTCCGATTGAAACAGGTAGATATGTTTACATTGCGCTCTTTCCACATCAGATATCCAGCATCAGCGCCAACGTTTTTTTTTTATTATTGCCAGTCGGACACTGGGCGCCAAATTTCGTTTTATAGGCCGTTTCGGTGTCGATAAGCCCTCCCTCCCCCGTTGCTGCTGGTGGCCATGTGATGTCATGAGACTCATGAGATAACTTTTGTCACTGGATGTCATGTCATGCTTCCGGCAAAAGGTACTACTCTGGCTCACAGGCTCACCTAAGCGTACTTGCCTATAATATTTTATAGTATCGAGATTTCTTGCACTTCTTCTTAAAGCCCAATATTTCGTTATGGTAATTGAGATGATTTGTTTCTAGATTTCGAAACCCCTTCACGTTATGATGTCACATGACTGGCCACAAGGAGTGTATAACCATGGGAATATCAGCGCTCTTTTGATGAAGAAGCCCTTCTTCAAAGAAGAAGTGGAATCGAATACTCTGGGAAGTCAGCCAGCGGCCGAACTGTTAGCTGTCCTTCAACCAGACCACTGGTTCTCCGCTCACCTTCACGTCAAATTCTCGGCCCTTGTCAAGCATGACAACGTAAGTTTGGACTTATAATAAGTTCTATTTCTCTGGGAAAAGTTTCTCCTTGACTCAGTGAAATTTTTTCTTCTTCTACTCCCTTTTGGTTCAAGCATTACTTTCATTTGAAATTCTAGAGACTATAACTAGTATCATGTTTATTTACTTTTTATTTCAGGGTGCTTTTACTAGGTTTTTAGCGTTGGATAAGTGTCTTCCCCGCCGCCAGTTTTTACAAGTTGTGGACATTCCGCATGAGGGAGAAATCGATCTTTCATATGATCTCGAGTGGCTTGCTGTCCTACAGCTTACAGATCACCTTACTAGTATCCGATGTACTTCTTCCTACATGCCGGGCCCAGGTTGCGGAAAACGGTAATTATTATGAAAGTTGATTATAGGTACCTAACGTTTTTTTTTCTTACATTTTTCCTCTGAAACTTTTGGATTATTCTTTGTTCTGATTTTAGTGTACTCCTACATGGTTGGTTATCCACCTCAATGGTCAGGCATTCTGAAAAAAATTTAATCGAAAAGTTATGAAGCTTTCAAATTCCTGAATTCCTTTCCATCAATGTCTTACTTGGGCGGCCACACAGTCGTGTTTGTTTATGTTTTTCCTGGCCATTTTTTGAGGACACTGTTGTATATTTGATTGTTCTGAAAACAAGTCCCAAAAAAAATGCCAGGGAAATTTAGTATAGGAAAGGACCCTCCATTGACGACTATTTAATGCAAAACACAGTGTATCATTAAACATTGCAGTTGGATATTCACACCAACCGAAGAAGAAACTGAGACAGTTCGCAAAATGTTGGGGAATGATTTGAAAATTCCTAAGAACTTCGTGAAAACAGCGCCTTCCTACGATCCTTCAGGCCCTGCGGTGCGCCCGTACCTCCAACCTAATCCCCAGACTGCAGCGTTCTGTAATCTTGTAGGTTCGTAAGCACAATATTTACTTCATTCGGTTCTAATGAA
This sequence comes from Mesopsocus fuscifrons, assembly GCA_950004255.1. Classification (NCBI taxonomy): domain Eukaryota; kingdom Metazoa; phylum Arthropoda; class Insecta; order Psocodea; family Mesopsocidae; genus Mesopsocus; species Mesopsocus fuscifrons. The sequence goes on from OX465377.1 coordinate 10,108,690, forward strand.
GCACTCAAACCCCCCAGTCTTAACGTTCACAACGGGTTGTACCCAGTCGGAAAGGCAGAATTTACATGAACCATGAGCCAGGAACCTTTAAATATAGGTATGTACTATAGTGAGTCGGTGACTAATTTTCAGGTGTGGATGACCCTCTAGTCCTTCTTCTTCGACAGACACCAGGAAAAATTGAGCCGAGCCCCAACCAGTCAAAACTTAACTACAGTTCATTCCAAACTTCGAATACAGAGATAGACTCTTCCTGGAGTACTCCTGTGAAGCATCCCACTCTGACAACTCGCACCCCTCTCCAGCTCCCTGCACCCCGAGCCTCGCTGTTATCACCGGTATCGGGTTCCTCTCCCGCTACTGAACTCACCTTATCCACTCCGTTACCACAGCCTAATCTCCCACCCACTTTCAGTACACCTTACATTTGTTCTTCACTCAGCGTTGATTTGAACAGCTCTACTCCGTCGCCAGCTTCTGAGTCGACCTTGCCTTCCACTTTAAGCAGTAGCACACCTCTTCGAGTTGCATCCCCTTTGTCTGGCAGCATAGGAGAGTCTCCTGCAGCACCACACATTTCCCCAGATTCGCAATTTGACATTCCGCCGGACAAGAAAGGTATAATGATCAACAGCACTCATTAAAATAAGAGGAGAGGTACCGGTGCCACACTGGTAAAACTATTATGAAGATGATATCGCAATAGTTAACCACTGGTGGTTATTGAGACCCACTATATGACATCCATGCTTTTAAAATCACAACATAGCCAGGTAATTTCGGACGTCACAAAGAGAACGGACGTTACATCTGAGAACATTTAAATATCTAATAATGTCGGCAAATGCTGGTCGGAAAAAAACATGAGACGTGAGTGTGTGGTCGTTTACTCATTAACTTGTTTTTGGCATTTATTCCAGACGAAAATACAGACTCACCTGGTCCTAAGCGTTTCCGTAGGAGGAACCTTGCCATGTACGCTTCTGCAACTGAAGACGAATAACAGTAATCATGGACTGTCGTAGTGCATTGTGTCCAGTTTTCAGTACAGCCTATCACGCAGCATGCAGTTGAGACATAACATTTCCCATCTGGCAGGCAATGCCAAGGCCACGGCTCCTTTTTATTTTTTATTAAGCCGCCAGTGACATAGGACTAAGCATTTCTCCTTTTATACGTATGATGATGATGTATAGGTAGGCACATACAAAAAAAAATAATGTTACATTTAGTTTTAAAGGTGAAAAAAATGGGTGACCGATTGATGTTCATATAATAGTTCCGTAGCCAATCTAATACACCGATGGGATATACCTAGATTATACTAAAAACATAAACCGAGGATCATTTCAGTTTATAATAATTTTGTTTATTCTCCGTCAGACAGATCATCCTCTAATCCTAGGTCGTCCAAGTCTTGGAAGAGCGATTCATCCACAGCGACCTGCTCTCCCGCATCAACCAAGAACTTCAAATCCGACTCATTTAGTGTCTGATCTAGCATAAATAATTCTCTTCCTGTCAGCTTTTTATTGTCTTTTTCTTTAATTTTCTTATAAATACCCAGCTCTTCTTCAAACGCTTGTTTCCATGCTAAGAAGGACTCGACAGAGACTCGTGTGCCCTCGAACCGCTTCATTTCCTCCTCTTCCGCTTGCTTCAATCTGAGTTCTGCTTCTTCCTGACGATTTTTCTTCAGTTTATCCCACTTACTATTGAGCCATTCTTGAGCGCACGATACAAACGAAAACACCATTACCATTCCCAGATTTTCCCGGCCATACTCCAGCACGCAATTTAGCAGATCTTCCTCGTCTGTGTCGGTTAGATTTTCTGTTTCTACAATCTCAACTTCTGGAAGGGTGTCGGGGTACTTCGGAGTATAGGTTATTCTCAATGAGCAAGCCAAACCTTCAACCATGTCGTCTTCTTCACAGTAGATGTCATTAACATCGGACTTAACACGTATAGTGAACACTGTCGGAGATGCAGAAATTAAGCAAAACTCATCGAAGTATATACTTTCAAGAGCTTCAAGTTCATTTTTCTGTTCTTCACTGTAGTCCATGGTGTTCGTTCAATCATACAGCATACAAATGGAAAACTAAACGAACGTACGTAAATATGTAATTTTATGGTTACTTTACAACCTTACAATCCGTGATCCATAGAGAAAGCGAACGTAAACAAATGGTTTTGTCTATTGCCACTTTTCCGCCAAAATTCAAACTATTTTAATTATTATCCGTTTGTTCAGTTTAACTATAGTTTAATTGAAATTAATTTTATACTTTAGCATAATATTTCAATCAATACCTTCCGCATAAAAACGACTCAAGATAATCGTGTTGCCAGCCTATCTCTTCAGTGTCAGGGCACCCTCTCCTTTATACCTATAGGTAGGTACATTCTGGATTGATCTGAAAGCATGTCAGTAAAGGGGGTATAATATGTGACCGGTCGGAGGAGTAGGAGGTCTACGGTCTACACTACACCAAACACTCTATCAGGAGAAGCGCAACCGTATTTGTGACTATGAATATACCTACCTACCTATTATTTTCATAATTAGGTACTTACTTAGGTCTACGGACAGGTAGGTCGAAGTCAACATGAGAATTTTTGGCGTTGGTTTAGGGCGGTAGAACTTACTTACTGAGTGTGAAAAAAGTTTGCTTACCTACTTACCAGACTCACCCTCATAAGGTCGATTCCTAAGATCAAACGGGAATTGTGCACTCGGTGTACAGGTGTAGTGGCAACAGAATGGTTGAAATAAACGCCAACAAACCGCACTGTGTGAACAACTTAAAAAAAAAACCCCCTTCCAAGTGCAACTCATCTCTGAGACTTTGCCATCCAGAGCCGAAATTCTTTATTTTATTATTGAATTTGATTTGGGGGGGACTCACCACTGACATAAGGGAAATATAATCTCTGAATGTGAGCCGTCTTTTACAGATGGAGATTCGACAATAATTGCCACAAGAGGGGTTCGTGCCAACATAGCTTGCGCTGATATGTTGAACTTTTCAAAACAGGAGTCAGCTTGTTTCCCTTTCCGATATAATACAACCAATAATGCCACGTTAAGACCGAACATACACTCGCTATTTGTTTATATTTTTTCTGCACTCTTTATGAGGAAACCATTGGATATTAATATGTTCTGAAATATGTATTTTTAGCGGCCGAAATTATCAGGCTGCGTTGTGATCAGGTTGTGATTTTTCGATCGAGTGTTTTTTGTCAACAAAACATTTGTGTGAAGCCTGTTATTTTCATTTGTTAAAAATTCAGATTTTATTTTAGATCGTTCAAATATCTAAATACTATCCTCATAAAATGTGCAGAAAAAAACGTAAACAAACACGACTGCATAGACGCCCTTAATATTACAATCGTATCAAGTAAATTACACACTAATAGTTCTGAAAACGTTGAATCCACTGTGCGCTGTGCTGATAATCAGACCCGGAATATGCTTATGCCAATGAAGCTCCTTGATATTTTGCTGTCCCTGGTGAATAAACAGCAGCTGTGGTGGAACATTCTGTGAGAAAATAATACATATATATTCAGAGATTATGAACCAGATTACCTGCAGGTCATCTGTTTTTCTTCAACTAACGTACCTAGAAAGTTGCCCCTATTCAGGTACCCAATTTACAACTGAGATGCCAAGTGTCACCGATCAGATCTAAAATTCTGGAGATTATCGATCTTGTTACGTTACCTCAACATCATCTTGGTTCACTTCTTCATCACGCTCTACGCTCAGATCCCACAGAGCAATCTGGTCATCTTCTCCCCCAGAGGCCAGAACGGTCGGCTCAGTTGGATGCCACTCCACAGTGGTTACTGGGCCCGAATGATGTTTGAAGGTAGCCACTGCTTTTCCATCCTGTAAAATTGTCAAAAATTGTTAGTGGTCGATGCCTACAGAAGAGAAATGAACAGCCTGGAACGGCACACTTTCAAGCAAGAAATGGATGCATATAAAATATTTCTAGTTATGTTATTTCAAGTTGTATCTACTGCCATCCTTCACCAGTGGGTTAAAAAAGAAGAAAAAAGGTGAATCCGTAGTACAGAAAAAACTTAAACGATATAAATACCTTCAGCTGTCGAAGATCCCAAACACGTAAACAGCCGTCATCTCCTCCAGAAACGATAAAAGGTTCGTTGCGGTTCCAGTGAATGACATTGACGTCACTGCTGTGCGCCTCAGTCACCGTGATCATGCAGGCTTGGTGTGCTGAAGCTCGAGTGTCCCAAATTCGAATACTGTATAAAAGTAACACAGAAACAAGGGCAAAGGTTGGGTATGAAAGGTTTTACTTTTTTTTTCACAAACAGAGAAAAACATAAAAAAGGGATCTGACCCCGCAAAACCTCCACTACCTGTATCCTTTTAGCTCTATCAGTTCTGATTACTGAAAGTAACTTACCTCTTATCAACAGAAGCAGACGCCAGAACGTTCGGTTCATTGGGAGACCACTGGAGGTCCTCCACTGAAGCTGTGTGGCCGATGAAAGGTTTTTGATCAACTTGCCAACTTCCTTCTGCCAGATGCCATAGGTGAATATTTTTCTTGCAATCTCCCGTTGCCAAAACACCTAAAAAAAATATTGAAACGTAGAGTCCTACTGGATATCATACGAGATGGAATGACTTGAACTATCTCTAACCAAAGTTTAATCAAGAAGTTTAATGCAAGTTCTGATGGAAAAATTAAAGACCTTTTTTGGACCACTTGTTTAGATTTCGACAGATTTCCAAGAAAAAATAAAGATTAAAACTAAATTCTCACAATGCAATGCACATTTTCAACCCACCTACAACCCGTTAAGTATTACCGGGTAACGTTGGACTCCAATCGAGAGCGAAACCTTCAGATTGGTGACCGGAGAAGGTGTAAACTGGCTTGGACGCCGTGATTTCATCATCTTTGCGATACTTGGCAAGGAGCTTCATATCGTTGACTGCTTGGATTTGCTTCCGAAGATCCCAAATATTTACTCGGCCCATTTCCGACCACGAGGCAGCAAAGACTGTACTTTGAGCAACTGTGGTCTGAAAAACCAAACACTTACTTTTACTGAAGGAAAAAAGGAAAGGAAAAAAGAGGGAACAAGGAAGGAAATCAAAATAAGAAGAAATGACGGATTATGGGGCGGGGGATTTTTCTAGGTTTCATAGTCAGACTAGAGCCAGGTAGGTACTTCTTGAACCTTCGCGCTTCGTGGTCCGCCGAGGCAGGGCTATTCGCCAAGTAGAAATGACACCAGAATGTTTTAACTTTCCATACGTCCCAGTGAAGGACATAGGAAAGTGCAAACCGGCAACCTCAAGAAAGTGTTTCCTAAGAAACGAGCGAGTGTCCGCGTCTGTTTCCGTGCAAAATAAATAAGATGGTCCATTTGGGAAAGTACCTACCTACCTATATGCGACTTTTGCCGTACGTACCACTTGCTATGAAGGAAACTGTTCGACCTTCAAGAGTGTTTTTCATATTTTTACTTGCAATAACTCACTCTAATTCGATTTATGCAACCAAAATGGGCGATAGAAGCATAATCAAGTCGGGGTGCTTTGCGTTCCGCTTCCTCCTCATCTGATTCCTCTGAACTATCGTCCGAGTCTTCGTCCTCCTCATTTTCCTTTTGCGTTTTATGCAGATTTGACATCTTCATCACCATAATATTATTATCCTTGGGCCTGGCAGCTTGTGTTCCTGCCACTACGTAGCAGGTTAACGGGTAGTCCGTGCGATTCGTTCCGAGCTCATCGTTTATAACGTCAAAACTTAGACACGGAGCACCTGAAAAAGGCACGCATAAGAAAGGTCAAATAGTCGCTCAGCCAGAAACTAGATTAGATTTTGTTCAAGAATCTACAAAGTATATTATCCTTGGATTTAATATTACTTATGAACCTGTATTGAAGAAATCTGGTATAAGTAAGTAGATAGGTACTTTAAACGTTCTCATATGGGGGCAGCTTATATGTTAGTACCTACTTCTTATTGAACATTTAAATTTATCGAGCTGCTTGAGGGAAAGTAAAGTGTTTACCTTCCTAACAACTTACCAGTTTGGACTTCTCTCAAAATAATGTAAGCAGACTCGTCACATACTAGCTCTTCCCCCTCCCTGAGAGGTTTGCCCGGTAGATAAACTTCTCCACTCGGTGTTTGCTGCTTCACCTGATTTTTATCAGGACTTCCTTTTGGGTCTGACATTTCCACATCGCCAACATATTCGCCATCTGAATCCATTGCTCAAAAAAGAAGTTTGATTTTCTATAGGTACCTCATGTATTTTTTTTTGTTTGTTTATGGATTCTTGTATACATCCAGCTCCAAACTGTACTTTTTAACTTCCGGTGGGACGAAAAGGTGAAGATGTATTAATCTGATTAATACACGTATCCCAAGGATGTAGTTGGTAGGAGTAGTTAAGAAAGGTACCCACAAATGTAAGAGTTGGATTAGTCCATCACCACTGCAATTCCAGGCTCTGTAACATATTTACAACAGCCTTGTAAATTTCAATATTCTTACGTAGAGCCAGCGTAGAGCATAGAGTATGAGTATCTGTTCCGGCCTGATTAGCCTGGGTCTTGGTGTCTTGGAGTCTGTGGTAAATGTGTTATGGATTTGTTGATTTGTTTACTTTGAGTTCTTTGAGTCGGGTCTTGTGTTAATTCTTATTAACCATAGCCAAGCACATTATGGCATCATCTTCTTGTATTTTCTGTCAAATCATTGAGAAGAAATCTCCAGCCAATATTGTCTTTGAAAGCGAGACACTAATTATCTTCACAGACATTCATCCAGCAGCTAAGCACCATTATCTGGTAGTTCCAAAGAAGCACATCAAGGATGCAAAACAACTGACCAAAGAAGACATTCCTCTGGTTGAAAGTCTAGTCCAACACGGCCGTAGTGTACTGGAAAATAATTCAGCTGACTTGCAGTTATCGCGGTAGGTAATTTACAATGTTTGGAGATGTTGTGGGTGTTGACATCCCTACATAACGTAGCATAGCTAGGTAAATCACTTAGGTTCATCTAGAGGCCAGCTTCTTACCTACCTATCAGTATTCCCCCTGCCTAGTATAGTTTCACAGTTTTAGCCTTGCTGTTGCTTCGTGCAGCGTGAAGATAAGTAGGTAAGGTACTTATTGTTTTACTTACTTACTGTATGAAAAAAAGTGTATTAAGAAAAATGTTAATGTGTACCTACCTACCTACCTACTTGTAGAGGTTTAGTTGTAGAATAATGGATGATATTGTTTTCAGCTTTGGCTTTCACTGGCCTCCAAGTTATTCGGTTCCTCACCTACACCTCCATGCAATATCGCCCACATCAGACATGGGTTTCATTTCTAGGATCATTTTTAGACCGGATTCGTACTGGTTCGTTTCGGTGAGTTAGTCGAAATATGTACCTACCTATCTACCTGGTTATGAAGGGGAGACAAATCCAGCTTGATCGGTTTTATGGGAAACGATAAAGATGAGTAGTAATACATACTTTTTTGTTTCAGCCCGATTATGTCCTCGATAGAATAGCAAAATTATAGATTTTTAGCTTGTCCCGGGCCCTCTGTGCAGGGGTGCTGAAGAGACAAGTTGTGAATGAACTCCTGTGATTGCGGTATTGTGGAGGGTTATTGGAGCCCGCAGGACTGGTCTCCAAGGTATATTACCTACCTAATTGTCATGATAATCACATACCTACCTACTTAGCCAGTCGATTATTTTTTGTTCGATAAGTGCAATTACAACTTTATTTTAACGTACCGATCTGTTCCTCCTCTACCTAGCTAGTTCGGTATAATACCTATAGCTAAGTACATACATTTTGTAAAAGGATGGTATTGTTAGGAAGGTGCCTACCAAGTAAGACGTGTGCGTACTTCACATTTCGAAACTTATGGTTATTGTGCATGCGGTTTGCAGCAGAGCTGTGCATCGCAAACAAAAGAAAATAATTACAAAACAATATTGATGAGTGGTGATACCTACTTAGGTACTTACTTGTTGTAAACTAGTCGGAACTAAGGGGCTAAGTCGGAACAAAACAGAACCTAAGTGGTAGTCCTGCAATTGCAGTTCCATAATGAAGTTGGTAAGTAAACGAGGAAATTGGAACATGTAATAATAAAAAATCTAATTTAGAAATTTTTCCTTTTTAAAAAAATTTGACACTTGCGCCATTCGGTTTGGTCGTGGAAGCAGAATATTTAAAATGGCGTTGTTGTCAAAAGCTACCAGCCCTAATAATTCTAAAATTTGGTTCAAACGAAATGTCACGGTTGCATTTCAATCCATATAACTCAAAAAAGGGAAGCAAATTCATGAAGTAAGTCCACATATTAATAAAAATTGTTTAAGGTTATCATAGTTAAGAGGGAAAAGCTCTTTCTAATTTTAGAAGGGAACTGCCACAGCTATCCCGGACCTTACTGAAGATATTTTTACACGCATTCTTTGAATAGGTGGATAGCTGACGAGTGTGTGGTACGCGACACGCGGCAGTCATTGTCCCTTATATAAAGTGCGACAATGAGTGAACTACAGGCAACCGTTGAGTTCTCCGTAGAGCTCCACAAATTCTACAATGTTGACCTGTTCCAGCGGGGGTAAGCTTCATGACCTGGGCTTTAAACTTGTAGCGTATACTTTCAACATGCTTAAGGTACCTCCTGCTTTTATATGAACTTTTGGCTGAACCCTGTCTGAGAGGATAGTAAGTGTTTGTTGACGGGAAGAGGAAGAACTTGATAGCTCCCTAAACCTTGCGCTATGCTGAAGGTTGGCTGATTGGTCGCTTCTGATATGTACACCTATACTCCTATCTTGAATGCTATAAACATGTTTCCGACGTACAACGCAGGTCGGTTCCTGCCTGAAATTACTTACCGACACAGTGCTCCTGAATCATGTAATAAAGGACCTATAGGGTAGTATCTATTTACGTCAGTGTTTTTTTGTTACAGTTTCTATCAAATACGTGTGGGGCTGAAGGTATCTCCAAAGCTTTCTGTCAAAATCGAAGTCAACCTTGCGCGGAGTTCAAGTAAGCTTTTATGTATCTTTTTCCTAGTCCTAGCCTAGTCCCCTTATTTCAGTTTGACTGTTCTTGTATTAATTGTGTTTTTACCTTTAGGAACTGATCAAGCATACCCTCCCTGCATTCTAAACGGATGTGGTGTTAGCAAGACATTTCAGATCCTCTACCGTAATGAAGAAGTCCTACTTGACAACGTCGTGTCATTTAGAACTCATATCCTAGTCGAGAGTCATAAGGTTGGTGCCTAATTATTTACCCATAGGCTTTGGCACTTCCTGCGAACAAAAGTTCCACAGACAGAAGGCTGGATGTGTGGTTCATCAGATCCTTGCCTTCTTTATTTTATAAATGATCCAAAGCAACGAGTGCCGGGGCCCTACTTTTACAATTTGTGTTTGAATTGGTGCCATTCCGTTTTCTATAACGTGGAGTAGGGTCCCTATCCTATTTCATGCATCGTCACGGCTATGTGGATGGGCACCTTAAAAATGACAATTTAGACAATTTAATACGTGTTATTTTCCCTATCTTGGTGAATGAACTTGATGCACTGGACATTTTAATTCAAAGAAATTATCTAATTTAGGAAAGATAACCTACTTACATGATTCATAATGTAAAAAAATTGTTTTGAAGTGTCACTCTTGATATTCATTTATTACAGATTGAAGAAACGCTAGAACGAGCAGAGCTGGCGTTGCTGGTGGAGCTTTGGTTTACGGAACAAGGAGGTCCAGAGGGGATGACCTGTGCTAGCTCCAGAACCCTGCAACTCAATTTCACCCCTGCACGAGGCCTGCACTACACCCTGCCTGTTTTGTTTGACTATTTTCATCTAGCAGCCGTCACAGTTACTATTCATTCTACTCTTGTTGCTGTTCATCAGCCCTGCATCAAGTGAGAACCCTTTTTCTTGTCTAGGTATTAGTTTTTCTCACTGGACGCCAAGTAAACGGAAGTGTGCTCCTGCCTAATAACAAAAACTAGTGATACCTCAAAATGACTAAGTAATTTGCTTTTTTACGCTACAAGGAAAAGCATCCTACATTACATGCAAAGCTGGTAAGTTACGAAAATACAAATCCTTCATCCTGCACGCTGTTTTCAGATCCTCGGTTGTTTGTTCGCCTGTCGAGTGGTTCTCATAGTGTGGGTAGGTACTGCCTGTGTATTTTTTTAAAAGTACTTTTTGATTGCAGTACGCCTCGAAGCGCGAAACCTCTGTTTGGCAACACCCATCGGCTCCTTCCACGTCACTCCCAGTCAGCTACGGATACTCTCTTTTTTGGAAATGTTGTAAGTTTTTGCCTTCCACGGTTTCGTAGATTTCGGCAAAAAAGTTTTTAACATTTTTGTTAGGCAAAGTGTGAGTAACCCAAAGACAGCGCTTTCGATTTACTGTAGCGGCATATCTCACGGATTTGCATTTTTTACTTCGACTTCACAAAATGCTGAAAGTATTTGTTTTAGCGAGAAATTTCTACTTTGGCTATCGATGTCAGCTGAAGTTATGATTGTTTGCGTTTATAGGCGTTTTCTTATTGAAAATAGTTTCTCCACTGATAGAAAATTTTGTTATTGTGAAAGGAAAGGTTGTGAGCATGATTAAAACAAAATCAGATTTCGGCTTCAATTTAATGTAGAAATATCACACAGCGCCGGCTTGAACTTAAACATTGCCTAGTTCCACCGAAGCTGTGTTACTGTGCTAAGTGACGAAATAGATAAATAAAGTGAAATAAATAATAAAATGAAACATGGCGTCCTTGCTAACCAACTGTAGAAAATGGAGGCATACCAGGTTAGCCAGTTGAAAGACCCTAGTCGTCGTTGTTTCAGAATAGCAACAAGTGTGTGGGGTCGGGAAGCAGACTGGTCCATGCTCGGCATGTTCATCAGGAGGTGTGCCGCATTCTCCTCGCCACGTACGAAACTCTGCAGAGTCACTTGCAGGAGTATATGAAACTCCTGCCCGCGTGGCAGCAGCTCAAACTTGAAGCAAATGATCACTTTAAACGCCTCCAAAATTTGAGCGAATTCGCTAAAGTAAGTACCTTCCTTCCCTCTTGTGGAACTAAATATCCCAAAAGTGAATTACTGAGGCTTTTTTGGGCGGACGACAATTTTTGTTCCTGTTGAAGTGGGAGGCTGTTTTCCAAAACTCAGGGTCGGAAAAACTGTTACAGGCATGTCACGTCAGCTTGGCAGATACTCCTCGTGCTCGGACTGCCGAAAACATTAAGGTATGTTCAGTCGGCGGCAGATACTGCTAGTAGAGTCTTTGAAATAAGAGACGGACTGTGTTCTAATTGAAATGTATTCCACGGCTTACCCTTCTTTCTCGGACTGTATCACTTACTAATACTAATAATAATTATTAATATCTTTACAGAGTATCGAAGGGGAAGAAGATTTTATATCAATAGCAAACAGTGATATTGCGCAACTGTGTGCTGAAAATATTTTATTGTGGCAGCAGTTTCTTGAGACGTTCACTTGCAAAGAACCAGTTCATCAGCATCTTGCCAAAATCCATCACCAGCTTAGGGTAAGCGTTTCAGATTGGAAGTCGTTTTTTATTATACAAAAAGAAATAAAAAAACTCCGTATTAATTTATTCTCGGGTTCTTAGTAAGGAAATACCGAAAGAAAACTATCAGTCGAAGATGGAACGAAGGAAAAACAAAATTGATTGTTGGTGAAAATATAATTGTAGGTGAAGCGTTTTGCGGAGGCATTTTTCGTTGTGGACAATCCTCGACCTTCAGCGGCTGGCTGCTACGATGCTAACTACCAGAGCTATCTGGCCGTGGCAGAGAGCGTGCGTCGCTCACGCTATCTGGCGTCTTTGCCACCGCTTCCCGTCACCTGCGCCGAGCTGGACGGCGATTTGGCCACCTTGCCTATCATCTTTGAGGACCAATACCAAGACGTCGCTGAATTCGCACGGCGTCGCAGTGGGACCAATAGAAAATCAGATCCGGGTGCGTTGAAATACGAGTATTTGTCAGGTTTTTTTCCCGGTATTTTTGCCTTCCTTGACTGGGAAAACATGAATCATGTAGATTCATGGAAGGTCTGGAAAACTGGGAATTCGGGTATTGGCTGTATTGTTCTTTATATATTTTTTTTGCAGATTCATTGGTGGAGGGAGTAGTGGCACCCGCCGCTCTTCGGGGTGCGAGTTCTGAGGATTGTAGCTGCGGCATCGCAGCTATATTGGAGTCACGATCTCAGCAACTCGTCGCGCGGACACACCACGTGCCTCAGCTCTCTCTTAGTGTCTTCGGGGTAGGTTCGGCTACTCGTCCTGTCATAATCTTTCGTAAAGTAACTAGCAATGCCTGAAAAGTTGAGAAATTTTTTAAAAATTCAGTAACCCATCGTATCTCTACAGGCGCCTGAAACCGCACTTTTTTTCGCTGTGATAAATTTTTTTTTCGAAAAGTTGGAGTACAAGCGACTTGATATGGGTTAATTTTCCAGCTGGATGATGACAAGGCAAACGTTGGCGATATAGTCAAAGGCACTCTGACGATAGCGTCAGGAGGTGCCACTGCCAACATATCAACGTTGCCCAAGTACACCCGACTTGGAGGTGACACAGCAGCGACTCGCCAGAGTAGGAGTCTGGACCAGCTGCGTATCACGCCGCCAGTCATGCCGCGCTCCGCCAGCTCCATCGCTCCCCCTCCACTCAGCCCGAGCACGGACTCGGCCGACTCCCTACCTTTCCCCACATCTGGCCGGCGACTGAGGCCCTCGTCAAGCTCTCTGTCCATGCCCAGCGCAAGAGAGCTCAGCGACGGGTGGCTCGACCGCGCAGTTCTGAGCCATGCGAGCGAGTCAATGCCTAATCTGCCTCCTGCTGACTCGCCACCATTCTATCATCTCGGTGGGACAATCATTGAAGAGGAGCAGACTGAACTATTTCCTCCTACTGTTGTCTCACCTCCTGCCGGTACGTATACTCTTATACCTTCGAGTAGTGTCCTCTGGTTAGTTTATTATGTTACCGTTTGAACTATTGGAAGAACTTCCGGAATGAAGCTTTCGTGAAGAAACTGTCGGATATCTATTTTTTCTGATATATAATATGTCTTTTTAACGCTAGAAACTAGTTTACTGTGGTACCGTTTTATGATCGAGTGGCTATTTTGGTCAGTTGCGAGTTTGTCAAACGTCACTCGATCATAAAATTAGTTTCTTGTGTTAATATATTACAGAATATTTCCAGTAGTTTCCTCAGAAAAATTTCCTTTTAAAAGCTTCTAGACCTCAAGGGGAGCAAAATGTTTGTAAAATTAACTGTGTAAATATAATAAAAATACTACTACTACTACTAAATGGCTTTGTTTCTACAGCCTTAAAGATGTCAGTAAAAGATATTTAAAAATAGTCCACCAGTATCTTAAGCTATGCTTTCTTGCCTCTTGGCAGTGTTCTTTCGTGTCCTGATCTGGTTAACGTACGAATTAAACTCACTTGCCTATTTAGCTAGGTATACCTCATTAGCTAGTGCTTACCGGTATTTCCTGACACTGTAAATAAAATCATTGCAGATGTGTCGTTATCTCCTGCGTCGTCGTCACTGTCTGACTCCGTGACTTCCGAGCAGAGCGGGTGGGTGTCCAACAGTTCGCGGCGCTCCACCTCCAGCTCCAGTCCCGCACTTAGCCCTGACGCGCGGCCCGACTACTCGACCCTGCGCATGGGCTCCGCTCCACTACCGCCCCTCGACGGAGACACCCTCCGAGAGAAGTAAGTGCCGTATCTTCGTTTACTCTGAAAGCAGGATTAGCGATGTGGAGGGTTCTGAACTGAAGCAGGAGACCCGACACTCTAGTTCTTTGTGGCGCTTTTTCCTGTTTATCCTTACCCGATCCTGTGTTTAACCAGCCTTGTTTGGTAACTGAAGTTCGCTAACAAGGAGAAATTCAAATCAAGTCTCGATTGTCATTCAGACCAAGTCACCCCTTCTGCTCAGAGGCCGCAAAAGATAGCTTTCTGTATTCTGTTACATCCTGCGGCTCTAAAAACAGTTGTTTTTTGTAGAATTTTCGTCCCGATTGTCTGTTCTTCTTTTGAGATGAAGTAAATCTACATAGGTAGTTAATTACCAAAATTAGTTCACTACCAAAATTTCGCTTATTATAAGAAACGTCGCCTCCAGTTCTGCGAGCTGCTGCTGTAAACAGTTTTCTGGTTTTTAGGTTGGAGCAGTTGGCGGTAGTTGGACCCACTTCACGTCGAATAGAGCGTTCATGCGATGAGCTGCGCCTTCCACCTCCCAGGCAGTTTCGAGATGCGCCGCTTCCACCCGAGCCTTTCCGTGATCCACCAAGGCAGCATTCGGTCGATAATCTTTTGTATCACGTATACGAAGGAGTGAAAGAGTTGCGCAGACGCGAGGTCGCAGAGCTGAGAGAGCGTCGGATCCGTCGACGCCGACTTCCGAGAAGGCCTCAAGCCACCAGTGACGAAGGATTTGACGAGATCGAACCCTACCGCGATAGTGATACGAGTACGGTAGAATCTATCAATGTCAGGGATATTTTTCGCACACGGCATCCTTTTCAGGGTTATTTGTTTAAAGAGGATGTGGAAACGCTGAAGAGAACATTTGAAACGGATGCAGAAAAGCGCATCGCTACGTCTCCCAAAAATACCAACAGCGCCATCACCAAGGAGATGAGCAAGACGTTTCCAGAAAAGGAAGATAAAGAAGAAAAGGTGGAAGACAAGGAAGGGTTTAAAGGGACTCAGGAGCGGCTAGACTGTGGTTGCTATGATGATCGAGCTAAGTTGCGTAGAATGCAGGATGCGACGCTAATGTTCATCAAAGCTAAAGAGGAATTTAAGCGCCAGATCAACTTCACTGGTATGATTTACAGGTGAGCAGTGCACACTTGTGGAACAAACACTACTCCTTTTTCTCTGTGAAAATAGTACGGGGTTATCCCTTAACTAGTGAAACTAGTGTGAGCAAACAGAGGCTGATTAGTGATCGAATAAGTGAACAAGTAGCTGTGTCTCACCGTTAAGAGTTCTTGAGTTGAGTGGTCCTGTCTCACACCTCACACCGCAGGTGAATAAACAATCTGAGGCTAAACTAATTTTTCAGTGATTTCCCCACCCTGGCTTCGACACTGCCCTACTTCCATATTAGTGACGAGTATCGGATTTTCTCTCCGGAAGGCTTGCACCTCATAGTGTGTGTCCACGGTCTGGACGGTAATTCAGCGGACTTGCGGCTTGTCAAGACATATCTGGAGCTGGGCTTACCAGGCGCCAACCTCGAATTTCTTATGTCCGAGAGAAATCAGGTAGGTAACTTTCTTTATACGCCTTTCGTTGAACGTGATTTTACAAGTCGATGACCTAACATTTTAAGCCAAAACAGATTGCCTTGTCATCTGACATTTCCTTTAAAGCACATTACCTAATAAAATAATAATAATAATAATAATAATAAACGTGTATTGTATTCGTTTACATTTTCCTTCAGTATTAACCCATAGCATATATACAATACTGTTTTTCCAGCAATATCCTGTTGGATATATAGCTGGACCTACCTACCTATCTACCTATAATACCTATCTAAGTATCTATATCTATATACCTGATACCTGATTATAGTTGACAGTAGCAAATGTTTCAACAGGGGGATACATTCTCTGACTTTGAGACGATGACGGACAAGCTCGTAGCGGAAGTCCTG
Source organism: Mesopsocus fuscifrons (assembly GCA_950004255.1). Lineage (NCBI taxonomy): Eukaryota > Metazoa > Arthropoda > Insecta > Psocodea > Mesopsocidae > Mesopsocus > Mesopsocus fuscifrons. Next base: position 10,124,498 of record OX465377.1, read on the forward strand.
TATCACGTGGAAACGTGCGGGGCCACGCCTTCCAAAATCAGCTTCATCGGTTAGTGCCTGCATTTTCCTCCTCCCTTGTAGAAAGAAGACCCTAATCCGATTCCCTAAAAAATAACTTTATTACCTTGTCCCTTTTAAAAAATGTTGGACTAATGTCTAATGAAACGCCTGGCTTTTTAGTAAAATCACATAATTGAGAAATTCATGTAAACTGTAAAAAATGTTTTCAAATAAGTATTGGGATTTGCAATTTTTTTTTTAAATTGCTAAACAACGCATTCTTGCTGTTTCTTAGTACATATTGATACTACTGGGTACAGGTAAGAAAATCAGCACCAAAGTGTCTTGGCGTAAATGTAGAGAAGTACCTTTAAATAGAAACACTGCATCCTCTGTCGTGTAAGGAGTGCTAAGTAAAGGAAGAGTAAGAGGAGACCTTTTCTTTGATATACCTACCTAAATGGCACTGCATAGACATTCGTAGGTATATCTTTATGTATAAATAATTGGTACTTCTTGGGATCAGGGCCTCTTTTGCAACTTTCAGTAATGTTAAATTGCGTTGCAGGTCACTCGCTGGGTACTGTCATCATCAGATCGGCCATTACGAGACCACAGTTGAAGCATTTGCTGCCGCGCTTCCACACGTTCCTGTCCTTGTCCGGCCCCCACCTTGGCACCCTTTATAATAACAGTGGACTCGTCAATATGGGTAAGTGCTGTCTGGGACCTCAGATGAGTAGGGAAACTCGAATCAAAAGTATTGATTAATAATGTAAAACAATTCACTTATTTTAAGAGGAGGCTTTACCTTGTCAGAAATGGGATCATTAGCTATTACCCCTATTTATTGAGCATAATTATGAAAAAATGTTACAGGAATGTGGTTCATGCAAAAATGGAAGAAGAGTGGCTCTCTACTACAGTTATCTTTGCGCGATACTCCGGACATGCGGCGCAGTTTCCTGTACCGACTCAGCCAGAAGAGTAACCTCCACCACTTCCGGCATGTACTATTGTGCGGCTCCTCCCAGGACCGCTACGTGCCCATGCATTCCGCGCGCATTGAGCTGTGCAAGGCCGCAATTAAGGACACTACCACTCAAGGTAACAAATTATTTACTTAGCCTAACGTGTCACGGACACTACCCCTTAAGGGGAAATATACCCATTTGGTTCGCAATGCTACGTACTTCAAGCCCTACTCCGAAGTTACAGGGCGAGTGAAAAGTGTTTATAGGGGGATGTAAACCTGAGACTCTTTGTCGTGAGGTAGTGTTGTATTTTTGCATGAAATGGAGTAATAAGCCCACAGGAGCGATTTTAAACAGTCAACTACCAGTCCACATGTTTTTTTGACAGATCGCGAAAACACAACACTACCTCACGCGAAATATTTTTTTGTAACGTTTCGGATTAAAACAGTATGATTTTATCGTCACATTTAGTAGAAAAGCTTGATAAATGTTTGTAATTTTTACCGCCGCCATGTTACATGTTGACAATTTTTATTTCACTTACGGAAGTTCGTAATTGCAACACCATTTCTCTACTTTTTCTCCTGTAAAAGCTAAACATAGTGTCATACTTTCACTCGTTCGTTTCGCGTTCAAATAGCACACTATGTTTAGCTTTTAGAGTAGACACAACCGATACGATATTGCAATTACCAGTCTCCGGTGGTACTAAAATGTAAACATTACTTTTGTCGAATATTTACTTTCGCACAGTGGTTTTGGCGGAGTTCGTCGAGAATGTATGGTGGCCCTTAAGATAACAAATTACTTCCTGAGCCTACCGTAACGAGCTCTTTTATAGCGGCTACTGAGGACTGCTTTTATATTTATTTTTTAATGACATTTTTTCCCACTTTGTCAAAATTCTGTATGGCATAGAAGGAGATGGGATGGAATTTGAATTTGAAAAACTGAGGTTGTGGTATTTTTCATCTTAGGAGCCGTATATCGAGAAATGATTCACAACGTGATGTACCCCGTTATCAATTCTGCTGATACAACACTGGTGCGATACGACATTCATCACGCCCTGCCCAACACCGCCAACTCGATTATCGGCCGCGCAGCGCACATCGCCGTGCTTGACTCCGAACTCTTCATCGAAAAGTTCCTGGTGGTCACCGGACTTAAGTATTTCCGATGAAAGAATGGTTTTAGTGCCTCCATAAAGAAAGAATGTTAGTATCCACGGACATCCAGAAAATAGTAACACACATGTTTCACTTATGGATGGAATGCTATCACCCGGGGATACTAGCTCCAGCAAATTTGTCGTGCTGAGTAAGTTTCCTGTAAATCGAAAGGAAATAAGTTTCGAAAAAACTTACGTGAAAAACCTGGTTTCCATACATTGCAGTGAACTTGATAATCTCATTTTCTGTGTGTTGTCTTCGGTTTAGAGGTAAATAGTCATAAGCTCCAACCCATTTTACAGGAGGATGAAACAACCGATTTCATTACGTTACGTCTTCATATTAATCCGAATGGACGTGATGGTGTGAACCCTTCTGATTAGAAAGTGGAATAATTTTACTTTCTACAACATAGTAGGAAGTAAAGCGATGGAGGTGGGTGGCACTTATTACAGCGGGCAACTTCTTAGGGCGCCACTACACTTCCGGCAAGTGTCGAATCTCATCAACAATTTTTACATCTATCACCTTAAGAAGACTTTTTTATTTCACTAGTCCAGCTTAACGACAAGATAAATTATATAATTTTGCAAGCATATGTTTAGCTTATGGCAAGTGTTTTCTCAAGGTTTAGAGGATTGTTTGCCTCTTCCCATAAGCTAAACATATTTATCTTATCGTTAACTTGGACTGAAATCCACTCTAAATGGGCTAGCCCTTGTAAGAATATTTATAAAAGAGTCAGGTAGGTTCAGGGTGTGTCCCACAATACTCGGTTAACGAACGGTTAGACTCCAGTTAAAGTCAGTTTTTACCGTGCAATTATTGGAAATTAACTGGAGTTTAACGTTAACCGAGTATGGTGTAAAACTCAATTTAGCTTACGATACTCTAACTTTACACCGACGCTATTTCAGAAAAATTTAGCGTCGGGCCATTTAATATTTCCGGTATTTTTCATACATGCACTGTTATTCACTAAATTGCAATTTGGGGTGAACAGCTTTTAGTTTTATTTCTTTTTTCATTGCCACAGCGTTCCAGTACTGCCGTTAATTCCACAAGAAAATAAGTATAGCGACTTGTGAGTAAACGAAATGACTTTTTTGTAACATAAAACATCGATTTCGATCGTGTCAGGTTGACGCAGGCTGTGCCGAATGAGATGAATCGGTGAATCATTTTGAAACTAGCTGTGACATTATCTAGTCATTCTATGAGCCTATTCTAGAGGCCTATTGTGTACCAACTTGAATTTAAGTAGTTGATTCGAACAAGGTTATTCTTCAAAACTATTAAGTCAACAAAGAACATTGTGTGGACAAGCTTAAGGATGTTGTCCCCAAGTATCCGTACCCACTCTTCTGCTCTCTCAGTATCAACACAAAAAACGGTGCTCGAAGGAACATAACACCATGTGTGCACTTTGGCCGTAGCCAGACAGGGAAGGGCCAAAGCCTGCAAGGATGTCATATATGTCTGTTTGGCTTCTGGGTTGTCATGAAAGTCAGTGAGTGGGCCTCTTGTTCATGTAACATTATTCTTTGTTTGATGGTTTATAAAATTTACTTTACTTTACTTCGTGCAAATGAAGTGTTGCTGAGGCTTGGTGTAACATTCTTATTTCAAGCGGCATCCCATCCCCTTTGGCTTCAGATAGAGCTTGTCAATGAAATTTCTTTTGAGTGACCGCCACTTGTTCGAATCGAATATGTATCTTGTCGTAGTGAATAAGTATTTTTAAGAAGTAGGTTATTCGTCTGTAATCAAGCTCATTCCAAACTAATCCTCGACATATTCCTAGTAAGTACCAACAGACGTGTTCCTAATACCCCACTGGTTGCGCATTAGGACTCTGTTTGCACAGTTCGTAGGAACGTGAAACTTGGTCCATCGAGTTATCATAAAAATATGCGGGTACCTATCTAGATTGATCGCCTTGGTCAGTACTGTTGGAGGAAGTTCCTAAGTGCGAATTGGGTTTGAAAGTTACCAACTGCCATTTTTGTTGTTTTCCAAAAGTTATAGTCTACAGCCAGAATATATTTTTCTTCCTTACAGGTACCTATTGTACAAAAATCCTATTTCATGTCAGAAATTATACTGCATTTCTCCATTAATCTATACAAATTTCTGACAAAATAAGTTTCACCTACCATACCTACTACCAACCAACTTTTCTGTATTTTGGTTATATTATTAAGCTTTTTAGTTTGTGCTTTATAAACTAGGATGGCTCTTTAAGAAGCATTTGTAATATTTGGTCATTTAGTATAGTTTGGTACCTACCAAGTTTCTTTTCAAATAATTTCATTAAACTGATGAGCATCCAGACTCCGCACCAACCAGTTTTCAAATGTGAGTGCCAGGAACTAAACTGTTCCACAAATAGGTACGATTCCTCATTTAACTCAATGAAAACAATCCAATGCAAAAAATTTCAAATTTGTATTGCAACAAGTTGACTTACTATTGTAGATAGTATTGTAGTTCATCCTACATTTTATTTACAAGACCAGACTTAAAATAGCAGGAATGCAAATACAAGAGGACTGGCGTATGAATGTGAAGCAAATCTTGCTGCACCACTGTGTAAGCGGTATGAATTCGTCAACTTTGCAACTATTAAAATCATTTCACTTTATTTGAGAGTTTTTTTTTAATAAAGAATAACAGTGGTGACTGGTACCTGCCAAGCTATAAACAATGGAAATAGATTGAGGTAGGTAGGAATTGAAAGTCCGTTTTGGTCAAAAACGGCCATACTGTTTGACAAATCCAGAAAAGGTTGAAAAAGACCTTCAATATAGAGAACAGAAAGGCGAAGAGACGGGGCACTCCTCATCTCCTTCCTCCTCCCTTTACAGAACGCGTTCACAAGCAATGTGATCCTCCTGTGGCAGCTTCGTCTAAGCCTGCTCTGTGCTCACAAAAAAATAATACAAATCTAATTGAGCTGCACACAGTTCTTTTATGATATCATTCAGCGACCTTAAAAAAAGGTTCTAAGATTTAAAACTTGAAATTCGAATAACAACGAACAATTAGCTGTATTCATAACAACTACTGTTGACTACTGCTGTGTAAATGTGTAAATAACCTGACGAAATAATGGCTTTTCTCTGGCGGGCAATAAAAGCACAGTTGCTTTGGGCTCAGCTCAACAACTACAAGGCCACTAAGGAGGAAGCAGTGAAAAAACTACGGAGGACAAAACAATCAATGTAAGATACTCCAATGTCAGTGGATGACAATAAAAGGAAAAAAAAAAATACGATAACTAGTGAACACTTACTTTTACTTTAATCTAGAGGCCTTGATATTCAGAGACTTTTTTCTTTTCTTGGATCAAACTTCAAATACCAGAGTAAATAGAGCAATGCACAAGAATATTTGTGAAGTCTATATTATGTCAGATACCTAGAATAATTAATTTAAAAAATCAGACGTCTGTGTTTTCCAGAAGGAAAGAAAAATCAGCAAGAGGAAAATTGTTTGCATTATTCGTTGTTATGCAAACAGAAGGTACACCAGAAAAATTCGCTTGGACGGGCTGTAAGGGTTTTACGGGTAAGATTTCGAAATAGGTATCTACCAGAACATATTGTTATACCTACAACTGTTTGTAGCCAAGAACCAACTGGGGCAGTGTTTAAGGTGGAATAATTCTGAGCTGGACCGTTTTCCTGTTCTGCATTGTGGGGTTTCGCATGTCACTGGAGCGCGCAACCTGGCTCACAGCATCTCTGGCAACTCTACTTTCTTTTGGACTGGCGTTCTCGTCAATTGTGAGGTAGGTTTTGCAGTATTAATAGCTAAGGCAGGAATGTAAAAACTGCAATGCTATATCAAGCTCTGGAAATTTAATGCTCCATACCTTGAACCCCTCAGTACCCCCCCCCCCCCTCCCGTTTTATATTGTGGGTGGATTTGACCAAAATCCTTATATGATAGTTCAGTTCATGGATAAATGCTCAATCTGGTATTGAAAACGGGATAAACCCTGTCTTATATTCTTCGAATTAATAAATAAGTAAGTACTAAGTAATCCTCATGGAACATACCAAACTATAATAATTTTGGGTCATGTTTCAGATGTTATGTGCTAATGCTGCTGCCTCAGCTCTTCTCCAAACGCGGACGACAGGCTTTGGCAGCTTATGCCTTTCTCCTTGCCCTTGGAGGTCCCGCTCGCAACTCTCTTCACAATCTCAGCGTACTATCTAGCTCACTGGCTTGCGGACAGGTGGGTTCACACACCAGTGGGTGAGACATCTGAAACAAAAGTGGAAGGCATTGGGGTAAACTAGGTAAAATTAACCCAGTCTGTTAGGCAGTTTTGAGTATTTTTTGTGCTCTGGCCTTCCGAGTATTTTAAATGCCTTCTATTCAAAGAGCATCGTTCCGAAAAAACCTTTGGATTTTTTTTTCTGCTAAGATTTACGGTGACCATCGTCACATTTCACACTATACATGCCGTTTCTGTTTTTCAACGATAAGGGATACCATGCCTTTGTCTACACACCCTGCCATTTTCATTCGAAAAATCACTGTTTTTTAGGAGCAGGTAAAAAGGTGCATGAGGCAAGTAGTGGAGATGGTGCGGGAGCCCCTCCGCGCACTCACCGCCACACTAAAAGGCCTCGTCAAAGACATCGGTCGCGTTGTGCAGCCCATTCGCGACGCAGTCTTGCGCCTCACACGTGTCTTCACTGCTGTGTGTAAGGGTCATACGTCACCATAACCTAATAGGGCCCAGCAGAATGTGAAGTACGGTGGACTGGGGGGACCTGTCTCCCTTTCTTTGGTGACCTTTACTTACGAACTTAACTGAATACCCCCCGACATTGATGTCTGTTTGGTACCGACGGGACGGGTCAAACTCTGATTTTTCCCTTTACTATTTTGTGAATTACTCCTGTTAGGTTCAGTTCCTTTAAAATAGGGACACTTGAAATCCTTATCCAGTCTAAGGGCCATTTTCACCAAGAAAAATCAAATTCAAATCAAGCTGATGTGAATCAGTTGCTATGGTAATCATTAATCAACAAACTCGAGCCTCGCTATTGGTGTTGCTAGGGTAAAATTTGATTTTTATTTCAAATAAACGTTGATTTTTCTCGGTGAAAATGGCCCTTAAGATGAGTTCCACCATACTCAGTCAAGAGAAAAACGCCGATTTTTTCGGAAATTTAACGTGGTAAACATTGGAGAAAATCATAAGTTTTCTCTTAACTGGGCATGGTGGGACGCACCCTAAGAAATATTTTAATTTGCTAATATTTCTACAGTTGGGGTGATTGCCAGGGTGACATCCTGGCTCGGTAATATAGTCTCCGTGTGCAACAAGAAGACTGGCACCCCTTATCAGCGGTGCGTCCGCAGCCTGGATCACGCTATAGCAGACTGCCAAGTTCGTATATACCTACTTCCTTATGGTATTTCTCCAGTTCTGCAAGTTGTATCAGTATTAGCGGTTGTACCTACAGTCTTAACGGCGTCTTGTTTTCAATTAGGTAAAACTGGGAGTGATGCAGTTCTTGTGCTCGGTGGTGTCGGCTGTCAAGCACCTGTGCCTTACTGTTAAGGTGGTTGACGCGCTCTGCGGACTCATGGACGTCATTTCAGACGCAGTGGTTGGTGCTGCCAAACGCAGTAAAGTATCAAACTTACGACATAGACAGTCAATTTCTGACGTTAAAAAGACATATTATATTTGAGACCATTTAAATATCTAACAGTGTCCTAAAAATGGTCGGAGAAAACGCAAGCAAATAGCAAATGTATATTCCGTCTTAATGCCAGCTAGTTTCCTGCTTGTAGGACATAGTTGTCTTATTACAATAAGCTGCAGGCGCCTATCTCCGTGAGCAGAGAATCGCTAGTAGATGTATCGATAGTATTTTTCTGAAACCTATCCAGTGCCCAGTGCCAGGGCTCTTGCCCTCTAATAGCATACAGGTACCTCCATTGTTCATTCCAAGGAAATTTCTATTGTGAGATAATATAAATGAAAATTAATCGTTGATTTCCTGAACCATTTCAACAACTTAAAACAAAAAAGTGATCTATTTTAGAATTAGCTGCATTTCGGCAGCACGTGGCGGACATGCTGTACGTCTCAATTGAGATGGAGCACTCAGTGGATATCAACACTACGGCCTCTCGGTCCGTGGAAAGCGTAGTCACGGCAATTATGGATGAGGTGGAGAGCCGCACACAGACTGCGCGGGCTCTGCTCAGCTGGGCGCCCCTTTTTCCCGGTCTCGCTTTCGTATTACTCATACTCAAGTAGGTAACATTTCTTTTAATCTTTTACCCCAGCTGGGCTCGGGATAGCAGACAGAAATTCTTCTTATGATTACAACAGCCACTGACCAAAGTAACTAATATTGCTACATGTATGTCTATAGGAATGGGACTATTGTGACAGCATGGAAAACATAATTTATTCTTGTTTCAGGGTCTTTTTATACAGACACAAATTTTTAACTTCCGATAAATATGATAATCGATACATCAATCGTAGAATGGTGGAGTTGGATCTGTTGAGAGTTCGAAGGGGTTTGCCCACCGCCCTCCCACTGGACCTTCGGGAACGGTCATCCTACACACCGGTCCGTAATGGTCATCCTAAGCTGAATCCATCGTTACAAATTAAGAATTAAACGTGATATTCTACTGCACTGCCAACAGGTGACTTGTCTTCGTCTGGTCCGTGGTGAGCGGAGACGCCTAATGAGCGCCTTCTTCTTCCTCGCCCTCACTACCGTGCAAATAGGGAGCTATTTGATGTGTGACTATGGGATTTACTGGACGCTAATACTCATCAGACAACAGGGGCTAGACAGCGCAGTTTCCGCCCAGCTGCCCACCGCTGGCGTGCAGGTGGAGGGACAAGGTGCTCTGTCATCGCTCTACCGGGAACTTGGCGATGCCTTCCAACCGCCATCCCCAAACCTGGATTTGGACCCCGTACCTTGTATGCCCGAACCTTCCCCTCCAGACAACGGCCGTTACATGCAGATAGGTTGGAAACCGACTTAGGCTGAATTTCACCACTTTCCGATAGCGTCTATAACGAGAGGATTTAACGAACGAATTTACGTTATCGTATGTTTAGCTTACGACAAGTGGGTTCGCAGAGAAACAAGTGCAAGCGCAAGGCATTTGTCGTAAGCTAAACATACGATAACTTAAATCCGTTCGTTAAATCCTCTCGTTAAAAGACACTATCGGAAAGTGGTGAAATTCAGCCTTAAATAGTATTTCTGCAATATCTTCAAAAATGCATTTTTCTTATGGGGGGATTGGCTATTTGCATGGCAATTTATTGCAAGACGCTCACCGTTTCGGAGGAAAACGTGCTAGCACCATCCAAAGAATAGTTTAGTGCTGGAATGGATGAAACAGGATTTTTTTTTTTAGTAAACTGTTTTTCCACAAGGATTTAGAGTTTAGAGCCTTAAAATGTATCGCTCTTATTTCAATCAGGAAACGTTTTAGGGTTCCTGCTTGCGGCGAGTTGGCTTCTAGCACTGACTGAGCCTTACGGTTTGAGACTCCGCCACGTGGTCATGTCCCACTATTACCCGAGGCGAGCTCAACAACGTGCTGTTTGGCTCCACAACCACATTATATTAGCACGAGGCTCCTTCATCTCATTTGCGCGCGAGCAATTGCGACGTCGTCTTAGACGGTCTTCAGGCGCTGGTGGCCAGCCGATCTCTCTCTGGCAACGATTGGTTCATAGGTAAAAAAAATATGCTTTTGCAAGGCCCTAGAAAGGATTTTCACGGGAAATTTCCAAAGATACAGCTTTTTGGTCCCAAAATATAATACATCTACATTCCACCATAAAATTGATATAATTGATTTCACAATTAACATATTTTTGCCATTTTTTTCTGGCAAAAAGTTGATTGATAGAAGTTCCATTCCAAGCCGGAATTGAAGGAGCCATGTGACGCCCATGTTACCTAATTATTTTTTCAAGAAGATTGTGCATACTTTACCTAAGTCACTTTTTTTTTTTTCTAGGGCTTCCAAAATCATTTTTTTCCAACAGTATTAGTTTTTTTTTACTATTTTAACTCGATTCTCAAACCCCTTGTCTCCCCAAGGAACGCAGTGCTACAGCGTGTATTTGGAGGGTCAGTGACGGCCTGTGTAGTATGCGCAGCCAGAGAGGGGAAAAGGAAAAGCCACTTTCTGACTGCGTGCCCCGGACCAGACTGTACGGCACGCTACTGCTACCCATGCTTAATATCCATACGGCACTGTACTCTGTGCTACGAACCCATGCAACATGGCCAACTGGATGACATAAGTGAAGCCAGGTAAGTTTTAACAGTGACGGACGCAACTTGACATTTTCAACTACCCTTCAAAGAGCGAAGCTGGAATGAAAGAGAATATGAATAAGAGAGACGAGAACATGACAATTCTTGTAATCAGCTCACGGGTCTGTGTCACTCAAGAAAAATTACGTTTCAGGGATTCTTCAGAGGAGTCTCCAGACGAAAATTGGCCAAGTGAGTTCGAAGTGAACATTGACGAGGACTCGTATCGAAGTGATGACACAGCTAACGGCAGCAGCTGGGACCAAGAAAAATTGGAATACGAGGTATAGTTCAGAGGATGAGAGTTAGGGACGAGAAAGCCGCGGAAAATAAATTTTGATCTTAAGGCAGTCCACACAATCTTATCATACGCGGAAACAGATTGAACAAATTTTTTATTGACAAAAATCAATCCATCGTAAAACCGGAACTTGGTCAACGGCTTTTGACGTAAAAATGAGAAATTATATTTCAGAACATGTAAAAATCCAATAGCTTCCCCAAATACTAGGAACAAACAAAAACATCAACCAACAGGATTGTATGGCAGGTCTTGATCAGTCATTCGAAGTTTTCCCATTGGTTTCGAAAACCTCAAACAAGTCAAGGTCTTTTCTCTTGTCTGACGACCATGTTTTCAACCGATTCCTCACTCCTAACTCTCAGTGTTACCATGTTTCTTTTTCTCAGCTATCGTACGAGGAATCTGCAGAATATTACGAAGAAAGTCGGGAGGAAAGTTATGAAGATGATACTGAATAATAAAACTGTTTTTGTTGTCAAATTTTAGGAAGGTATGAAATGCGAATTTTGAATACTGAATAGTTTCTGAATTTATTTTTGGCAATAACGGCCGTAAAATCTCCTTACTGTGCCATGATAATACTATGAGGCCAGTGAGAAAGTAAACAAAATGACAAAATTTATCAGAATCAAGTTCTCCTAACCAGTTAAAGCAAGTGGTGGGCTCGACAATAACTCACCTGGATTTAGACTGTTTCCAGCTTTGACGTTACACAGTGTTAAGATCTCGTAGCTTATACGACGATAGGATATTCTTCCCAGTCGCACAGTAAAGCGTGCAAACCCACAGGGCATGGCAGATTAGCGTCGCACGAATGCACCTTCCACCGATGGCGTCTGAAAGGAAGTTAGAGCAACTACTCAACAGATAACAGACAACGGATAATACTTCTTTTCTCTCAGTCTGTCTCATCTTCTCTATCTCAGCCTGAGTCATGCTGCCAGATGATTTGGCACAGAATAAGGACGATGATGTGTCCATTTTGGTACTTTACAATATAGTTGCGGAAGTTTTAAAAACTTGGCATTGCACCATAAAACTTGTGATACGGCTAGATAACCTGATAGTTAACAAGTGAAATAAATGCAGCCAATTCCGCTCCTACTCATTTACTATGAGGGTGGGGGGGCCTGACAATCACACACACTGGCCTGACTGGAGATGTCTCTACTACGTAAATACTCACTGATGACACCAATCTGGACCCTTCAAGAATCGGACTTCAAGTTTGCCGAGATGCTGCAGATGCAAAAAATGCAAGACGCCAAGTTCAGTCAGCTCCTCTTTCTGAGCACTGTGCATCTCTACTTCAAGCCATCGGAGGTTTGGGCAGTTAGTCCTCAGCACCAAAGCTCCTGAAAAATAAAATCGGTCTTTTAAGCCTGCTTATAATAAAATAAAATTTTGGGCCATTTTTTGAGGAAACTGTTGGATATTTACGAATATCCCTTTCTACGAGCACATGATGTGTATTTATTTCACATGCGCTCGCGCATTATTATTACGTGCACGTTCTACATGGTTGCATATGAATTTTTCTATACACGTGCTTACACTCATTTGGTTAGGAAGGTTTTTGAGAAATACCCTCTCCCCCCCCCCCCTCCTAAAAAGTTGGTCTGGATAGGCCCTCAACTTCTTCACTGTCCTGTATTGACAGGCCAGCAAGTTCTAGGAGTTCGGTATAGCAATTCGGGACCTTATTCTAGGAATCTGTTTTGTTGGCTTTTTTACCTGCATCATTCAGTCGACTATCTAATAACTGTAACTGTATCAGACTGGAATAAATGGAGGATGAGAAGAATGTGATCAAGGACGAACTTGGCAGGACCGGTGACATAAACGGCTCCGCCAGACGAAGATCCAACAGAGGCAACTTTCTCAGTGCAAGCAACTTTGGCAATGTTGGCGCTATATCGACAGCACTGAATCTACAACAATAAGTTAGTATCAAAGTACTACCGTAAGTGGAGTCCCTATAGTCAAAGTCCCATAAGTGGAGTCCACCGTCTCTGGCACGCAACAACAACTATAATAAGTGAGAGACCTATGGTATGCCATCAATTTCGTTCTACTTATAGCGACAACAAACAGCAGCAGTCTCAAATCGAGACAATGTTTACAGGGTTTCCTTTTTTTCTTTGGTAGAGAGAGAAGAGGCAGAGATCGGCTTCCCCATCTCGGTGATAATAACAGAGTATAGGAGAAGCATTGCGAAATCAGTTAAGTATGTTTATAAAAAAAAAAAAAAAAAAGTAAGTACCTACTTGCTACTACCATATCCTGGGGTTACAATTTGAATTGTAAGATTAACTTACCTCCGGAGTCGGGGGAATTTAGCCAGTTGCTCGATTGTGGATGGATCAATATCTCCGCCAAGAGCCAAAGTTATGTCCTTCAAATTTTGCATTAGATCAAGAATAGGCTTCGTGAACTGGCCCATAATGCGCCCAGTTACCTTCAGCTCCCTCAGAGACGGGACGTGAGGCAGAAAAGCTTGTAGCGCCTCTGTATGAAGGTCAAATAAGTGCAGTTTAGAGAGTCTAAAATAAACCGCACAGTTAGGCTACTTATAGTTAGCTATAGCAGAGAGTGCCTGTCAGTGGCCGAGAGGTCAAAGGGTCCGCTTTGTGTCTTGAGAGATCCGGGTTCGAATCCCGACGTAACGAAAATTTTTTCGCATACAACATGGATGTATATTGGCTTCGGCCCACTCATATTCGGCTTCGGCCCATTCTTCTTCGGCTTCAGCCAAAAAATCTAACAACCAACTCATCGGCGCACTTAGTACCTATACTTTAAAGAAGAGGTGAAATCCACCCTTAATGTAATTTTCAATAAATTATGATGCTAACATACAATTAGCCATTCACTTTTCAATGGGTTTTCCTTCACACTCAACACTGAGTCACTAGCGGTACTGAAACGGTCTCGCTACCAACACATTAAGGTAAAGGATGAATGGGTGATGCCTGACACCGGTCTCATGGAGGACACAGGCTTTTAGATGTGACGAGACGCCTAAACACAGAACTGCCGTGTTTACACCATTCATTCTTACTTGGACAGTCGCTGAAGGGCGGAAAAATCATCAATGTAATGCAACTCGTCAACTTGCAATTCCTCCAAATGAGGGCTTAGAAACTTCAAATGCTCAGCCTTTAGACCATTTGCTATGGTCAGTTTTCGAATGCGTCGATAGGCTAGGGACTTGAGAAGCTGTAATAGAAAATGAATCAAAGTAATTTTTTAATGGAACAGGATTCACAACCTCTATTTAGGCCATAGGGCGGTAAACCAAACCAGGGTAGGATATCTGATTCGCTGAACTAATTAGTAATTCCAGGCGCATCCAATTCCAGAAACTTCTCCGTGTTTGGAACATCCAGTTCCGCTAAATTACCGTGCAATAAGGCCTACGGGTGAAACCGAAATTAACCGCAGTTGACGCGTCCTCTTGTTACCCTTGAACTTTATTCTTGTTTATACTAATTCCAACTATAACGTATCACATCGTTGCTTAACAGAAGCTACCGTAAGAAAATAATAGCAAAAGCAGAAGATAATGAGTTATATACTTGAACTTTATCCAATGAGGGTTCTAATACGTTTGACCGGTAGCAGCTTCTTAAAAATAAAATAGCACCCACCTCTGTGAGGTTTGGCTCCCAGATGAGACCACATCGTACGGTGCGCACTTCTGGAGTTGCCCGCAAAAAAGCAAGAGGAGCAGGCCAACTACCGGGGCAGCGACCGGACTCGCCTTTTACTTCTACTTCCAGGGTCCGCCATAGTGAAGGGTTGTGAGCCAGCTCACTCCAAGCACGACTAACTCGGGGCAAGACACAACGCACTGTGTGCACCGGGAGAAAGGAAAATACATGCAGAGCCACTTCATGGGGCAGATCCTCAAATTCAGCCTGCTTCATGCTTGTATTATGTCCCCTCTAAAGTCTCCAAAATATGACATTCTCAATTTGTTGTTGGGCGGTTCCCACTTATCACACTGACTTCATTCTGGTACTTCCCTTCATTTTTGCCTTCTTATAAGAATGATATACAACTGGTTTCTGGTAAAAATTTAGTTTGCTGCCGATTACGCTCGATAATAATTGCGAACATGGTATAAATTCTTTGCCGTTCCCTCCCGATCAACAATGATATGTTTATTTAGAAATGTGTTCGTGTCAGTAGATCATAGAGTACTTTAACAAACTAGTTTCTAGAACCACGTTTTCAATTTTAAAATTGCCGCCAAAAAGTTTAATGTTTGATACTTAGTTTGTTTTTTGATCCAATCAGCTATCAGCTAGTGGGGGTATAGTCAGCTAGCTAATCAACTGATTTGGAGTTTGGAGCGCTTACGAAGGAAGGAAATAATCCATATAGCTATATTCGGGTCTTAGGCGTTGAGCCAAAAATAAGGCGGCTGTAGTTTGCTAGTGGTACGTGGTAGTGAAACCGGAAGGAACTTGACGCCAGGTTATCGCACCGATCTCTGCCAAACTTAGGGACACCCTGTTGAGTGGAGTAAAACCTATAGGTATACCTACTTCTGTGTCTAATAAGGGTGCGCCCTTTCTTACCCACTAATAGATTATTCACGTCACAAGCCAACCTTGTGGCTTGATATATTATAATATCCAACCGCCTCTGTTTCTTTTAGGGTTCTACTACTGCAGCGATATTGTGCAGAATTCGTTTACGAAATAAGCATGGCTGAAATACTTGTGCCGAGAAAGTTACTAAGACATATACCTTAGAGTAGGATGCGAAGGGGTGCCTCCAGGTAAACTTGGCCTGGTCAGGTCTTAGCTAAAAATGGTTTGTATTCTGATTTGCATTCTGATCCCAGGGGGAAAGGTTGAGAAACACAATAACTTGTAAATCCAATTGAAAATCCTCAGAAGCTAATTTCAGAAGTTGACATGGAATGATTTCTCCCTCCAAACGGAAAATACGTTAGATATAGGTACATACATTTTATCAACAGGTAAAGATGAGATTAATAAGACCCTACTTACAACTAATTTTTAAATAATGTGTAAAAAAAATAAAAAAGTATTTTTAATATGAAATGAGCCAAGGCTTCTGAAATTAGCTCCGGCGTGACGCACATTATATTACTCCGAATGAATCCTCATCAAACATAGATTAATGTTGACATTCGAAATGGTAATACACTTACTACAGTATCTTACAAAAATTTATAAATCATACACAATGCTCATGCATTTTATATTAGGATAAAAAATAGCTAAATAGGCGGACGAGCAAAAACAAAAAGAATCAAAACGGTTGTGCTTGGACATAAAAGGTAGGTACAAAATACTTAGCGTGCGGCACAGCGACTGCATGAGATCACAAATTGCACGCTGCGACATGGGCCGGACTACTTGACTAGAGGCACCAGTACAGCACAGGGTCAAAACTGATCCGCTCATGGCACAACAACATGGACATGGTCCATTCTTTAAGATGTTAGCATGTGTACTGGCTTTCGACCACTACTAGAACAATCACGAAACGTGGCAATGAAATCGTCAACACGTACTTGTTCGTCTAGCTAGAATCTAGACTGCTTTTAGTTACCTAGTAACAGGTTAGGCGCCTTCCGATTAGCTATTCCTTATGACTTGGTTAATCTAGGGCTGGGTTTGTTAATATCAAGCGCAAATTGTACCGAGTGCTGAGAACTGGGACAGGAAAGGTAGGCCGGTACTCGAACAAATGCAATGTTTGTACAACTTGTTTAGCGCAAGTTCAAGCGATTTTGATCAAGCTCAAACCATGACGAAAGCCTCTTTCCCGCAAAAGAGGAAAGGGTACTGATCAATCATGGTTTGCACAAGATCTTCCATATGTGGCCGCACTTGTTCAAAGCACCCCATATCAGAAAACTCGAGTGGAAGCAAGGTGGGCCACCAGCATATGGCCAGGTTCTTTGAGTCCATGGCGTTGAGTTTGCAGTGCTCCGCGACGCGCACCAGGTGCTGGAACATAAACTTGAGCACCTCAAAATTAGTACGGGGCGTTTTTTTCAGAAGCCCCCGTAGCGCCAGCAAGCGGCAACTACGATCCGCCTTGCCGTCTAATCCCAACGGGTCGCCACGAGCTCCCGACAGCTCCTCCAATTCAGCCATCAGCTCAGGACTAAGAAGGGGCGGCAACTTTTTAGAAAACAGATCCTTGAGTGCAGTAGCCACTGCATTGACTGGGACATCCAGCTGACCCAAGTCCACTTCGGGGTTCTCTTCGAGCTTCTGAAAGAGCAGGTCAACGTGCGCACGGTTGCCGGGTACCCGATATATGCCTTCAGCATCAAGCCCCTCTGCTTCTATGAAACGCACACATTTGTCCAAAAAGATGGGAACAGGCCGCTCATCACTTGTCACATAGCATTCCAACGTAGCGGTAGGAGTAGGCTTTGCTGGTTTTGTTTTAATTTTTTTCTTTTCTTTTTCGGCAAGTTTGCGCAGCTTTTCCTCTTTCTGGCGTTGCTTCTCATCATCTTTTGCCTTTTGTTTTTCTTTGCGCCGGGCGGTCTTGTCACTGATTTCTTTAGGAATGGGGAGTTTAATAAAATCCTCATCGGGCACAGAGGTAAAGGGCACAGCTTGCATAATATGAGGCGTCCGCAGTTCTGGTGGGATGGGGATCCGTACCGGTTGGCCGACGGGCACTTTCCCCACACGTTTCTTGGCTCGAAGAGATTTCTTATGATGTTGAGCTCGCGCACGTGCCGAGTCTGGTTCACTCCCGTCAGAGGCGTCGGACGGTGTGTCGCTATTGGAGGGACGGCCTTTCTTTCTCCGTCGCCGTACGCGGCCACGGACTGCATCTTGAGCTAGAGTGTAAGAATATTCTCCGTAGTGCGACGACGCCTCAGAGCGATGATTCATGGTCATGCGAGCAACTCCATCTGCAACAGCAGCGAAGTCTTTCATATTGAGCTTCCCGGGCTGGCGAAGAGTGTGGCTTCGCTCCTTGGGTTTCAGTTTGTTCGCGTGGCGCCTCCCCGTTGTAAACGCATGGTAGTTGGTTACCCAGAGGTCATCGTCTCGCTCTGCCCAGCTGGGTACAACATGGCTGTCACCGTTACCATAAACCTCAACATGGGTGTAGACTTCGCTGTCTTCGCTTAGAGTGAGGGTGGGTGAAAGCGAGTCGAGTTCAGAATCTGAACCGTCAGAGTGGAGGTGATAGCTTTCGAGGCGCGGTGGTGGTCTCGGGTGACGAACCAGCCCATCATCTTCCATATGGAATGCCTGCTCAATTTCAGGTTTGTTTTCCCACACTTCTTTGAAGAAAGGAGTGAAGAAGGCAGCCTTTTGCTGGCTTGACGCTGAGGACGTCATAAAATGGGCGTTGAGACGGTCAGCAACAGCGTTGCCCTCAGTAATCAACTGTTGGCTAAGGTCATTGCTAAAAAAGGCGTTAGCTCCTCCAGTTTCAGTCACGGCCAGCACTTGAATGGGGAGATTCGGAATGTTGATGGAGAAAGCGTTTAGTGTCGCTAGGGATGCCTTGCGCTTAGTTGAGTACACAAGGATAAAACCATGCACAAGCTCTTCACAAAATGCATTGGCTCCGTGAAATGACGAAACTATGACTTCAACACGGTGCTTACTATCACCAAGAAACGTTTCAAGCATGATGCTTTTATCAGAGCTAAGAAAACAGCACTGATGCGTCAACAGTGGGCTGAGCACCGTTTCAACACTAAAAGGGTCCCCACAAAACATGCACATAATTACACGAATATCAGGCTCACTAGGTTCCACAACGGACTGATAAATGTTGAGACACCCCGACCGATGACGAATGGCCTGCACAAGCTGGCGCAGTGCGTCAGCCACAAGCCCAGGCTCTAGCTCCCCGTCCCCGTCAACGGATACGTCCATGAACGGACACTGAAGACTATCCGCCAGGCTCTGACCCTCTTCACGCAGCCGCAAACCCTCCTTCTCATCCACCGTGCTATCAGCAGCGAAAAGAATAACAATGGGCAGCCCTTGGAAGGGCAAACGGTCTTCTTGTTCCAAATTTGACAGAAGAGTCTTTTCAAGGCTTTCACGAATGTACTCGAACGATTCGGCATTGGAGTACACACAAAAGCAGCCGTGGGGCAAAAAGTCAGCTGTCTTGAACGAGTTGTGCGGGAGACTGACGTCTCCTGTGATGAGCCGATAGTCAAGGCTAAACAAATCGTACTCGTCCCCTTCGCACTGAGCACGGATCTCACCGACAAGTTGCTCGGCCAACCCGTTTGTTCCAAGGACGACGAGATTGAGACGGTTACTGTCGGCACTGAGCAGCCACTGACTACTGTGGGTCCAGGAGGACGGACGATGCGCCTTTGCGGCCAGAATGCGTTCGATGAGCGCATCCATGCAGTTGGGGAAGGCGGGGCAGTGCTCGCGGATGGGGCAGTGTACAAAGCCCAGGTGCTGAAACAGCATCAACTTCCGGTCCTGATCGAGCCGGTCGAGTGACTTGTAGCGCGAATCCTCCTGAAGTGCGTCAGTCATCTCTTTCACATAGTCTTGCGTGATGGTACCCGCAGGCGCAATACTCTTGAAATGGTAGAAGAGGTCAGCGTGCTCCAATAGCAGCTCTTGGAAATTGTGTTTCGCTTTCTCAATAATCTCTTTCTGGTGGCCATCG
Source organism: Mesopsocus fuscifrons (assembly GCA_950004255.1). Taxonomy (NCBI): domain Eukaryota; kingdom Metazoa; phylum Arthropoda; class Insecta; order Psocodea; family Mesopsocidae; genus Mesopsocus; species Mesopsocus fuscifrons. Next base: position 10,143,960 of record OX465377.1, read on the forward strand.
TAAATGGATTGACAGTCAACCTCAGTTAGAGCTTCGAAGCATTCGCGGCCCATGAACAGCACACGGACCTCGGATAACAGCTTTCCCGGTGTTACATAGCCTGTGTCCTCCAACAGCTGTTTAAACTGCTTCTTCCACTCAAGTTTCTTTTGATCCTGTTGTAGCGCATTCACATGATTCCGGTACACGGTTTCTGCCTCACTTGAATCAAGCACATCAAATGGGATGTGATTATGACCAATATCGCATTCAGTCCATGGAATGTCTTCAGGGCACTCAAAAAAGTACTGATGGAAATCAGGGTGCTCCTGAATTCGGCGTTGCACGCTGGGCCAGTCCGTGTCTCTCAAGGACCCCAGCTCGGGGACCATTTCTTGCAAAATATCAGGTAACATTTCCATGTATCCCTGGACACGCCGGCGCACGTGGTCCTCTTTCAGTCGCTTGACATGACGCCGAAATAGACGTTGGGCATTATCCACACCAAAGAGAGAAATGTAATGTGCGAACTCGGGGTAGGCAGTCAGCTTTTTCAATGTGTGTGTCCAAAGAGCTGAGTAGTCTGTGACGTGGGCTCGAATAAGAGCCTGAAACAGTTGTGTGGCTGAGTCGCCCATTTCCTTACGTTTACCATCCGCTTCGGCAAATGGTATCACCTTTGGGCGACCTTTCGTGCGGTCGACGAGCTGCGCCGCCAACACAAACGCCAGATCAACATTAACATTCTCATGGGCAGATGTCTCAACTAGTGGAATGGAATTTTTGTATTCTTTGCGCGCTACTAACCGCTCAGCCTCCTTGACGAACGGTTCGTGGGCTTCGTCATTTTTCGTCGTCACGAGTACAACAGGTTTCTTGGCCTTGATTATATTGTTTAAAATTGCCGCAACAATATCAACTTGTTTGTCAAGAGACCTACCAGGTACATTACTAACATCAAAAACACATAAAAAACCATCAATATTAATTTTCCCATCGGGCAAAACTTTTTGCTCGTATTCCTTTTCAATGCCAAGCTGATTTTTGCAAATATACATGAGTTTTTCGGCAGACGCCAACTTAACGGCACTACAACGTTTCACATAGGGTTCCATTTTGCCAGCCTTGAAGGGCTGAAAAGAGGCGTCGTCAATGAATTCCGTCTGCTCCACTACTTGGAACGCGATGTCAGTCCCTTCTTCCGTTGTTTTCAGAACCTCACCCCAGTACAGGAAATGATCATTGTTGACTACTCGGCCGCTGAAGTCGGTCTGCGACAGCACAGAGATGTGATCGGAGCTGTAGTCATCGGCCACCGAGCGCAGGAAACGATTGCAGAGGCAAGACTTCCCCACGCCTACCTGGCCCTTTTCGCGTTCGGTCCCCGAAAGACCCACCACGGCCAGGTTGAAGACACGCGCCATCTCTCCCTTTCGTGCCATTTCCTGAAAACGAAAAGCCTATGAGTAAAGAACTCCTATACCGGTCCTACGACAGAAGTAATGTGAAGAAAATGGAAACTCAGGTGAGTGTCAGAGACAGTAGGTACCTACAGTAAGTAGGTAAAACAAAACCAGAAATCAATTTTCTGTTACTTCCTTATTCTTAGTTTACACCAGTCTGAACCTGCGTCTAAAAGGTTGGAGGTGCAGATTTCAGAAGTAAACTTCAAATTTCAGTGGGGGGAAAGGGAAATAAGCACTGGTTTTGACTTCGTTTACTGAATGCAGAATTTGTTCGGGTCAAATCGGATCAAAAAGAAAAATGGAAGTCGCAAGCAGGGCTCGGAACAACAATAAGTACACGACACTGAAAACTACTGCTACCATGTTATATTTCCAAGAAACTGAACGGTTTTCTCTTAATGGGGGGGACGGACCCTTTAGTGACTAAGAATACTCGAAAACCCAAAATCGATTGCCGGATGAAACATGGTGGGTACATAGAGGTATATGGGCTACTACTGGCTCACCTGAGTCTAAAACTACGCAGGGTATTTTCCCTCGGGTGGCGGTCTGTGTCAACTGTCAACTTACTTTTAGCTTGATTTCGGCAGCACTAATTTTATGAAAGACTGGCGTCTCAGCTGTCTCCTCATTTTTGGTAGGAACACTAAAACAATGCATCAAATGAAAATTTTGACAGATCAAGAAACGGTTTGACAATCTGTTGTGGTCCCAAGTCTCACACAAAATATGAAACATTGATTGCTTCGCCATTGCGTCGACCTAGGCGCTTTACAGTCTACATTTTTGGGTCAAATAACCGAAATACAATGTTCACCTTTTTCATTTTCAATAACCAAACATACAATTTATTAAACCACACCCTTATTAAAAGAAAACTAGCAGAACGAAATAGCAACTAGTAGACATAACCAGGGGGTTCGTTGCACACCAATGTGATGAAATTGTCCTTTGCCTGGAAAGATCCGGCCAGAAAAGCTCATGCAGAACAGTAAAAAATAGTAAATAAGAAAGCAAGCATACCTGCAGCCAACTTATAATGTTACTAATTTGAAAGCAAATAATTTTTTCTCCAAGCTTTAAAAATTTGGCCGTCCATTTTGACAAGACCTACGGCACACTGCCTTTTATGAAACATTTCACATATTCACATTGGTGTTTCTTCAAGAGTGCAGTGGCTACTAAAGTTATCTTTAAAAACGTTCCCTCTGCCTAAATTTATAAATGAAAATAATTTATTTTGTAGTTATATTAAAATAATATGGAAATAACAAAAAATAAGGTACTTCTGGTAGTTCTGGTACAAAACAATATTCCAAAATTTAAGATTCTGTGGTTTTGGTTTTGGCGGGACGGATGTCGGCACCGGCCACACCACGTGACAAAAATAGTAAACAGTGCACTGTGAGGTGTGAGTGCACCGAACTCAATCGTAAGAGTGAAACAGGGTGAAAAGGAGTTGGTATCACTAAAATTGTGGGGTCTATCTGTTATTTATAGTGGTAAGTTTCCGTTTAAAAAAGTATTGAAGTTAAGAATGTTTTGCCGTAAAACATAGCTCTTACTGGATTTGACGTCATCGAGAGACCCTAATTTAGGTATCTACATTTATTCAAATGAACTTCAGGAATTTACTAAATAATCAGCTTTCATTTTTTCCCCTTTCAGATTGAATATTGGTACGTTATTCAGTGGTATGCCGGACGACCAATTTCACTCCTTTTCCGAAGAAGAGGTTCAAGCAGCAAGGCGTCACCTTTTGAAATGGTATCCAAACGCGAAAAGGGCAATGCCGTGGAGAAATCTGCCTCCAAAAATGCATCTTCAGGAGAAGGCTTATCGAGTTTTGGTGTCAGAGATCATGCTGCAACAGACCCAGGTAACCACTGTTGTCAAATATTATAACAACTGGGTTGGTACTTGGCCCACACTCTCCAGTTTGTCACAGGCTACGTTGGAAGATGTCCAAAAAGCTTGGAAAGGTCTTGGCTACTATTCAAGAGGGCGTCGTCTTTTGCAACTAGCTCAGAAGGTTTCGGAACTCCCGCCTTCGTCACTGGAACTGGGAAAGCTGCCTGGAGTGGGAGCGTACACTAGCGGAGCTGTGGCATCCATTGTGTTCGGCGAGGCTGTTCCCGCTGTGGATGGAAACGTGACGCGGGTGTTGTGCCGCTTACGAGCTATGGGTGGTGTCGTCACCTCTGCTGGCGTAAAGAAAGTCATTTGGAATCTTGCTCGTTCGCTCGTGCCACAAGAGGTACCGGGAGACTGGAATCAGGCCATGATGGAGCTTGGCGCCACCGTATGCACGCCAAGAAAACCGAACTGCCCCGAATGTCCCCTCAGATCGCTCTGCAGGGCCTACAAAACTGAACTCCACGATGTGGAAGACTGTTGTCTTTGTCTCCCGCGAGATGGCTCTACTGGTTCGAACGGTTCACCGGTGGATTTCCCTGTTAAAGTCAGAAAAACTCCTGCCCGTATAGAAACGAACATTGTGTGTGTTTTGTCTAGGAACCAACAATATTTTGTAGTGAAAAGAAATTCTTCGGGTTTGCTCGCAGATCTTTGGCAGTTTCCTAGCTTTGCAATGAAAAAACTTTCAAACGCTCCTTCAGTTATATGGCGGGAAGCGTCAAAAAACTTACGAGAGCATTGTCATTGTCATTTGGTCAGCAAGCCCTCACACTGGATGGGCAGAGACATAGAGCACAAGTTTTCCCACATCAACATGACGTACCGCGTGCTGGGAATAACTGTCTCGCCTCAAGAGGAGCCTTGCGCACCCCCCGAGTGTTGCTCCGCTGCCTGGGTTACGGAGGAAGAGTTTCAGGCGCTTCCAGTGTCCACAGCGATGCGTAAAGTCTTCGCAGCTATCATAGAGCAAGAAGACGACCTCAAGCCTAGAAGCCGAAAGCGGAAACGCAAATGTCAGTAGGTGAGTACCTTGCTATTTTACTGCCATCCGGGCTCTCGAAATTGAGTTGGAAATTGTGTAACTACTTACTTCAGTATAAAAGATAAATAATGTGGAGATAAATACTGTAATTGTGATTTGTAGGCTGTCCTGATTGTAACTTTGTGGTAGAGACCTGGGTATACGAGTATAATGAAATGCTGCAGCATACAGATTGAGAGCTGTCACAAATGGTACCTTCCTTCCGCACCTACCTACTTTTTGGCCTTTGATTCAATAAGAGAGTCGCAGCAGGGAGAGAGAGAGTAGCAGGCTAATTTAGTGAACATTAGCATGTTAAATTTAAACTCGGGTCCTACTGTCGTAACTGGAATTCCCAGTTTCAATGGAGCCTTTGAGGTCGATTCTTTTGACAAGTTGGCTTCAGACTCGCAATGTAATTTCCAGTTGAACCGAATTACTGAAAGGGCCAGACTGAATCATCGGCTGTGTCGGCAGCCACTGACGGAAAAACTGATGACGAGAACTCCTCTGCTTTGCTTACCTCTGTGTCCGCTTTTCTTGCGTTGTGTTAACTCAAAACCTCATCTGGTTTTAGAGAGAGTTAATGAAAATTTAGTTTGGATCTCACGGTTTTTCATGCGATCAAACTCATCAGCACAGTATAAACAACGCCCATTTGATTAAGTTACATCGGAGAGGGACTACATGGCAGGTTCTCTCATCAGCTGTACATCATCGGTATTTTATACAGACATGTAAGTTACAAATCGGAGAGGGACTGGATAGAAGGCTCTATCATCAGTATTACAATGTCGGTACTACCTAAAGAACCAAACGCATTTCCGTACGCATAGGCGTCGACCTACAACAACTTCGGTCGAAAGTAATAATGCATTTCTGCCACCCATAAGATCAACATTGGGAGCGGGAAATTATGTTAAATTTTTTCACTTGATTGGTGAGACTCCAACTTGCGCCTTTGCCATTTTGCCCACTTATCGGGTGGTGATATCTGGTGCACCAAATGCGTCGTACTATTTGGTTCACCTCGAACTTCCCTCTTTTTTCGAAAGCAAGATTTGGTATTGTAGGTGATAACACTGTTGTTCAAAATTGTACTAAGTTTTGCTTCGCAGTTCACTTATGCAAGGGTTGGCTTCACACGCCATTTAGTACACCTAACCGCACAATGGAGAGAGCTACAGGAGCCAGTCATACTTTTAGAGATCCTATATCACTACTTTTAGCCTGACTTTACGAGCTAAATAACTTTTTAGTTCGGTATGGATAATCTAAGTCAGTCACCCAACTATATCGACATCCACGTCACCTCGCTTTTGGCGTACCTATACTTCTGGATAATATGTGGTGTAGATACTTGATGCCTGCTGTGCCGTAGTTCCCAGTAGGTGTATCTATGAAAGAAGCTTGCATATTATGAATTGCCTTCCTCTTGCTTTCTATCACCTTTACTTTTACGATGGGGATACCTTTCGGATGATCCTCTTTCTCTAACTCTTCCTTATTGATTTCGGGTTCGTGCTGTCTTCTCCAACATGAATAATTGCGAATGCTTGCGTAAATTTGGTTCCTGCTTTTTCAGACGCTACGTCGACCATAGCATATAGCATTGTATATGGGTTGTCAGTGTCATCTGATAGTTTCAGGACCTTCGGTAGAGGGATTTTGTTCTAGCTATCCTGTTCTTAATTATTAAGCTATTGAGTTGGCCAAGACATGGAAAAATAAAATTTAGTTCATTTGGTCATAGAATTTTATAGTCAAAAAATGTAAAAAAAACTTGTGTTCAAATTTTTTTTTTCTGAAATCCGCCAATGGCCCAATTTTTTGCCGGAACCTGTAGAACTTACATTTTTAATTTACATACTTTCTTGAAACTTGATGTGAAGGTGAAAATAAATAAAAATCTAAACTAAAGTTGCCTATTCACCGTACTATCACCGGACAAGCGCCGAGCCTGAACCGTGCTGCAGGTGTATTCCCTTTCTCGAACGCCAGCAAACCCACCCAACTAACACCTTCAAAATTTATTGTAAGAAGAACTGTTCTCCGTATATTGCATCATGGCGTGCCTTATCTTCTTACAATAAATTTTGAAGGTGTTAGTTGGGTGGGTTTGCTGGCGTTCGAGAAAGGGAATACACCTGCTGGTGCTGGTACTCGTAGGCACTCGCTTCGCTAGTGGGTGGCTTCAGATTTTCATCTGTCCATTACCCCTCATTAAATCATTTTTGTTGCAAGAGAACAAAATTAAATTTCAATTTTATTTTTAATCTTGCAAATCACCGGGTGCGCATTACGCAATGGCGTAATTTTACTATCAAATATTAACATCAGTTTTTTAAGCATAGGTGGTGACAAAAAAAATGAAATCCTCTTAATGTTGTTTTTCCCCCCTACGGTGCTGTTGGCTCAGAACAGAGGAATTTCGAAGCAAAATCCCGGTGAAAGAAAACAATAGCGCGCCTTCATTAGCGCCACAAAGCGCTCTTATTGATTAAATACAGCAGTGCCGTACACATATTATGTACCTACACCAACGCTTTCCCGCACCCTTCTGCAAACAGTGGCTTACCGCTTGCTCAACACTCATGTTATGGATTGGGACACTATCAAGAAAATCGATATTTCGACATTTTAGCAAGTTGGCTCAGATTGTCCAGTTGGCTTCTTATTCTGAAGTGAATGCACAAACATGTTTGTTACCTGTATTATTTTGTAAGAAGTCTTTCTCATTTCTGTACCTATAGGTACCTGCCTATACCTCTATTAGAGCCGAGGGGTTAACCACTCCTTGGGAATCTCGTTGGGAATAATTGGAATTCTTTATGAAATCCCAGTCTTGGAGTTTTTTGGAATGGTACCCCTTCGGGGTTCATCTTTCTATTAATATCGTTTGGAATCTTTGGAAATCTTTATGGAATCTCAAGAATCTCTGGAGTGGTTACCCCCTCGATTACAGCAAACACAGCTCATCATAAAGGTTGTTAGGAACTCTAGGCACCTGTATGGGGAAACTATACTTGTGGTATTAACCAGTGGCAGGTATTTCGGTCTTTTTTGTGGTGTCCCACTGAAGGGTGGCTTATTCAACTATTGGTTGATGCTTATTGGGGCGTTCCTATTGAGTTACGTCGGGAGGAACAGGGGGGGGGGGGGGGGGTCGCAGCTGATGACGTTACTCCCGTCCCCGAGCTGCCTTTTGTTCGATTTCCACGCTAAAAATTCGAACAAAGGACAACACCTTGCCGTTTCAACTGCTAATACCATTCCGTGATTAAAAGCAGGTCCGCATCAGCGTCAGGGCCGCTTCTAGTTTTTTTCTCAACCAATCACTTATTCGAAATTCAGTGCCTCAGTGGGTCTACAGTCCACGCGATACGGGACATTACTTCTTGAATCCAACTACTTTTTGGTTTTCTTTTCTTCTGAAGTTTTGAAACTCCATAAAAACTGGTTAAGTATAGGTATTGTATCCTTCCAAACTGACTTCGAGAAAACTCAGTTTTGTATCTGTCGACTTTGCTTCCTACACCTACAACTTTTCAGTTAAGATCCTGCCTACTTTGCACATACCTTCCGAAAGCCCCGAGCCCAAACGTATATGCCCATTTCGTATTTAGGCATTTCATGACATTTAGAATCATATTTATGAACAATAGTTTTTTAATGCATGAATAGGTACTGCATACCTAGCTATTTTTTGGCGTTCGTGCATTTTTTCATAATTGCATGCGCTCCATATTTTTCAGCGTATTTTGGTGTTTTTAAATTCTTTTTAAGACTTTCCTATGTGTTTTTGGGGCAGAAAATATTTCTTGTGGAAAAGTTAACAGTTCGGTGCGACGTAGAGACTGATCAGACATCCCAGACGAGGAAAGCCCTGTTCGCCTTGGGTTTTCCTCAACACGTTCGGCCGAATTCAGTTTCTACATTGAACAGAATTAATGTTGTTAATAATTCTCTCTGACAGCGTGGTTGAGTACAAATACTTGGTCCTTGGATCCAGGTCTAACTGGGACCAGTTCGGGGCGTTATCCTGCAGATTCATGATTATGTAATTACAGAGTTGGTGTACATGTCAAATAAATTTTGACAGGTGTTGGTGTTGGTTGTTGGTGGAGAAACTCAAAGAAAATGGCAATCATCGCGAAAATATTTAGGGTGCATTTCAACAGTCCATTTTAAGGATAAGTTAAATTTATAAACTAATACACTAATCGGTTAAACTTATGGAAATATATGCTAGCCGTTCTCTAAACCTCCTTTGACACTTGCCGTAGGCTAAACATATACTTTGGATATTAATAAATTTAACTTATCGTTAAACTGATCTGGTGAAATCCACCTTAAATGTCTAAGGGTGCGTCCCACCATATACTCGGTTAAGAGAAAGACTCCAGTTAAATTCAAATTATTGCACTGTAAAAGCCAAATTTAACTGGAGTTTAACCGTTAACCGAGTATGGTGGGACGCACCCTTCACCCTTAATAAAGAAAAAGAGAAGAATGAGCCTCCATGTAGGTACCTAGTACTTTTCGCTCCCATCACAATTGGTAGGTGGTACGAAACAGACTTTCTCTGCTTACAAAAATGTCGTAAATGTCGTGAACAACATTCAGCGAAGAACGAAGTAGATACTAAGTAGTATTTATAGACGTAAACTTTTTAGGATATGCATTTTTTACGCACCTATTCCTATTAACTTTTTTGACCGAAGCCGATGAACCAGGTCCCAGTTCGGGTAGAAGATACTGTTCTCTTCTGTTCAATTTGGGAATAAGCGCCTGCTGACTGTTGTAGGTATAGCCAGCAGCCAGGCATAGCTTAACAGAGCACCTGCTGACTGCTGTAGGTATAGCCAACAGCCAGGCATAGCTTAACAGAGCACCTGCTGACTGCTGTAGGTATAGCCAGCAGCCAGGCATAGCTTAACAGAGCACCTGCTGACTGCTGTAGGTATAGCCAACAGCCAGGCGTAGCTTAACAGAGCACCTGCTGACTGCTGCAGGTATAGCCAGCAGCCAGGCGTAGCTTAACAGAGCACCTGCTGACTGCTGCAGGTATAGCCAGCAGCCAGGCGTAGCTTAACAGAGCACCTGCTGACTGCTGTAGGTATAGCCAACAGTCAGACGTAGCTTAACAGAGCACCTGCTGACTGCTGTAGGTATAGCCAGGCGTAGCTGTAGCTTAACAGAGCACCTGCTGACTGCTGTAGGTATAGCCAGCAGCCAGGCGTAGCTGTAGCTTAACAGAGCACCTGCTGACTGGTGTAGGTATAGCCAGCAGCCAGGCGTAGCTTAACAGAGCACCTGCTGACTGCTGTAAAGCTCGCAGCTCGCAGCTCGACTTCACCGCATTAGCGGAGCCCGGAGCCTTTTCTTTCTCCTTCTTTTTAATATCATCTGAATTCATCCTCCAATGCCTCTCGCAATGTTTTTTTCATTATTGTCCTGGCTCACCCGCGATGACATCCGTGTTTTGCTTACGGGAGGACTCTCATCTTTCATACAATGTAATAATGTCATAGCATCAGCGTTTCCTTCTTTTGTCATTTTTTTTATTTCATACTCATTATTTAACATGGAGGGTCCCTGGAATATTACAAAACATTCATCAGCAGCCATTTTAATTTGGATGATGCCTCCATTTACTGGAGTGTCACTGACTCGTTGGCTGATGGATTTTCAAGAGATGTTTTCAGTGCTGTAACCTTTTCTAGAAGATTCCAGTTCCTATCGTGTGGACTTATCATGTCATTGGTGGGTAGACGATCAGGGCTGAGTTCGAATTTTTTTCCGAGATGCGATCTAATATCTTCTATCGTGCTGCTGCCTTCCATCTCGCAATGATCTTCCTGCGAGAAAGTGTCCGGTACTTACCTATATATATTTCATTACTTCTTCGATTAGATGCTCACTTAGTTTTTAGTTTGATTTGCAAATGCCCTTTTACTTGATAACTTATTCCTTTCAAAATACATCCATATGGGCGCAAATGAAGAGAAGAGGGAAGCGTGTACTGGCAAATGAATTGACTTTGTCTGGATACGGGCCGTGGAACAATGGACGCCCCATCCCCTCCTCCCTTTCCACCCCCACCACTGTGTACGTTGTTAATTACTCCAATCCGCGATTCTCTACACATTTACGCGAATTATACACCCCACTATTCTGTTTGCGTATGCATTTGCATAGTGTCTATACTCCAAGTCAGGCTAGGAGCATACCGATTTCTCATAATTTCTTGAAGATTTTCAGTTGACGCCGATCTTAGGTATAAGATATAATAGAACTCTGAAGACGGCTCTTGCTATGTATGCAAAGAAGGATCATAGAAGCTGGGATACTCATCTGCCTTATGTTTGTTTCGCAATGAACACAGCAGTCAATGAAACTACAGGCTATTCTCCGGCTAAACTGAATTTTGGACGTGAACTAAGACATTTTGGCGAATCGGATATTGATTTGACCCAAGCATGTAATACACCATTTGATGCATCTGGCTATGCTAAATATCTTACTAAAGAGATCGAGACTGTTTATAAAGATGCCAAAGAGGCTTTGAATGCAGCTAAAAGATCACAAGCCAAAATTCACAATTTACGACACAAAAATGTTGAATTGCAAAAGGGCAGTCTGGTTTGGAGGAGGAACTTTCAGCTTTCATCAGGAGCAGACAGAACCACGGCAAAGCTGTCAAGGAAGTTTATTGGGCCTTTTGTCATTGATCAGAAGCTGTCCAACACCCAGTATTTGCTGAAAAATTTGCAAGATAAGGACTGTGGAAGGTGGCATATCAGTCATTTGAAGCCAGTAAATGATGATACAAGGTTTGAAGATACATGAATGAATGTTCTGTCCATTTCATTGTTGTCTCATTGTTTTCAGTTTTGTTCTTTCTACTGTTTTTGTTGTTTTGTTTGTAGCTTTCAAGCTGTTTTCTGGAAGAGAGGTCGAGTTGTAACATTTTTTTAAAATCATAAAAAAAGATGTTTTCAAATTCATTAATGGAGTAGTCCATAAATTAGGTAGGTATCCGACGCTACTCAGTTTGGTTCTAGGAATTCGGGAGTGTTGGGGTGTGGTTGTTGTGGTTTGGATGTTTTTGGAAAAGAAGTTTGATGCTGGTGAAAAAAAGATGTTTTCTAAGTTATTTCAAGTGAGAAGTAAAAGTGTAATTATGGAGTAGAGAGGACATGAAGGCACGGCGGTGCCCCACCACTATCATAACAGAAAATGAAAGGTTCTAAATTATATAATATTGTTTTCCCACAAGCTGCCTACTCTTTGTAAAAGACACAATATGAACTCAAACTGTTATAGGATTTAGGTTCCATTTCCTACCATACGCTAAAAATGCCAATCCGACCCTGAGCAGATATTTCCCTCATCAAGAAGAAGTTTTGATCAGCCCTAGATTTGCCAGAAATTATGAGAAATCGGTATGCTCCCAGCCTGACTTGGAGTATATATAGTATGTACCTATATACTTACTCTAGTCTTTGCGTCAGTTAACTGAGGCTGGATTTAGCTAATTTCGGAATGGAATTTACCCGAATTTTTTTCTGTAAGTGAAACAAGGTTGCCATGGGTTGCTAGGGAAACGAAATTCCGACTTTTTCACCTTAGCAATCGCATGGCAACCTTGTTTAACTTACAGAAATAAATTCGGGTGAATTCCATTCTGAAATTAGCTAAATCCAGCCTTAAAGTAACTTTCCCGTGAATGGGTGATACCTGCTTTCTTCTCCCTTGTGATCGATTGCTTATACCAACGCTCCTTTGTCCAGTAAACTTATCAAACGTTCATCATGCATAATTATATTTTACCGTTTCTCACTATACTCCACGCGCATCTTGGATGATAGTGAATTAAGACTCATCGAAGGGTGGACAGGCTACAGATATGTGAATTGTCGTTGTTAAACTCTTTTAGATCATTGTGACCCTATACTTCTCAAGTCTACTTCTGGTTCTGAACAAAAAGTAATTTTGGGAACCCAATACAATAAAGTTTATTTATTTATTTATTTATTTAACCCTGTGTTTTTTTGAAAACAATGTGTGAAGTTACTGTCATCCAAGATGCGCGTGTAGTATAGTCAATTTGCATGGCAGGAAAAATTCCGTTGTGTGCAAATAAAAATTTCGAAGTTGAGATTTTGTCATATGACGAATTTCTGAGGAAATTATATTGAAGTTGGGTGCAGTCCGTGCAGTAATAAGATAGCCAGCTTGTTTTCTTTTTCGTCTCCTCTTCTGTCTAGTAGCTTTCATTATCAGTGCTGCATGGTTGTGTTATGTTTTTGTTTTATATATTCTTGTACTGCTTTTTGTGATGAATCCTGCGTTATGACGCTGATGGAGATTCACTCATGCATCTCTTCCTTGCTGCTAATATTCTTCTTTGTAGCAGATTATAGGAAGATATAGGCTTGCATCAAGCTTTGTCGCGGTAATGCCGCTGATTAGCACAAGAGCTTTGTCGTACAAACAAAGCAACCTACTTAGTTGTTGTCGTGCAGTCACTGAGCGCAATTCCTTGCTTCGGCACACATTTTGTTTCACTCTACGAATACTTGTCTTGAATCTGTCTGCCTTGCTAATTATTTATCAGCAATCATGATAGCATCCACCTGCTTCTTTCTTTACAGATGCATTCACAAAATCTCTATTGCACATTGTTCCTATACAAAAGAAGCATATTTCCAACTTTCCAAGGTGCCAATTGTTAATGTCATACCTACCTCAACTCAATGGGTGCATCGGTGCATCCATATAGATGTGCCATCATTTCCAATACGTCAACAAAACAAAAGCCGTATCTGTGAAGAGCTTTTTCTTCCCCTGAGGAGTAGGGCTCATTATAAAACTGATGCAGCGTTGACTCACTTGCGGACAACGCCTTCCTTAGCAGTCAACAACAGACTCGATAGCCGAGTGGACTAAATGGTCGACTTTTGAGGAGCAGTGAGAGCCGGGTCACACCGGTTCGATCCCGATCCTACAAAAAAGTTTTTCTGCTCAGCATTCACCTCTGATATGTTCAGCATGTCAAGTAAAATGTATATCGAGGCTATGGTGGTTCGGAACCCATCTAAAACTGTAGGTTCCCATCGTTTACTTGATGGCTGGGGAGCTGGTATTTGGTAGTGCTGCCAGCTGAGCACAATGGATAGTTCTTGAAAACGGTCTAGTTGCTGGGCTTGTCCCCCCCCCCCCCCCCAACCCTCAGCTATAGCAGTCAACAGGGTATGATCACCTCTAAACTTTTTTAGAACTCCCTGGGTTAAGAACATTATTATTGCTTATTCCTGTTTCAGTATTCAGTATCTGTAAACCCAAGCCATAGCAAAAAGCTATAATGGGATGAATATTCAGATGTAGCGCATTATATTTTGAGTTGTGATTATTCTTTTCATTTGAAGTTACTGCCAAAGAGCGGTGGATGGGGAGGGAGCGGGGTAGACGGCGAATTAGCAAAAGAACGGCAATAGGATCCGGGGGAAGGGTTCTGCATTTCTACATATGGAAGGAACATGTGCTCATCTTGTTAATGCCCGGCCCGAGCGCTTTCACCAAGCTCCAACCTTTCATTTAATCATTACTTCCACCCACCCTTATCTGCCCATTCAGGCCTTTCTGTAGTTTTAATCAGCGGCGAACTGAATTAGTGTAAGGGGTAGGGGTAGGGGTGGCTATGAGAAGGGGTGCCTGGTCTCTCTTATTCTTCTTGTGTCGTTGTGTTTTGCTTTGGCCATAGTTTGCCGAAACATTCTGCTATCATTGTGGCTTGAAATTAGAGCCCGGTTCTGGTTAAAAGTTCTAACTAAAGTTTACTTACGCAGGAAAGAAAAATTAATTCCTGATCAACCTAAATGCGGTGGATACTTAGATAGAAAAAGAAAGAGTCACAAAAGCAGCGCCAACCTAAATTAATAATATCTTGATAAATCCTCTACCCATTGTGCTTGCCTAGTTTCTAAACGTAAAGTGTATTAAGGTAAGAGAAAATGAAAGTGCGAATGTGAAAGTGACTTTTAAAACAGTTTTGAAGCTTTTAAAACCCAAATCACCTGCCTTATGATTTATGATCACTCACGTTCGAATTTAACGTTCGAGATTTTTTTACTTTCTCGCCCGTATGTAATACATGGGCTGAGAAAGTTATGTTATCGTGCGAAATTTCGATTTTGAGATTTTCATTGCAAAAGGCGTTTCAGAGGTCCTAGATACCAAAAAAGTGGTTTTTAGGTCATGTCCGTCCGACGTACGTACGTACGTACGTACGTACGTACGTACGTCCGTCCGTCCGTTTGTCTGTAGCGCGGCTACAGGTCACACCAGTCTACCGATTTGGCTCAAATTTGGAATATAGATGTCTAAAATCAGTTCCGAGATACATTTTTAATATAATTTTGATTACTCAAAAATTGCGCCCACTATTGTCAAAAAAGTGTCAAAAAAAATTCAAAATCGTGTTTTTGTCTACTCAAGACGCATTTCACGGTACGGTAATAAAGTTAGAACCTTCAAATTTTGTAGTCGTGTTCCCAGATAGATGCTCCAGGATCATTTTTATTGTTTTGGAGATGGGCCAAATATTTGGGCCAAAATTGGCCCATACGTGAAAATCTTGGCCCCATGAACAGTATTAGCCGGAATTTCACAAAAATCCACAAACTTGTGCTTAATAACATTACTTAAAGGTTTGTCGAAGAAATATTCAATAAATTCAAAATTGCGGCCAATATAGGCAAAATAAAGTCAAAAATAGGAAAAAAAACTAGAATCTCGTTTTTGATTGGTCAAGACGGATTTGGCACTACAGTTATAAAGTTAGATCCTTTTAATTTCGCAATAGTGTTCCCAAATAGATGCTACAGGATCATTTTTATTCTTTTTGAGATGGGCCAAAAATTTGGGCCAATATTGGCATTATCGTAGGAAACATTTTCCAAAAATGGAAATCACGTTTTTGATTGGTTAAAACGGATTTGCAACAACACTAATCGGCGGATTTTCTTGAAAATTGGTGAAAGTGGTCTCAGATAGATGCTTCAAGGGCATTTTCAATAGTTATTCATTTACTTAAAAATTAAGACGGTGGCATGCAAAATAGAAAACATATACTTTGCGCGTCGAGCGACACTTCACTGTTTGACGGATATGTTTGAAATTCGTTATGCAGGTGCCTTAAAGTATCATCCATTGTGTGGCAAAATACTTTTTAAAAAAAGTTAAAATTCTGACAAAAAAAAAATTATTCACGTAAAAAAAATCAAAATTTTCGATAAAAATTGCGAGAAAGTCAAGTGCGACCATTGTCGAACCCTTTATTTTTTTTTACTTTTTTCAACGTCATATAAAATTACCTGATTGTCAGATACTGAAATTCCCCATTTCGAGTGGTGTTAAATTTATTGATTGTCCAGCATTTCTCTTCTGTTTCCACACGATATATCCTTATTTATAAATTGGGAACTGGGAACTGGGTATACTTACAGACGAACGGCCTGAACTGACAAACAGTGAATCCCATAAATCGATCGTTCATTTTCCTTTCCAGTTTCCTTTCATATGTATCAACAGAAATTTGAGTTTGTAGGTATTGAGGTACCTACAGATTGAATAATTTTTAAATCCATTGAGGTTTGTTTAAAATAGTTTTTGTGGAAGCTGATGGATATTTTAAATGTTCTGAGATATAATATGTCTTTTTTACGTCAGAAATTAACTGGCTGTGCTGCATGCGATGTTATGGTGGAGTGATTTTAGTAGTGTGCTATTTGAACGCAAACAAATGACTCCGAATAGCACCATTTTTATAGAGTTAAGGGGAAATACACCCATTTGGTTCGCAATGCTACGTACTTCAAGCCCTACTCCGAAGTTACAGGGCGAGTGAAAAGTGTTTATAGGGGGATGTAAACCTGAGACTCTTTGTCGTGAGGTAGTGTTGTATTTTTGCATGAAATGGAGTAATAAGCCCACAGGAGCGATTTTAAACAGTCAACTACCAGTCCACATGTTTTTTTGACAGATGGCGAAAACACAACACTACCTCACGCGAAATATTTTTTTGTAACGTTTCGGATTAAAACAGTATGATTTTATCGTCACATTTAGTAGAAAAGCTTGATAAATGTTTGTAATATTTACCGCCGCCATGTTACATGTTGACAATTTTTATTTCACTTACGGAAGTTCGTAATTGCAACACCATTTCTCTACTTTTTCTCCTGTGAAAGCTAAACATAGTGTCCTACTTTCACTCGTTCGTTTCGCGTTCAAATAGCACACTATGTTTAGCTTTTAGAGTAGACACAACCGATACGATATTGCAATTACCAGTCTCCGGTGGTACTAAAATGTAAACATTACTTTTGTCGAATATTTACGTTCGCACAGTGGTTTTGGCGGAGTTCGTCGAGAATGTATGGTGGCCCTTAACTGGAGAGCAAATATTATCGAACGATAGAAATGGATGTGCAAGTACCGGTCTCAGTATCAATAGGTTATTCTGGTACTTCTGGTAGGATCTGGTATAGATGTATAATATAATGTCTATAAAGGTAAAGGTAGGTACATAATTATAAGGCTCGGCTTCAGCTGATGATGCTTTTTTGCACCCAGAATTAGCAAGAAAAGCTTCGAATTCCTCTTAACTTTTCTCTTGGGTGGAAAGACCCGGAATTTCGCCTAGACGTATAGCTCCAGCAACGTCACGTCGCGTCGTACATAGCAAAGTATCCTACAAATTCGGATTCCCCAGTTTCCGAATAGTTTTAGACATCTCCCCCTTTTCTCCCTAAAAAGGTGAGTTCTACCATTTTAGCACTTTCAGAACAGATGAAATCGAAAAAAAGGTCTCCAGCCAACGTTCTCAATAATATCACTATTGAGTAAATCATACACCAAGCTAGGGGAAATTATTAAAAATAATTCGCCGCTCGTGATGTTAATTTTATGGGTGGCAGAAATCCGTCACGATTTCTTAAGGCTCGGCTTCATCTAGCCTTAAGAAATCAGGGGCGAAACCGGAGGAGGAGGGGGGGGGGATGTTATCTCCCTCACTTGGCATTAAATCAGGTTAATAAACTGAAATATTCCGAGAAAGCTGTCAGCAATTCCTCGTACATAATTGAGCAACAATTTGTAAAGAAATCTCTTACCCTAATTAATCCGGATTAAGGTGCGTGTTTTTGGGTTGAAGGTGTTTTGATTGGCTCTTTGTGGACCAATGGGAGGGTCGCTTCGCAAGGGGGTGTATCCAGTATGTGAGTTACCGCGCTGAGCCGTTCAGTATCCCCTAACGCCCGCCCCGTCACCAAGCTCCCTTTTCCGTACTCCTTCCCGGTCTCCCGACGTCAGCAAACAGTTCAAAGTTTTCTGCCTGGTTTTTTTTTCGTTTGTGAAATTTGAGTATACAGTTATAATCATGGCTGGACCGTACATCTCTCCACTACCAAGTGATCTCCTTTCCGAATATATGTTTGGAAGAAGACGTCAGGTGAGTTGTTTCAGCGACTTTTTTTCTATGCGTATACTTTGGTACGTACGTGAATTGTATACAGGATGTTGCGCGTTGGTATAGAACTGTTCCTGCCAGATATGTGTAGACAGCGATCTTCAAAGTCGAAGTTTTTCATTTTAGAGGAGGAACAGAACCACTTTCACCCCTCAACAACTGCAAGAGTTGGAGTCGTTATTTCAGAAAACTCACTACCCAGACGTCTTCTTACGAGAAGAAGTTGCTCTCCGGATAAACCTCTCCGAGGCCAGAGTCCAGGTAAATTTTCCCTTCTCTTGCACTGTATCCGATTGGCTCCTTCAGTACTTACTGAAAATTGTTGGCAAAGAAAATCTATTCATTCTATCAGTAGTGCAATTTGTTTCGGTCAGTTTTAGAGTTTCTGTTACCTATATGGTAAGTACATACCTATACTTATTTTCCTGGCCTTCCTGCTTACTTTTTCTTCCATTTTTTTTTTTCTGTTGCACAGGTATGGTTTCAGAATAGGCGGGCGAAGTGGCGTAAGCAAGCGCGACTGCAGCTACTTCAAGATGCTTGGCGTATGCGATGCTTGGGACTGACTGCTCCTCCGATAATGTTAGGTATTCACGAATCTTTATTGTTTTCTTCTATTTTGCTTGGGTTTACTGTTATAGTAATGACAGCTGATTTGACGGTTCTGAAATTTGGTTTTGAGTTTCCCACCTGAGCCCAAAACAAAATATTCATTTATAATAGTTGGAACTGTGGACACCGTGCGGTTGTATTTCGCTTTTTTGTCACATCGTTTATGATGATTGATGATCCAGGCCGTCAGCTGCATGACATGGACCCGGCTGCTGAGCCTCGCTCACCCAATAAGGAGGAACGGGACGGGTCGATTGCCTATGGTGCTGCTAGCCCCAAGGGAGACCCAAATATGCATGCACTGGAGCGTCCGGAGTTACCACCACGGTAAGCCCTCTCGGAAATCGTCATCGTTTAGACCAACCACAAACTAACGGGAAAGTCAAGTTGACGCTGATTTTTGGATTATGATCGCATCCATGCATGTAGAAATTTCATCGTTGCGGTAATTAAACAAATTCATATTTTTGGTTCATTTTTCCCGATATTTAGTATTATTTTCGATATACATAGAAGTGCACTCTTTCAATGCTCAGTAGGTATCGAATTCGGTTTTGTACATGGTAATGTATCGTTTCAAGCCTGCTTCCAGTTCAGCCGAAATTGAATTTTCAAAACGCCATAACTAACTACCTATTTGGTAAGATAAGATATCGGGTCCGTTCTTTTTGTTTTGAGTTTCATAATCTACGATCTTTTTTGAACTTTTTTTTTTGTAAATCACTTTCATTTTATATCGGGGTTAAAATTTCAAAACGCAGTAGGTATATCCGTTTTTAATGGAGGGAATGGGTCGGGGTCGGTATTCTTAATGATTTTATACTGCACTTGGTGAGTGGAAATACACTTCGAAATCTATGCCTACGCCACCTAAGTACCTACAATAACCTACCTACTATCATCACAGATACAAACTAAGTATGTTAAACAGGAGTGCGCCACTTTGACGGTATACTGCTTATTCGGAGTACGACCCTGAAATAGACATAGTTGAAAGAGCTTATTCAGTTTGAGCTTATTATGACGAATCCTGAATGTGGACACAGCTTAATAAAAGGTTTCTTTACCTGTGACGTAGATTCAGCGGAAAAGAAAGTTGTGCCGATGGCGCCGCCTGCTCTTGCCATCAGCCTACGCCGCCTCTCAGTCCCAGGGATGCGGCAGACCTCTGCGAAGACAAAATACATGACATGTCTTTACCGAGAAGGCTTGATGTCTAGTTTCTCAGTTGCTTGTGTTGTTATACGAATAAAATGCATGTCTACCCGAGGTTTTTTGGTCCATATGTTCGTTGCCACAATAAAGAATATCAGAAAACTAAAGTTCTTCATTTCATATTGTGTCAGTAATATTGTTACTTATGTACTTATTGTTTGATACGAAGTGCTTTTGACTCGTATATTCGCATAGGTCATATTATTTATCATTATTGTTGTTAGTTTAGTTAAAAGGAAGCATTTGCCCTTGATTGGAACTAACCCTGAAATAGATGACTCTCATTATTCTTGACGTGTCATTTCGTTTTTGCTGGATGTCTGATAGCGTGTCATTCCTTTGGAAGCCGCATCGGCGGTCTTAAATGTACCTATATATACCTATACTCGTATACCTATACCTAATTTCCTGTAAGTAGGTACTTAGGTTTGTTTTTTGTTTTTCAGTATACCTATATTAGAAATAATTCTCCAATTTCTCAGTGGTTTTTTGAATTCAACCGTTATGTACCTAAAGGCTTAATTGCGTGCCATAAGTATAACTTATTTAAGTACTTATCTATTTTTTTATCAGGATAAAAGTTGGAGATCCTGAAAACCACAGGGAAAGTGTGCGGTATCTGTGTTGGCATTTCTTGAACATTACCCTAAATGTATAAGGGGAAAAACATCGCCGCTGACAGTTTTGATGTTAGGGGTAGTAGATTTCCATTATTAACTGAAGATAATGTCATGTCGTGTTGCTTTAAAATTTTGGTAAGAACTAAGGAAAGTACGAATATTACGAAATTGGAATTATAGGGACATTTCTTTTGTTGAATTACTTAACCGCTTTTTTATTGGAAGTACCTACAGTAAAAGACTTTCATGACGTGCCGCTTGTTTTACTATTTTTAGGAAATTTCTGCGTATATAGGTACATCTGAATGACCCTTTCAGGATACTCTGATCTAATGCTGTGTGGTGATCATTTTGTGAGCTTGAGCCTTATGTTTTGTTTTGATGCTAAATGTTCAAGGGACGATTGAGCTAAATTGAGAAGTATTTCTGCATGGTGATAAGCTATCTTGACACTGATACTGAAGTAGGAAGTATAGCATAGGTAGGTAACCTATACTTATCAGTATGGCTGTAGACTCCCACCTCCCACTTTCAGACGTATAGAGGAAAGTAAGTAATAGCAAGTAGGTAGGTAGGTAGGTATATGGTAGCCATTCTGAGAGAATATTTTCAGAACTTAAAATAAGGCAGTACCTAAGTATAGGATGAAATTAATTGTAAAATTGATTGATAACTGGACCTATACAACAACTATAGGTACATGCAGTAGGTAGGTACCTAGGTATAGGTAGATTTAATTTAGTTCTTCGAAATCTGCCCAAACTCCACTAGGTACTAGGGATCTCACTCATCGTACCTTATATATACCTACTGCAGATTCCTATAGAAATGAAACTGTCTTCAGGTCTTCTGTTTAAGTATGGGCATCCGGCATATCGTTGCTAATCGTAATGGTATAGAGCTCTATAGCTCTGTAACAGGTGTATCCGGAGCCAGATCGAGCAAGCGTGCGCGTCATTCCAAGGCCAAGGTTATGGGAATTCGGAAGCATGTAATCGCCCAAGTAAAATATCGAGAATAAATTGCTAATTTCTGTAGCTGCTGCTGCTATGAAGCTGGTGTGTATGTGTATAGTAGTTGTCAGTTGTACCTATAGTAAATAGTAAGCCTGTAGGTTCGGCAAATTCTACGTTACTATTCTACCTGCATGACACATGAGTAGGTTATATATATAGGACAAGCGATTAAGGTTCAAATCCTCACACGGCACACCTTCTACTCAGGGTCATATCAAGGAATTATGAAAACGTAATGTAACAGAAGTTATTTGCAAACAAAAAATTTCTGTCGCGTCAGGATTTAAATAACCTCCC
Source organism: Mesopsocus fuscifrons (assembly GCA_950004255.1). NCBI lineage: Eukaryota > Metazoa > Arthropoda > Insecta > Psocodea > Mesopsocidae > Mesopsocus > Mesopsocus fuscifrons. The sequence continues at coordinate 10,165,640 of OX465377.1, forward strand.
CCCCCCCCCCCCCCCCCCAAAAAAAACTGTTGTAATAGACCAATCTTTTACCAACGAAATGGCTTAGTACCTCTACACTGGAATTTGTAATTTGTAATCGATAAATAATTCTGGCCAACTACCTATACAACTTTCAATGAGACCTACTTAGCTATATAGGTGGCCTAATTCATACCTACTTACCTGATTCTCCCCGCGTCACGGGATATGTGATGATGTAATACGTTAGGTTGGTGCCATATGTGCTTTCCACAGTTGTGACCCCGCAAGTCCCCAACAACAGCAACTTTTTCTCTATAAGTCTATTTTGAATGCGATTGTTGCGCTGGGCATTTCAGTATATCGGCGTAATTTACATAGCCAGCACCTTATAGGTAGGTATAACTAGCTGCCTACTTAAAGAATTTACCTACCTATATCTGAAATGGGCAGTTAATTATTTCGCATGTGGGAAAAGTGTGGGTGCAGGTGAGCTTCGGAGGCTCGACTCCAGGTTCGATGTAAGCTGGTACAGGTACAATAATTAGCTTCTACAGTTAGTAGAAGGCGTAGGGGCGTTCCAGTCCTGCTTTGAAGATTGGCCGGGTGTGAGGTATGCGAAGCATGGCATCTCCCGATTCCCTCGTCGTTGTCGACTCAGTGTGGGTAGTTGCTAGGTTCACTATCGAGTCAAATTCATTGGCAAGTTCATTGTCATAGTGCCAGCTGACCGCTGGCCGCTTCAATCCACACATCGAAGCTACCACTCTGGTGAGTTAGAATAAAAATATTATTGGGTTCGGCAATGGTGTCGCACTTCACCTAGTCGCATTTATAAGGTAACATATCGGCGAAAAGATTCAAATCCGCCGTGTTGGCTGATAGCGAGAAAATAGGAATTATTATTAGCTCCCCATCTACCTACTTACCTCCGTATATAGGTACCTACTTAATACCTAGGTAGATATACTTCGTCAAGGGAATATGTCGTTTAAATTATTTGGTGTAAGTAGGTAAGGTACCTATTGGGTGAATTTTCAGTTACCTACATGACCGAACATACTTTCACTTAGGTATTTGTTTAGGTATACGTTTTTTCTGTACACTTCATGAGGAAAATATTGGATAGGTACCTATTTATAAATATTCTGAAATATAATTCCTAGCAGGCCCGTATCCAGAAAGCGGTCATGGGGGGGGGGGGGGGGTTTCGCCTATATTTTTTTGCTTCACGTTGGCATTACCATGTTAATTTTCCGCTCATGGGGGGGGGGGGGGTTTAACCCCCTAAACCCCCCCCCCCCCCCCCCCCCGTGGATATGGCTATGATTCCTAGGTATGTTTTTATAACGTCATAAATCACGATTATGTGGTCGCCCTTAAGAATCATAAATTGTGGGTCAGGATTCCCTGTGTTGGTTTGGATTCATGAATACAGACTGACTTCGCGATCCTCAGTAGGTGCTTCACTGCTTGACCGCTAACTTATTGGCGTCACTTATTCTGAACCGTTCCGTTAGGTATGTACCTATAGGTATTAAGGCATTAAGGGCTGGTACCTAATCCTGATATGTCCGATAGCTAGGTCTTTCCAACCAGGAGAGAAACTTAATAATAATACTTCGTCTCTTGCAATGTGTTAAATCTTATATGGGTGAAGCCAGACCTTAACATATTTAACTGGGAAAGTACCTATAATACCCATAGGTAGGCGGTATCCTAGGTACTTGTAGGTGCATGCATGGGTGCTTTATTTAGAACCGGAACCTTTGTTCTACACAGAGCCATGCTACTTTATTATGCATTGTCATTCTTATCAGGATTTGTGATGGTTAGTTTCTAGCTTTGATCTTGAATGACTCATCATTTGATAAGGGGTAATTTTTCACAGTTCCTATAGGTAACCTATTTCCCCGCTTGTGAATAAGGAACCCATGTAGAGTGATTAACCCCTTTTTACTTTCCCACAAGCCGCAAGAGTCACATTAAACCTAACAAATCACGTCAGAATTACGTCAGAAATCACGTACTGACCAAAAATGACTGCATGACTGAGGATTTCGTTAATACAGATGTTAGCTATACCTACCTGTGGCATGTGGCTATTAGGTATTTACTAACAAGGTGACTGCATATGCATCATGCATCAGAATCTATGCAGATAGTAGGTATTGTACCTACCTACTTTTATACGGCAACATCATAAAAACAAACCTTAAAAATTCTTCAAAATAACAGTATAAGTACTTACTTATCTACATATTTTGAAAAAACCTATACCTAGGTGCTTTACCTACAACATTTGCAAAAAGAAATAAATAAGGGTTCGACAATGGTCGCACTTGACTTTCTCGCAATTTTTATGGAAAATTTGATTTTCTTTTTACGTACCTAAATAATTGTCAGAATTTTAACTTTTTCTAAAAAGTATTTTGCCTCACAATGAGCGATACTTTTAGGCACCTGCATACCGAATTTCAAACATCCGTCAAACAGTGAAGTGTCGTTCGACGCGCAAAGTATATGTTTTCTATTTTGCATGTCACCGTCTTAAGGGCCACCATACATTCTCGACGAACTCCGCCAAAACCACTGTGCGAAAGTAAATATTCGACAAAAGTAATGTTTACATTTTAGTACCACCGGAGACTGGTAATTGCAATATCGTATCGGTTGTGTCTACTCTAAAAGCTAAACATAGTGTGCTATTTGAACGCGAAACGAACGAGTGAAAGTAGGACACTATGTTTAGCTTTTACAGGAGAAAAAGTAGAGAAATGGTGTTGCAATTACGAACTTCCGTAAGTGAAATAAAAATTGTCAACATGTAACATGGCGGCGGTAAATATTACAAACATTTATCAAGCTTTTCTACTAAATGTGACGATAAAATCATACTGTTTTAATCCGAAACGTTACAAAAAAATATTTCGCGTGAGGTAGTGTTGTGTTTTCGCGATCTGTCAAAAAAACATGTGGACTGGTAGTTGACTGTTTAAAATCGCTCCTGTGGGCTTATTACTCCATTTCATGCAAAAATACAACACTACCTCACGACAAAGAGTCTCAGGTTTACATCCCCCTATAAACACTTTTCACTCGCCCTGTAACTTCGGAGTAGGGCTTGAAGTACGTAGCATTGCGAACCAAATGGGTGTATTTCCCCTTAAATTTTAAGTAAATGAAAATCTATTGAAAATACCCTTGAAGCATCTATCTGAGACCACTTTCACCTATTTTCAAGAAAATCCGTCGATTAGTGTTGTTGCAAATGTGGTTTAACCAATCAAAAACGTGATTTCCATTTTTGGAAAATCTTTCCTACGATAATGCCAATATTAGCCCAAATTTTTGGCCCATCTCAAAAAGAATAAAAATGATCCTGTACCATCTATTTGGGAACACTATTGCGAAATTACAAGGATCTAACTTAATAACTGTAGTGCCAAATCCGTCTTGACCAATCAAAAACGAGATTCTAGTTTTTTTTCCTATTTTTGACTTTATTTTGCCTATATTGGCCGCAATTTTGAAATGATTGAATATTTCTTCGACAGACCTTTAAGTAATGTTATTAAGCACAAGTTTATGGATTTTTGTGAAATTCCGGCTAATACTGTTCATGGGGCCAAGGTTTTCACGTATGGGCCAATTTTGGCCCAAATTTTTGGCCCATCTCCAAAACAATAAAAATGATCCTGGAGCATCTATCTGGGAACACTACTTCAAAATTTGAAGGTTCTAACTTTATTACCGTACCGTGAAATGCATCTTGAGTAGACAAAAACACGATTTAGAATTTTTTTTGACAATTTTTTGACAATAGTGGGCGCAATTTTTGAGTAATCAAAATTAAATTAAAAATGTATCTCGGAACTGATTTTAGACATCTATATTCCAAATTTGAGCCAAATCGGTTGACTGGTGTGACCTGTAGCCGCGCTACAGACAAACGGACGGACGGACGGACGTACGTACGTACGTACGTCGGACGGACATGACCTAAAAACCATTTTTTTGGTATCTAGGACCTCTGAAACGCCTTTTGCAATGAAAATCTCAAAATCGAAATTTCGCACGATAACATAACTTTCTCAGCCCATGTATTACATACGGGCGAGAAAGTAAAAAAAATTAGTGCCAACACCATTTGATCAATGTGAGATATTCATTCCTATTATCTAGGTTACTCACGTGTGGGACCATTTCTTAGTGGTCCGTTTATTAACTCTGTGCTTTCTTTCCCCAAGGAAAGTGTGCGTAGTACATCGTGCCATGAGTGACCGGTGACCTCACAGGTTGCGTCAGAGACTTGGCCAGGCTGCCGTATCTGGAGACGTAGCGACGAGAAAAACGCAGCGTGCCAGAGCAGTGCGTGGTTCTCGCCCTTGTCAATAAACGATGCGTGGCGCAGTCGCCGCCTGCCTCCTTGCAGGTGTTGCACTTCTGCTACCACTTAACACTAGTGCAGGAGACGATGTCAGTAAACATGGGTGAGTCAAAGTAAGGTCTAACATACCAATCCTTCATCTTACCAAATTTTAAATATTTTACCTACCTACCAGGCACATGAAAATGAGAGGAAAATCCTGACTTTCTTAAGCTGCCCGTCCATTGGGTTGAGGCGCGCTGAAGAGCGCCAAAGCGGAGGTCCTCAGCCGGCCTCAGAAGCTTATATGGAATATCTTACCTTTCTGCGCCTCTCGCCTCGGAGCGCCTCTGCCCAATGGACGGGCAGCTTTATAGAGAAGTGAAGTATTAAATTATGTCTTACAGTTGGCAGTGGTCGTGGGTGTGCAAGGCGGGTAAGTGCGTGCGCTCAGACAGGCCTGCTACTTCTTCGGACGCAACTGTGGGAAGTTCCCAAGCCATCTGTAAGCTCACGTGCGGCAAATACGGCGCAATGTGGCCTCGTCCGACCGGTACGTAAACAGCCTGCCTTCACACTACAGAGTGGGTACGTCACTCAATAAATCTAAAAAAAATAATAATAAGAAGTTGTGCGCCGAACATACCATAGCAGGGAACTGTTTAGAAATATACCTACCAACCGAGAGGTAAGGTGGGGGACTATCTAACTGCACTTTTACAGAACAAAATCACTTATCTAGGAATCGGGTCAGTTAAGAATGTAAAATAAGATGGTTTGGAATTGTCACCAATAGCATAAAAAACTGGTTTCAGGGCAAACCAGCCTTGGGCACCAGGTGATAGCGTTCCACCCCAGTCGAGTGAAGGTGGAGGTGGCGGAGGTAGGGGCGCGGGCAGCCCGTGACTTTGTGCAGCGCGTGGGTAAGCTTTGGCAGGGCGAGCTGTACGCTGAGTGCGGTCCGGAGTGTTCCCTGGTGCCTGAGACCCAAGTCACCGTCTACATCGCAGCCTCGTCCGCTGATCAACGGCTTGACTGGGCCACTGACGAGAGCTACACACTTGATATTACTACCAAAGGTGTGGAAAAAAAAACTCCGTGGTGTTATAGCCCAAGGGGAACACAGGGTCCTCCTGCCTTTGATCTCTGCTCATAGAAGGGTGATTTCGTCAGAATCACTCCCGAATGAAGAGTTTTCCCCGGCCGATGAAAGTCAGGTTCCCATCAAGGCGGGGTAGGTCCAAGGTGTCACCAGAAAAATCTCGGGAAGTCGGTACTAGAAAACACGAGTCAGTGCCTGGCCTTGCCCTGCCACAGATCATCCCGGCCGTCGATTCTTGGTTCTCATCTCAAAAAGGTGCTCAGCAATGAAATTAGACCCGCCACGCATGACTTCGCCTCCTGATGTTTGCAAATTGCATCATCAAATTTTTTATTATACCTTTTTGTCGTTAAGGGAGATGTGATCATTTACTTTTCAGACAACCAAGTTGTGGTAAAGATTCGAGCGAAAACCGTATATGGAGCCCGGCACGGTGTGGAGAGCCTCGGGCAGTTGGTCACAGGGTTCACGGCTGCCGCTGGTGCGCGGGGTGGACGTCGCGTTCTTGTGATGGTGACGCAAGCTCACGTGGCTGACGCGCCAGCATTCGCGCACCGAGGTCTTCTTCTCGACACCGCGAGAAATTACCTTCCGCTATCTGCAATCATGCGGACCATCGATGGAATGGCCCACGTTAAGCTCAATGTCCTGCACTGGCATGCTACCGACTCACAGAGCTTCCCACTGCACACTCCGAGAGTCCCTCAACTCGCACTGTATGTTAGGCAGTATACCTGGATAAAAATCCAACAATTTTTCTAGGTGATGTGTCAGAAAAATGTAAACAAATTGTTTTGAATCTTTGTGAATAGGTAAACGTGAGAGAGAGTTAAGTTACATAAAAAGATATGTTACGGATACCTAAAGAATAACTATGCTGGTAGGTGTGAAAAAGGTGTGAATCAAGAGACATAGCCGTATCCACGGGGGGGGGGGGGGGGGGGGGGTTAGGGGGTTAAACCCCCCCCTCCCCCCATGAGCGGAAAATTAACATGGTAATGCCAATGTGAAGCCAAAACATATAGGCGAAACCCCCCCCATGACCGCTTTCTGGATACGGGCCTGTCAAGAGATATAAATAATATCCTTCTGGTTTCAGTTATGGGGCATATTCTTCGGAAAAAGTCTACTCCGCTCACGACATAGCACAACTTATTGAATATGCAAGACTCCGGGGAGTTCGTGTTATAATCGAAATTGATGCCCCTGCACACTCCGGTACGGTTTCATTAGATAATGATTTGAGGAAAGAGTATATACCTGATCCACGGCTTGTGCATTTGATGGGGTGTCTAAGGTGAAATACCAGTGTGTCTATGTATGGGCTAAATTGAAAGGGTCAACTAGCTTAGCCCAGAATTTCAAATTATCATTCGCGTAGGTCTGCCTTGAGTCAGTCTTGTCTTGTTGGCGAAATCTCTATTCTAATAATCCTTTGACTTTTTGTGCGACTAACTTTGTCGGAGACTTCTTCTCAAAAGCTGTTGGTCGTTGACAGGAAACGGTTGGCAGTGGGGAGAAGCCGCTGGCCTGGGGAAGCTCGCAGTGTGCGTGAATGCGCAGCCATGGCGTAGCTTCTGCATACAGCCACCGTGTGGCCAACTCAACCCAGCCAACCCTAACGTGTACGCTGTGCTGCGAGACCTCTACCGTGACTTGATCCAGCTCATACCACCTGGCGAGGCATTTCACATGGGCGGCGATGAGGTCTCTTTTATTTCTGTTCACAGTAGCTTAGTCAGGATGAAAACGTGGATCAGTTGCACAAATACTTTAGTTTTGTAAAAATTACTTCTTCTTTCGAAGAAACGGAAGTATTGTAATCATCTAGTCCGCGGAATATTAAAAAAAATATATTATATTAGGCTCTAGCTACCAGGCCAAATCGCCTTTTTGTATATTTTATATTTGTTAAAGACTTATGATGGATTTCACCACTTCTTAAAGTGGTGTCTCCAAACGAGCAGATTTATCTATCAAATTTATCTTATAGCTTGTGTAACATTTAATTTTGGGGGGAATATTTATAATGAAATTGTAGTAGATACCTCAACTCCCCTCATTCTGCAATAATTCCTTTTCATTGAATATATAGGTATTCCTCGCTTGCTGGAACAGTAGCCAAGAAGTGGTCTCGTATTTGGAGCAGAAGGGACAGGGTCGCTCCGAGGCGGATTTTCTGCAGCTCTGGGCTGACTATCAGGCTACTGCGCTCCAAGTGTTCGATGAGGTCAACCCTGTCGCCAAGGTGCCGATCATCCTGTGGTCATCTCACCTCACTCAGCCTGAGCTCATTGACAACTTTCTCGATAAAAACCGGTATGGATTTCCAACTAAGGTTTGGAGTCAAATGGGTGCGACTGTACACGTGTAAAGATATCTTATGTTATATTTGTTATATATACGTAGGCATATAACAGAGGTAGTATAGTACAGTACAATAATACAGTAAGGTAAGTAGTTTAGGTTAAAAGCGCACGGAAATGTGCACATACATTTTTTTTTACCCCACTCCGGCACCCCTGTACTCCATATATCTACTGACCGGAGGAGCCACAACCGGTGTGGCGTAGTAGAGCGGATTCTGTAACGGACACAGCCATTATATTTTATTAGCTAACGGCGACGACGGAAAGCGAGGTGAGGGCTGAATGTTTAACAAAATGACACCGAAGGAGGAGAAAATTTGTTACCTTCAAGCTTCTGTCAGGACAGGTATTTCGCTTTAACGTCAACTTTTTGTTTACAGGTACGTGATCGAAACTTGGGTGGAAGCGAACCAGTCACTACCGGAGAGGCTACTGGAGAAGGGTTACCGCCTTATTCTAGCAACGAAAGACACATGGTATTTGGATCATGGATTTTGGGGGACAACTAAATATCACAGTTGGCGTGTAGCCTACGACAACAAGATTCCGCGGGTGGCAGGAGTGCTGGGTGGGGAGACGGCCATGTGGGCAGAGCTAGTGGATGATCATTCGCTGGATGCGAAGGTGTGGCCGCGGGCTGCGGCGGTGGCTGAGCGGCTGTGGAGCAACCCCGTCACGGGCAGCTTATCAGCCGAACCGCGGCTCCAACAGCTGCGTTATAGACTTATTCGGCGGGGACTCAAGCCTGACGCAATCTCTCCTGAGTACTGCACTCAGAATGAGCAGCAGTGCTTCTGATGCAACTTCTGTTGTGTCACATTGTCGTCGTGCACTTTTAAGGCGCTTTTGGTTCCTAGTTTTGACTGAGTGCTAAATTTCCTTTGATTCGGACTGAAGCGTGAATATTCCAAGTATCGTGCTATCATTTTTATTTTATAAAATTAAACCCAGAAACTTCTTTTTTTTTGTTCGGATATAATAAATCTTTAACTATTGTATAGGTAAGTAGGTAGTTTCCAGTTTATTTTTATGGAAAGAATGAAAAAAATGAGTAAAACAAATGACTCGACAGAGTAAACTATTTATTTCACTGTTATCAGTTTTGGATGTTGGCGCCCACGATGGGGCGTAACACCATAGATATAGAGGTGAAGAGGGGTTGGCTACAGTATTATCACAGAACTAGATTTATGGACTTTCATACCTACCAACCAATCATGACCTAAATTTTGACCAGACGGCAAGTAGGTAGGTGTGCTCTCAGCTGGGAAACAGTAAATGAACTGTCTGGATCAGCGGCTATCTGACCATACTAAGGAATCAAATGGAAGTGGAAAAATAATGCCAATATATTATCTCTTAAAATGATGGAACAGAGAAGAGAAATCAAGTGTAACAACAATAATTAAAGTCAGATATCGGACATTGTTTTGATTGGCTACTTCCATCATCACTAATTACCCACTAGCCTCAATACTAACTATGTCGGAACAACTTATATTGATCATTCTGTGATTTTTACGAACTAAGTTAAACAATCGTCAACAATGATGTGGTAATGGTACCTAATAACAAACACAGGTATACTCCAAGTCAGGCTAGGAGCATACCGATTTCTCATAATTTCTTGAAGATTTTCAGTTGACGCCGATCCGGATTTGGGTTCCATATCCTACCGTACGCTAAAAATGCCAATCCGACCCTGAGCAGATATTTCCCTCATCAAGAAGAAGTTTTGATCAGCCCTAGATTTGCAAGAAATTATGAGAAATCGGTATGCTCCCAGCCTGACTTGGAGTATAGCAAAAAAATATGGGTGCATTTTATCTGCAAGGAAACGTAAATCATTTCCAAATTCCAAACAGTCAAAGGAAAATGACATAGTAGGAGTTGTGATTCAACTGTGAACGGATGCAAGTCGAGACCCCTCGATCTTGCATCTTCTGGACCCTGAACTTGGAAAACTTTGAACACAAATTTCAACGAATGGACCCTGCAACTATAAGGTAAGGTATTTCAACGTATGACGTATGTCATTTCACTTTTACTTTCGAACGGCTCCTTTTGATAACACAATGGCCACGGTGTTAAACAGAAGTGACTGTACAGAGTAGGGCTGCAGCAGATAAAGATTCTTCGAAAGGCCGGATACCGGATAATAGGTATTTTAGGAATTGGCTGGATATCCAGACTACATGTTACTTTCTGAACCTTGGTAAAAGTAATGTTTCTATTGTAGAGAAATAATTTTTTAAAAATTGCATAGGCTGACACAGCTGTTTTATTCAATATAGGTTTGAATGTGTTAAAATGCAGTTCAGTTTAACTAAGGATTGAAGCAAATGAGATTTAAAATAATACCTACTGCCTTTTTCATCTTTTGACAAAGATGTTAGAGGATACGGAGCCAACATGTGGTACCTAGGTATATCCGGCTGGATTCTAAAATAATGTCCGACCATCGGATATCCACTGCAACTGAGCCCATTAGATACCTAAACCTCAGCACAAAACCTCCCAAAATGTATGCATTTACAGTTTTGCTAGGCTAGCAAACAAGCGCTAATCACGGAACAGAAAGTAATCTATATATAAAAACTAATTAAAATATTTCCATCTCGTAATAAAAAGCTTAGGGATTAAAGTAATGTTTAAATTTAAAGGGTCAGCACAGCCAAGTTTAAGTCTCGGCTTAACTGAGTGGGTGGGAAAGTCACGAGAGAAAAATCACTCTTTTGCGGCTCCTCTTACGACCAAAAAAAATTGCTCAGTGACGTCTGAAAATAATTCATATGGATCAACAAATAGCTAAGAAAAGAGGATATATCTCCTAATGAGGCTGCTAGAAGTTGTACCGATTTTTCTCAGTTCTTTGCGACGTTCTGTAAATAAGATAATCTTCAAACCTCAGAAGGTTAACTGAAATACAAACAGACACACGATATTTGCTTCGGTAGGGAGAGCATTGGCAAAAGAGTAGCTTCTCTCTCCCTCTCTCTCTCGATGGCTTTCTAATCCCCTTCTCCTCAGAACCAGTAACTTATGTAAAGCTTGCTTGAACTGACCCGTAAGCCCGATTCCTCCAGTCAAGTTAAGGCGAAATCCAAAGTAAATCACGATTCTTACTTTAACCCAATGGTGGGAATGAGCCTTAACAGAAGATTTCGTTTTAGTCACCAACTGTAGATATTTTCTTCTTTCAATTTCTCGCTGATAAAAGCTTTTAGGTATATGTATTTTGTTATCAACATATCATTTAATCACACTCGAAGGATTTTGAAGCGGTAACGCAACAGCAGGTAATCTAAATTTTTCCAACCAAGGAAAAAATTAAAAATAGTTCGCCGTTAATCTTATGGATGGTAGAAATACACAATACACCATCAGTCGAAGCCAAACCTAAACAGATTTAAGAATTTTTCGGCTACTTCAACAAAAGCAGGTAGTTCAAATACTTGCCGTACATTCGGAGTGCAAGTATAATTTAAGAATGGTGTAAAGGTAACAAAAAATACCGTTTGGAAGCTAATATGAGTGAGAAATATGAGAGAAGTCGTAATCCAATATGGTGAATGACACCTCCTATAACATTGTACCTAATATAAAATGGGCAATAAAATGTGTAAATAATTCCAAGTGCAACAATAAGAAACAAATAAAAAAAACATGAGGTTTCCCATCATCCAACCTTACCGCCAGCGACCGATCTTGGCAAGGTTTTCTGCACAGAGAGTTGCTTCGCACTATCTTATTATAACTCATCAAAATCTGGAGAAGAAATACTAATCATGAGGAAATAACTGAAGAAACTCACCTTAGATCCTTTAGTTATTTTCTGTATCATAACATTGATATTCTCCTCCGATTTTTACGGTTGTACTTCTCTTTTTAAAGGTTTCTCCATTGTTTAAAATATGTTTACACATGCAAGTCAAACTGTCAGCGACAAATGGGAATGGGTATCCGTAACTTGTCAAGTTGTAGTTCACTGTGGATGGATCCATAACCTAAACCCATAGTTGACATGATTGACAACAAATGGCTGGCGATGCGGCTTGCATATGGTAAAAAAGGTGCAACTATACGACAAACCTTGCGAGAAGTGAGTGTCTGTTATGCATTGGGAAGGAGTTCTCCGGAGGCCAGGAACTCTGCCGCTGCCGCCAAACACTCGGCGTTGGTCCAAGCCTGGAGCAGGGCGGCACATTCTCTATCCAGCGCCTCCAGCAAGCTCTCTTTTCCGCCACCCGTCAACAACTCTTTAGCGGTCCTTAGTGCCTAGAAAGAAAGTGAGGATAAGAATATTTCATTCGCTGAGCTATTAAAGCGGTTCCAGCAGCCAGCCTGAAAGGAAGGCCGTCCATCTAGCAGCACCGCCGTTTTCGATAGCATGGGATACGATAGGGAACGCAGTACAGCAGTGCGCATGCACCGCCCCAGCCGCTCGAGCTCTCTATCTTACCCCATGCTGTCGAAGACGATGTCGCGGCGCGGCGCGGCTAGATGGACGACCTCCAAAAGTTGGCTACGTTGTGAAAATCACACGAGTAATTCCGGACAAATGTTTTATTGACAAAAATCACAACAGAGCCAGCTTGGTTCTGAACTTAGAAGAACATACTTATTATATTTCAGAACATACAAATCTCCAACAATCTCTCTTCAAAAAATGGTCGAAAAAAACATAAACAAACAGTTCTGAATCTACAGTGTTTAATCCCAAATTAATTTCTGACTTTCTGGCATATGGTATTTCATGCAATATTTTTTTACTTTTCTATTTGTAAGTTTTCATTAATGGCCATCCTAGGGAGGATGCTCTTTAAAGAACACTATTTTCACCTGCTGGGTTGAGGGACAGAAGTGAAAGCAGGCTGTATAAGATATTGGACATAGCCTAATTGGTACAGTTCGCACAACAGGAATAGCAGAAACTATACATGGAGATACGGAAGAGGGAGAAGAACTATCTGACTCGCCCCCGCAACGTGCAAGGTCAGCCTCAGTCACCCAGTAGCCACGTTAGCCACACTGCGCATACATACATCATGCGCTCATATTGCTATCGTGTCCGACTGCACAACGTAGTCCTCGCTGCTGTCTGCCTGCAAACCGCTGTCTCAGCAACCCTCCTTGCCTCTCAGGCCAGGGATCAGGGACAGGTTTCCTTTGTTTATCCGAAAGATGTGAGTACCTATTCCTACTCTGTTTGCCTACGAAAGTGTACGAAGGTTGCTATCGGGGATTTGAGGCTATGTAGTTGCTATCGTAGTGATAAGCTGGCCAAGATGGCACGACTGTAAATAAGCAGTAGCATTTAGGAATATTGGGGCTTCCAGGTACACAGCGAGAGGGATCTAAGTGAGTGCCCGAAACATACGGCATGCAGCGTGCTTTACCGAAGGTTCTGGCTGCCGCCACTAGTGGAGCGCCTCTGTCGCTGCCCACCACCCGGGGAGTGTGGATGGAGTTGGACCTCAGCTGAAGAGAACCATACCATGGCACTGGACAATCGAGCGCAACTCAAGGTATAACATCACTTTCATTTAAACCCTAGGCAGTGGGCAGTGGTACACGTACCTCCTGCCACTGGCTAGTGTTGAACCTAATGCGACCAAGTCGAAACATCCAGCCACAGAACAGTAATGTCTACATGCACAACGTCTGCCAAGCGTATGGCTTAAACTCACTTTGCTGACCAAAACTAAAGCATTTCATAAAGTTCAAGATCCCCTCCCACATGCAGAAAAATAATTCACCTCAGGCTGAAGTTGATAGGCTTCTGAAACTTGCAATGCCCCCAGTAAAGAAATTTCAAAGCTTACTGCGAACTGTTTTGCATTTTCAGTTTTGCACTAGCCTGAGAACACTAAGTGATTGTACACCTACACAGCCAGCACTGATGCTGAACGCGAACACACTTCACCACACCACGAGTAGGCCTGTCCGCTCTCGAACAGGCACAATGAAATCTCATCGAGTGTCGGACCCTCACGCAGTCACCGCTCTATGCTACTGCTCTGAACCCCACCACTGGGAGCCCACTCCCGACCCCAACTCCACCTATCGATGCACGCAGGTATTCAAAAAGAGTCCAAAGAGATCAGACGCCTTCAAATGCTGAGAAGACAAAGTGCCTCAGAGTTTTTGCATTGAACACGTGGCCCGTTCTCTCTTCTGAGAGGGTTCATTCGACCACATAATACTTAGCATTTTTGGAACGGATAACGGATGTTGCCTACCCTAGTTGAAGGTCCCATATCTTTATTTATTTTTTTCTAGTTTTCCACGTGAAAATGACTTACTACGTTTCAAATAAAAGCTGTCCAGCAAGAAATATAAACCTTGTACCATGTGTAGCGAGTAACAGCACCTTCGCATTTTGCAGTTAAAAACATGCGTGGAATCAGAGGTCTGTGGCTTTGTAAGGACGGATGTGTACAGTACGTCTTACCAATGCTCCTGCCCAATCGGACAACAATGTGTCACGCAGGACAAACGCACTCACTTCCACCAACTCCTCCTCTACTCTGGCCCGGTCTATACCGCTCTGTGCACCCGCATCAGTGCCTGACAACCAGAAAGGAGCAAGGTGTACGCAGGAGCCACATCGCTCTTCCAACAGAAAGAAAGAGAAAAGCGCAAACACCCGAAACGTTCTCCCCATCAGTACGTAGGTTGTATATCAGTCACCAGTACACAGGTTGACAAACGTGTTATTTTAGACAAACGGTAACCGAGTGCAAACTGGTATGCGAAAACTGTGCTAAAAAAACCATTTAAAAAGGAGCAGTACCGAATCTGCAATTTTGACTCTCTATTCTAGAAGAGAAATTAGGTGAACTCGCTCCTCGAAGTCAGCGTTACCACCAAAACGCAAAACCAATACTTTTTTTATTTTTTCCCGCATGATAAGTACGACAATCGGCTTTAATTTTAGGTTGGACAAACAGAAGGTCGTTTCCTATAAACTGTGGTGTTTGTTATCATCTTTCGTATCTCCTCTGATCTAATGCTGCTCTCTCGCCTCGCCTGTGTCCAAGACACCTATTACAGGTTTTGCCCATCCCCATACATTGTTTCAAAAAATACCTATCGTACTTCAGATGGGAGGTCTCTTCTGTGCATTTGCAACTAAAATATTTCACATATTCCGGTGTTATTATGTTTCTTACGATATGAGGGGGGGTCTGCTCTATCCCTTTTCGTTGCGACCATCAATCCTAAATCGGCTAGCAGGTCGAAGCGTGACACCAAAATTTGATGTTTAACACAACCATGGAAAAATGTTGTGGTTATGTCAATGGCGGGAGAGTTCATTATGGCTTTCAAATAGTACTACGTATTGTGTGAAGCCTGAATCAATCTTGCGAAAAGTAAACTATGAACTGACCTGTTCGGACTGAAGGGTAATAACCTCTGCAACACGGGCCAGCTCGGTGGGGAATGCTTTTGCTGGAACAGTCTGCGACACAAGGCCCAGTCGCAGCGCGTCAGCCGCCGATAGCTTGCTGCACTTGTAAACCAGCTCACTCACCTGCAGAAAACAATATAGAACCTAGAACAGGCGATCTATCTTCATGTATATATTTTATACATTTTGTTCATCTTATCCCCCCTAAAAGTATAAAACGCCTTGTTTTCCAGTAAAACCACTCACCTTAAAAATTAAAAATTAAAAAAATCGCAGGAAACCGAGTACTGCGAAATGAATATTCTGAATTACGACGAAATTTTTCTCGTTATATGGGTACAAATACCAACTGTTATCTTAATAACACAAAGTGTTTCCGACAATGTACTTACGGAGTTACAAATAGATGTGAGTTTGGACCTAAGGTTCTACCACAGATACCTAGCTAGATGTTCGCCTTTGGCCATTCCTTTCACTCTAAAAAATTTACTCTATGACTTTGGTTAACGCTTATTTTATCCACCACGGGCCTGAAAACAATTAGTACGAAACAACGATCAACTGAGAAAAGCTGGTACCAAAAGGTCGTAAAATTTTTGAAGTTGATTTGATCCCCATAACTTACCAGAGCATTGCCGATGCGGGGGAATGTGAAAGAAGCGGCAGCTTCGAGCCCTTGACCGAGTCGCGTATAAGGGGTGGAGAAGGAGGCTGCCTCGCTGGCCACCACCACGTCGCACAGGGGCAGCAGAGCAACCCCCATCCCAACAGCTGCACCCTGCACCCCTGCCAACACTGGCTTCGACAGTGTGGCCAGTGTTGTCACCAGAGCCCTGACATAGAATTGATATTGTTAGTAAAATAATATAAAATAAACCGAAAAGCCATGAAGCTCACCAGCTACCCCAAAGAATCGAGATTAGTGATATGCTAGGCTTACGAACCTCAGAGCCACTTTCCGCTAACGTCGTAGAACGACCCAGTCGTTTGGAAACGTCAGTCCATCAGTGGTTGCATCGGCTCTCTTTAAACTTGATACATAACTTGAGGCTATCAAGCCATCACCACCAATTCTGAACTTACGAAACAGGATGCTAATTTTGTTTCGAAGGTCTACAATATAATTGCTTAAGTTGAATGTGACATTCCGGTAGTGTTCAAGGGAAAACCGCACAGGCCAGATTCGAACCCTGGTAGTGAAACACAATCCCCTAGGTAGGAACACCACTTCAGTACCTTGCCATGTCTTGGCACAAATGTGAGGTTGGTACTTGGAAGACCTACTTGATCGCAGTGACAAGCGGGCCGATGTCAGAACCAGGCGCCAAAAGGGCGAGATCAATCCCTTGACAGAAGACCGCACCCTCCGAAGTAAGAAGGATAGCTTTACAGGCAGGGTTTGCAGCTGCCGATTCAAGCGCCTTTTGAAGCTTCACCATAACCTAAAATTTGTTTAAGGGTCCGCTATACCTGACGATGCATTTTTTGCCGCCCATAAGATTAACATTGCGAGCGGCGATTCATTTTCAAGGTTTACCCTTGGTTGGAAAGACACAAAAGTTTGGCTGTACTTAGCCCTAACAATGTTCTAGGTCGTGATCGAAGCAGATTACCCAATTTTTTACTGGTTTTCGAGATACAGCACTTTTCTTGAGGTATGCGATGCTAGCATTTGCAGAACAGTTGCAATAAAAGAAACCAGTGAGAAATTGGGAAATCTGCTTCGATCGCGACCTACAACATTGTTAGGGCTAGGTACAGGCAAAATTTTGTGTCTTTCCAACCAAGGGTAAACCTTGAAAATGAATCGCCACTCGCAATGTTAATCTTATGGGCGGCAAAAAATGCATCGTCAGGTATAGCGTCCTCTTAAGATTAAATCTAAAACCATAAATGGCAGCAGGTTTTTAATAGCACTTTCCAAAGCGAACTGTCGAATATTTTTGTAGCAACTAATGTCGCTTTTTAGCATCAGAAACATGTCAACTATGTTAGGATCGAGTGACTTTTTGACATTTCGTATTTTTATGAAAAAAATCACTCAGGGTGCGTCCCACCATACTCGGTTAAGAGAAAATCTGTGTTTTTCTCAGAATGATTTTTCTATCTTTTTCTATCTTTTTTTTTTTATAGGAAACTGTTGTTATTTCAATGTTCTGAAATATAATGTATTTTTAACGTCAGAACCCAGCTGGCTAAATTCTGATTCTCCGATCGAGTAATTTTTGACAATTATTTTTGACGTAAAACCACAACACAGCGGTTAAAAAGACAAATTATACTTCAGAACATATCCAACAGTTTCCTCAAGAAATGGGAAGATACACAAACAATATCTAAATGAGGATAAGATCGGAATAACAGCTAGACATTCCGGTTTTCCTTCAGAGTAAACACGAGCTAATTAGCACTCTTTACCTCGACTGTGAATCCATTTTGAATGCTCGGATGTGGGGAAGATAAAGAAATTTCAACAAGGTGTCCTCGACAGGTGACGTGCAGATCATCAGTGGTTTGCTTCTGTGATAAATGAACCACCTAGAAAATATTTTGCAAGCATATGAACATATGAGTGTGGAGAAATGAGGATGATCAATTACTAAAATACTTAATTCTCCATTGTTAAGTGTCACTGAAGATTACCTTGACCGCCTTAGGAAGGATATGAGGCATAATTTCCTCCGACTCTTCAACAGGAGGAACTGCTGGGCTGGACTGAGGCGATGCTAGCGAAGGGGTCACACCTGAATCAGGCTCTGCCTTTATCTTAGGGTCGGATACTAACCGCGACCCTTCGCTCTTCTTTCCTTTCTTTGGAGTGAGCGATTCAGCGACATACACTGAAAACTTAGTCGAAACCTTGCGAGGTCGCGAAGACTTGCGAGGTGCCGAAGATTGGGGTCCAGAGTGTGCCGGGCTTGCTCCACCAATACGCTCCGGGCTAGCGTCAAGACCGGCGATTTCAGATGCAGACCGTCGAAGTCCTTCACTCCCATCGAATGATTCACTTGAGGAGTGCCGGTACAAAATCCGGGAAGCTTCAGCGGGCTTTGGCTTTTTACGACCTCTACCAGGAGCAGGTCCACCAGGTGAAATGGTCGGCGCTGCAGGCGGGAACAGCGGCTCCACAGGGGCTGTTTCTGTTGGTTCATCACTAGTCACGGCTAGCCGCTTCCCCCGTAAACTCTTTTCAGACGCTCCACTAAGACGCAGTACAGCGTTTTCGACGAACTTCGTCTGCTGCTGAAGACCCTTTTTAGTTTTCTTGAAGACACGGGGAGGCTGGCCATCGAGAGGAGCATCCTTTTGAGCAGCATCATAAAGCATTCGGATCGCTCCTTCATCTCCCAAAAGTTGACGCAATTCGCGAGCGCGCTTTTTCTGGGGGTTTATCTTTTTTATTTTCTTGACAGTCTTTTGTTCCTTTGGCGCTTCATCTTCAACCCCCTGGTACAAATGCCTGTTCACAATGGCAATTGTCTCCAATCCAGTTTGAACTTCACTCTTTGCATCAGAAGGCCGTGGTTTTGGGGTATAAGTTTTGATAATTGCACTTGGGTTTGCTTCGATAACTTCCGACTCCCCGTCTAGTTGAGAACCTGGCTGATAGCAGGGTCGCCTTTTTCGTTTTCCGGTGAGCACAGGGGTTGAGGCCAAGGCACGCTCTAGGTCCACAGCAGCTACGCTTGTTGGGGTTTTTCCCTTTCGCCTCCGCGGTCTCTCACTGAATTCTTTCGCCAACTGTTCTAATGCCAGTTTTCGGGCAAGAGCTCGGGCCTCAATTTCCTGCTTCCTTTTAGCCTGTATCGCTTCCTTATCTATTGGCATATACTTGACTCCGGGCTTCCTGCCCGCTTTTCTCATCGGAGTAGGAACAACTGGAAGACCATTACTTCCTCTTTCAATGGACAGGTCAAGCTCACGGCCAATATCAAGATCATTTCCGGCTTTTTCTGGAGAGCTTGCGAGGTCTCCACGCCAATTTCCTACCTGATCAGCCTCCAAAATCTCGATGATTTCTTCACGTTTCGCATCAGATAAAGGATCCTTTACGACCGCGTCGTCGTCCTCCACTGCTAAGGGGCCTTGAGAGCTGTGTTTCGCTAATTCCATCGCGAGTATTAGGTCTTTCTTTGGCAGCATCGCTTTTAGAGGAGCTGGCTTGCTCTTAGTAAGTTCCTTGACAGCCTCTTCTCGAGTCATATGTCTATACCCAGCGAGGAATTGTCTTCGGGGCGTGCATTTCGGAGCGACAGAAACACCATTTTGTGCAGCCCTATTACTGTTTACCAGTGCGGCAGTAGTAGCTGGAACTCCAGGCTCGGTGCCTTTCTCAATGATCTGCTCACTTTCTTGGTTTCCTGCCTGAAAGCCATCAACTTGAAATGTGTGGACAAGCTCCACATCCATTGGTTGGGGGGTTTCTTCAACTGCATTATCGTGCAGGATCTCGTCACTAGCTTCGCCAACGGCACTTTCATATGCGACTTCTTCACTGGTCACTTCGTCTTGGCCAACTGATGCAGCGGGGGTGTTACTGCCATCCATATCCCAGTCCTCAAGTAGCACGCTCTTAAAATTTTGACTACGACCTTCGCCTCGAATCACGAGTACTGACCTCGACTCTTCAGCAAAAGTCTCTTCTACCAGTGATGGTTCATCTTCTGTTTTTTCATGATCATTCCCTTCACACTTTACCTGTTCAATTTTCGCATCCATGTCATCATCTAAATGTTCAATCTCACTTTCTTCCTTACTGATGTCATTTATATCATCTCCACCATCGAGAACATGATCAGATACTTCACTGGTCACTGTTTCTGTTAAATCATTCGACGTGTCCTCGCGGTCTGGAACAACACTCTCGTCTTCTTTGTCTGAACTGCGCAGCTCTTCATCACCTTCTAAATCTTTCGAAGGTACGATTTCTGCAGTTACTTTCTCCACACTAATAACATCTTGAATTACTTCTGCAGTCTTATTTTCATATAAATCATTCGAAGGTTCATACTGGGAATTCACATAATTTGCGGGAACATTTCCTGAGTCCTCCGATTCAGACTCAGCCTCTGAACAGTCGACAACCAACTTCCCATTTGAAAACTCTTCAGCATCCAGCGACTGTGAAGACATTTCATCAATACCCGCTACTGATTCTTCCGTACTGATATGGGTGTCAGCCTCTGCAAACTGGCTTTCGTCGTGTGCCTCTTCAACACTGCCTTCACTTGGCATCTCAGCAAAATGGCTTTCAGATGGAGTCTCTAAAGAAGGACCTTCGGCATCCAAACCAACGCCAGTTTTACACTCAGGTTCTCCCTCGGGAGTTTCATATACAGCTTCATTTGAGTCGCTCGGCCATTGGTCTTCACTAGGGTCAGTATCCTCGTAATTGTAAACAAGAGGTTTCCTAGCATTAATCATAATCGCCTCAGGGCTAGGGTCGCATTCTACACCATTAGCTTCCACATCGTTGTCCAACTGAGCCGAGACAACTTGTGATGCGTTATCGCCTCCAGTCTCTGCCTCACTGTCCATTGTGCCAAGTCACAAATCTAAAACAGGAAGTTAAAACTGAATGGACGAATGACTGAGCCCACACTGCAAGCTCAGAATTGTTCAACACCTATATTGACTAATTCTCAGCTTTCACCCAAGCTATCCTTAGACGGATCTGCGATACGTTACTGCCTCCGAAGTATCGGCAGAAGTAATCACTTTTAGAAAGGTCCCAACCTAGGTAATTTTATTGTTCACGCGTAGAAGATAAGAATTCTTGAGCAATATCTAGTGGTAGGGTAAGTACCTAGATACCTTACCCCAGGTATCTTTCTATACTGAAACTAAACAACCCCTCGCGCTTTTGCTTTCCAGTTTTTGTTCATCAATTTAAGATGCGTACAGCCTACTATCTTTTCCACGCCTATACCAAAATAATCTATCCAAATAATTCTATCCAAACATCAGTAAATACAATCGACAAGAGATAATGCATTGGCGAACAAGTTAGGACGAACAGAATAAATTATTATTGGTTTTAGTAACAAGTAAGTTATTTTATACACTAAAACCTAATATAATGAAACAGAGAACACAGTGTTTACGTACCTAAATTAAAAATTTGTACCGAGAAATCATGGACACACACCACAACACCAACGCCGGCCATGTAAAATCGTGGCAAGAGTACCAACTTTCCAACTTCGAATCTCCCCTTTGTCTTTTGTGAGGGCCCCTTGAGGGCCCTAAAAGTGCTGTTGACATGTTGCCTGCACTGTTGTTTATAAATCACCACTATTTTTATGCCGTGTAATCAGTTAAATTTATAATCATTTTTTATTTTATCTTGGTCTTGTATTTTATCGCAGTTGCTTCCCGTCATCTATTGAGTACACTAGGTAAGGTTTCCGCTTCCTTTGCATGGTGTTGTATATGGGAAGGTTGGTGTTGCCATAAGAGTTCCTAATAGACATTTGAGGTTGCTGATTGTCACTGCAGCTGTAGAATCCCCAAGTTACACTAATCCTGATCCTGTTTTAGACCAAGAAAATATGGCATCAGTAAAAGAATTTACTGTTGAAGTAAGCAATAAACTAGCCGTGATAACCCTTAATAGACCGGAAAAGAAAAATGCCTTGAACGCGGCAATGTACGACGGCTTAACGGTAGCCCTGAATGAACTCTCGGACCGCGAAGACGTTTCAATCACGGTTCTGACAGGGGCTGGCGAATTCTACAGCAGCGGGAACGACTTGTCCGCCGCTCTTATGACGGACATGGCCATCGAAACTGCTATAGATCAAGCATGCTCGAGAGTGAGGTGAGAAAATGGTGTGTCTTGTACCTACCGCAGGTAGGTAGGTAGGTAGGTACCTATGTTCAAAATCAAAAATCGCATTTTCCCCAAGTTCCTGTTTTAGCACCACTTGCGCGAAGGGAGCAGTCAATAAAAAAAATTCTGAATGACACTCCAGTTTAGTTTTCTAACGCTTTTTTAAGTATTTTAGAACCTTATTGAATTGCTTGAATGTAAGTAATTTCAGGTGCCTGTTCCTTGCTTATTTTTATTAACAATTTATATATATTAATTTTAATGTAATGTACCAGTTTATGGCATAAAAGTAATAACTTCTTGAATATATTAACTAAGATTGGACATTAGTTTATGGAGTTTTTTTCTGGATGTTGCCTTGAAATATTTTTATTAAGTACCTACGTAATGGTAGGAAAAAATTATTTTATTATGGTAGGTATGTCCCAACATACCTATGACACACACATGCCCCTATGTTGTTTTTGCTATAAGATTCCACTGTGGCTGCGTTGTGCTATAAGATTTTCCTAGTGCGCTGTTGCTGGTGAAGAGTAGAATTCACTACCATAACTTTCTTTTAGGAATTTTGTGGAAGCATTTATCACCCACAAGAAAGTACTGGTAGCAATTGTAAACGGACCAGCCATTGGAATTGCGGTGACGACGCTGCCATTATGCGATATTGTCTACTGCACCCCTAACGCCTGGTTCACCACCCCCTTCACGAGGCTTGGAATATGTGCGGAAGGCTGCTCTTCCTACACATTCCCCCGCATCCTTGGAACATCAAAGGTGAGGAAAACCAGTCTGCTCTCAGCAGAGTAAGTGATGTAAAAGGTGTTCTGCCAAGATTTTCGGGGCCAGTATATCCGGCTTACCTGTGTACTGTAAATATTCCAGGCAAATGAAATGCTGCTTATGAGCACCAAATTGACAGCAGATGAAGCCGTCGCTGCCGGCCTTGTGTCCAAGATCGTGTCCGAAGACATGGAATCCAATGTCTGGAGCGTTCTACGTCGCAATGCTGCTGACTTAAGTGCCAAGGTTTGTTATTATCCTATCACGTATATAAATGTACCAAACAGAACCAAGAGAAACAGAACATGCAGGTGCTCTTTTTGTTTCAGAGCTTACAAACATCAAAGCAACTGATGCGTCGATTCAGTGAAACCAAACTTCACGAAGCCAATCGTATAGAATGTAATGAGCTTCGACGACTGTTCCAGAGTGACGAGGCTAAGGAAGCTATTCTTAGATTTATGACACGCCGCAGTAAACTGTAGAACCTTTCGGTACTGAGTTACATTCCAAAAAAAATCCTGGGCGGAGCTGAAAATTGGATGTAACTATTAGCCAGTTGTACTTATGATGCAAATGAGCGCCCATAATGTTACAGAAGTGTTTCACTGCATGTATAATTTCTTGAATCCAGTTATCAGGACGCACGAAACAGTTTATCGAGGAAAAGGATGGATTCGCCGTAAGTCCTCGGTCTGCCAAGCGCGGAATCGAGAAGGAGGAGCCCTCAGTTCCTCATGGGACCAGGCCCCGCGCCCGCGCGCGCCAGGTCGGGGGCTTTCGCGGCGCGGGTAAGGCGAAGCTCCGAATACTCTCCCACGGCCACGTACTCTACAACCGATCACTTCCTGCGAAAAAAAACCTTCAATTAATATTTTCAGCACCGACCGGTACTATTGACCTGGCGGATGGCACATTACCATCTTGTAACTAAAACACTAATTTCCTTTCATCAAATAAAAAGAAAGCACTGCAAGTACTTCATTCTCGGCTATTTTTTTTAACGTCCAGGAATCGCACTTCCGCATTATTCGTTGCCATTCCTTGTTACCTTCACTAATTAGGTGCAAATAAATAACAGTGATCGTTTCCTCTGGTTTCCATTTCGGCAGTTTTGTTTAATTCCTAATAGGACAATCAAAATTAATAGTTCTTAACTTTTCCCCTCCCGAATTATTAGTGGAACCGATTCTGGAAAATCGTTTTTTGTTTATTTATAATGACGCTTAAAGAGACAGAACTTCTTTAAACACTTCGCGACGTCACCACTTTGGAGGAAAACAGTGGAAACTTTATTCTGATTCTCTGATTTTTAGTTTCGGAGAACAAGAACTCGCCACAAAAGGGTTCTGAATAGAGATGGGTTTAGAACGGTTTTTTATTCAAGTCAATAAAAAACCGTTTTTTTAAACAAAAAAAAACCGTTCTTTTTGTTTTTTATTGTTTTAAATCAATTTTCAACGATGAATAATATACAATTCGGGTTTGTTTACGTTTTTTATTTTATTCATGCAGGAACCGTTGAATATTTATTTTTTCTGAAGTATAATGCATCTTTTTAACGTCAGAAACTAATGCAGGTGCCTAAAGTTCCTCAGAAACCAATGCAGGTACCTAAGTTCCTAAGTACCTACCACTAGAATAGTGATTACACGATCGGGTATTTTTGCCAATATTATTATTCATCAGACTCAGACTCTTCTGAGTCTTCTGAATAAAGATTTAAAAAAATTTGTTCTAAATTTGTTCTTTTCATTCTGTTAGGTCAGTGTTTTATCAATATTAACTATCATTTAGTGACTCCGATCAAAAAACAAAAAAAACAAGGCCTTGTGTTTTTTTTGTTTTAAAAACCGTTTTTTTTAAAAAAAAACAGAACGGTTTTTTATTACCGCCCATCTCTAGTTCTGAAATTACTCTTACAAGTGAATACCTTACAAATGAAGAAGCTATAATTAGGTACCTTGACGTTCCGAACAGACACCTTGTTGTAGCCAGTAGGCCCAGTTGGTTGCTGCCCGCACGTTTCCAAAGCTACGAAGTCATCAACGTGAAGAGAGGGTGGTCGGGACGTGTTGGGGGGTCGAGATCGGAATAGATCACCACGCTGCTGAGTGGGCCGTCCTCCTCGACCTCGCATGGGTGCCACTGAAATCACACCATTCCCCATCACTGTTCACTACATAGGTCCGTCCACTTGTGGCTCTGGTAACCGAAGGAAACTACAGGATGAAGTCAGTATAACAGCTAAAATATATGTATGCTTTTATCAGGGCCCAAAGACCATCATCACTTTTATAAGGCTACTCCAGTTGCCAGAAAACATGATGTTAGTACACGGGAACTGACTGAAAAATATCTATGCCCTAATATTAAGAAGACCACGTCCAGACAATGCAATATTCATCTGTAAGTGTGACAACGATGTCTCTTGACACGACGCGACGCTTATAACCGAAGCTCTCTGTACGCATGTGGGGGGACAAGGGGTTGTGTAATGGTGAAAACAGTGTCATAAATGCTTTCAATTTTCTGCTAATTGCAAACACCAACGGCTATCTCAATTAACTCACCAAATGGTCGACGTGTTCTGAGGCCTGTCAGCTGATACTTGCTGTTTTCGGTTTTCTTTTCATCTTCTTCAATGGACTTAAGACGGCATACCCGCTGCACTTCATGCTGCAGGTGACAGTCAGGCAAAAATGCTCCGCTCAGCTCTATCAAATCGCACTGCGCCTGAAAGTGGCAAGTAAGTATAATATATATGGCCCTTAAGGGCCACCATACATTCGCTATTTTTTACGTTTGGACTTTGAACGTTGTGACAGAACTAATGGATATTTAAATATCTTCTGAAATTAATATGTCTTTTTAACGTCATTACTCATAAGGCTATGCAGTGACTTTACGATCGAGACATTTTTGTCACAAAAAAAAATTGTCCAAAATTAACCGATCCTCATGAGATGAGTAATGAGGTTAAGAAGACATATTATATTTCAGAATATTTAAATATCAAATAGTTTTCTCACAAAGTTTGAAATCGGAACGTAAAAAAATAGCGATTGTATATTCAGCCTTAATCAATGACGAACGGAGTTGAAAGCATAGAGGACAATAGAATTACACACCTGATCACCGTCTTGATCCAAATCGTCGGGCAGCGGCAAGCTAAGCCAGTACGAGCTGCTAAGGGTCTTGATGTCGGGTTCGCCGACAACGAAAACAGGTCTCCCTGAGAATTGCTCAATGAGGGGTAACGCTGCGGGCAGGACAGGCTCTTCCTCTGAAAGCCAACAGAAAATAAAACTGTTTAACTCATTTATGTCACGTCTGCTGCAATCTAAAGATGTGAGGCGGCATTCAAAAGTTTAATAGAAACAGTGGCCTCATAATATGATTAGTCAGGAAGGAGGGTTAAGAAAAGCAAAAGAAAGAAAACCAGTGTTATGGGACAGTATGAGCGACGACTGCTGAACCCCTACTTTTCAGGATCAGATCACCGGGAACAATAGTTTGCTAGGCTTTCACTGTGCTCTACATTTCTGGCATTATTAACTGAGCTGTATTGCTTAGTACAGGATAGCAGAAGAAAAATGTTTTATGAAAAGCGGTTAACTGATACCTTTGGAGAGAACAGGAGCGGCATCAGGATCACTTGAAGCCAATAGTTTCACCAAGTCCCCAGCGCTGTCGCATAAGTTGTTGAGGGACTCGTCCGTGGCGCACCACTCCTACTCACACAGCAAGACAATATTTCTTATTTACAACAAAAGACCTGGAAGATGGTTGGGACACAACCATTGAATTTTTTATGACGAGGTTTTTCCAAGGGTGATCTTGAGGTAAATACACAAGAAGCACCACAATGGTTTTTATATCAATTTTTGAGGAAACAAATAGAACAAATTTCACAGTATCAACAGTCCTGAATCACGTTATGTTCCCCTTCGAGGTAATACTCACCCTCAGACATTCATGAATCTTGAGAAGGGGATGATCGGGTTGCCCCCAACGAAGGACGCGGCCCAGTTCATCAGGTGTCATGGTGAGTGTACGCATAGGTGTGGGAGCATCTAGGACAAACTCTCTCAGTAGTGCTAATGTGCCGTGCAAGGCGTTGAGGGCGTCGGTGTGCTCTCGGCTGAGCTCATTGCTCAAGCGCGAAAGTAAGTTACAAATCGTTTCACGACGGGACTCCAGTGCCCTGAGAAAACGAAAATAGAACAATTAAAAAAGGCGTGACCACGTTTTTATCAGAGTTCTTCCGAATACCAAGGGAGGCTGTAAGGTCTGTCTCGGGTAGTCAAGCTTCATACGTAAATTAAAATCTCGATTACTACGAGAGCACCACCATTATCACTATTACAGACAGATGGATTACCTTACATAACAGAAATATACTTACACTTTGAGTCTATAGAAACCGTAGTCGTGATCAGTCAGGAGTATAAGAGGTTTGAGGGCCAGCAGCAAGCACGTCATAGGGTGGTCGGGGGATGACACATGGTCTAGTAGGGAGGCGGTCATTGTCGCAAGGAGATCCCGGGCCGGCAGCGCGCTCGCCAAAGCGGGAGGGCTTCCACTTAGGGGCACCAAAGTCACGTCCGCATCGAGCAGAGCCTGAAGCACCAGTAGCACACACTCTTGAGCTTGCGTGTGTGCTTGTGTGCCTCCGGGCGTGCAGAGGATATGGGTCAGAGCGTCCACCAGGGTCAGAAGGCGTTCGTCAGTTCGCGCATTGGCTCCCAAGGTTATTAGTGACAACACGGCCATCTAAAAAAAAACTTTTATCTTTCAATGAAGTAGATAACATTTGATTTCATGACTGTTTTTCCATTCATCAGTATGATGCCAGTTGCGAAAAATCCAACTTGAAAAGAAGAATTCAAGTCTTGAACTTCCAGGTGGTGAGTCCTGTCAGTGGCAGCTGGCATACCGTAACTGCGAAAACTAGATAAGTAAATACAAAGTAGGTTCATAAAGAATATGGAAGTTTGTTGAACTTATCCATACCAGTGAACAAAAGGACTTTTTTTTAGACATAAGCTAATGTTCACTCTACATTTTAGTTCAGTGTACTGTGGTATGTTGCTGAAAAAAGAAAAAAAACAGCTCACACGAACCTTTATGGCGGAGTGAGGAACAAGGCACGCCAGAAAATGGAGAAGTCTAGCAGCATGAGGTGGAGCAGGCACATCCCATCCCCCGTCAGGTCGGGACAAGGTCGCCAGCAAGGGGTCCAGAACGGCTCGGGCGATGACGAGGGCTGTCGGAGCCGCCACGTCGGCAAGTTGCACGGCCACTCGCCGCATCAGTTGCAGAAGTGGGGGAAACGAGCCGCCGGCCAAAGCAGCGAACAAATCGTGTAAAGGGCCAGCCAAGGGATGCAGGTGGGCACTCCACAGCTGCCGCGAACTTCTCAACTCCATCGTCTCATCGTCTGAGAGCGGAATCCGTGTCTGCAGCGGCAGCGGTAGGGGTAGTAGTTCCGACAACAGTTCAAAACCAGGTAGAAAGCAATATGGTGCTTTTAATATAAACTTGAACACGTCGGATAGCATGAGTGACCATAGTGATTTAGCGTACACTTCCACTTGGGCGCTCGGTTCTGTGTACGCTAGGAGCGTTTCAACTACATTTCTGCAAATGGACTGCGCATTCGTGTGAGCTTCAGAAGATATGGGTACTGCTTTCATCAACGCATACACATCAACTAATATGGCCACGTGGGTCACATCCTTGTATTCTGCACCTCGTGCCTCTATAAGATACGTCAGCATGCGACGCACCAGCAATACAGCTGGTTCAATAAAACTAATCAGGTTACTTCCCTGCGACCCGGTGAGACTCGCGCTATGAACAAACGGTTGTTCATAGTACTGCAGCATTTTTGAGAGGATAGCAGTCAGGAAGGCCAGTCCATCCAAGGAGTAAAGCTGCAGAGCCGCGTGTTTATACCGAAGTTCAGCATAAGGGACCCTATTTTCAAGAGCTTCAGGAAGTGAAATGTTAGGCGGAATACAGAGGGCGCGGAGGGCACGCACACAAGTGATCAGTTCTCCAGGAAACACACCGCTGTGTTCCATAACGGTATGCTTCTTCAATAACTCGCACAAGCCAGCCACATCGTCCAAGAGTCCGTCGACAAATGGTCGAATCCAAGGCGCTACCTCGGCCAGCTTGGTAGAGACCTCTGACACTGATAGTTCCAATAGTGTTCCTCCGAATTTTCTGAGAAATTCAACACTATCCGAATAACGCAATGAGAGCTCAGCCAAATCTCCGACATAACTGCGAACCACTGATTTATTCTCAAAATGATCGGATAGTTGTAACAGGATCTTCATGCTGTCTTCCTGTGCCAGTGTACTCGCTACTTGAAACTTCCCAGCCGCAGTGAAAGTAACACAAAACAGGTCATGAAGAATATTAAAAACTTCCGCCTCATTGGTCCCCAGTAACAGCTTATCGAGGCTTATTATAGTGTATAACCGGAACGGTAGCTCAAGCGCGAGTGAGGCACCATTACTGGGTTCGTTAAGATCCTCTGCGGCCTGCAGAGCTCTCAGAATAGCAGACGCGGTGGCGGGAAAGGCGCTGAAGAATAATAATCCATGGCGTAGTTTAGTCAGCTCACGCAGTAACTGACATACGGCAGCCTGCACTGGTAGCCCACACTGTCGGCTCGTTAACAAGACCAACAGAGTTTCGAGAAGTTTGTGTCTCCGGAAACACCTGCAAAACAATGCACCGCAACCTTGTCAGCTCGCAACAACTACCTAATAATTTACGCTAAAGTGGTCATGACAGCTAAATCTACGATATAATTAATTAAAGGATTGACGCATAAGTGCATCTGACTTATCCTAGGGTACAAATAAACCTGCATGCTCAACAAATATTGCTTCCTTGGGCACTGCAGCACAGCTTCACCTGTAAAGGTAGAGATAGGCAGGTTTAGGATCGATCCGCACTTCGAACTGCGAGATGACAGGCAGGAAGCGACGGGGCTGGGTGAGGAGAGTGACAGCGCAGTGGAATTGCCTCTGCAGGGACTGGATGCAGACCACCACCTCGGAATCCGAAGGACATTCCCCACTCAAAAGTTTACAGCCCGTATCTTCCAGCCGGGTCAACACCTAAAGAATTATAAGGTGACTATTCAAAGCAGCCTTTTCGTCACTTTACATCATTAAAAAAAAAAAAAAAAAAAAAAAACTGGTGAATATTTTTATTATTTGTAAATTTGTGTTTTTGGGAGTTCATTTTGGTTATTAACTAGAAATGGATGTTATAAAGATTAGGGTGTGGTTAACAGTTAAACCCCAGTTAAACTCTAGTTCATGCTAAAAACCGAATTTGAACCGAGGTTAACCAGGCAGTATTCATGGCACGGTAAAAAGTATTCATTTGTTTCTTCGGAACTAAGCCATTAACACCATTCTGATGAGTTATAACAAAGATTTGAAACACGAGAAGGCCCTTAAACGTACATATACACCTACATCGTAACGACCTTAACTATCCCAGGAGAGAGCAAGTAGATACATAATTCAATACTCAGCTAGGTATTAGACCATCATGTTCCTCCAGAACAAAATTGATATCGTACCTCCTCTGTGTGGACTTTCTGCAAAAGCGAAGTAATCGCAAATTTGATTCGCACTTGCTGCTTTGCTTCCAGCATTCGAAGCAAATGCTGATAAGTAGTTCCCAACACTATCTCGTCTGACACCTGAAATTGACAAAGTTCAATAATAAATACAAGGCTCTTAACTGCCATACTAGAATCTAGATTTCTGACAATGATCACCTGACACCCCTACATATTAGAGTGGTTTCTGTTTCTAAAAAGAAATGCTAGGTACAGAAAAAAAATCACAAGGAAGATTCCAAGCATAAACAAACTGTTCAGTCAGTTATCTCAATTTACCTCGAGTTCCCATCTGTGATTGAGAAGATGACCCATAGGAGCAGCATCCAACAAACTGGCGTCCAAAGCCTGCAGAATAAGAAGTCGGATGGAGAGAGCCATGTGTTCGCGGTGGAACAGTCGCAGCAGCCGCTCGTGCAGAGCCTTGCTGCAAACTAACGCTTCTGCCAGCCCGCAGTGACACATGGCCTCGGCAAGCCGAACACCTGCCTTCACGTGGCGTAGCTTAGCACCCGGCGCCAAATGCCCGAGGGCGGCGTCTAAATCCAGCCCGTGCTCCACCCAGTGCAGCAGTTGATTGGTCAGAACCGCATCAGGCGCTGCGCAACTCAGAGCCCGAGGCAGGAGCGTGGGCAGCTGCTCCACTGCCACAATCCAATCCTCATGCACTTCCAGAGTCACGTCAGCAACGAGTCGCCTCACTGAGTCAAGGGCTTCTGAATCACCGCCTTTTCGTCGCAATGTCTCACATGTGGTGTAGGATGGATCGGGCAAATTCTATAAAGAAAAATACTGCCTCATATAACCCATAAGAATGGGCAGTTATGGCATGGTTCTTGGCATTGGGCATTTCCCACAACCCGAAGGGTCTGTTGGTTTTTTAAGTCTTGAGTGTTTGGGGTTACGTCCCCACGCAATCCTTAGTTTTTAGGATTGATCTACGAACAAGTCGACCAACCACTCCTCAGCTTCAGCCAAGAGCTTCGAATACTTACTTCCAAAGGCTGCATCTGAAACGTGAATGGACTGAAAGGTTTCACCACGTCTTCAAGATCATCAGCAAAGTCGTAATCGAGATCAGGATACTGCAAATACAAATACACAATTAGAAAGTTGAAATTAAATCTGAAGATCGTACTTATAGAACAATACACATACCTAATAAAAAACTGAACAATGTCACTCTCACACCTGAGAATCAGATTCATCAACAATGTCTTCATCACTGAGGATAGGCTCAAACTGTTCTTCGTCCAAACTGCGAGCAGGAGCGACGGGGGACTGAAGTGGAGTCTGTGGGGACCCCTGAACGTCCACACGAAGTAGCTGCTCGGTTCGTAGGCCTTTTGGCGGGGACGCTGGTCGCGGAGAAGAGCGGTGCCGACCACTTGGCGAATGAAAATCTACATAAGATTTTTAAGAAACATAAGGTTCAACGAGTCGAGTCACACGATGTTTGGCTAAATAATTAATGTTTTTAATTGTTATTTCTCATTTGTTTTTTGCGTTTAACCGTGTTTACCTCGCCGGTCGGGTGACCAGAATCGCTCGGTAGGAGTCACCGGGCGCTTAGGTGAGCGAGAGGACGGTGACTTAGGGCGGTGCCGGAATCCCCCATTTTCGGAGTAAGGGCTCCTTTCCCGGTCCCGGTCCCAAGCAGCCTCAAGATGCGCTTTAGACCCCCTAAGGGAACAAATTCACATTTTTTATTGCTGATAATGAAACCATTGTAGAATCATAACGATAAAGTGCATAAGCACCAGCATAATAGCTTTTAATAAAATTATTTCCGAGGAAACCGTTAGAAATTTTTTGTTCTGAAGTAGAGGATGCTTTTTTCTGAATAGTTAAATCCCAAGATAATATTCTAGTTTCTGGCATGAATACACCTATATTTCAGGAAAAGTAAACTGAACAGTTTCTTAGGAAAGATGCCATTGAATTTAGGTACTCTTCAGACTCAACTATAATGACATTTGTTATCGATTCATTTGGACATGTTTCTGAGATTTTGAGGAAACTGCTGGATTTTATGTGCTCCGAAATGTTTACGAATGATGATGGATTCAGTAAACTCGGAACTTTAGAGCCCAGATTGGTTGTAAATATAAAAGAAACATGGGTATCATATGGCTGCTGCCATTCTAGTTTTGAGTGGATCCCCTGTCATTGCCGTGTATCAACGTTAACAATTTCTATGCCACTTGGCATACATCTAGGTATTTCCGCTTTCCCGTCACGACCTACAGCTACTCACCTGGA
This sequence comes from Mesopsocus fuscifrons, assembly GCA_950004255.1. Classification (NCBI taxonomy): domain Eukaryota; kingdom Metazoa; phylum Arthropoda; class Insecta; order Psocodea; family Mesopsocidae; genus Mesopsocus; species Mesopsocus fuscifrons. The sequence continues at coordinate 10,198,404 of OX465377.1, forward strand.
TCGAGTCTCTGAAGAATCACGCCAAGCGCGCTCAGGACTTCGGTCACGATCACGCCGCCGTTCATCATCCTTTGGTCCAATCGAGTCGACGTCTTTGAAACGCTTGGGTTCCTCATCCAGACGCCGGCGGTCCTCCCTTTCTTCCCAGTACTCACCGCGGTGTCTCGTTTTGCCTTTACCACTGCTGTCGCCACCGCTACTTTGCATGGGGCTCGCAACTTTTCCCAACTCCTCCTTCGGGACCCACGGCTTCAGCTCATCAGGTGGAGGATGCTCCCAGTTGGGGGGAATGGCAGCATCGTAGTGATCCGAATGACCTAAGACCTGCAGTAAAAACATTTAGGTATAAATGGTGAGGAAGCAGCAGGGAGAAATTGACACTCACAAAAAAAGAAAACCTAGGTACTTACAGTAGCACGCTGGCTAGGAGGAGTAGGCCAAGACTCAACATAAGAATGCTCTGCAGCAGTTGGTGGGAAATCTGGAGGGTAGCTGTAACCGGGGTCCCTGTAGATGGCGGCCTGCTGGCTCTGCACCCACTCCGCTGTGGCTGCGCTGGCCGACAATTCGCCAGCCCGGGGGTCAGGCAAAGGCACAGGAACCCCCTTGCTCAATGTTCCATAAACAGCGAGGGTGATTGTCGTGTACCATCCCCGCAGTACCAGACCATCAGTGGGAATTTTCTAAAACCAATTTCCCGTTATATTTTTATTTATTTTTAATTTCCCAGTTACTTACTTTTGCAGTTTTTTCGGACGTAGATGCGTTGCCTATGGACCGAAGTTTCACATGCTTACCTACCTACCGCTCAGGCTGGTCGGTGTCATCGCGTTGACCTGAGTTCTAAGTGGCCTACTGGCGATGAGATTATACCTTGAGAATATAAGTATGAGGCTTTCACCTTCCTTCTGAAAATCTAAATAACACAGACCTTTTGACTGCAATCACAGTGAATATCGGAGGTTTGACGGTATTCCAACCCCCCGAGGCTTTCAAATGTTGAGGCCCCATGTTTACTGAGATCATTCACAAAGAATTCAATGTGGAACTGAGATGGGTTAGTGGCTCCAAGTCGAACTCCTCCTGGAAAGTCAGCCTGAACTCTGGCTCCAAGGGGAATTATTCGGATTTCGCTTATTATGACCGGTTTTGGAAACTGAACCAAATCCAAATTTATTTCCTGCAAACAAGAGCGTCTTTATCAACAGGTAGATACTAACAGCAAATCTTTGGATAAGTGAGTATTTATTTAATCCATTAACAGGTAGTAAAACATTACAAGCCGCACCTCAGATGCATCATGAGAAAAGGTATCAAAAAATAGCAACTCCTCAACATCTTCGCACTCCATTTTGAAGTTTTTAGTAGTACTAGTAGTTTTAAGCACAGAGCGCAGAAAATTTAAATTTTACAATTAATTTTAATACTGCTAATATTATTTAATTCGTGGTTAGAACCAAAATAGTTGTTAAAATTAATATATCCCGAAATATAATATTTAATAATGTAATAAACATATTTAACAACTTTTCTACATTGCGTTTCTACTGCTTTTTAGGGCCCACACGGAAATATTAATTCCCTCCATTTTTATCTATATCTATACTGTATGTAAACAAAATGTTTCTAGCCATTTACTCAGGTTCTTTGATTTATTTACTCCACAGATTTACTCAATGAGTAATGTGGGTAGTGCTAGCGTTATTTTCCGTTAGCAATGGCATGTGAAGAACGAAGTGAACTGCAGCGCTTAATTAAGTCTATTGACAAAGGCACTGTCAATCAAATCTGCTCAGGACAGGTAAGTTCCATCTTTGTCAGGGAGAAACTAAAGATAGGTAATTCAAGGTTGTTCCCATTGTCGAAGGACCGGATTAGTGATCACTTATCACCAATACCAGTAACTCAGTTCAGAAAGCGAGGATAAGCGTCGCAGGGCTTTCCTGAATTTCATTTGTATATTTTAGGTTGTACTGACACTAGCCACTGCCATAAAGGAACTGCTTGAAAACAGCCTGGATGCTGGAGCAACTTCCGTTCAGATCAGATTGAAAGATTCCGGATGTAAGGCCATTGAGGTTGTGGACAACGGTTCTGGTGTTGAAAAAGCAAACTTCCAAGGAATGAGTAAGAATAGTTTTTAAAATTCTGATAATAGTTCTTAAGTAGGAGCATTTAATATTTCCTGAACAGATCTGATAAGATTTGTGTGGGTTTTTATAGCGTTGAAGCATCACACTTCCAAAATATCGGACTTCAATGACTTGGAAAGTGTGGAGACGTTTGGCTTTCGAGGTGAAGCTCTGAGTTCATTATGCTCTCTTGGCGATGTAACCATAACTACCAGGCACCAGGACTCTCCTGTTGGTACCCGACTTCGTTTTGACCACCTAGGTACAATCGTTCAGTCCAACAGCATTGCTAGACAGGTAAGGAAGTAGGTATCACATTATTTTATTCTAATTTGAAAAAATATGTGTAGGTACTTACGCCCTGCAGTCCTACAGTGTTATCAGACTGCAATCAAAATCAAACAAGGAACTTTTATTAGTATTGTTCAAGCTCAAATGTTGTCTCTAACAAGCGCCGGGAGCACGCCTGTTAGATTTGCACGGACGTTTGTGCATGCTTGTGGTCGCGCTCGCCGGCGGTAATACGGTGTATAAGAATACCTTAAGAATACTTTCATCAATATTCAAGTTGGTTAGACAATATTATTTCAGGCAGTCTCTGCAAATCCAGCGTGGCGCACCAGAATAATTGTACAATTGTTTCTGAACTTCCAGGTGGGAACAACAGTTTTAGTTGAGAAATTATTCAGTACTCTTCCAGTTCGTCACAAAGAATTCTTACGGAATTATCGACGAGAATTTGGAAAACTGTGCCCAGTCTTGCAAGCTTACGCTCTCCTAAACTACCAGTGCAGGTCTGAAATACTCAGTTGCTTTTTGTTCTTTTTTATGTTTCACTGAATTATAGAATCATACAGTATTGCCTAACTTTTGTTGCAGCATCACGTGTACAAACCAGACGGGAGGTCAAAATCGTACGTTTTTGGAAACGAGAGTGGGTACCTTGCGGGGAAATATAGGAAGCATATTCGGTGCGAAGCAACTGACAGGGCTTCTAGAGGTTAAGACAGAGGCACCCGATGAGGACATGAGGGCTGAGTTCCGATGTGTCACATCCCACGATGGATCTGACGTGAAATTGACCGGCTTCATTAGCTCTTGTGCACATGGCCTTGGTAGATCCTCTCCTGACCGCCAGTTCTTCTACATCAATTCTCGTCCCGTGGATAGCCCAAAGGTGGGTCAGTATTACAAGAAGGAACAACAATTTGATAACTCTTGAATAACGTTGACAGCAATGTAGCAATTCTAGAGTAGCTAGTTTGCCTTACCAAGACCAAGCTCGGTTGGAGATCTCCGAAGTAAAACACGGTTGTTTTATACCACTTTCTTCCCTGTCAGACTGAAGCAACGGCAGGGCCAACAATATAAATATTAATCAAACAAAATTTTGACACCATTGCCACTGAACGATATCAGCGTTGGTTTCATTCAAAAAATATATAGAATAGAAAAAGCATCTGACCGAAGTGAAGTGGTTGGACCCGTCAAACTCTGAACACTATCTCCCTTTTCGCCATAATGAGAATTGACATTAATTGTAATTCATTTTGTTCGATAGATTTCGCGTCTGGTTAATGAAATATACCACCAGTACAACATTCATCAGTCACCATTTGTGGTTCTTAACATTTGCGTGGCAGCAGGATCAGTAGACGTAAATGTGGTTCCAGATAAACGTCAGATGATGCTCGAATATGAAGGCTTGGTCCTAGCCACGGTAAATGCGTCACTACTTAAACTTTTTCGCGAGATTTCGTCATCCATGCCTTTACAACTTAGTAAGTGAGTATCGTCTACTAGTATTTCGTATGAAAATGTATCTGCTGCCTATAAAATAATTCATGAAGAGGGCAGCTCCCTCATTCTAGCCTAGACTGTTTTATTCCTTCAGTTCTGAGGAGTAAATGGCTATTCAAAACTGAGTCATATTCCTTGTTTTCCAAAGCGCTGCACATGCAGTCCGTTTGGCACGCAGATGCTATTTTGTTTCTCCGCACCTTAAACCCCCCCCCCCCCCCCCCCCCCCTCCTCTTCCTAGCTTATTTTGTGTTGTACTTTTCAGAGTTCCTGTTTTAACAGAAATAAAAATAATCAGCTGCCACAGTGAAGTCAGGGCATCTACAGGGCTCGCTAGATTCCTTGCAAAGGGAGCACCTCCTTTGGAAAATTGTGAAAAGAAACCACTTAAGCGTAAGTTACTTACTCTTTTTTGAAAATACGTTAGTTTTATGAACTTGGGCCAAATTTCGGTATGGGATAACTGATCAGAATTATCTCTCCACTAGTCTTATATTTTGTCTTGTCTGGTATATTTTAGAGTCTCAATTGGTTATTGCAAGAAAAATTCCCGAAAGACGACCCCCAGAATATATCTGTGACACACCCGCTGCTAAAAAAACAAAAATAGACGATGAGGTTCCATTTGGAAATGAAGTTGAAATCCATCCTACTTTAAAGAGGAATACTATTTTACCCTCTGCACCTGACAGTGAAATAAAATCGCAGCATTACGTTTCGAAAAATGAGGAGTCCGACATTCTATCGCGTTGTGATTCTCGAGGAATGCAAATGGACCAAGAAACGCAAGATGAAGGTATTACTGATGAGGACAAAAAACGAAGGAGGTGTCTGGAGAGAGATGTCACCTTGGAGGATGTTAAAAAACTCAGGGGTCGGCCGAAGCTTCCCTATACTAAGAAATCAGATGTTAAATTTTTTGCCAAAATTGAGCCGGCTGCAAACGAGCGGGCAGAAGAAGAGTTACGAAAGACACTACCACAAGCAGCATTCAGGGATATGAAGGTAGGTTTTATTGTATACAATTTATCTATCCGTTTATTACTGTCCCACGAGACGTATGATATAGCGAGAACGGATATAGTCGTCAGGGGCCATTGAGACAGCCCTCAAATTTACACTGCACTCCTCAATTACCGCTAGAGCGACTGAAACCCACGCAGGCATTTTGGGAAACTATACATTCTTCCAGATTGTGCCAATTCACTTTGTATCATCAATAACAAATTTCGTGACTTCTGTACTCATGTTTGTATTTATTTACCTCATGCCTATATCGTTTCGCCGACTTACCTACTTACGAAAATTGGCCTTAACATTAATGTCAGTGTTTCACCCGATTTTCAATCCCAACCTCGCTTACCGGTATTCAGATTTACGTGGGGGAGCATTTGCAATTAAAATAAACACTGACGTAATTCAGCTTGAACTATGTTGGGCTTGTGAGTTGGTTTTAATGGGAGCATGTTTTGACTCAGTCTGTTGCTTAGGTTTTTTTTTGTCTTTTTTTTTGGTCCAGTAACTGAAACTGCTTTCAGATTGTGGGGCAGTTCAATCGTGGATTCATAATAACACGATTAGGGACAGATCTTTTTATCATCGATCAACACGCGACGGATGAAAAGGCAAATTTCGAGATGTTGTCCGACAAGCGAGTCCAGAGCCAGCAGTTGACCGTTCCTCAATATCTGCAATTGGATGCGGGCAAAGAAGAACTCTTACGAGACCGCTCCAGCGTCATCCTAGCGAACGGCTTTGGCTTTCAAGTAGATGAGTCAGCGCCGGCTGCGCGGCGAGTCACTCTAACAGCAGTCCCCGTCCTGAAAGGCGTCACTCTCGACCACCACGATGTCGATGAATTGCTCTTTCTACTCGCAGACGCTCCAAAAGGACAAATGTGCAGGTTAATTCCATTTATAAGTACTAGTATGTAGGCGGGGAGAAAAACTAATTTGTCACTATACGGCCCCGATAGTATCGGGAGCTTTTCAACTGGCTTTGAATAGTTTAAATCAACGATCGTACGTCTGTACCATTCAAGGAGACAAAAGTAACACCCGTTAAAGAAAAATTGTAAACTTTACGTTAGCCTGGCAACGCCAAATTCACCGTGAGACTGAAAAATCGCCTCTGCGCATGGGCAATGGGCTTTGAAGAACTGAGGCAAACTTGTTGGTTACCAAGAGATGTTTCAAAATGCTAAAAGCATGGATATCGCAACAAATTTGGTTTTATTAATTTTAGGCCTTCTAAGGTGAGGGATGTTCTCGCCTCGCGGGCGTGCAGAATGTCCGTTATGGTGGGTACCGCGCTAAACCCAATTCAGATGCACCGACTGGTCAGCCGAATGGCTGAACTACACCAGCCGTGGAACTGCCCCCACGGTCGTCCGACCATCCGCCACCTGCTCAGTCTCGATCTCATTGCCTCAAGAGCCGACGATACCGAGACAGTGTGACTTACTTATTATTTATAAAATTAGAAGAAATTCAATCAAAGTCTTCTCGGGACTCAAACCTGAATATTCTGCTTACTTCACAGCTCCTTCGCTCACAGCTCCACCAGTCCTCCACTGACCTAATCTAACCAAAGGAGAAATAAATGCAACGAGAATGAATAATTATACAGTATATATTTTCTCTAAATGTAAAGTCTTAAACATTTTTGACGACCCATATTTTGTCAAGCGAACTGTCGAGGACAACCAGACATGACAATAGATAACTCAAAATTGTCTATAGATGATAGATAAGATTATCTGCTCAAAATCAGATTACCTATCATATTATACATTGGATTTTTGAAATCATACATGCAATAAGATGATTTTTATTATTATTTTAATCTCGGTAACATAGTAGAGAAGAAATAATAGATAATGATTAAATCCGCTATGCCACCTTACTAGTTTGTAAAGAAAAACGCATGAGACCGATTTTCGCGTTCTCTTTTTACCTATACGTACCTACTTAATCACAATTCCACAAAACGCAAAATTTTTCATTGAGATGGATGAGACGAAGTGGCTGAACAACTTCTCAAACACTCCGATATCGTATCTACCTGACTACAATTTACTTACCTTTAGATGAAACACAATTTTTTCACCATTTAGGTTTCTTTTATACGTAGACAAAATTAAGATAATTACCAACCATTATCCATCATCTTATAAGCTATATTATTACCTATCTATCATCTGCTGTAATCTTAAGACAGGATGACGGTCATGCCTGGGTTAACAAAAGTAATCGAGTTAGCAGCTCGGAGAAGTTGAGCCAGCCTGTTTACTAGAACCATCGATCTTCCATTAACTTACTACTATTTTTTTCAAAACATCAATTTCTTTGGCCTCAGTATAAACTTAATACGTTAAAAACATAATACATAATAATTCTCTGAATTCAGTAAAAACTGAATCATTAGTTATTGAGCGGTGTGACAGTACACAGACACAAACAAGTGAAATAATCAGATTGCTCTCAGTAAGCCTACGCCTATCATTCCTGCTGTCACAAAGTGCAGAACGGTCACAGCCAAAGCACTTCTTGAACAAGAATAACCTCCTGGCACAATCATCTGCCCTTGCGCTATTATTATTATTCCTAAATACTAGTCAGGGTAAAGTTCGCTAATTTCAGACGTTTAGGTAATCAGACCGTCAACTCTGAATAGAAAATTCTACAATACTGAAGATTAATGTAGAGTCACGATCACTCCAAATATTTAACATGTTGTAAGTACCTATTATTGGTTACCGAGAGTAAAAATGATGGGTAGGTATATGAATATTACATAAGTATTATACAATCATATTATGTGCAGTATGTGCACCAGAACCATGCACTGAGTGCATATACAGCGACCCTTGACAAATACGAAAGATTATTTTGAATGATCCAGCAAGCAGATTATAAGTAGGTACACTCTTCTCCAGAAGAGTAATTTTTGTGCAGTTAATTTAATATAGTGGGTAGGATTTCGAAATTTGGTAGGTACCACAACATTGATGTGGAAAAGAGTTTGCTTGCGAGCTGAATAAGCAGTTACCGTACGTCACAGCTCTAGGGCAGGAAATACTCGCAGGGACGATCTGATGATCCTTAGATACGTGGCAAGTTAGTCATAAACAAGCCTGCACAAACCACAATTGCAGCCTCTTTCGCACTATCTTAAAAGTGGCCACGTTATAAGTAGATCACGGGGCTAATGAGACAGTCAAGTTCAACGGCATTCATGCCGTATTCAAATATTTAATACATGCCAGCCCCACTGCCAGCCCCACAGCCCCACTGCCATCGCAGAAGACAGCCGAAGTGAAAGGGGAATCCTACGTTAAATTGATCTGCAACTCGCGTATACTCCAGGTACTCAGTTTTGGGTCCAGAGTGAAAGATCACCTAACTATGCGCTTTCCTTACCTTCTGCAATTATATTTTTCCAAAAAAAACTGCATGATAGCTTTGTTTTTGTCCTAAAAATGAGATAAGTACCTACCTATATCATTTTCTCGTTGGTAACTAAACATACAGTAATTTTACGATCGAGTGATCAGTATAAAATGTGTCAAAAATCAGTGTAACGAAGAATTACAAAACACTGCTATTTTTACCATTAAATTGAGATATTACATCTCAGAACAAATAAAAAATAATCAATTTCATTGCAAGGCGTAGTCAAGAAATTGAAACAATCTGCACTGTATTGGCAGATCAGCGGCCGTTGAGAAGAGCCCGAAGGGAGCATGATGGTAATTTCATACCCTGATCGGGAAAAAATCCAAATATATCTATGAGGCCTTTTTTAACGATCAATGTTTAATTTCCGAGGGTTTATGCTCCTGACCATACCTTCAAAGTGGAAACCATGTAGCTTGCGGTGGAGGGAGAGTGTGGCTACTGGAGCTGAGACAGGCTGAGGGTTGACGAAGTGGACGCAAGGCGCCGCCAGCTGGGCAGCAACCAAACAGCTAGACCCGTCATTCTCTGCCATGACCAGCTGTAACCACAAAAGCTTACATTACCATTTCGCTGATGCCCCAAGAATTTTCCTGATATGTCATTTACTGTTAACAGGTGACGTTCATTATAAAGGATTTGCGAACTTCGCATTTATATTAGCTTGAAAGTGTTTTGAAGGGGTGCGTCCACATTTTTACCACATTGCAAGGCAGCTAATTCAACAGATTTACCTTGGGAGGCTCTATCACTGACGGAATTCACCCCTTAAAGGAAGTAGGCGAAATAAGTACTGGGCAAAAGGTTCGGTTTGTTATGATCAAAATGTACGTGTACCTACAGCCACGTCAAAACAGAATGTTATTTACCGTTCACAACCGCAATGTCTGGTCAATAAAAACCAAAGAAAACACCACCACCTTAGAGGACCTTAGAGGTCGTCACAAGGAGCCATTTATACATGGTACTACACAGAAAAACCTTTCATCCCATCATCTAGTGCGTATGATAAGCAGTGTCCCGTCCCTCAGTTTGGAAAGCTAGACATGCGAAAGCACCCACTGAAAATTTTTGTTCGATGACTACCACGAAGAAAATGAATGTACAGACCTATGTAGTTAGATTGCTATGCACGAAGTTGAGGAATGGTTATATTAGTATTTCCAGTATTTTTACGCAAGTAGGTAAGCTCGAGTTCGAGATTCTTTTGTTTTGACACTCGACTAAGGTGACTTGCGACGCGGGCTTACTATACCAACGACCACTGCATGTTAGTTGGCGGAGTTAGGTTATAAGGGTCTAGTCAGATTTATGATACGTACGTGACTTCCATCCGGTCACGTACTTATTCCTCATCTCGCTCAACTTTTAACAACTTTGGGGATCTAAAAAACGAAGAGGGTGCTTTAGACATAAGAAATTGCAAGGCTGTTTAAAGCAGGCGAGGTTATGGTGGGATTATGACTTACGTGAAGGGCTGACTGTTGCAGAGAGCCTTGCAGTAGTGGACTAGGTATTCGCAAGGACCCCAGGGTGGGTGCCCTCCATTTATGTACAACACGTAGGTAAATCCGTCCTTGCAACGGCCTTTTATAAGGTAGTAATAAGGTAGAAAAGACTGCAACCTGCAGAAAAAAGAATGCACTTATAAGCATAATAATTAACGGTATAAACTGCTAGCAAGTGAATGGGGAGGAATTACAGTCAGACGTTGTAAAATTGAAGTAGTCATTTAAGCTCCTGGCGGCGCGATTTCGGCAAGATTTTCTTTTCAGACGGTTGAATTCGTGCTTGGCACATCTCAGGTTCATTATTTCGATTGACATTAGTTTCTCATTTGGAATTCCAACTTATCATTTTAATTTGATGGCATTTTTCAAAAACTGGATTGAAGCTGAGCTTACTTGAAGTTTCTACGTTCGTAGAAGCGAATGGCAGGGGTGTTTGAAGTGAGCACGTGGAGGAAGACGGCTCGGCAGTGGCGGTGCTCTGCGGTGCTCAGGTGCGCGATCAGGTGCTCCAACAGGAGGCTCGCGATTCCGTGACGCCTATGCGGAGCCCTCACGCCCAGGCTCAGGATGTATCCAGCCTCTGTCTGTTTGGGGTTCAAGGGGGAACTCAGAATTCCACGGTCCTAAAAATAAAATTAGAATACAATCTACAAATCTTCAACCGCATTTATCGCAGGTTACACTTTTTGGTTGCAAATCGAGTTAACAGGGAGCGGGCATACTGTCAACTCACTGGATGAGTTGGCCAACAAATATTTCTCAACAATAAAGTCGGTATCAGCTCTCGACTCGAATCCATCAGCATATAACAGACAACTGTTCAGTTGTTGATGTTCGTATTGTATCCTTTCATAGCTTGGAGGTGTATTAGCAAGGTATTAGCTAAATAGAAGGGGTGGGGGGGGGGGGGGGGGGGAGAACATAGATGTCATAACAAAATATTCATTCGGCTTCGGCCACTATTAGTATCTGTAATTAACATATCTGCACTTTCGAGCCAATGGAAACGCTGTGAGCACCAACAGGTGGGTAGGCCCTTAACACAGGATCGAAATAGAAATCTGAATACGCTCTTCTTTTAACAGTATTTTCTCACATACTGCCAAGTCTTCTATACCGCAACGTAGGGTATCAACTCGCTAGCTATTTAGCCAACTTTCTTGACAACTAATGCGATCATAGAGTTGGTAACGTCAATTTCAATACAATAGGCTCAAAAGCGCGGGTGCCAAGACAGGTTTGAGGTATGTGCTCGGTACGTGGGTGTCACAGGCTGCCTCAACATTCCTGTGCGGACACACCTAGCTACCAATATGCAAAACACGATATTGCATGTCGCACCACACCCATTTATACCGTAACAACTTATCCATTCTCTATCACTCTTTCTAGCCTTTTCAGAACTTCACTGGAAAAAAAAAAAAAAAAAAAAGATGGACAACCTAAGGTAAAAATATGCAGTGTACGAGTTATATATTAGATAGAGCAAATGGCCAAGAATAACAAATATTCAGTGATAGGTTAATGCACTTTGCCTCGTGAGCCAACGAAGTCATGGCCAGGGACAAGTGGCTGCAGACCGAGCGCAAAAGCGGCCTATCTCATATCCCCCGTATGCTGCTCCTTTGGCAGGAGGCTCTTGGCTCAACGATCAGCTTTATCAACCGCCAGCCGGTCCAGCTGATACAGCACCTGCCAAATCATAAAAACACAGCTGACGATGTGACAGTGATAATACTTACTTGTTACAGCTCATGTTCTGGCATCTGAAGGATCGAAACCGGATATAAAAAGATGTATTGTTTCAAGAAACGTCACTCAAAATTAAAAAGAACAGTTGTGAGACTTTTAAAGAATCAGTGACTACGGAGAGCAGGTAGTCGGGTAGTAGTTAAATAGTGAAAAGACCCCCGAAAGTTATTTCGGGAAATGGACGGGGCTCACCCACCTTCGCTATCGGCTACAGTATTTCTGGACGAAATCGGTCCAAAAATAAATCTACCGGAGGCCACATTGACAAAACAGAACACCCAGAGTTCTTCCATTCAATTTTTTATTTATTCCACTATGACAGATCTTACGTTACTATATGAACAGTATTGCATGAGCGCGCTGGAATTTCTTCACAGTATAGGTAGTCATAATGCAAATGAACCACTGTACACTCATTTAGTGCCACTCTGTTACTCAGTATCTATGTTGAAAATAATATGAAACCCTCTTTTTTGAGACACCCCATGACAAAACAAGACGTTTCTACTTTTGCGCTTTGGCTCCTACGACTTCGTTTATTTTCTCAGGGGTAATAGTGCATATTATGGGATAAAATACCCCATTAGCGGCATATCAGGGAAAACTCGAATTTGCGAAATGGGTTTGTTTTTTGAATTTTACAAAACATGCCATGTGGGTAGGTATTCAATATACTCGGATAAAGACTTCCACAAGCGAGTTATTTGGTCATACATATTCTCATAGAATTTCCGACCTCCACACTCGGCACCGGGGTTGAGTTATTGAAATTTTGCGAAATATGTCATGTGGGTTCCCAAATATTCCGTTAAGACTTCCTCGTGCTAGTTATCTCGTTTATTATTATGTTTTTCTATGTTTTTCATTGCTTGACATGGGACATGGAAGAACACAGCCAAACCGACCTTTATAAGTATTCGCCCACCTTAAAGTTCAGAAAACAAATCAGGCTTAACTATTCAGGTTGTGAACTTGACTTACCTCTTTATTTAGTTTAGTGTATGGCTTGATCTCGGCAACTATCAGGCCTATTATGACTCCGTGGTGGACGGCAGCAAGGGAGTAGAACCTGGAACTGGAGGTTATGTCTTCGTACCAGGACTGGGGGTAGTCCACGGGAAACCAATCCTGGCACAGCTCCCTCACTTCCTCCAGGTCACCTGGCTCAAGGAATCGTAGCTCCACATGTGGCAGACTGCAAATAGGCACACGCGCCACCTCTGGATGACCTGATTCCCTGAAAACCAAGAGACATCGTCTGTTTATTTACTTAGGTGCACTACATCACAGGTCACACCAGCCGTAGTATTTATAGAAAGGTGGAGGGGTAACCCTGCAACCAGATCACTTTATTATACGTATATAGTGCTCAGTTGGATCTAATGAGGACTCGGCAGCAGCCGAACTCCTCAAAAGATAACAAGACAAGGGACCGTATTAATGTACCTAATGTGGCAACTAAATAAATCAAAAAAATTACAAGGAAAGTGGACAGACAGTGGACTGGAACAGAACACAAGTAACACAACATCTTGGTTTTTGTACACGGCAATCAACTGACTCGGGTAACTTTCGTTTCATCGCAGTGCGCAGTGCCCTCACGTCTCCGACTGCCCGACGGACGGCTGTGTCACCGACTTATCAACTTGACACTGCGCAAGTCAAGGATGCTCCAGAAAATTTTCTCAGAGCGGTACTACCAATCTATAAAATTATTTGCCACTGACAGAAAAGCTGGGCTAGAACCCAAACACTTCAAAGCTAAAAAAGGAAAGGGGCAAGTACCGCAAAGTTATGGTGAAAGAAAAAGTGGCAAATAATTCGGCTCTCACAGTCATACCTAGATCAAAACGCTGGCGTTGGCTAAGAACCACCCCTTATGGAATACAAAGGTAGTTGTAGACAAGCACCATTCTACTACATGGGCACCACCATTATATTCAGACGCACCTTGGAGCCTCGGTGTGTTTACTTCGGGAACCTATATTCCTCTAATGGTGCGTCCCACCATACTCTGTTAAGAGAAGAAAACGCAGATTTTCTCAAAAATTTAACATGGTAAACGTGGGAGAAAATCTCCAGTTGTCTCATAACTGGGCATGGTGGGACGCACCCTAAGTGTAGGCGAAGAGCCACTCTGCAATTCAAAATCTGCTGCAACCAGCAAACAATAAGATTTCTTGCAATGCACTTAATGAACACGATGTTAAACACAGCGGCATTTCCCAATAGCGGGGTAGCCCTTAACTAAGAGGGACAAACCCTGATTCGAACGATGAAGAGTCCATTATCATTCTGTTATCACTGTGATGTTATCAAAACTATCAATAACATCTTTGTAGGTAATAACTACTAAAGTAATTAACTACAAATAAGAATGTGTGAAGAAAGCGAGACATGAGCTGCCGACTCTACAGAAAGAGCAGAAGATGACGGAACACCTTTTCTACCGTTGTATTCGATGTGGAGGACCAGGGAGAACAATCGTATATTCGGAGACTGAAGTGTCAGTGGAGTCACCTTCTGCAGTAGCGAGGTTTGCAGCCATCCAGCCATACTGGAGCGAAAGTACTAAACAACAACAATTGGGGTGACCGAAGGACTGCACCATAGCGACTCATGTTTTTAGCCGCACTCAAGAAGAAAAGAAAAAAACCAGGTGACTACCTTCCTCTTGGATCCTTTTGAGTAGGTAGGTACCTAGGTCCCTGATAGTATTTACGTAACAACGGAATATGCTGAGCTGTAGAACATCACTAATGGAATGAAAAGTTCTTTTAAAGGTGAAAAGTAACCCAGAAATTATTATCTCAGTATCGTTAGGATTACCTACTCATATTACCTGACCCATCCCAATAAACAGAAAAAGGCAGGGAACCTACCATGGGTCGTAATTCTCCATTTGCACAAGCATTTTAGATCAACATTTCGGTCCGCATAAGTTTACATACTCGTACAAATAATTCAGTTTTTCCCCGATGGTATTGATAAAAACGAAAATAATTTGGTATTTAAATGACACAAATCACAATTCTTGTGAAAAACATCAAATCAAAATATTTCTATTTTCATTTTCAGGGCCCATTTTTCATGGCCTTTTTTGATGAAGCATAAGCTAAGAATGGAAGTTCTTTTTCAATGCAAAATAAAGCAGACGATTTGTGTCTTTGTCCAATCCACAGTCCAATCCACTCAATCCAGATCCAATCCATGCTTCGGATTCTGTTTACTTTTTTCTGAGGGCACGTTTTTCGGAGATTTAGACTAAGACATGAGTGAATTTACTGAATTTAATGTTAAATTGAATGAGCATTCTCGAGTCACACATTCCCTTTTTGTTAGGCAACACCGAGTTCGAGAGAAAGATGCTGGAAAACCTACGGATAGGACAATCTTTGTTGCCGGAGTCCCTCCATTTATCAACGAGGTAATATATCAAACCCAACCGAAGTTCCGCGTAGATAGTGTATGGTTGCAAAAATTTATAATATGCTTGATGATGTCTAAAGGGTTCGCCTCCTTCAAAAACTTAGTAGGTAATTTCTGAACGTCATGTTGATCCCTACCCTACCGTCTTGACTGGTACCCGCTCATCTCGATAGGTACTTGCTTACATTTTTCTGATGTTATGACTCATCCCCTCTTCAGCCATAGCGGATTGGAACCACTATTGCACTTAGTGCACTGATAGTTAAATGATGTGGCTGAGATAATGACAAACGGACAGGTATGAGTGGGAGTGAGCCTTCCACATTATTATGGTGTACCTAATTAATTTTCAGAAGACACTGGAACAACTGTTTGCACATTTTGGGAAGATTTCCGCTGTCTATATTCATAAATCACCTTCACCAAAACTGCCACCAAAAGAAGAATCTCGGTACTTCAAGGCAGTTCCGGGAATTGGAGGTTTTAAAGTGGCATATATCGTTTTTGAACAGCCGAGTGGAATGGAAAATGCACTTGAAAATGAGAAAGCGTGCATAATTTCTAAGGATACTTTATGCAACGGATTCAAAAGTAAGTGCAGGTGCAGTCTCTTAAATTCACTTTAAACTTCGAAATTGTAAGGATATCTTCGCGTTTTGAGTTTGTGGCCAAATGACCCATTGGTGCCTCCACCTCACTCTTAAATGAGAGTAACTTCACCCATTTTAAATAAACAAAGGGTTTCAAAAATTGCTTTTTTGTTCACATCCAGATGTACATTTGAGGAGAAGGGGTCACAATGATATGAAAGAGTCCAGCAGACAATTAACATTTCTGTTGTGTATCCACCTAGCCTGAATTTACGATCATCCAAGAGTGATGTGGAGAGAAGATTATCAATTAACACCTCATTTGGCTACAGTGCGATGCCAAATGCCACAGACCCTATTTTGTGGAATTCCAAATCAGTTGTATCATTTTCCAGCTAGGGCGGATCCAGACTGCTATAATAATGTTTTGCAATTTCGTCTGTCATCTGTGCATTTCCAAATTTCAGAGTGGGCGCTGGAGTACAATGACCGGGTACCAGATACTGCGGCTATGGAGAAGGAAATAAATGAATTCATGCAGAATTTCGACGAACAGGATACTAAAAATCGGGCAAAGGAGAGCGAAGCAAAAGAAATGGACGACGAAGGCTGGATTACAGTAACCAAGAAGTAAGTGGAAACAGAATGGAATGAATCAACTGTTATTTGAAGGAACTCTCAGGGGAAACTGATTAAGTATATCTGGCAATGCATGCATTAAGACGAAAGTACAACAATTCTTAGCCTACTAGGGGACAGCGAGGGAGCCAGTGCGCTACTCACTCAAATCTGTGCGCCTAACTACTCGTTACCTGAAGCGCGAATGACTTCCACCGTCCCTGGGCGGTCAAACGGCACGCAACAACTACAACAGCAATAAATATTAGAGAGCCATTGGTTAACAAAATGGAACTTTATTTTCAGGAGCAGGAAACCTGGTTTCTCGCGAAAGGAGAGTGTCATGAAGCAGATCACAAAGAAAGGAGATCAGCGACGACAGAAAAAAGAACTAACCAATTTCTATAGATTCCAAATCAAGGAATCAAAAATGAAAAGTAAGGAAACTTTAAAATTAGCAGTAGGTAAATGGATTTTTCTTTAGTTTACGATTGAAAGGGTGAAGCTGGAGAAAATAATTCAGCTACATCTCTGATAATGGGTACCAATGGTCGTGCTTCCTAGTGCTCGCAGCAGTACCCGACAAAAATTAAAACTCTCCTTTGGATCACGTGCTAAATCAGTATGACTTACTGTTAAGCTAGCTGTGGTTAGTAAGTCGTTACTAGAACTTACTTCCATAGTATAAGTTAGCAACAACACCACCAATACCGCGAAGAAACTTCGTCAATTCACGTGGATGAAAAATAGAACCCTAAGCTCTGTCGACCTTTCGGTTATTTTTAGAGGTGAAAGAGGGCAACACACTTGGGTGTTTTCTATTTCCTGTTTTATTCTCCTCTGAAGATGACAAGTCAAGGCCGTACCCAGGGGGGGGGGGTTAGGGGGGTTCGAACCCCCCCCGAAACTATGCGGCTTTACACTAGAGAGAATTAAGTTTTGAAGGAGAAAATATAGTTTCGTGCTACTTATAGGTACCTAAACCCCCCCCCCCCCCCCCCCCGAAATATTTTCCTGGGTACGGCCTTGTGACAAGTCACTTCATGTTATTTCGGTGGTGGTTCCTATTGCTAAACCACTAACTGTGGTTTTGGTTGGCAGTGGGTTCTACTAACGAATTACTAATAAATAAGTTAATAAGGGAATATATAAAATACGTCAAAGCTACGAGTTTCCTGTTAAATCAGTCATAGTGGCAGCAAGTGTGACAGAAAACTAATTGTCCCGATCGGTTGTGTTTCAGACTTGGTATCTCTCCGACAGAAGTTTGAGGATGATAAAAAGAGGATAGCGGCCTTGAAAGCGACAAGGAGGTTCAAGCCTTTTTAATTAAAAGTCCTGGTATTTTTGCTAGTCTTTTTATTTTTTGATATTATTTCTCATGAAGTTCTTGTTCGTTTAAAGCTGCGTTCCACCATACTCGGTATACATACAGTCGTATCAGCTGTAATTCACTGCCGTGCCGACAAGCTTGAAATAGATCAATAAAAGGCTTTTTCGCTCTCTGGTTCAAGTCCTTTGGGGATGACTGAAAAATGGCGGAGCAATAATGAAGTTGCGGCATAGTCCGAATCCTTCTAGCAGTTCATTTTTCGGCAGACAGTCCATCTGCTGGAAGAGCTCCACTGCAACAATACAATTTCGAAAATATCATCCAACTGGTGCGTGCAAATACCACTAGGGTTGATCTTAACGGGGTGGTCATAGGGTAACTAAAACTCCATTGCGCTAGGGCCAGGACCCAGTGGGATGTTTGTTACATTTTGTATACAATGGGGTAATTTGTCAGAATCACCCACGATAGTTGAGGTCAGGTACTGGACTGAGGAGACCCAGGGGTTGTGGCCCCTTCGACACCAAAATTTAAAGACAAAAGTAACTTAGCAATTCTATCACAGAATTATACAAGTGCTTAGTTATTTTATATTTAAATAATGAAGTATCACTGAGTCACCGTGGAGACCATCATCTTGCTTCATAGCTCAATAGCCTGGGACTGAGTCAATCCGGCCCACATTACTGGGGCTAAACAGGGGAAAACATTAAAAACAGTTCGCCGGTCACATTGTTACCCTTATGGGAAACTTCATCACAGCTTTTGCTAGACCTTAACTATTTCTTACGTTGAAAAAAAAATGTTACGTTCCCAAACAAGAAAAAATATTCAACATAGCATACCTGAAGATATGGCAAACTCAAAATAGAGTTTTTTTAAAAATAAATTACGTGGTACTTCTCCCAGTACCTACAAGCATTCGAAACTGCAAGTAAGGGAAGCTCACAAATATTTCCCGAAACGTTTCCTGTACGTAGGAGGACGATAACGGTCTGTGTGAGTCGGTCCAGCGCCAGTTTGAGACCAGCTACGTCAGGGTGAGGCAAAAAGTCAGTGAGGGATGACACAAGGGCAGAGAGTTGACGGGCGGAGACTAGGTGGTCTCGTGGTGACAGCAACACCGATTCCAGCAACGCCAAATGCAACTGCGAGTAGGAATCTGAGTTATCCACCGCGCACAACGGGGCCAACACGCACCACCTGCAGATTCGAAGTAAAGTTGTTAACATGCACCCAAGAGATTTTCCATACCTATACTTGTTAAAATTACGTATTCAGAGGAGAGGCCAGCCTGAAATAGCCAAGAACTTGGAAGATTACCCACGAAACTTACGCTTGCGAACGTACACAGTGAATTATCTCAGAGTACACGGTAAGCGTACACTACTGTTTTGTGGACTAAGGGCAGCTGTAGAAGTTGAACTTAAACTGCGAAACATCCGCTCTCTAATGAGTGATAGGATAGGATAGAATGTAGGTTAGTTACAGGATACAGACCTGACGAGACCGAGGAACGGTGGCTCCGTGGTGCCAGTCAGGGCTCCCGTGCACAGAACGGGTGACTTGCTGGCCCAGAGTGCAACAACCTTCAACAGTGACGGTGGGGGTAGACTCTCGCTTTTCCCTGCAAATTCATTTATTGTCTGCTGTCATAAGTTACCAATATATTTATAATTTTTACTATGTCTGGAACTACAGCTAAGTAAAACAGAAAACCTGGCATAAGTGATGACTGATGAGTGATGACACTAGATTTTCGTCAGTAGTCGAATTTAGGTTCAATACCTATATCAGTACAGCTGCTGGCCCAACATCTAGCTGTATTTTTTTATCTTAAACAAATATTATAACTGGTAAATACTCAGACCTGATGTGCCGTATAGCTCTGCTGCAGCTGAGAGGAAGTAGGATGTGAATTCGGGTGCCAACCTCGGAAGGTCATGGAGCTGGTTGACAGCTTCCGGAACGAGCACCAAGTAGTCGCCGACAATGCTTCTAGCCAAGGCCAGGCCACTTGGCGTTGTGGGACTAGCCTTCTGCAGCCATGTGCCCGCTGCCGTCAAAACGTGTTTCGACCTAATTAATAGTTTTATAAAATAAGATGCAGCCGTCTTCAGCAGAGTTAGCTTACACAGCCCATCAAAGCTACTTGCCTCCTAGAATTCATATTCAACTCTAACGTGATAGGAACACCCTAGATGTTTCAACCACCTTTAGAATTAAAAGGCCCGTTAAATTGGCACCTACCGTGTAGCGACTGCCATAGAGACTAGCTTTACTAGTAGAGCTGATCTCGACTCATTCCCAACAGGAAAAAGGCAAATAAAAACGGCGTTCCGCAGAGCTACTGCATCAACCATAGGGGGGCCAGCGTTGTTCCCTTGTGAAAAGTAACTGCAGAGAATCTCAAGGAGCTGCAGTTCTTGAATGCTGTTCAAATTCTTCGGCTGCAAAAAAGGTAGTTCAAGTCACCGAACCCTACCGTCTATCATTTCCTAGCTTTCTACAGCATTTTTTTAATGGATTAATTGAGTAGGGACAACTTACGGGAAGAAGGTTTCCATGACATTCTACAGCAGTATTTCTTTCAGCAAATATAAATTCGGCAATGATTTCGTTTACTAGTGCCATCGAATTGGCTATCACTGTTCTTCCAGCATTATGGCCAATAATTAGTTGCTCTAAAATAAAGAAAATGAAAGACGTTTAGTATGTAGCTACTTTATGCTGACGCCAACAGAAAGACTGGAACGACTGGGGAGTGTGAGGCAATCTCAAAATTAGCCCCTACCAATTATTTGAAGTGAGTCTTTCGCACATTTTGGAAATCCCATTTTTCTAAGCTGGTACTTTATATCACTCATTTTGCGGCTTTTATAGAATTTCCTACTCGAAAATCAAAATCGAAAAACTCAAAAAATGATTGTATTTGTTTGGTTTTCTTTTTCCTTTTTAGGGCCCCTCCATGTCCCCTCCCCCTTAACATTCCCTCAGAGGCCCTGAAAAACATATGACTGTAGTTCTGTTTACGCGCGAAGGCGCGGGCGCCAAGTGTGCAAAAATAACGGGCAGTGGCAAAGGCAACACACGCCATTGTGGATTATAGTGACTGCTGGGTGCTTACTGTTAGGTTCACCGGTTACATTTAGTTCATTATCCTTCATTTATTTCTTTCCTGTAATACTGAAAATGGCTCCTACTATTTCCAGTAACAAGGAGAACGTCGAGAACGCATTCTCCAAGCTACACTTAAAGGAAAACGTAAGTGTCTCGTGTAGAAATAGGCCATTGATTCGACCCTTTTCCGAATTTCCTCTCTGAGCCTACCCCCTACATTGTGGCTTATTAATTTTTATTCTTATTTTGAGGTTAAGGCAGTTTTTAGTGTAGCTATCTCAGCCTAAATTTCGAATTGAACTGAATAACATACTCAGTCTGAGCATGTGGTCTTAGTGCTCCACTGACGCGTTGCAGGCTCAACGTAGTCCAAGAACTGCCCTGCAAGAGACCAACAATGGCGCCGTGAGACCGGCACCAAAACTACCCGAAAAGAAAGACCTTTCTGACGCTGAAGTGGAACCTCTGCTTAGAGATAATCCGAGACGCTTTGTGATCTTCCCAATTCAGTACCATGACATTTGGGAAATGTACAAGAAGGCAGAGGCTTCCATCTGGACCGCCGAGGAGGTTGACCTCTCTAAGGTGAGTGAAGTGGGGAGAACAAGCTGAAACTTAATGCGATTTTGACATAATGTGGGAAACCAGGCCTGAGCGATTACTGGGAGATTGAGTGTTGATACTTCAGGGGACACAAGTACTTTTAGTGGCTCACAGCTGTTGACAACACTATCTTTCATATCATTTTTAACTTTCTTGGAACATAAAGCAGTGGCCACCTTGAGTCTCTGTATAACTTATCTAGTTGGTAGTATTACTGCTAACTACTGTTATCGCCATAAATAAATAGGATTTAATAGGAGAAAAGTGCTAACTATTCTGAAGCAGTAAGTTTAAAATAACAAGAGAGAGGTTGGATTTGGCACCAAGCTTGATATTCAGCTTTGCGATCTCTGTTACAGGATATGAAGGACTGGGACCGCCTGAAGCCAGAAGAGAGACATTTCATTTCTCACGTCTTGGCCTTCTTTGCTGCTTCGGATGGCATTGTAAATGAGAATTTGGTTGAACGCTTTGCTCAGGAAGTTCAAGTCACCGAGGCGCGTTGCTTCTATGGCTTCCAAATCGCGATAGAAAATGTGCATTCTGAAATGTACAGTTTACTTATAGACACATACATCAAGGATCCAGCCACCAGGTGTGTTATTTTCCTGCCTGAAACCAACCGTATTCCCCACCCTAATTAAATGGGGACGTCATGCGTGAGTAAATCATAATTTGTTATTTCGTCTGCAGGGACTACTTGTTCAACGCTGTAGAAACCATGCCGTGCGTGAAGAAGAAGGCTGACTGGGCTCTCAATTGGATCGCTGATGAAGCCGCGAGCTTCGCAGAGCGGGTCGTTGCCTTTGCTGCAGTCGAAGGCATTTTCTTCTCAGGGTCGTTCGCAGCGATATTTTGGATGAAAAAACGAGGGTTGATGCCTGGCCTTACCTTCAGCAATGAACTCATTTCCCGTGACGAGGTTAGTGCATAATAAGTCGGAACTACCAACGTCAGCGTAAATAAATAAGTCACATCTTTCTAATGACTATTTTTTCAGAAACTAATTTAGTGAGCTGGGATTTTTAGCATGAGATACCACATTTGTGATATCTGATATACCTATAGGTTGGATTGGAGGTAGGTATCTTATATTTCGGAATAAGAACATTGTCAATAGTTCTTCAGAAAAAGTTGTGGAGTTTTTTTTAATGGTCACTCTTAGGGCTGTTTAAAATACTCGTATCTTCAAGTTTGTAAATTTTGAAAATTTATTTGTTCTGAATTATAAGGTGTCTTTTTTGTCAGATATTTCTTCTGGAAGTCTGGATGCGTCCCACCATGCCCAGTTAAAATTTAACTGGAGATTTACCATGTTAAATTTAACTTAAAAGTTAAATTTAACATGGGAAACATAGGACAAAATCTCCACTTTAATTTTAACTGGTTGTAACGGTTTAAAAACCTGTCGTTCGGGATCTCACTCCTTGCCCGGCTACTGTGGGGGGTTCTAAAAGTTTCGGAATATTATTGTTTATTGTTTGTTAATTTTAAAATTTATCGTATGGCGTAAAGCTGGTTTTTTTCTATTCGGGGCCTGAAATCACCCATTGTAATGAAGGGCTAATTTAAAGAGGGGCATGGGGTGAGGCCCCGAGCGGCTGCATGGAGCATTTGGAACCTGCACTTT
Source organism: Mesopsocus fuscifrons (assembly GCA_950004255.1). NCBI lineage: Eukaryota > Metazoa > Arthropoda > Insecta > Psocodea > Mesopsocidae > Mesopsocus > Mesopsocus fuscifrons. The sequence continues at coordinate 10,221,379 of OX465377.1, forward strand.
CTTTTGAACTAACTTCCAAATTTTCTCTGTATATACTGTATCCCCAGTCCATGTTATTAAATGAGAACCCTCCTCAAGATCTTTCCTCTAAATGGAGTAGGCGATTATATTTATTATATTATTATATTATATTATGCTGGGACGCACCAGATTTTTCTTATGAGTATGAGTATATCATTGGTTTTCCAATTTTCACAGGGATTGCACTGCGACTTCGCTTGCCTAATGTTCAAACATGTTGTGCGGAAGCCCAGTGAAGAAGTTGTGACATCGATCATCCGAGACGCGGTGACTATCGAGCAAGAGTTCCTCACAGAAGCTCTCCCAGTCGACATGATTGGCATGAACTGCAGCAGCATGCGCCAATATATCGAGTTCGTCGCAGATCGCCTCCTGGTCGAACTAGGTTGTTCAAAGGTGATTTTTCTTCTTTTTCTTCAACTGCCATATAAGATATATGCATAGGTTTACCTACCTACCTATAAACGAGTATTATTCTCATGAGTCTTATGACTTTTCCTTGGAGAGGTGTAAGAACGTCAACTTCACCAAAAAGCTCCCTATCTGCGAGGAGGGTAAAGGTGGTGTTCCCCTGGCGTAACAGAGGGTGGGTTTTTGCTGAAACGTCAAAAATAATCTCGGCCTAGCTGGGTCCCTAAACAAACCTCATTCAAAGAATTCTGTACCCGAGGAATTGATATAGTTTTTTTTTAAATTGCAGATATACAATGTGGAAAATCCATTTGACTTTATGGAGCACATATCCCTTGAAGGGAAGACCAATTTCTTCGAAAAGAAGGTCGGAGAGTACCAGAAATACGGAGTGATGGACAGCAAGCAAAGCGCGTCTTTCACTTTTGATGCTGACTTCTAGTGCCAGTGTAGCTAAGTCAAGTTTTTGGCAATATTGAAAAATATGGCAGTGATTTTCGGTAAAGAGAGAGTGAGCACCTGTCTCTAGTTTCTTTATCCTTGACGCGGACTTCTAGTCCTAATGATGAAATGAATTATTTTTCAAAAATTCGGATAAACATTCCACGTGGACAGTGCTTATTGGATATGTGCAAGAGTTGTTACCTGCGACATGGTGTGTGACGCGGACTTTAGTACCTACTTTTATGCATTACTTTTTATACTGGAAATATGCAGGTACTTCTTATTGTCTGCAAATGTGACGACTCGCTCGTTATGAGTGCCTTTTCAATGTCTTTTGAAATGTTGTTAATTTGTGTCTGTGGATTTGTAGTTTGCTGACGTAGTACCTACCAATAACTCAATTCGATGTAGTCCATGTCAGGAAGACGAAGCAGTTTGCGAATACACACCTAGTTTATTTGGTAGGGCCATTGTGAATTTTTCTAAAAGCTGGCAATCTTTATAAGATTTCAGTATTTGAGATAACTTTCGACTATTAGAGGAGGGGAATACCTAGAGAACAAAGTCGATATGATGACACTTCTCGTAGCGAAAGTGTAAACCTTGCCTATATCGGATTGAGTGGTAATTATTAGTATTCCTAGATTAAAAAATTACTGTATCATCTTTCATGATTAAACGATCGAGTACGTTTTAAGAGTTTCTACGTCCTATAGCAGATCTACTAGCCGAGTAGCCATTGCAGTAAGAATACGAGTATATATTCTTCCTTCAATCCGTAGAAACATCTGTAAATTCTAAAGCCGTGACCTCGAACTTCGAATCATCCTGACCGGTCAGAATATTTCATTGTTTGCCGGTGAATGGCTCCGCCACAGGTCATCTTGGCACTGTGCCTCAGTGCAAGTCTAGGGTGGATTCAGGAACCTTTTTTGGAGAGTGCTGATATTACGTACCTAATAATCCTGATAAATTATTTGCATAGGTTTCTTGAATCTTTTCATCAGAAATTCTGTGAAGGAGACCGATATGCCTACTTACATAATAAGACTTACGAGTATATCATGCTCTAACAGCGCACGGACATAGTAATATGTATGACAGTAGTACCACTGAGCGTCTCCAAATAACCGAAAGCATGTCACAAGACCCTGCCCATCTAACTATGACTTATTTTTTGGGTACCCGTCACTGAAACTCGCATCTCTTGAAGAAAACTAGTCAAAAATGGTCCTGACAATCAATTAGAATAACTGTTATTTCTTGTAATCACGATACATACATTAGATACAACCAATAAGGCACGTTGGAATAAGGCACATGGAATAAAACAACAGACAACCCACGCCAGACGCAGTACAGATAACTACATAAAACAACCTAATAAAATTTTTGATTAGTTAAAAACTTTATGTTCCTAGATAATGCTCATGCGCAGGTTCTTACTAGCTAACAAGAGAATCCCTTCGTATTTCGTTAGGACCTACCAGCGATTATATCATCACACAAAGCGGCCAATTTTTCATTTTCCACCACAGTTTTATCTAACGAATCTTGCAGAGTTTTGAGGGACAATTCAGACTTTCGTAGTTTGGCAGTAACGCGAGCAGCGTCAGTGGAGAACTGTTCTCCTTCGGCACTGGTTTCTCGGCGCAGCTGCTCCAATTCTGCGGCGGCCGCAGACTCGCTGGCTCTAATCCGCTCATCTTGTCGGGTAAGCTCGCGGCGCAGCTCTGCCGCCTCGCGCTCCTGCTGGGAAACGCCCGACTGCAGTTCTAAAAGAGACGCGCGAAGTTTCTCATACTTGGTCAAAACGTCTACGAATGCAGCTTCTGCACTCTTGAGATGGTGTTGATACGAGTCTCGCTCGGCAGCCAGGGTGTCTGGACTCGGAAGCTCCGACTTTTTCCTCGCTTTGAGGTTAGAGCGGGCTGCCTCAACCGTCCGTTCGAATTCTCTTGAAATAGCGGCGAGGGCTTGGTTATCAGAGCTCAAGTCTACAAGACGGTGCTGCAAGACTTGTTGGCGACTTTCGGACTGCTCTAGGGCTTCTCGCGCCTCACTGCATTGGCGCTCGATGTCAGCGCACATCCGCTTAAAATCTGCTTCTTTTAATTGGGCCTTTTGTTGGTTCTCATCATGTAATGCGTACAAACGCGCAATTTCATTTTTTAGTTTTTCCTGAGGGTCCTCTTTTGGTGAACTAAAATCAGTAATATCTTCTAAATTGCCTCCAGACAAGTTGTTTAAACAGACCAAAGTATTTAAATTATCGACAAAAATAGTTTTATCTGAAGAGCAGTTACTTGGTGGCTGATATAGAGGGTCAAATCTCATGTAAAGCGACTCTCTATTTATGACCCCCGTAGTAGACGGAGGATTCATATTGAGCAGGTCAAAGTTGCCGAAGCTTTCATTTGTATCAAAATGTTCCATGGTGACGGGTTTTAGAGGTGGCTCTTCTTTCGCGCTAAACAAAACTCCCATGTTATCTTCTTGTATGTTGACACTTATTTCCTTCAACACTCCGATCGTCGTTTTCTTGTTTTTGTTGAGGTCACTTGCCGCTGTTCCATTCCAATTTTCGTTATCCTGATGAGTTTCTTGATTGTCACACCCCAGTGTACTAGACAGAGTGATAGTTTGATTACCAGTCTGCGGAACTGTGGTTACTTGAGAGCAGATGGGAGAGACGACCATCACCGGACTACTCGACACACCCCTTCCAGCCAAAGTTTTTGTAATATTCATGGCAGAACTAGCAACGCTTTCTGCAGCAGTCTCCAATGTATGAGTCCTATTCAAAGAATTTTCGGGAGTCATGCTTTTGCTTCGAACCAGTGTAATGGTTGAATTCATGGGAGCATGAAGAAGAAAATTTTCCAAGCCAGCATCGATGTTCGCAACATTTATAGATGTGGCGTTTCCATCCAGCACTTTAGTAGCTGGGTTAGATGCGTCGTCTCCAATTATTACTTTAGTAGCGTTCAGAGCTGATACTGCACATTCGGTATAATTTTCATTGGTGTCGGTATCGCTTTGAAGTTCAGTTTTAGAACTTAGTGTTCGAATATTGGTGGTCTCAAGCAAAAGAGCCTTTGAGGCATTCAATAAATTCTTTTCCAAACAGGGATTTCCTTGCTGTTCATTTTCACCCATATTAACAGCTTCGCATACTTCGGTTAAAGCCTGGGTTATATTTACACCTGTGACTGCTAGTTGTGCTTCTGGTGAGCTCTGAAGCATACCTTGGTCGAGCAAGGGGGAATCAATGTAATAGCTTTCAGTCGGAGTAGAATGGGCTGCAAGAGCTTCTGGAGTGGCAGTAGATATTGGACTGACGTCACTCATATTGGCGATCTGCTTTCGGAAAGCGGCCAGTGGCGTACTTTCCACCAACCACTTCTCGATCAGACCAGATGCCGGGTTCAAACTGGTATTTACAACACCACTTTCATTATCTTGTAAAGGATGTGAAGAAAAGTCGTCTTCTTGGGAGCAAGAGTCCATTATTTTTGAAACAGGAGCGGGCGGTAAAAATTCACCCACAGGTCCTTTACCAGCAATGTCGAGACTCGCAGTATTGTTGAGGTTATAACCTTTTAACATTCTTTGTGTCGCCCTGTCAGCAGCCAGTAATTCTTTGGTGACTGCTGGATTCGGTGAAACAGAGGAGCCAGAGTCCGAAGAAATCTCCATTACTTCTTGGATAGGTGTGAGTGCATTGATCATGACTGACAAGGGTTGGTAAGAATCCAAGCTGTCGCCCCTTTCAGCGTCTTCATTTTCAAAAATTTCCATTTCTTCTTCAAGCTCGGAACCTAATAATTCTTCCCATCGTGGCAAGGTATGAGCTGGCGCGTCGGGAAGCTGGTCAGCCTGCTCTCGTACTAGTTTCTTTTTTTCAAATGCTCTACTTCTTCTGCTTTTAGCCTTCTTTAAAACCTCACAAGAAGGAACATCAAACACTTCTTTCTGGCTTTGGGCAGCAATAATATATCCTTCACCATATTCAGCTACCAGTAGAGGAGACTTGTACTGAGAGATATCTTCCATAGATTTTCCATTTTCTCCCACCTGTAGTACATCCGAAGGAGAAGTGAATGGTGCCTGAGTTGTTTCTATGAATGATTCAACTGATTCATCTTGTACTCGAGTATTCTCCAAGACCATTTCCTCTAAAAGAGTTTCTACAGCATCTTCTTGAGGAATGGTTGATGCAGCGACATCTAACTCTGTGGTTTTATCAGAAGAATTTTCAATCAGTTGTTCTCGAGACAGCGCGGAAGGAGTACGTGAAACCTCCTGGAGAGGCTTATCTTCCTGTGCCGTTGCTGCAAACTCGGAACACTCTTCAAAAGAGGTTTCAACTCCCTGTAGTGAGTCTAACAAAGAAGCCACTGGGGACTCAGTCGTTTCGTCCAAAGTCTTTCCAACCAGTTTTTCTTGTGACACCGCATGTAAAGTCTCATGTAGAGACATACCATCGTGTTTCATGGTGGTTACTGGAAACTGAGAGCTTCCAGCTTCCTGTGATGAATTTGCTAAAGCAGCCACTACAGACTCGCCGGATCTTTTCTCCTCGACACAGCCCATCTCCTCGATTCCTTCAAACGAGGTTTCATCTGATTTTACAGTTAACTCAATTGAACAAGAAGTCACTTCTGGCGGTCCTCCTGAAGGAAGATGGACCACCTCCTCTGAAGCACTTCCTCCATGGGGTTTTTTAGACACCTGTTCAGGGGATATCACGTTAAATCTATCAACAGATGGCTCAGCAGTCTCTCCTGAAGAAAGGGTTACCACCTCTAGAGTGCTTTCTTGAAAAAATGTTCCAGTCATCTCATTTTTTAGTGTTGCTGAATTACTCTCTTCCCAGGTGGACGTTTCCGTAGGAAACAGATTAACTTCTGAAGGGGTCGTTTCTTCGCCAGGACATACAGATATTTCTTTTTGGGACACTGCCGGAAGAGTATCGCTTAATGCATTTCCTGCCGTTTTTTCGGCTTTCCCTACATGTTCGGCTACCTCTTTTTCTGACATAGACGGACAAAGCATAACCTGGTTGGGAACCTCAGTAGGATTTTCTATAGTTTCTCCCTGAGCTCGTGATGACTTACTATCTGCTATCCGCGCGATGTCTCGAACAGATTTTTCAACCAGTTCTCCTGCTAATACGGTTGAAGAAGTGCTCTCCTGATTAGTTTCAACGATCTCTTTTTGTATTACTATTTCAGTAGTGAAAGCTATGTCACCCAATCCAGATGTTTCATCCTGGCTCATAGAAGGAGTATTGTCCACAAACGTCTTAATTTCATCTGTAGTTCCTTCTTTTTGTGAAATTATTGACGAACTTACTTCTGAAGCTTCCTTTCCTTGTGTCGTGGATGAATGAACAGTAGCTGTCTCACTGTGATATTTTTCAGTAGTTTCTTTTTGAATAGCAATATCAGCCGCAGTACATGCCAGTTCTTTTGGATAGTTTGGATAGCTTTCAAACTCATTAGTTAAAGGAGTGGCTTCCGAGGTGCTTCCCTCATCAGTGACAGCAACCACAGGTACTTCGACAGGGCCATCAGATGCTTCATTTGATGAAGCAGTAGAAACTAGTTCAGTAGTGGTAGTTTCTCCAAAATCACTTCCAGACATCTCTTTCTGAAGCACGGATGGCATACACTCCGTAATCTGGATATTTTTTTCAACTGTTGGTTTTTGAATCACGTTTCCTTGAGAAGTGGTAGAAGGCGGAGTCATTACTGACTGAATACATTCATCATCAGGCTGTTCAGCTTCGTTTTCTGCAGATAAGACTAGGACAGGAGTGTCTTCGATCTCTACTGAAATTTCTATAGACGTTTCACCAGCTTCTTTCTGTGAGAGAGCACTGTCTGGTACAGAAGCATTTTCTTTATCAGCCCTCTCTTCACATGATACAGAAGTAGAAGCGGTAACTGTTACCGACACGTTTTCTTGGCACACCACGGGAGTGGCTACCGTTTCTGATAAATCGTCGGCAACTATTTTCGATGTTAATAAGGTCACCTGAAAATCAGTAATTTCATTCAATTTGCCAACGTCTGGCGTTACCATTTCGAAGACCAGTTCATTTTCCAAATCAACACCCACACCTACTGCTGGTAACTTGGTTGCTGTATCGCTTCCTGGCTTCAAAGCATCAAGAGAAGTTGACAGTTCCGAGTGTTCAAAAGCTGAACACGAAACGGCACAATCAGAGGCATTTATTACATCCTCAATTTGTTTCGCAAAATTTTGGGCTAGCGTTAACGACTCATTTGATTGAACGACTGGAGAGGAAACTACTGCCCGGTGATCAACTGTACCAGTAACTAGCCCAGAACCAGTACTTCCATCCCGTAAAGAAGAACTATCATGACTTAACTTAATTTTTTTCGGAGATTCCGTACTTTCAAAACCAATCTGTGACCTTTTCTCTCCGTGCTGAGGCGTAGCGGCATCTTCATATTCACCATCAGAAAGGACAATAGAAGATTCGTCTGGAGCTTGGAAAGAATTCGTTGCATCCACCTGTGAGGTATTTTCCAGGAGGATAGCCCTGTTCGGTGTAGATTCCGGCTTTTCAGTTTTGATATAAGTTTCAAAACCAATTTGTGAACGATTTTGAGCAAATTCAGCATCATCATGAAGGATAATTACCGACTCATCAAGAGATTCGGAAGGATTTGTACTTAGTGAAGGGGGAGCTGGTTTCGGGTGTTGATCAGGCGACGAAGACGAGGGAGACTCCAGTAGGGTTTCCTCAATGACGATTGTTTGGTTCCTTGATTCAGGTAGATCTTCAGTCCGGGTCGCAACACTATCTTCCAACTTCTCTGCCTGCGAAGTGGTAGATTCGAAGGACTCGTCCATGCGAGACAAAGGCGTCATATAGGAATCGGTTGTTGAGTCTTGTGTTGAGTCATCGATGGTCAAGGCGGCGAACTCTCTAGCCAGCGGTGTTATGCCGAGTTTTTCAAGAGACCCTTAAAAAGATTAAAAAAAACGGTATTTTATGGTCCATTCAGTAACTCATGCACGAATACAATACAGTAAGTAATTAACAATAACGGGGTATAATTCACTGTAACTTAGTCAACTCTGATACAGTTAGTGCCTTCCTGACAGGATCTACACGGTTGCGGACCACACTATAGCTTGCCTCACATTCTAATTCAGCTCCTTATTGTTGCCGTCCGTCAGGCAGATTACAGAGTATTAAAAGGCACCAAGAGTAAATTAAAATAGTCTGGTTTCTGCCGTAAACTCTTTAAAAAAAAATTAATAATATATGGTCAGTAGGTATCCCAAATACACAGCCAAGCGTACCTCCTACACACAAGTCCGTAACGGTTGTTTTCCTAAGGGCAATGGAAGTATCAATGTGTTATTTTAGCTTTTAAGGGACTTCATTTATCTGTACCAAGTGGTGCGGGCAAATAGCAATGGAATGGTATCAACTCGGCGCTAATAGGCTGCTTTTGAGAGTGGGAATCGGAATAATCCCCTCCGTGCTCCGGCTCAATTCGTACGAATCCACACTTTATGGGTTTATTGGTGAGGCTCTAGGTGTGATATCGTATCGACAATATACCAACCATGGAACTGTTATGAAATCAACAGCCCATACTTACTTGTCGGTTTTTCTGGAGTAAAGTAACTCTTCACCGCACTGAAAGCGGAGCCGATCATCGAAATCCTCGAAGGCGGAGCAGGAGGCGGTGGAGATTCCTGTGGTTTCTTCTGGTCCATAATGGATTCAGGCAGATACCTTGGGCGACAACTCTGAAAAAAATTGCGATTAAGTCAGGAGTGTTGAATAATGAAGACGCGCGCCCGTTACATCCCGTACCATAACCTCAACGTGTGCCCTAACATAGGACAAAAAAAAAGCTCTTATGTTACTATTCCTTGATTTAGTAGCACGGCATGCCACACGCCACACTTAGTTTCCGAATCAAAAGGTCAGAGTGAATGTCCACGTCCGGGGACATGCTGGACGCACATTTGCTCTGCGTTCAGCTTTTTAAAGTGGGACAATTACAATTTGATTTACTAGTGGGAAGTGAAATTTGTGTATAATAAATGGTTCAGTCACAAAAATACAGCCAGGTCAGTAACTGAAGCAGGAGCCAAATTTTTTTTGGCTCCAGTCCAATAGCCCAGAAACAAATTAAAAATTGTTGACGTACACTGCGTTGATCTTTGAAGATTGATGGACAGCCAAAAGGTTTACTAATCGCTTTTACAGCTAAAATTTGATAAGTATGGAGATGAACATGATAACACCCGGTTCCTCAAGATCAAACGAGTGTGACCCAAGTTACACAGCTACATAAACGCATACTGAATACTTAACACGGTAAAACTGTGATTAAAAACAATATAAAGTTGGGTAGCTTGAAAGTAATTCAAAGTATTCAAATAATTATCTATCTATAACATTTAATTTCTTACTAACCTCTGATTATCTGATTTTCCAGTGACGGTTAGACTGTTTCTTCTTGTTTATTAATTTTTTTAGCGCCACTTCTGCGAATCTGCGAGTCGGCGGTGGCGTCAGGAAACATTTTTCAGGGCCCTATTTATTGTTGGCAGATTGTTGGTGCCCCTGATAAATTAGCGCCATATTTTTAAAGTTACGAAGTTGCGTAACTCTGCTCACAAATATTTTTTATGGAAAGGTAATAACGAATTTAAAGAATTAGTAATGCTGAAATAACTTTTTAGTACATCCAAAAGTTTTCTCTTTTAAATATTATGTCATCAAAGTACTCGGAGAGCGCGTGACATTACCTAGGTACTATGTAGTGGCATGAAGTCAGTAAATACTAGTATGTTCTTTGTCCTTTGCAGTTTGCAGCAGTCATCAGTTGTAGGTAGGTAGGTACCTATGTAAGAAACCATCTGGATAATCTGCGTACCTATCAAAGGAGAGGCATGGAACACACCTACCCATTTTCATCTAACAACCAAGCAATTTAGGCAGTCACGCAATGCTTCGGTAGCATCGATCCACCACCCATGACGTCACCTGGATACCATCCCTTGGTGCCCTCAGTTGCGTGTAAACAGAACAACAGTCCAAGTAAAAGGACCCGTATTACTTGATTTTTAACAAAATTTTGGCAGCGGTTATAGCCATTTAATCACATTGGTTTTGGAACCGAAATACTTCCCTACCTCATGAAATATACTCGGGTAGGTCGTACCTACTATCAGTTACGGTCGAGATCCTGTACTCGAATGGTGTTCTCTCCAGCTCCAAAATCCTTTCAACAAGCTGGTCCAGGTCGTCTTTCACCACCAAGCGTCCCTTATTGAGGCAAGTGTATCCTGTAACCTATACCAACTGTCAATAGAGACACCCTACCTACCTACAAATTTCTACGTCCTATCAAGAGAGGGTAGGTTAGGTGCTAATATTATATAACAAAGTAAGCTACGCAGGTTACTTATAAGTATGATCTGCGATCCATTGCGTGACTACAGGTAGGTAGGTACATACATTTGCATGTCACTAACTCTAGGTATAAACCCTTGCCTCAGCCTCCCAACAATAGTGGTTTCAAGTGGCTACTCAAAGTTTATGAACAGGTCTAGACCGCGGGTAGGAACCAAACGGCAATCATAAGAAAAAATTTAGCAGGTATCTCGAGTTCCCTCTGCAGTAGGTAAGTATATTGCTCTGAGGCCAGTGGGCAGCGAGGGAACGTGTTAGTGAGTTGATTTACATTTTCGATTGGTGTCGTGCAGGAATACCTATTATCAGCAAAAGGAAGTCGTTGTTTTTCCTCTACCCAAAGCCCAGCCCCTGCGGTAAATCAGCGCTTTTACGTGTCTACTTATAATGAAGAATATATCACATATCAGTGCCGCAACCAGGGAGAAACGATTTAAAAGTTCTCACTGAAAAAGGGCATTTACAGTCGTCGCAACTAACTTTCTATCAGTTGTAGTACCTACCTAGCAGTTTGTCTGAAAAATATTAAAAAAATTAACAACGATTTTACACACATAAGTACAAGATGCAAAAACTGAAACAAATAGGTCGTACTATGGTAGGTAAGTAGTAACTTTTAGCGAGCACACACTGAGCTTGTTTTTATCAACAATATGTAACGGCAGTAGGTAATTATCAAGTAGGTGATCCGGTGAAAACTTCGCTGAAACACCTGTTACACGTGTTGTTCGTTGTTGGTTTTCCTAATTCCTTAGTCAAATCCGTTTTGGCGACATACCTATCTACCAACGCACACCCAACCATGGTCAACTCATTCCCGTTAACAGTTATACCGCAATTTAGCTGTGGGCGTTCTTATTCAATGCATATCTTATTCAATGCATTATTATTATTATTATTATTCAATGCATTATAACAAGAGGTCAGTAGGGAACATCCAGGGAATATGTATGGGGTGGGACCACCTCGGTAAGAATGAAGGTTAAAGGTGACTGGCCCACAACGCAGAGATAGTCGGGCGTAAGTATGGAATGAAATGTTGGTGACTCACCGTCCGAAGGTCACATTCAATGCGACCTTGGGCCCGTCAATTCACCTTTTGTACACTCTTGTCCTACCCCATCCCTGGGAGGTATCATGTCAATAATTAAGGATGTTCGTGGAAATATAGGTGTCTCTATATAATATTTTACGTTCACACTCCGGTTCTAAAAAACACTCACTGCCTTAGGTAGGTAGGTACCTACTAAGTAAGACCAACAAAACGTATAAAACCTACTGAAAGAAGCAGGTAGATTACCAATTTATTTCCACCCACTCACAGCAGCTCAAAATAATTTACAAATCTATTTACACGAATTTGTATTTTTCAAGGACGTGTTTCCCTTTTAGGTGTATAGTGAGGATGAATCGGTATATAATGCTGAATCAGCTGGGGGATGGGACTTATGGGTCCGTAGTGCTGGGGCAAAGGGTCGACACAGGCGAGAAAGTCGCCATTAAACGTATGAAGAGGAAATATTACTCATGGGACGAAGCTATGAACCTTCGCGAAGTCAAGGTAAATCGCAGTCACCATCTATTTTTAGGACATATTCAGATTATTTTAACGGTCGTTTTTGTCCTTTAATCGCAGCTGGGCTCTGTATCAATTTATCAACTATTATTACAAATAAAGTAAACATTACTTCACACTACTTCACGATTTACAAAACCCAGGGAAACTGAACCGTTTGGCTGAAGAACTGAACACGAGCAATGTCCAGGTGCATTGTAGGAAGGTTACCAGGTAAATTAGAAATGAGCAACGTTACAAAATCTAGTAGGTACAGGTAAGTTACCCACAATGCAATTCGAATTGTTCAATTTTTCACTTGAACTGGTAACTCACCTGGGGTTTGTACATTCTTTAGTACTGCCTTTATAGTTGTAATTAATAACCAAGGGTTATACACTATTCTTGGTTATAATAACCAAAATATGACAGTAATACCATCTGCTATGTTATTCCTAATTTTAAGCAACACAATCATCTATTTCATTTCATGTACTTCTCAGAATGTAATAATTATTAGTTGTTTTTAATAATTTACACGAATGTTATCAGTGATTTGGCTGGTTTCAGTTGATGGGAACGGGTCGCGACAAAATCTTTACGACAGTATTCTTAAAAATCTCTTAGAAACCATGGGACGCTATCATAGGCGAAACAGCATCAGGATCAGTGATTAGGCCCCACTCACAAACATGGTTTCTGCGATAATATCACACAAAATATGTCTATACATATACATACATGTCTATACGAAAGAGTGACTGTCACAGGAATCATGTTAATGTGAAAAGGACGAGCCATCTCTTGATATTATCATATACCTTTGCACAGTCTTTAAAGAAGTTGAGTCATGCCAACGTGGTGAAGCTCAAGGAGGTGATCCGTGAGAATGACACCCTCTACTTCGTCTTCGAGCACATGCAGGCCAATCTTTATCAACTGATGAAGGACCGAGATTCCCTCTTCCCCGAGTCAGTCGTGCGAAATATGGTTTTTCAGGTTAGATCCTAAAACAAATAAATAATAAATGAAACATAGATCTATGAATGTATATTCACTTTTACACTTTTAAAAAAATACAGTACCTACGTACTCGCACTTACACTATTTTATATTTCAGCAAAATAAAGTTCTTTTTTTCACAAAAACCAAGAAACCAGAAGCGTCCTGCTTCTTTACTTGTTTTATAATGGTTTCCGGGGAAAGTGTACTGTTTTGTGGGTGCAAACTGCATGGGCACTTGACATTTATTTTCTCGTTGAAAACTCATTTCAGATTTTGCAAGGTCTAGCATTCATGCACCGCAATGGGTTCTTCCACCGTGACATGAAGCCTGAGAACCTTCTATGCTCGGGCCCAGAGCTTGTCAAAATTGCAGACTTTGGACTGGCCCGGGAGATAAGATCCCGCCCTCCCTTCACAGACTACGTCAGCACACGCTGGTAAGCTATATCGGTGAAATTTGATGCACAAGTAGAAAAGTTAACAAAGCCCCAATTCAAACGCACACAAGCCCCACCTGTTTCAGCAGATACGTATTTCACCTGTATTTAGTTCAGGATGGAATTCCTAAGGTATGAGCACAGTAGTAGAGCCCCCGAGGTATACACACTAGTTTGAGTTTGTGATGATATTATAAGCAGCTACAAAATTATCATGTCCTACTAATAAACTAATAACAAGTTCTCAGACTCTACTCTCTTTTGAAATTTACAGGTACCGCGCACCGGAAGTTCTTTTGCATTCAACGAGTTATGGGAGCTCAATTGATCTTTGGGCCGTGGGCTGCATCGCTGCAGAGCTCTACACTTTCCGTCCACTCTTCCCAGGCAACAGCGAAATTGATGAGATTTTCAAAATTTGCTCTGTTCTTGGGACACCCGACAAGGTGCCAAGTTTTCTGTTTCAAATTAATAATTTAGGGCTGGTAGAAGGATAGGTACTTATTGGACTTGGGCCATATATTGGTGGAATGCATGTCAGTTTGGAAGATCAGTGGTGCAGTCCGCTGAAATAATAAAAATCCTCTACTCTGGCGTTTCCTTCCAGCCGCTGCTAGTTCACACAGCAAAACAAAGGACCTCATAGCCCCCTGATGTATTTTTCTAGACACTACCTACTCACTTTATTTTATACTAATTTTGAACCGGTTTTATCCACAGAAAGAATGGCCGGAAGGGTACTTGCTAGCTAATGTTATGAACTTCAAGTTCCCCAAGTTTTCGCGCACACCTCTTCACGCGGTAGTTACAGGTGCTAGCAAGGACGGCCTTCTCCTCATGGAGGATTTGATGAGCTGGAATCCGGCACGAAGGCCTCCAGCACAACAAGCCCTGAGGTTTGTCAAAATCCACACTGATTGCAGGAACAAGTCCTCACTATTGCTCTCAAATAAAAGCATCATTGCACATCTGCTTTGTTATTTCAGGTACCAGTACTTCCAAGTAGGACAGAAGAACATCATTCCTAAACCAGAAAAAGACCATCAGGTATCAGCCCCAAACGCACCAACTACCACTTATGTATCTGAAAAATACAGAAGAAACTCGAAGCCAGGACTGCAGTTTGGAAAGATTCTAGAAAATGAAGACGTGAAGTTACCTCACAACACTGATACTCCTGAGAAGAAAATTCCTGTACTCTCTAAATCAACCTACCACATTTCTCTAATGACGGATGGAAAATCAGCGGCTTCTTCAAAAGGCAATCAAACCAAAATATTAGAACAAAAATCTCCTGTCTACAGACAACATGAGCGACTTCCAGACTGGAGAACAACCGAAGAGCAACTAGCTGAGATACTGGGGTAAGTCCGTTGCAAAAACGAGTGAAACACCCAAGTGTTCATGACGGCATACCCGTCCATAGAACCCCTACGTATAGTAGGCAGAAGGCCGAGAATAATTAATGAAACAATTGTGTGGAATCTACTGTAGAATGTTTCTATTTCAGAACGCAAATTGGCATCCCTCTCGGCAAATCGTTCGTCAGCAATCAGATTCTCCAAGAGAGTCGAAATAATTGGACGGTGTCAAGTAAACGGAAACTAAGTGCCAAGCAACATTATTTGAGTGTAGCCCGATACATAGCGGGGCAAAGCACAAAAATGCCCAGGTAAGCAACTTCCTTAACTGAATATAACATATAACCTTGCCAAACGCTTCCAAAAAAATTCCTTCACACTTCACATGCAGGGTTTTCCCATCAGGGTTTTCTCATGGAGGTCACTCAAGGCAAATAATTATGCGCGACTATCATTGTTAAAACTATGGTCACAATGTTTTGGGTTAGTTCAAGAGAAACTAAAAGCAAATGTCACGCAATTTTGTTAAAATCATTTTTCTGGAGTCGGGGGACTCCAGGATTACGGCGAACCCGATCTAATTTTTCTTTTTTTTTTACACCAGTATTAGGAAGAAGTAGAACACAAGGAACCAGAGAAGTGAGTAACCTACAATTGTACAATTGTACTCTACAATTTGCCCCCTTAGGCCACTCTGCTACTGAATTTTTCTTTGGTTCCTACCTGTGAAAAATCCATTCCCAATTAACAGAAAAACATATCGTTTCAAGAAAATGATCTCCAAATTGTTCCCACAGGCAAGAAAACCCTATTGGGGAGGTGAAATCGCCTTGGAGTCAGTTGAGCAGCAGCAGGCGAGACCGACAGAGAGATGACACCAAACCTCCGCCTTACGAAGGTAAATCATTATGTTATTAGTCAGCATCATTATTACGATATATGCACATTACACAAGCTAAAACTCTAAGACGGGTGTTTGCCTGTTTAGTGGCTACCCAGATGGTACAAGGGTAGAAGGGTAGAAATACGTCCCTAAAACATAGGGTTATGTTGCGACCATGATAGGGAAGGGGGACGCGCCCAGTGTACTAGAAGGGTAGAAATGGGGGATCCAGGACAAACCTTTGAATAAAAACAGGAAAATGGTTTCCAGGCTCTTTCAGTACTCTCACAGTCAAATACCTAGGTACTCATAATTTCCCCTTTTTATTGACAGATACATTTATAAAAAGGGAAAATTTCATACGACAGGAAGGGACGTACCAACCATCTGTGGGTGGTACAAAACCTAGTGCCGCCACCAGGAGAAGGACGGACTGGGCAGCCAAGTGAGTAATTATTTTACTCAAATCTCTTGAACAATTTTAATGGAGCATGACTATTCTTTACATTTCATAATGTAAAGCACTCCTAGAAAACCGTAAGAATCATCTTACGTTTGAATAAGCAAACTGTATCCCAACGTGTGCTTGTTCCAAAGATTCGTTACAGAGTATCCTATCTCACTCTAAACTAAACTGTACCTTGATTTCAGGTATCTACAAAGGTAGCTTCTGTTAACATCAGAAAATGGCCAAGCTGTGTGCGTGTGTTTTTTAACCACAGCAGCGTTCATCAAGCCAACTGCAAATTCTTTTATGTTCATAATTGATCTGAGACCAGTAAAAAATGGTAGTATTAAAATTAGGCCCCAAAAGAAATGCCAAAATGATGTTGGGAGTTCTAATCTATAGCATTACATTTATCTAGAGACTAGAGTCTAAAATAAAGCGTTCAATATCAACATCCCACGTAAGACTGACTAATAGTTGTGGTTTATGGGTAGGCATAGCTGAATGCAGCTCCATATAGTGACGGAAATAACCTGGGAATGCTGAGAATTTAGACCAATCAATTAACACTATATTCAAGTGTGTACTTAAAATCTGGCTCATAACTCATAAGTCTAGTTTAATAGTTAGGTAATTTTATGAATACAAAACCCATACCAAATCGTTCTAGCGAATCTGCAACTGTCGTCAGCTAAACACAAGCGTAATATATTGAGAAATTTATAGACCCGTTAAACTGGACTTGTAAAATCCATCCTGTGTTTTGACCACAGTAACGGGTGATTTCAGCGTAGACCTTACAGTACACATTTCTTCTTCATGTCAAGCAATAATTCTGATGGAATATTAAAAAATCCTATCTTTTTTGACACTTTTAGTTTGTTAGTCATTTTTTCCCCTAAAAACATAGCAAATTGGGGGCCTCAGAGGAAGAAAGTATCATCCAAGGGTCGATGCTAACGAAACGGTAAGAAACTGATAACTGAAGTCCTATTGTATCATCTCTTTTCCAGTGGTAGAACAAGCCACTTTAAACAGAGACAGGGTCACATAGCTTGTTTAATTATGACGTCAGTTGCGAGTTGCGAGTTACGATAAAACAAGGAAAAGGGAAATTCAAACAGGCTGTGAAACACCGGTTCTCTAGTTCCTCAGGTATTATAAATAAGGGAATATACGTACGATTAAGGAGAGTGGCCAGCACCATTGAAAAGCAGTCCAAGCTCGGCAAGACGAGCAGAGTCCACCTGACCTCTGCGATCCACGCAGGCGACCACCCTTTGATTCTCCACATTGTCTTCGCATAAATTCCGCATGGCCAGAACGGCCCACTGAATGATAAGCGGGTTCCGCGCGTCAATGTTGCAGCAGTCAAGTATGAGCGGGATGGCTTCCATCTCACGGGCGGTGTCCTGGTGCCGCCGGTGCCGCCAACACATGTTCCCGATCAGTCGTACGAGCGCCGCTTTGAAGCCGAAAGCAGGGTGCTCCTCTAGTGTCTCATTCCTATTAGCTGCTTCCAAATCAGCCAATTTGAGAAGCATTGAAAACTGGTTTCCCTTTTCCTTGCTTAATGCATGGACAACTCTTAACAATCCAATCTGGAAATGTAAATTGTAATTTATTCATTACTAAAATGTGAGAAGCGGAAGGGGTTTGTCTGGCTCCGCAGTAAGACGAAATATATTCAGGTTTGGGGGGCGCAGGCAGGGACCTGAGCTATGAAGCAAGAGGAGCCAGGATCTAGTCCCGACTAGTTGAGATTGTCCTGCTCAATCTTGCACGGCCCTGGGCCTACCTAGCCCTGATGGCTATCTGGCCTTCCTGGGTGAAGGAAAACTCAGCTGTCGGGCGTGATTCTGACCAGATAACCACCTTGTGTACTAGTGTACTCGTATAGAGCACTCCAAGGGCTGTTGCGCCAAGGAGTTTTTTTCCTCTCAGGTTAATATGATATGAATCGATATACGTACGGAATGAATTAACAGGTCATCACAAGTCTGTATCTCGGTTAAAAAGCTGGCATTAGAGCTGGCGATGGAATTGATAAGATCAAGGATCTGTGACATCTCGTTGGCATCAGACGGATCCATTTCATTTGGATCAGTCTCCAATACACAGTGCGACCTTTCTACAAAATACTGAGCAAAAAAAGTCAGCATTCCTTGCGGGAATCTTGGTCTTTCTGGGCCCCTTTGCATTGACTCAATGACGCTAAGCACAACCAACTTTTGATCACATTCCCAATTTTTGAAATGTCTTGTTACAAAAGAAGTTTTACACAAAAATAATTCAAGGATAAACACCGCATATTCAGCAGTGATTTCATTTTGCGTCAATCTAATAATTTCGCTCAGATATTCGTCGAACTGGAGCAATAACTCTTCATTGTCGAGTATTATATTGTAAATAATCATGAGCGCACAGTTTTGAATTTTGCCCTCTTCATACCTCAAGGCTCTCTTCAAGACATTGGAGAACCTCTCCCACACTTTACACTGATTCGGTTTGTTGTCAACCAGAAAGTTTGCTATGAACTGTAAGCTAACAAGCAAAAAAAGTTCTCCGTTTTCTCTCGAACTATTCAACAGAAAATCCACGATTTGTTCGGTTTTCTCAAGGAGCTGGTCGTAACCAGCCAGAGTAGCTTGAGCATGTTTTCCACTGGCACAGTAATTCCTCAAAACGCGATAAGCTGCCGTCAAACTGGTAAAATCACCTTGGTCACCACTACATTGGAAACTGCGAATAATATTCACACTTCTTTCAATCTCGCTCTCCGCCATGTTTCAAAATAAGGAATCAAAACAACACTACGTTAAGTGAAGTGTGAATTAGTTCAAACGGATTTGACTGAGTTTTAGTAAAAGTTTGGGGTTTTTTAAAATATTTTAAATTTTAAATATATATTAAAAAATTCAGAATAAAAAATGTATGCAACAGTGTCCTATGAAAAGTGGTCAATGGATAACGATTTCGTAGTAGTAGCAGCAGACAACTCTCGTGACGTAATTTGTTTACGTAAATTGTTTTCATGTCCGTAGTTTTCATGTGAAATGACAGGGGAAACTAAAGCAAAAGATTATTCAAAAATCGTTATTTTAAACTAGATAATGGATAAAACACAGGATCTTTGCTCGAGTTTGATCAAATGGGTAAGTTAAGTCTGTTTTTTTTTTTGATAATATACCTCCGTATCTACATGGTCGAGTGTTGCATGCTTGACTACCTACTTCCTACTTTACGCCTACTTATAAGCCATTGTCCAATGATATCCTGTTACAGCTACACACGTTTGAGCTTCATGCGGCACACAGCACTGCGGAGGAGATCAGCAATGGGGTAGCTATGGCTGAAGCATTGGGACAGATGTAAGTATCTAAAAAATACTACCCTATTGGTAGGTATTCATAGCTAGTACGAAGAACAGTTGTATGATGACCTCCAGAAGCAATCAAGCGGCGAAGGTGTTTCAAAGGTGAGTCAATACGAACAAGTCCTTCCCTTACTAGATTCTCGATAAATAGGAAAGCAGGTACTTACCTCGGGATTAACAGATCAAATCCTTCAGAGCAGAGGGAGGAGGGTGGAGATGCCCTAATTCCAGGTCAGTTCGGGTAACTGCGATAATACCCAGCTTCTTAGCCTCCTTGCTGTTTTAAAAATGTGATTGATCAGCGTCATTGCGTTGACTCTAGCATCCAACTATCTTGATTGGTCGGTCGGTTAACAACATGCATGGGACATAGTAGGTACATAGCTAATTCATAAATTCCAATTGAGAATGGTATTTTGTGTAGTCTTATGAGTAGTAAGTTGGTACGTAAAGTTACTTAAAATGCCACTTTTATGTTTTAGAGCTCCTGACTGGTTCAACAAAGCATTCTTCTCTAAAATTAAAACAGATGTTGGCTCTAACTGGAGACTAAAAGTTAGTAACTTGAAGAAAATTGTAGATTACATTTTGGATTATTACCAGGAGTGCTTAAACCAGCAACTGACTAACTTCAGCAAGCCAGATGTTTCTAAAATTGGTAAGAAAGAACTCGCGTCTTTGTATTTTATATGACGGGTACGCCCTGATCGAAGACCTGACTAACCTGCTACGGGCTGTTTCTTAGGTGAACACTGCGATAGAGCAGAGCTGGGGCGTCTGCTTCAGTTGCTCCTGGGATGTGCCGTCAACTGCGTGCAGAAACAAGCATACATAACCGTCATCATGGGGATGGAAGAAAGTGTACAGAGAGTGATTATGCAGGCAATTCAGGTGTGGATTTTACAATTACTTCTTTGCCTCTAGTGCAAGATGGTTTATAGCCGCGGTTAGGACAATGGACTCACGATTCCAATCACGGTATGAGTAAGTTTTCTGTTGACCTGGCTTTTCCGCCTTTGCACCGGTGGGAAATGAACCTCTGATCCATCCATCCTTACTCGTATATCAGCCTACACGGTGAATATATTTCTTTACAGGAGCTGGAGAGCGGAAGTCAGTTGAGCTTGGGGCCCAGTGAAGATATTCACCTTCAGCGCCTTTCTGCTGATTTGGACCGAGTCACTGAAGAGCGCGATCAAATGGCGCAGCGATGCCACGAGTTGGATATGCAGGTAGTTTTCCAAATTCCCTTAAATTGTCTCGCGTGTCTCATTGGCGCATATCCCTAAGTGACTACACAAAAAAAGTCATTGATTGGTTTCGCCTTATCTTCGAGCTGATCTCCAAACCTGGCTCTTTTCAGGTGAGCCTGCTGCAAGACGAGAAGACGGGTATTATGCAGGAGTTAACCAAGTTACAAGGACGACTACAGGAAGTTGAAAGCCCAGCGAGTATTGCTGTGAGCACGAGCAAGTATGGCTTGTTGCGGCGCGAGTTCGATGCCTTAAAGGAGGAGATGTTCAAGACGGAATGTGCCCGTGACGACGCGCGAACGCGTCTGGAGGCTCAGGATCGCACGCTCATGGAATTGCAAGCTCGTGTCGATGAACTTCAGACTCTCGCAGATGAAGCTCGGCTCCTAAAGGTACAATATATATACATCTTTAAAATCTCTTTAAGATAGGAGATTGGACCATGCCATAAGTATGAAGCTTGCCTATATAGTAATATCAGAATGACATTTGCTGCCATCTTTCTTGGATTCTTTTTTTCTGAACTATAATATAGTCCAGAGTCCAGCCATTCTCAAACTGTGCATTGCGGGAGTAAATTTGTTATTTGTTACGTTCATAATTGACAAATTTTTTATAGACAAATATCACTAGATCACAGCCAAGCTGGTTGATTTCTGGCGTTAAAGAGACATTATTATAGTTCAAAACGGAAAAAACTTAAACTAATAGGAAATTGTATTCCATCTTAAGTATAACAATGATACTTCATTGATAATTTTTCTAGGATGAAATGGACGTGCTGCGAGAAACAGCTGATAAAGTTGGAAAGTACGAGGCTACCATTGAGTCATACAAACGGAAACTCGAGGAGCTCAGTGACCTCAAACGCCAATGCAAAATACTTGAAGAGAAAAATGCTGGTTACCTACAAATTAATATGGAATTAGAAGAAGAACTGAAGCGTCAAGGGGCTTGGAAATCTCAGGTCGTCACCAAGTCGTTACACTTTGTGTTGCCTACCAATACCAATACCCACCTTTTGTATACGTTTATTTACGGTGTTTAAAATTTCAGGCAGAGGCATACAAGAAACAGATTTCTGAACTTCTCCAGAAGCAAAAGGAAGAAACGAATCGAGCGGATAAGTTGTTTTTTGAAAATAGCAAAGCCACAGAAAAAATTGCTGCTCTTACCAGAGAGAAAGATGTAAGTTGAAATTGACGTACAGTATTAATAAAATTTCTAATATCTGGTACCTAAAGTGGTCCCAGAACGGTTTTGGCTGCTATTTTCCAAGGAAATATTAGATATAAGATAGTTTTTGTTGTGTTGAAAAACAACATTTTATTTCAGAACTAAATTGTTGTTTTGAATAACCACTTTTAACAAAATGAGCAATACTAGTTTTTGGGTTGCATTATTTTTTTAGTTTTTCATTCGATTTCCTCTTATTTTCAGCGTTTGACGGTAGAACGTAACCTGTTGCGGGAGGCGAACGAGGAGTTGACTTGCGAGGTGTCGGCCAGGCCTGGAGCCCAGGCAGGCTCTCCGCAGGGTGTTGACGAACTCAGTACTGACATCCGCGAACGTCTGGCTCGCCTCACGCAAGAAAATCGGCAACTCAAACTTCAGCAGCAAGAGGCTGGTCAGCTGGTAGCGGTACAGGCATTGCTGGAGGCGGCCAATGAACAAGTGCAGACTCTCACCCAAGATTCCAGGTACATTTACAGTACTGTAGAGTGACAAGCTTTCCACTTCAGAGGAAACTGTTCAATATTCATTTGTCTTAAAAATATATCGTGCACCTAGCCGCGGCGAGGAAAATAAGATACCCATCACCCCTTGTGCCTCGATCTTGCCTAGCCACGGAATAATGTGATTTACAGTGCGTGGAACAGGCGAGATCCCAGCGGACGGGGTACCCGGTGTCTCATTTGCCGCGCCATTCCTTCCCGTGGCTAGGTGGACGAAGTACTTCAGACTGACTGCAAATGTCCGAACGATTCCCACATTTTCGTTCTTTTTCAAAAAACAATAACGATGTATTATTTTGAATTTTTCAATTTTAGGAGAAGGAAACGGACAAGTCGAATTATACTTCTGATGGTTTTCCTAATAAGTCTCCAGCAACTATCTACTTCCTATCCCACTTCCTGTTTCGTTTTTACTTTCTACAGCCTTTGAAGTTGGAACTACCTCATAAAATGTTAATGCTAAAGTATTTACCTATACTAACAATTTTCAGATCGGCCAACAAACGGATTCTAGAATTAGAAAGCCAGATAGAAGAGCTGCTGGTTCGGGGTCCAGAAACGGATAGTGGGGAGACGAATCAACTGAGGCAGGAAATGAGCGCACTGCGTACACAGAGTAGGGTACTCAGTGCTGAGCTGGAACAGCTCAAATCCAAAACTGATCAACAAGAGGAGCAGATTGACCAGCTGCGTATGTACCATCTCTATGAAAACAGAACCGTGTATTACTCTTTTCTATTTTTGGTTCTGGTTTTGGAGTCAAGACCAATTTCCAACTGAGAGACAGTGAAACAAATCCCTAATCGTAGCACTTAGCTTTACTTCGTTACATCTTTTGGCTGGAATGAAATCAACAATTTATAATGACACCATAGGTACAGGATAGTTGTACACAAAGTAGTCCCTGAGAAGCCCTTCTATAAAATTTCTTCCAGAAGGGAGAAACACGCAGCTGAAAGATACTCTGACTCGAAAAGAGGCTGAACTAACAGCAGGTGAAGAGAGGTTTAAGAAATGTATGGAGAAAGCAAAGGCTGTGATTAGCAGCCTGGAGCCTAAGCAGCAAAGTGAAATGGCAGCCCTCCGGAGCCAAGTGCTTGAGAAGAATAATGTAATTCAGCGGCTTGAGCAGGACCGTGGTCAGCCCGGGCTTGTTGACGAGCTCAGGCTCATGACTGTAGCCTACCATCACTTGGTAAGACATTCTAGATAAAAGTAGCTAGCTACCTACTGATAATGTGGAGTGTAAAAAGAAGAGAAGAAGCTTATTTTGGCCTCCTCTGCCGCAGTGTACCTAATTCAAAAAATGTCTTTCATGGATTCCATTGTACGTGATATGAGATGTTAATCGAGAAATGTGAAGTAAATTTCTGAAAGTTTAAACCTCATAACGAATGGAAGCAGGTGCTAAGACTACAAAGCTGCACTTCCACGTGCTGTTTCTGTTGTTTCCATTTTTCTCTTGCTCCCAAAAAATACATAACTATAGGAGAAACGTGACCGGAATTACATTTATGATTTTTTTCCCAGAGTAGTCAACGACAGCGAGAGTCGGTGGATCAGCGGCTGGCGACGCTGAGTGCCGGCCAGTCATTTATGGCCCGGCAGCGTACTCCCGTCGCGAGAAAGCTGCCCAACAAGTAACATATTCCGCCCGCCAACTGCGCTCCGCAGTAGGTGGACTCCTCTAACCAGCTGCTCGGATTTATTATGCTGACCGGACCAGAAATATTTATGAGACCTATTTAAGTATACCCATACTATAAGACAAGAACTATTATTATAAGGAAAGTCTGTTACTGGAATCAGTTTTTTTCCCCTCGGATTATGTAATCGGGCAACAAGCACAAATTCCAGCACTTGATAAAGAGTGTCGAATGGTGTAACCACGTACTGAAATATTTCTAACTTTGAACAGATATACCGTATAACTGGAAACATTACTTTCTTCATCAGTTATAACAATTTAATTTCAAAAAGGTAACAAGTATTGCCATGAGATTGGGATCTTCTCTCGTAACTAGCTGTGTTTCTGAGCGCTCGAGAATATGGGCGGTAGCCTAGGCAGCATAATATTTACAAGTTTATTTATTGTGGTCATTTTTCTTCTCTCAAATGGGTCAGCAAACAAGTACTCTGATGCCATGTGGGCCAGATGGGACGTACACTTCAGCAAAAGGTGACGTTTCAAATTACTGGCTTCTCTGGTAGGTTACTGGAGCTTGCACGTTTACTGAAGTTATTATTATCTCTAGATACGGCTGAAGATTCAGCTATCGAAAGTCAAACGTCATCGG
This sequence comes from Mesopsocus fuscifrons, assembly GCA_950004255.1. Taxonomy (NCBI): domain Eukaryota; kingdom Metazoa; phylum Arthropoda; class Insecta; order Psocodea; family Mesopsocidae; genus Mesopsocus; species Mesopsocus fuscifrons. The sequence goes on from OX465377.1 coordinate 10,246,084, forward strand.
GAGACTGTAAGCCAAAAGGTAATACAAAATCTGTTTTTGTATAAATGTAGTTAGGACCATGAAAGTAAGAAAATTTGAGGATGCTTCGATATTTCAGAACGCCGTCTCAGCTTGAAGGATAAAATAAGACGAAGTACTTCACTTGTCCCTTCAAGTCTGGTTGCTACCGAAGGACGTGGCAAAGAAGGTAAGTTGTCACTCACGAGAGTTACCAAAATTTTCTAAATTGTCACTCTTTCCGTTAAGACGTTTAGGTTCACTGTAATCTAAATACAGACTTCTTTTCTAGCAAAAACTTTACTACCGCTGAGGGACACAGCTGAAGGAATAAGCAATTGTGAGGCAGCACTACAACTTACAAAAAACATTGTAGGTACGGGTATCTTGTTCATGCCGAAAGCTTTCCAGGCGGTTGGTTTATGGCAAGGTCTTATTATGACTTTTCTCATTGCCATCCTCACTATCATCTACTTTTGCTTCGTGGTAGAAGCGTCCCAGCATTTTTGCAAAATTCACAAGGTATCCAGCTATAGCTACAGCGACACGGTCCGAATAGCGCTGGAGAAATGGCCAGCGCTCCGGCGATTCGCCCGCTGCGGCCAGCACGCTGTATCCGCTCTCATCATCACCTCCTGTTACAGTGCTGTCATTGTATATGTCCTCATGGCTGCTGGGAACATTCGTGACAGCTTCCTGTTCATAGGCTGGAATGTTTCCCTTAGGGCAACTGTCGCCCTCCAACTGCCCTTCCTTATCTGGGCCAACAGCTGCACAAGCCTGAAACGCGTTACCCCCATGACTGTGGCAGGGCTGGTCTTGCTCTGGTCGGGCATTGGATTGACCGTATACTTCATCTTATCGGATATTGCCAATTGGGGTGCGATGCCTGTGGAAAACTGGCGCAGCGTCACCAACCTCCCAGCCTTCTTCAGCATCGCACTATTTGCCTTCAATGGCATCACGGCGCTCACTGCCATTGAGAATAACATGCGGCACCCGGCTGCGTTCGTGGGCTGCCCTTCTGTAATCTGCATGGTGGTTGCTTTTGTAGCCGTGGTCTATTCAATCTATGGAATGCTGGGGTACTTGGCCTATGGGACCAGCACTTTGGGACCCGTTTCCAACAACTTTGCACCAAAAGAAATTGCAGCGATTGTGCTGAAGCTTTGTATCGCTTTTGGACTGTTCTTCTCATGTCCAATTACGCTGTTTGCACCGCTTAGCATCGTCTCAGATTACGTCGCGACATGGGCTCGGCCAGGTCATGTAAAACTGTGGCAATTTGTGTCCCGGTGTCTCCAGATAAGCTTGATTGTGGCCGTTCCCTTGGTGGTTCAAGATCTGCTGGCTTTGATGCAACTGCTGGGGGTGGTATTCACCCTTCTGCAGTTTGTACTACCAGTCGTAGTCAATGCGCTTACCTTCTGGGACTCAGGACGAAGCGCTCTACGAAGGACTGCAATCGCTGTACGAAATTTTATCCTCTTCATCGCTGGCTCAATTTTTGTCGTAGTTGGGTTCTATACTGGTGTTTTACAAGTCATTAAATCGTATTCTTGAAGAGATTTAATGGGTAGGTAGGCACATGATTACTTTTCTCAAAGTTAGAATAATGCTATGATTTTCAAAGTTCAGATGTTTAATTAGGAATAGATAGAGGAATGTACAGGCCCATGGAACTAATATAGGAAAAACAGCTGAAAATACCATTTAAAACGTATTATTTTTGAAGTGTGACTTTTACAAATGCTTTTGCTTAATTCTTTTACAGTCGCAATAAATCATTGGGTGTTTACTGATCTAGACTAGACTACACAGTGTCTCTTCCGAGGCAAAATATCAATAAAGAGAATGCAGTGTAATTATACGTGAGATAGGTGTCAACGGTAAGAATATAATTGATTTGGTCCTAGGTACTTACATATTTTGTAGAAAGAAAGCAACTCTCACCAGGACAGTTGAGGAACTCTGAATTCGCACAAAAGTTATATGTACAGGACGTTCCGTGGATATATACAGGGCAGCCAAAAACTACATGGGCTATACCGTGTCGTCTGAAAACAAAAACGATGGGAATTAGATTGCAAGCCAACTGGGAACCCAACAGATCAGTCCGATCTCACCTATAAAGTAAAAAGTTATTGACTTATCTTAATCGCGATTATTGCTCCCAATTTAGTAGGGACGGCAGAGAGTGCTCTAATTAGTCTCAATCAATTTTGAGCCTGAAAGCATTTTAAGACACCTACTTGATGCTGGACGAAAATAACTTACCATGATACCACCATTTCGTTTTTTTCGGATTCTTGTTACACGTCTTGATATAGAAGGAGTTGTCTGGGGGCCGTTTCTATAAAAGAATATAAACTTTAATCCATCTCTCCATTAGACTAGTAGCTATTTACCCTGAGGCAGAGAGGGTGGACGGCGGTGAAATTGTAAATTGTGGCCAGTAACGGGCCGTTAACCATGTTATAACTGTATTTATAAATGGGAGAGAGTAGAACAGGGTATTCTGTCTGTATTTTGTGTACTGGTAAGCCTCGTCTGACACTCCAAATTATATATATGATTACATTATATTAATATTGCCACTCCGCAATGCCTTAATGAACCAACTCCATACTAACACCAAACCCACCTCAGCACCACACCGCTCACAAATGGTTCACACCAGAAAAGGTGGCCGCTACTGAATTCTTTTCACATTCAGACTTCAGAAAAATATGTTCAATAATTTAAAAACAGTATACTGCACTTTTAGTATTATGACACGATAATAATTATACTATCTAAAAAAAAGTTTGAAATACTGAAACATAGCCCCTTTCGATATCTCACTGACAGTACTAAAACTATTTGGATTTGGAATAGATTGAGCTTCATTCGTAGCTTCAAGTTAGTCTTCAGGAAATCATCCTTTCCTGATGGCCTCTTAGGGATCTACAAATAGACAGGGAAAGTGTCATACCTTTTCTTTACAGCTGGAAAGCATAGAGATGATAGAGAGGCAAACAGCTTGGACGGAGAGTGCTGGTGACCAGTCTTCCGTTAGAATGCTTAGGCAGATATGGCCGTTGCTATATACGTGTGGGTGGACAGGGACGTTTTGCCCTTGGAAAGTCACTTCAGGACTATCAAATGGATACTTGGGGCTAAATTTGAAAAGCAGTTCAAACTTCTCTCCTTCGTACAGCGTTCCTACAGCTCCGTCCATGTGAATGATCCATCTCATCAAACTCTGACTTCCAACTTCCGGGTCCACCGTAACTCCTGGGGGAGGTTCTTTCATAAGCGCCATCAACTCCTTCTGCAGCCGTCTCTGTAATCATAATTTAACACCCCTTCTTATCGAAAAATCAGGACTGTAGGTACCTAAGTAGGTAGCCATTCCAAAACCGCAGCCATAGGTAAGTAGATTTCCGCCCACTCTATGCAGTTCTGACTGTATCAAGACAATAGCTCTGGTCTAACTCTAGACGGCAGCTGAACTACCTACATATGCTGCATACCTACATCAGAGAAGTTCAGAAGCTCGTAATCCATAGTCCATCTTCTTCCCTAGGCACCTTTCCTCCACCTTCCAAAAAACTTGGGGAGTAAATACGGACGGTGTCCACAAAGCACGAGACGTCACAATAACATTACCTATATTTTTAATGTGGCTTCAGAATTAAAATTCCTTTTGAAGGTAGGTATGGATCAAACTTGTGACAAATGCAACGAGAATGCAAAAAGCAACTACACTGATGTACAAATTTCAGTGTACCGATATAAAAGAAGATTTGAAACTAGCCTAGATCTGTTATGTGTGTACGTTAGTATACTACACAGGGCTTGTAAATGAAAATAATTAGGAACTAATCAAGTTGAGTCAAAAATTTACCTCAGAGGGTGACATCGACGCCATTTGTTGCCATTTGATTTGCTGGGTCAGGTCAACAACTTTACCAGACAAAACTTAAAAACTGCATATTGTATAACTTCTGGCTCAGTTTTCACTAAAAATTTATAATTTTCTATTAAAAAAATACCAGTCGTTAAAGTAGACTCCAAAAATTATATTTTTATTTTTAGAATATCTCTGATTTTTTGTTCTGTTCTTGTTTTGTTGGTGCGCTTGAAGCGTGCACCATAATAAAAATATTTTTTTTTATTAAAAGTTTTTATGTGGCATATGAAGAACTAAATGGAGAAACGATGAATCTTGGCAATACCATCCGTCTAAATCGGATAGGGACTATTCTTGTGACAGGTCTTATATTACTACTAGTCTACTATGCATTAAGTAATAGCAGGACCCTTAACGAAGGGCGTGATGTAAATGTTAACCTCCGGCTACTTTTGATCGGTAGCATTCAAGCTGCAATAGAAGGTGGTGTTAAAGTTTTGGAAGTTTATAACAGTACAAAACTAAATTTAAAGAGTAAAGGACTCACTAAAGAAGGCGCCAATAATCCTGTAACTGACGCTGACATGCTGTCTCACTGTGCGATGTACTATGGTCTGATCCATACATTCCCCCACATAAATGTAATTTCTGAAGAGCACTCTCCGGAAAAAGCATGCCTGACGTCCCACAACTTGGATCTCGATCCGACGGTTCTTCATTCGAAGCATGAGTTACCGAATGAGAGCGTGCCAGCAGCTGATATTACGGTGTGGATAGACCCATTAGATGCGACTCAAGAGTTTACTGAAAAACTTGTGGAGTATGTGACTACGATGGTGTGTGTTGCTGTGAAAGGTGTCCCAACTCTTGGAGTCATCCATTTTCCATTCTCAGGCTACACAACATGGGCGTGGGTAGGTCAGCATGTTCCTGTCAAGCATAATGTTCCTCAGGGGAAAATTAAAGTCATCACGTCGCGGTCGCACAAAGGCGATGTTTCCAGTGTTGTGAGATCAGCTCTCGGCAAGGATGTGGAGCTCGTGCATGCCGGTGGAGCTGGCTTCAAGAGTATTCAGGTAGCGTCTGGCAATGCCAGTGCGTACATTCACACTACTCAAATCAAGAAATGGGACATTTGTGCGGGTGATGCAGTGTTGCGGGCGCTTGGTGGGAAGATGACTACGTTGACAGGCGAGGACATAACTTATGGTGCAGATACGGACTTTGTTAACAAACACGGGCTTTTGGCTACTCTTACAGGCCATGACACTCTTCTGTTAAAACTATCAGGTGCTGTTTCTTTTTCTTGATTTGTATCAGTGAAACTAGCCTAGTAACCCTTGCCCCCCATATTTTTGCTTTCTTTGAATAACTGACGATGTTTATGTTTACTTCCTATGGTGTAAGTATAAATTATGGTTGCAGCTCTAGATCTGAATGAATCCTGATCATATTTTTCAGTACATTTATTCATCTGTTGAACCTACCTCAACCATCAACCCTTAAACCCCCTATTACACTTCATACCCAGTATATTAGTTAAATTATTTTTGGAATGTTTGAATAGAAAGAAAATCTAGCGTTACAGTCGTGACGGCATGCCACCAGAAGCAACAATAGTTTCTCCAGTAATGTAGGACGCGTCTTCGGAGCACAAGAAAGTAACGATGCCCCCCATTTCTTTGGGTTGCGCCAAGCGGTTCAGAGGGACCTGCTGCAGGGCCGCGTCTCTCGCTGACTCAGTGGAGGTTATCTGTAAAAAATAGTATGGCTACGTAAAAATGTCACCTTGTCACGACACTGCAGTACTTACTTACTTTTTTTTTTTTGTTTAATGCGCAATTACTTAACAAAAGATTACACGCGCGTAATTGCGCCGACGGCAGGGTATCACTGGGGTCTATTCAGCAGCCCCTGCCGTCCGGGGTTACACGCCGTGAAATTTGTGATGACCGCATTAAGTTAAATAAGCTGTGCCTGGTTTCGTGCCACTGCAGTACTGTCTGCTTCTATTTTATCTAGCATTAAAAAAATCTTTACTCACAGCCGAGGAAAACTTGGTTTCCACGACACCGGGGGCAAGGCAGTTAACGCGAATGTTGTCCACAGCGAGATCCTGCGAGGCGGCCTTGGTTAGGCCCAGTAAAGCTGTCTTACTGACCGAATATGCGCCAAGCAGCTAAAGTCAAAATTTCAAGATGAATCAAAACAGAAAACATAGGCCATAAAGCATCATGGACTGGATTTGAAGATTTAGGGTGGGGGGGGGGGGGGGGTATATACGAGTTCTCGGCTACATATCAAAGAATGCTTCGTTGTACCTACAAGCAGAATAACAAAAACTATTTGATTGGTACTTTGGAGCGTCACAAAAGTCGTGTCATTTGGGGGCAAGCCGGGCAAGAAGCATTAAGTGGAGTAAAGAAATTTAGATTCCCAGTTGAAAGATTTTCGAAAATACCATAAATATTATTGAAGACCCAAGGGGCTTTCGCTAGGGAAAATTTCTGACATTTCTTCCGATAGTTAAAACCTTATCTTTGCCTGAAAAAACTTTCTGGGATAACCGCAGTTCCGGGTTGGTGCCCAGCTAGTGGCTTTTACCAAACACTCACTCCTAAGTTTTGCTGTATGGTGGAGTTCGTACAGTCGTAATAAGTTCGTAAGAATTACGACTTGAAGTTACATTTCCCAGATTCTACTCACCTTGAAAGGTTGGAAACCAGCAATGGACGAAACAAATACGATAGATCCCCCTCCTCTCTTTCGTATTAGTGGCGTGGCCTCCTTGGCCAGCAGGTAGGCACATTTCACATTAATATCGAAAATCTTGTCCCATACCTCTTCTTCACACTGAAATCAAAGCTTAGCTTCAATCCACTCAGCGGCTATTTTGCCCATGTTTATTTTAGGGGTTAATTCCACATAATAGGTAAGGGTACATTTGTTTGTTTAACAACACAGGCTTGTAGTGAAGCTGGGGACGCGCATTATGACGTATACGTGTACATCGTATGTAACCACCGCAAGGCTATGTCCAAGGTAAAAATAAATTATTCACAACTCACATCGAGGACGGGGCCAACTGCTGGGTTGACAGCCGCATTAGAGACAAGAATGTCAACTCCTCCAAATTTTTTAACCGCCGTCTCAAAAAGTTTGGTGCGGTCCGTAGCATTTCCTACGTGACACACGACGCCCTCCACATGGTTTAGCCCCAAACTCTGCAGCTTTGCAATGGCTGCTGCAACGTTCTTCTCTTTCCTGCTACTCACCAACACATTCGCCCCATTTTCAGCTAAACTTTGAGCAATTGCAAATCCGATACTGAAAGTAAAGATTGGCGAATTAAAACATTATTTGTTCTTCTGAGGTTTTGGCCAAGGGCGAGAGTTTTATTAAGAAGTACCTGTTTTATAACATCAGTAAGTAACTAATTAACATTTTTTAAGGTAACTGTAGAGTGATCTTGCAACAAAAGCCACTTGACAATATCACAAAATGTAACTAGGTACCTAGTTTCAGACTTTAAAAAGATATTAGAAGTCGAAAGGCTTTTCGATAGTGGCACTAAGTACCTACCTAACAGACAAATAAACGATTAACTTCAAAACCATTGCCATCCGCAATACCGCGGCTAATAGTACTAATGAGAATCGGGAGATTTACTGAGACACAGAGGAACTGGTTTGAGCCGAGTACTTAAACTTGGGGGTAAGTGGGTGCTCTCAAAACGGGTGTACCTACGGATTGGTATATTTAAGGTGAAAATACCACCTACCCATCTCGAGTCGAAACTATTAACCTACCCGTCAGTTGAAGCAGTCACGACAGCAGTTTTACCATCAAGTTTCTTTGTTGATCCTGCCGCTGTGCTCAGAGGTCTTAGAATAGGTGTCGTCTTCATGGCGGTTCGTAGAGTGGACGCCATAACGTTCCTGTGCATTCCAATTTCCAAAGGAATTAATAAGTAGGAGGTGACAAGGTTTATTCGAGTCGATTATCGTGGAATGTTCAGCATCTATCTCAAGAGCTGACGTGAGTCGGTAGGTTCAAAGGGTAAGTTATTGATAATGATAAGACCCCTGAAGAAAATTGTATGACTCGTCGATACCTATGCTACCAGACTTAAGGAATAGTTCTCTTCAGAAATTGAAAGTGAAAAAACCATTCTGTCTACTTACGTGGTAATTCTTTTCATAAAACGTAAAACAAAAAGTGAAAAAAATAAGAACTGTTTATCTCAACCTACTCCATTTTTAAAAATAGTAAAAACACGTCGCAACATCTCAGGAAATTGAGGGAGAAATGACGCATGTGGCAAGTTTGAAAAAATGTCGCAACTTGTTTGTTTATTTTTTACTTTTCTGTTTCTGTTTTCTTTTACAATGTGATGAGAGGGTTGCGTTTATTAGTTGCTTTTCCGATATTTTTATACTTCCTGCCTACTGTCTTTGAAATGATAGGTTTCAGGGCTGGAAATTTCTTTTTGGGCTGCAGGAACGTATTTCTGTTTTTAGGACTTCCTTCTTTCGCCTCCATGGCTTCAAGTGATTCTACCAAGCATGAGGGGGACTTGACGTTTTTCTTTCATCATCATTCGTATTATTCAAGAAAGGTATGTCACATTACTTGTATCTAATGACTTCTCGTCTTTCTAGTCTGTTTCCATGCATTTACAAGGCGTTGCCAGATCATATGGGGGTGTATCACGAAGAGGGCCGGGAATGATTCAGCTGGAACTGTTCTAGGTATGGCTGGCACTGGAAGAAAAGAAGATATCTTATCGTCCACGACTCATAAACATTATGAGCCAAGAACAGTATGAACCATGGTTTATGGCGATAAATCCTCGAGGGGAAATCCCTGTCCTGGAGGACGGCAGCAAAGTCATTATCGACTCCAAGCGAATTATAAATTATCTGGAAGATAATTTTGGTCCACGTGAGTACCTACTTACTACTTATATAGCTACCTACCTGTTGCTTTATTTTCCAAATTCTTGGTGACGGCGATTGGCATTGGCATTGAGGGCCTTGGCGATGGCGTTGTCATTGTTTCACATTCCAGCCGACTACGTGAGTTTAGTCCCTACGGATGTGGATGATGGAGTTCGAGAATTAGTCGCTGAACTTCGGGGCCAGATTGATGCCATCGAGGGCAACATGATTGCTTTTGGATTGGTGAACCACAGAGAGTATGTACGGGACTCAGACGAACATTACCCATACAATATACCGGGCATCAAAGGAAGTCTAAAAAGTGAGTAGGCATATGTGCGCTGAATAACTGTAAATTAGATTTCCCGCAAACAGCCTCCCAATAACTAGTTGTAGCGTTGTAAGGATGTGAACGAAGAGGACTCACATTCGAGTCCTTTTTCTGATGAAACGTATACCTATTGGCCATAGAAAGGTTTAGGGAACCGTCTAGCGGAAAGGGCTACTGATGCATGAAGTCATCTGTCGTGCGGGATTATATAACAAAATCACCCCTAGTATACAGAATTCCAAGTCGCTAATGGAAAAAAGACAATAGTGAACAGTAGTAATGACAGCAGCTGGCGTTTCTTCTTGAATCAAGATTCCAGGAAGTAATATTTATTATTATTATTTCAGATTCAATTATTACAATGGCGGCATCGCTACGGAATATTTCTGAAAAGTATCCTCAGTACAAAGATATCCTTCTTGAAAAAGCGGCAAATGCAGAGAAGACAAGTATTTTAGTTCAAAATAAGGAGAGCTATTCAAAAGAGGTTGCAGTTTTAGAACAGTTGCTGTCTGCCCTGGAAGAGCAACTAGCAAGACACCCCACAGGTTGGTAAAATTGAAAATATTTTCAGATATAATGTGAGGGATACCAGGGATATTGATTCTCGCTGGTGGCTTACCACATTTGAGTAAACAGGTCGAGAGCCGAGAAGTCTGGGTGCGAGATCGAACTTCAGCAGTCCTTTAGGATTGCGGCATGGCATGGGTGTGTGTAACTGTTCTAGCTTCGGCTCTACGATGTAACATTTCACGGTGACTGCCCACTTCGGTGTGCGTTTACTCGAATGGAAACCAAAATTGTCTGTTCAAATGAGTTCAGTTAGGTATGTACAGAATTACATACGGGGAGCAAGTGAAAAGAATACTACTCTCTCTTGGGTCTTTCTGGAGGATATTGCAATTCTAATACCTGCTCTTCTCCCTTATTTTACCTTATATTAGTAGAAAGGTACAATACCGTGTTGGATTTCCAGGAGGGGATGACTGGTGGCTTTGCTGTGAGAGGTACACGCTTGCGGACGTGTCGCTTACCATTCTTATGGACAGGCTGTGGAGAATGGGAGCTGCAGAATACTTCTGGGGCCGTCGCCCTCACCTCACTCGTTACTTCCAGCGTGTACAGCAAAGGGAAGCGTACAAAAGGATTGAGCCAACGTTGTGGAGTGACTTCTCATTCGTTTGGCCTTACGCTGTTGGGTTGCTCCTGGTCGTTACGTTAATAATAGTCGCTCTTTGCATGATTCCTGTTATCAAGAGACGTTTAAGGTCCCAGTAATTTAACGAGCTCTCACCTAGTTCTGCTTGTTAAGAAAAGTGGAATACTTGTATTACTTTAAATTTCAGTACATACAGTACACTTTGACTGATAATTTTTTCTTGAAGAAGACTGAGTTTTTCTCTCATTTATTTTAAGCAAAATAAAATAGGCGGGTCCCTCATAGTACCTGTATGTACAATGGTAGAACATAGGCAAACTTACTGATGCACGAGGTTGGGTTTGTGATACGACTAACGTGGGAAAGCCCTAATACAAAGGGTGGATTTGACAAGTTAGTAAACTTATTCTTATTACTGTACTCGTATTATGTATACCTAGAGTTAGCTAATGGAAAGGGAAAATATGTTTTTTTACTTATATGGGGATTTATAGAATGGTTTGTCTCTGGCCGCTACTAAAGACAGGTGCTCGTAGGCGTTCAGCTGAGACGTGTGAAATTGAGCCTAAGGCTGCGTCCCACCATTCTCGGTTAAAGGAAAACCATCGATTTGCTTGGCAATTTAACATGGTAGACATGGGAAAAAATCGACGCAGCCTAAGCATTCTGACTGGCCTACATTTGCAAATGTCTACCAAAGAAGGACTAAGCACAAGAGTGGACTTACTTAGTTATTTTTATTTCTTCAATACAACATCCCACACATGTAACCCATCACCTTTCCTGCACCAGAGTACAACTATAATCAGGAAAATGTTATTGAACTAGTCAGGTGGTGCTTATTGCCCCATTCTGTGTACTACACCTGTGAAACGATGCATTCACAATGTGGTGCAGGGTTCTGTTTATTTGACAGCAGTGAGTTCGATAAAAGAGTTCCACCACACTGGTCCAATTTCAGACTGTAAGTAGTAGTAAGGCAATAAAAATGGCTATGAGCATAAACTTGCTTACATTAGTTACAATTCATTGAGGAATAGGAAATGGTATACAACTTCGTACTGTAGGTGAATACTAAAAAAACAGTCCAGACAGCAAACAGGTTAAAAATCATCCCAGTGACAAAAATAGAGAAACAATCACAGCAGGTCGTCCGAAAAAGGGAGTAGCTGGAACAGAATAAAAAAGTGCCTACTGGCAACCAACAGAAGTAAGGTAGATAGTTACATAGGTAACAAATATAAAATTTCTTTGGTAAGTATTGTGACAGTAATTCGTAAAGAAAGAAGTACAAAATCTAAGTACCTAGGTAACAAAAGCTGAGCGAGTTGTGTCACTGCTACGCCATGTCCTGTCGGCCTTGGCTTCGCGCGATGGGCCCCAGTCGGGGATTGTTGGGGCTTGGAGCTCCTCTGGAGGCTTTCCCGGCCAGCTTACTGAATGTGGGGATTTCCTCTTCCTCCACGTTATCCGCTCGCGCTCCGTACAGGGGCATACCCAAGAATGTGGGGCTCTGATCTGATCGGGATCTTGAAACCGTTGGTCCCCGCGACGTTCCATTACTATTTACCACTTTAGGTTTGTTGTACTGAAAAATACCCTGTCCCGGATAGTATGGGAGCAACTTCGTCTTACTATACCAATATCTGTATGTAACGAACCATACTGCTATAGCAAGAATTCCAGCAACTAGCTTTTCCACCATAGTGTGGAAGTAGAGAGCAGTGGATACGATCATGACATCCCATAGACATGTCAGCAACGTCATAGCAATTAGTAGACCTCGAACGTAAGGGGTGAACGTTTTATATGCCAGTTTCAAAATTGCAAGCTCTTCTTTACTCAGGTTTTTCAACGGGCTGGATAAATCGCTCTCATTGACGGTGCGTTGATGCTCTTCATTGCGGAGCATATCTTGAATAGTGTCCCAGCCACAAATAGCTCGAGCCTCTTCAGTTATGACAAGTGCGCTATATATAAGAATAAAGGCATGTCCTGATATGTCTAAACTGTGCCAGAAGTATCCGTCAGAAAGACACGTCTGTTTTGAATAATATTTTTCACTTTTTACACTGCAACGGCCAGTGTTGTTCTCCAAGTAGGCAAATGATTTAGTAAAACAGAACCACGCAACCGTCGCAACTCCAATTCGTGCAAGATGCCATCCAACCATTCGGCGATTGCCGCAACAATAGGTAAAACTCGTAAGTAGCACAAACGGCACGGTGCATATTAACGTCCAGGCCCATCCAAGTTTCACGAAGTATTGATTCAAGGCGTTACTAGACTGAGAAAAATAGCTTCTGGGGAAAGGTGTCATATCCCCAATAAATGACAAGAACAATACTGCTACATATAGACCCACTTTGATATTGGTGTTGAAGAAGAGGATTTTGCGGCACACAAAGAGGAGCATATTTAACAAGGCACCTCCCACAGTAATGGGACTCGGTAGGGGTTTCGTCCCTTTAGCTTCCGCTCTCGTTTGAAAATCATTTGCTGGTCGAAAATTATAGTTCGTGGTCACATTTGATCCTTTTCTTTTAGTGGACATGTTTGTTGACAAATTTTTCCAAACAAAAATGCTAGTCACGAACTGTTGCCAAACTACGAAAATTATGTTATTATTAAAATTACTAAAAACTAATAAAGTTAATCCTTAACTAATTTAAATAATTTTTTTGATATAATTTTATAAACTTTTTTAAAATTGAGCCAATGTTTTAAGTGGGTTTTGGGGTTTTGGGTTTTGTACATTTGTACGGTTGAACAGCTTGTATGCTTGTCGTGTTTGTTGTTCAAAATCATCGTTTTCCGAAAATTAATATTTTTCCCTTGGACATTCGCTGACCAATGGCTCAGACTGGTGATGTCGTGTTCTCTTCTCGCGCTTATTGCAAAATGCTTTTGCACTGTGCAAAATATCCCCATTGTGCAGTGAATGGGGTTCTGTTAGCCCAATCATCGAAGAACCCCAAGACGAGCAGCATAGTTTTTGTTGACTCTGTGCCACTATTTCATATTTGCCTAAATGTAACGCCGATGTATGAAATCGCCATGTCTCAGGTAGCTACATAAAACTGGCATTAGTCTACATCTGCCTCCTTCTATTCGCCTCCCACATTTGGGTACCTACTATCAGTGCGGATGTGTTGGAGGTCGTAAATAAACCATTCTGTGCACTAATATGCTAAGAAGCATCTCTGCTGCGGATAGGAAGCACGACTATAGTCACTGCTTTAAAAGTCTGCCTTGTAATGTCATTCTGTTTATTGTTTTACTAGATCGACAGCATGGCTTCGAGTGAGGGTTTGGTCATTGCTGGCTACTATACAGCGGAAGAGAATTACAATGACGCCGGCAACGATTCCGGTATTCGTATTGTCAACAAAATTGGAGAGTTCTATCCCACCGCTTGCCTTGTCACAGTAAGTTCTACCCCTTGAGCCTAGATAGATCTCTCCAGTGCTAAATGTAATGAAAGAGAGTGTGGTGAGGTCCCTTCTCCTTCTGTATCCAGGGTCTAATGCGTAGCACGGTAATATTGTCTTTCAGATCAATAACAAGAGATTCCCGTCAGTATATGACGGCCACCGTGGCAAGGAACTTCCCATCACCGTGAGCCAGTGTGTTGAAGGAAAGTGGTACAAGCGCAAGGACCAAAGTGGGTTAGTATCACTGTTCGTCACATTACTAAAAACTTGGTATAATAGAAAACGTTTCTGCGAAGTATTGGCCGCAGATCACTCACAATAATTTTAAACGTTTTTCAACTACCAAATTCTCAAATTACCTTGCAGTATTATCGTGAGCAATGAAGTCATTGAAAAAGCAGACACGTTAATTGCTGAACGCAGGAAAGACGTGATTGACTTCGACAATCATTTGGACGACTTGAAGATGGACTGGAGGAATCCCGGGCTAAACCGCATCATCGATTGCTAAGTGTTGGATCCTTCGGTGGGCGGATGTACGGTGATACGATTTTTTTTTTTCCTCAACCTGGTTGCATTTGTTACATTTTTCTCCCATACTCGAAAAAAATGTGGTTATTATGACATTGAGCTCTGATAAGTAAACAGTAACCTGATTTCATGAGTCCCACTCACATTACCTGACTTACTCGTACATACTAGCTCGTATATAGGGAATAATTGGGTTCTTACCTGGCAGCACTCCCCCGTTAGAAATGTGGAAAGAAACTTTTCTCAAGTAAAGCTGGATATTTTTCTTGCCAAAGAAATCGAAATAAATAACACTAGCCTCTAGTGTTCAAAAGGGTGTATGCCTACCCACCTATTATATTTCAGAACTAAAAAATATCCAACATTTTCATAGGTTCTACGAATTATGTCATACCATGTTAAAGGGAAAGTCAATCTTAAGGCTGTAGATATGTTTACGTTTCTTAGGGCGACTTTCTCCAGCCCAACAAGATAAATAATTGTATAATATTGTAAGCATATGTTTAGCTTATCGCAAGGTTTCCCTCTTCTCATAGCCCTGAATGGCTACTATGATTATCGACCCACTTCAGAAGTGTCAAAAGATCGTTAAGTTGGACTGGTGAAATCCACTCTTAATGTCATGCTTAGCTACTATTTATTCGTTCTAAAATATAATACCTATGTCTTTAACGACTGAATCTAGATGACAAGTTGTTTTATTTCACGAGTTTCAAAGTCAACTAGATATGGTGACCGCCGAAAAGTTGACCATAGCGGGGCATCAACGGAACGACATATAGTCAACTTTTAGTGGACACTATAGTTGACTTTAGGACCACCCTGAGACTATTATTGTAAAAAACGAGCAATCGTCAAATTGCAGTTAGGTTGGTTCAATATTTTTTCAAGTATACTTAAATGCGATTGCACTTGTCATAACTAGTTTCATAAGTTAATAAGGCGAATCGCAATATTGTATATTATTTTTAGCACTACAAATTTCCTACTTTTTCCTCAGGAACATAAACAGAGTGTATTACGTCTACAGCCTTCAGAGTATGATCGTACGTACCTACTCTAGTACGTACGTACCTATTATATTATAAATCACTTTAGCCTTTTACTTCAACTTTATTCACGAGAGTGACCTTCATTATTATGTTTATATTTTATTATATTTTATGGAAACTTCCCAATGATTGACAATCAATTTATTCGTTTCCAAAAATACTATATAAAGTGTAACATGCAAAGCGTCACTGATCAACAGTACGTCTTCGGCCTCATCGAGTCACTACTCTACTACGAATTTGAGCAGTGGGTTGATATTAAGACTGGACTTCTGCAGAGGCATGCCTCAAACTTACGGTGCACTAATACTCAAACATGATTTCTCTGGGGTTGAGGAAACGCTGCATTCGTTTATTTTAACAGTTAATATTGTATTTGAAACTGCTGGAAAACTTCTTACAAATTCCAGCAGGAATGGTAACAAAGGTTTTGAAAAGTTAGGTGCATTCCCTCTGTGTTACCATTGCATTACCATTCTGTGTTGTCATTGGCTTAAAAACGCAGAGATGGTGAGCGGGCTGCAGCCGCGAGAACAGTTCGTTTGACCCATAGAAAAGATTGTCATGCCACGATTGAAGCAAGCCGAGCCTTTGAGAGTCGGGATCTCACATACGCTATGACAGGCCGCCAAAAATATTAATATTGGGCCATAGGTCACTTTACTAATTATTTAAGAGCAACATATTACAGGGCTCTATAAAAATACTAGTGTAACATGTTGGAAAAATATACATAACTACAGAAACTAAGAATCAGGAAATTAAACTCTCATTCAAATTCCTCGATGGTATCCATCCATTCACAACTGATTCAAGATAACCATTCATTATTAGCCTTATGACTGAATCGTTGGTGGGTACTTTTCCTGTTTCTACATATTTTTTACATTTAAATTTCCTGTAAAAAAAAAAAAAAAAAAAATCCCTGACATTAGTTATGTAGGTACTTCCAACAAGTCGGCAACAACATCTGTTTACACCTGGACCTGGAAACGAGGGTAATCAGGATGGCAGCCGTAGAGTTATTTTTCAAAAAAGTTGGCTTCCACGAAATCGTAGATTTTATTATGGCTACCAAATCTCTAATGTCCTCCATAACTAATGCTGAGTAGAGGGTTTTGTTTGCTAAGGACAGAATGGCGTCCGAGTCGGCCACTAAAGTTCACATCTGCTCAAAACCACGTAGCCCTACATCCCACTACAAGGAAATGCCACATTAACCAAGTATTGTATAAGAAAAAAATTGTATACCGTACCTTTAAATTAGGATTTTGTGGTAAAAAACCGCCCATCACGGAAGATAGTAGTACAAGCCTAAGCCTAACTATTCATTCTACCTATCAAACGCACTACTCATTAGAGCTTTGGGTTGCACAACCTGGGAATGTCACAACGCATCTGAGTGTCTTGGTCATCTGAAACTTGGTACCTCTGAGTAAACGGGACAGCTGAATTTTTCTTATTCCCGGGAGCTATTAGCTTAGGAGTAGCCAGTGGCAGGACGGTTGGCGGGTTTCCCATAGTTTCTTCCCTTTCAGGGTGGTTCTGCATGAGGACCTCTGTAGTGGAGGAGGGTTCCACAGTCATGGTGCTGTCGTCTGGCTTTAAAATGGAATTCCCTCCTTCAGGGGTCGTTGCTGTTAAGGCTTGTTTTGGTTGTCGGACGGTATCCGGAGTAGAGTCTTCTGGAGCCAGGAGTTTCCCTTTTCTCAGTGGGCTGAGCGTCAGAACATTTTGTCCATATCTCCGAATGTTCTCCACGACAGACTCCTTTGACATCATGACAATACCTTTTCTCGAAGGACTTCGGAGAAGCAAGTTTTCCTCAGATTTTCGGACGGTTTCCACAACCGAGACCCCTTGCGTTACAACGGCACATTGTCCTGAAGGGCTGCACTGGAGTGAGTCTTTCGAAGCCAGCGTGGACTGCCTGGGGGAGTGCCTAGGGGAGTCCCTGGTGCCGAGCTTATTCTGCTCTGGATGTGTCTCGCCTCCATCATGCCTGGGGGTAATTCTGTCACGTCCGTCCTGCAAAAATTACAACAACTGAAATCATTTTAAATGGTAGTCTTGCAGAAGTAAAATAAGTACCTACAGCATTCTTTTAAATACTAAATATCTATAGGGTCGCCAGTAGGAAGGCAGGACATAGACGCGTGCTTCGTGTCTAGGGTACCTAGTGACAGCAAAGGTCAAGTATCATTATAGAAATGAAGCAGAGCTGCAACGTAGGCTACTAGCAAAAAGCAGAACATATCAACTACAATGTGACAGCTCGTTTTGGGCACAACGAGCCTCAAAGGTGCGCCACACCATAAGGCCAGTGAAGTACCAACCTTTGGGCCAGGGCTGCATTTAAAAAATATAGTATTAGCTATTGTTTTTAGAATCAACGGAGAATGTAGCTTTGTCACAGAAAGATGAGTGGCAAAAAATTGCAAGGGAAAACATGTTGTGAGAACTGAGATGTAAGAAAAAGATTACAGGCTGGATTGACACTTTCTTATAAGCTTAAATTCAGGTTTGGGATGATGATGCATTTCTAACCTATAAGATTAATATTGCAAGCAGCGAATTATTTTTATTATTTCCTTGGACGAAAATAAATCGCCCCTCGTAACAACCAGAATAGTGTCATGTTAGCACTCGCAGAACAGTTGCAATCTAAACAAAATCTGTGAAATTGAGACTTGGGTACGTAAATCTTCTGCTAGGAAATTTCAGAGGCTATTCAGAGTCTTCCAACAAAGGGAAAAATTAAAAATAATTGTTAGTGTTAATTTTATGGGTAGTAGAAATGCATCAAAAACTGAAGCCAAAAGTTAAGCGGAAAATCGTACAATACTGTACACAGGAAGAAAAGCTCACTTACCTGGACATAGATCGTGAGGGTGGACAGCTCCCGGTGTAGGAATGAAAGCCAGAGGGACTGCTGCGGGGCCGACGTCCAATACTGTTCATTGAGACAGTGCTACCAGCGGCACCGGCAGGACCTGCTTGTAGAGTCCCCAGGGTGCCAGGCGTGAGAGGCAGCTGGCGAGGCGAAGACGGAGGAGTGCGTAAACTACTTGAGCTCGATTTACGGCGAAGAGACCTTGAAAGTAAATTCAAATACACACATAGTTGAACATTTATAAATATTCAATACCTAGTACCTAAGTACTATAGTAGTTTGAAGTACAAACGTAAAAAAATAGCGAATGTATGGTGGCTCGTAAGGCTGTAGGCCATGGGCTTTTCTCACTACCACTTTTGCGTAATTAAAATTAAAAGACGGCGAGAAAACATGAAAAAATTACTTTTTGGGTCCAGGAGGACGGCACATGCCCGTGGGGCAGGCCTCACCGCGACCGCAGCTACCCTCACAAATGTCACGGGCTTCAAGCAACACGTCGTATGAGGCGAGGGAGCTCCGCACCTCCCGCATGTCTAGGTCCACCAAGGCCAGACTGGGGTAGCGCTCCTTCAGTCGCCGCCGCTCCTCCAGCAAACGGGCAATCTACCATTAACAAACAATCATCGTAATTCTTTCATATCATAACCCCTGAAACTGCAAAAAAGAAAATTACTTTGTTTGTCCAGGTAGGCACATACCTAAATATTGTTGTAATATTGACTCAAAATTTGTCTGCCAAAAGAGAACATAAATATATAACGACTGGATAAAGGATAAAGCCTCGAACACCTGACTTCCAGAGTTATGATTTTGAGTGACAATTGGAAACAGCTAAGTTTTTTTTGTTTTGCTTTTAAAGTATTTTGGATCACTTTTCCACACCGTTTGGTGAGTGAAATCCCAGTGTTAAAACTAATTTACCAAGGTAATTTAGATATTTCAAACTGTTATAGTTGGTACATCTTCGTTTTGACCCTTTCGTGACATACAACACGACATTTTTTAGAGGATCAGCAACGGGGTAACTACTGCCGCACAATGCGTAGGAACATCCCTACCTACCAACAGCCCCCCGTAATGCCCCGCAAATTATTTACTTGGATCACCTACTTCCAAACATGCGTGGCTGCAAAATATTAACTCACCTCAAAATCCTGAAGTTGTTTTTGAAAGCCTAGGTTAGGATTGGCGACAGAGCGGCCGACACGGACAACTTTGAGAGCATCCTTCCACGAGAGGTCTGTGACGCTCATGATATAAGCCACTGCCACCGTCACACTGCGTGACATCCCGGCTAAACTGCAAGTGCACACAAACAAAAGATCATGATTCAAAATAATTTAGTCATGGTGTAGCAGACAGATGGTAAGATTTTCTCTCTTCCGGTTCAAAACTAATTTGTCGAAAAAGTTGGATTGCAAGCACTTTGGTACAGTCTAAAGTTGTATGGGATGTGTATAAATATATTTTCCCTAAAAAATACATATATATAAATAAAACAATTAACACGCTAGTAGCCAATGCCTCCTCAGTTCTTGCTATAGCCAACTAGTAGCGCGTGACTAGAAAGAAGGTAAGAGAAAGCCATGAAAACTATGCTTAGTATAGTGAACACACATCAGGATGCCGCCAAATAGTGCTGACAAGTCAGAGTCAATGGCCTCCAAGTGCTAAAAAACTGTGACTCGTCATAGTCACAGAGATAACGTGAAGAATGTCTTTGGACCTTCCTTTCTACGTCTCGTAGCGGGATGGAGTTTAGGTTAGTACGTACCAATGAATGAGGACGTTTCCACCTCGAAGGCGAGCAGCGTGGATAAAGTCATTGCATACTGGAAAATACTGACTCAAGTTCTGGTCAGGAGTGTCTGACGCCATAACACAAAGATAGTGCTTGTCCTGCGCAAAGAAAATATGAAGGTGGAATAGACTGTGGGAAATTTATACATGTAACTGATCCATCATACGGAAAGTCGGGCAACGGAGGGCAACGAAGAATCGTAACAACGGGATTTGAGGTGTCTGTAACTACTGTAACTTACCCATCAGCACATAACCTCCTAACAGCTCATGCAAATCCGGTTTTAGACCCCTAAAGGTATAATTTCGCTCACAGCCGTATGGCGTATGGTAGAGCCCAAGAATGAAGAAATCACTTACGTGGTGCAGTTTTCTCGCAGCATCGTGGATGGCGATGATATGCGTGATACCATGTCTGTTTAGTTGAGCAGAATCTTTCGAATCTCGATAGTTCCCCACGTAGAGTCCAGGCAAGATCTGAAATCCAGAGTTTCCCGCATGCTAAGGATTTTTATAATAAAGGAGTGCTACCTGCTACTTCAGACCTTGATTGGTGGTTTCTAATTTTGGCAGACTAAAATACATTGTAGGATTGGGACAGATATTTACTGAAGTCTGTAGGAAAACTAGTTCCTCCCGATCATCTCAAAACTAGAAATTATTAGGAAGATATATGCCTTTAAGTCACGAAGGTAATCTTCAAATAAGGATTCCGTGAATCAATTTTTTTTTAAAAACACAATGACATATTCTATCTTCTTAAAAAGTTAAGGTTCGGGTTCAGCTTATGATGCATTTCCACCACACGTAAGATTAACACTGCGAGCAGCGAATAATTTTTCTGCGATGTTTCAGAGATCTACTAAGTACTAAGTAAATGTAGATTCCCTGGAAATACACTGACTCAAGGTCCCCAATTTTGCACTGCAGAGAAGGTGAAAATAGAAGTGAACGAGACGATGAGTAGCACTGATAAAAATAATATGACATATTATGGGTGGATATAATGGCGCACGTCATCAGTCACCATGGAAGGAACGAGGAAACGCCATTGGATGTTTGAAATGGAGCGTATATGCAGTGGTAAATGGCTAGAAAACTGTAGGTATGGCTCACGGCACGCGACAACTTTACTTTTAAACATCGATCTATTCCCAACAGCCCAACTTTGGCTTCTTCCGGATATGCGTTTTCGTAACTACTTAACTCCACAAACTTCATTTCCTAGTACCAATAAATTGTCTATAATCGTCATTAGTAACGCCGTACTGCGGCATCGCTTCCATCTAGAACTGCAACCTGCTCCCCCTTGCTGAATCAGAAGAAAATGGAAAGAAGCAATAACTAGATATCTGGTTGACAACCGAGGCTTATTAGAGTAAACAACCAAAGAACTCATATCAGCGGGAGTAAGAATATAAAAAGAAGGGCTGAGGATAAAGGACAAACAGGAAAGGTGACGTTAGGGTAACCCAAACATGACCGACACGGGCTCATCGATCCACTACCACACCACTCTCATGCGAACAACACTCGACACTCGACACCCAGCCAGCAGCCTCAACCCACTTCTTCTCATCTTCAGTCATCCTCAAAACCCTCATCTCCTCAGCAGCTACTCTACTACCACTCTGTCTCAACTGTACTGCTCTAGGAAACATTTCTACATAAGTCTACGTCCACCATACAACCATACGATACGTACTGAATCAATTTCACACAGGCAAGGCAAGGATCAGTCATCACTTAAGTAAATCCTAATTCCTCTTACTGTAACCATCAGTCCCTTTCAGACAAGTGGAAGATTCCACCACGGCGCTCATCGACAAATCGGAAAGGAGGTTATTCGTCCTCTAACTAGTCTAACTGACTGAAAAATTTCAATGAAGGCCATTGAATAGCAAAATTTTGAATTTAGTCGTTAACTAGTCCACTGTGAGATCAGGTGGGCTCCCCTATCCCTCGTTCTAACCTAGTACCTACATGAAACCGATGATACCTTACGAAGTACCCATGATATTGTATTTACAGAGGCACAACTAAAGCATTGCAATAAGGTATGCCCACTGGTGAGGGGAACTCCTTCATTTTTCCAAAGTCTTGAGCCCGAATTTGCCCAGTTGTCTTTGTATACTTATTTTTATAAACCTACAACTTCTACTACTGTCAGTATCTACCTACCTTTAGACCCCCAAAACCATACATTTTCTAGAGATGCTAAACTAAAAAGATTGCCAATACTGGCTCGTTCTACAATACTATACCTAATAATTCAGGGAAACGAACGTAAGTTAGTTTGACTGCCCAACTTTTAGTTTCGGAAAAATGCTTCATAGACTCGTGGCTATGTAAGTTACGTGACAGGCGTACAGCAGCACACTACCTGAAACGTACGAGAGCTTACTTACTAATGACATGGGTTCACTCGGCGGCAGCAAATAATTTTCCACAAGGCTTATCCACTTTTTCATCGTGATAACTGCAAAATGGAGATAACAGCGCCTAGAATTTAAGAGATTAATTTACAAATTGCTGAAGCTATCTTTTGAGGGTCATAATATTACACGTTCATATTTCATACTACTGAATCAATTTCTTAGTAGGAAAAACTGTGTAATGAACAATATTAACGAGTAATACCCACCTAACAGAAATGAATGTAACTAGATAGTCGTAGTGATAGTTCTAGTACTCTAGTGACATGCCTATCCAGGTACTCACACAGCATTGACACCGAGTGACATGCCTCTCACTCAACACACAGACACAAAAAAAAAAATCTGTCGGTAGCAAAAATGCAGATGTAGGTTAATATTAAGGGAGCAAGACGTACTAGTACAGACCTGAAGAGATAATAGACAATACACCTCCGGTACCACAAGCTGTTGGCTGAGTCAACACCACTGGCAATGACAAAGCTGAACCACATCAGTAAAAATTTATAACCTACTAAACGTAAGAAGCAAACTTCCGAGTAGGTACCTATCTACATACGACTCATACGAGTATACCTTAGAGACAACAGCCCTAACATTACTTATGAATGATGCAACAAAATAAAGTATGGTACAACCAAAATCAACATCTGGTAAGCGAGGAATTGCAACTGGAACTGCCTGCTCACTTCACCTTACAACTAAAACATTGCACGGATTGTTCAAGGCTAGCGAACTAACGAGAAATAGACAAATACGATGGACAAAAATGAGCTAAAGAAATCCTCCTCACTGTTAGAAAACAATCAACTTTACTAGATACTGTACAGGAAAAAATTAAGGAGTAGGAAAGAGAAGTGTAGGGCGATCATCGAGAAATTGCAACCAGTCCCTACCTTGTTCATGCCATTGCCCATGCTGGCGGGCTAGCGGCGCGTACGGAGCCATCGACACGCCGAGAAGTACTGGGGAAGTGGGGAACTACTGACTGGGGACGGAGAACCCAACGGAGGAGGGAGACATGCGCACACCGCCCACCCAAATCCCAACTTCGAGCCGCCAAATAGGCGATGAGTAACTGCCGTAGCTGAACCAGCAGGAAGCAGTCTTTCAGTTTTCAACCTTCAATCAACTAAGACAACTTACGTGTTAAAACCCTAGAAACTATTTATGCAACAAGCAATTAAAACCCTACGGAGAAATATTTATGAATTAAAAGTAACGTAGCACTTGTATCACAGAAAAATATATTAAGTACGACCGGTTTCGTCTTGCGACATCATCAGGTACAGACTGAGGTACAAACAGAGAAGCCTACCTATATATACCTAAGAATTAAGGGTAGGGGTGGGCGGGGTTTAAGCCTAGCTGCGAGGTCTAAAAGAGGGGAACACTATAGACTGCTAGAAACATACACTAATTACACCCACTTCCTACACAGGAAACCTTGAAAGGGTAAACGTGTTGTTAAAAAAAACTTCTTATTATTATGTTGAAAATTAATAAAACTTGCAGACGGAAGGGGTAGATATTTTGCTCTTATGTCACATCACAATTTGGGACGGGAGCTGGCTAGCGGTACCCCACCAAATATTTTACGCCAGCGGCTCATGCTCGCAGTTCACACCACCAACTATTGGAACAATGTTGGATTTGGCTAACACGTTGTACCTTGCTTCGAACTCCATTTCCTAGATACTGGGGTTTCATAACGCACTCCACAACCACAATGGTCACAGCTTCCGTTCCTGTCACTTTCTGACACTACAGCTAAAGCACAACCCTGACGAGGGGAGTGAAACTGAATCTGATGATGAAAGGTGGATGCTACAGCTTCACCTTGGGAGTTTTACTATTGTACACTGTAAGTAGGTACCTACGTAAGTAATGATTAACATTGGGCAAAATACTGTACAAACAGTTTGGGCTGCAACTGGAAACGCCCTTAGGTCCAGAGGGACTTACCTCTAAATTTTCAATTTTCTTTTACTTCGTCGGATGATGCATGAAGGAGAGTAAGCCCGAACAGGACGCAGAAAATCCCGATCCACCAGAGCCACCCTGCCGCTTCTCCAAATATGAATACCCCAAAGAGACCCTAAAAGATAAAATCCATTAGGCAGTGGCAAGACATAGCGGCAAGGTGGTTCTCTTTTACTCGCATACTTTATAGATCTTCCTATGCTGTTTCCGAATTAATAAGAAGCAACCGAGCTCCCGACCGCAAACCGCACACAATGGTATTTGTGAAGTATTTTTATGGGCAGCAGTCAATCAGCAGTCCATAGCCCGCCAGACCTAGTGATAAATGTTTAAGTTTAAGTTTACTGTGACTGTTTGGCGGTACTTACCGACAAGAAGAAGTTCACTGAGGAGCTTATGACTGTGGCTTTAAAGCTTGAACAGTCTTGAAGACCTTTGACGTATAGCGTCCACATGGCACCATTAAAACCAAGCATTAGAAGAAAACATACCAGCTTGATTCCAAAGTTGACCTATTAAAATAAACCGATATAAACAAAAGGAAACGACACCAATGAGGCTAAAGGCAAAGTTTAAATTTATAATGTAAGGCACTGCTAACGCCATCAGTGCACTGTAGAGACACTTCCGGATTCCAAAGCAAGCCTTCGCTCACGGAATCATTATTTGGTATGCGGACTGACTCACTGGTTTGTGTCACTTCAAGACTACTGTTTATTTATTTAATTGAATTAATCAGATGCTTTTGAGACAGACAGATAAGTAGGTGCCTAGATGCTCGGCCTCTTTGTGGATTAAGGTATTTTCTTACTAAAATAAAATCAAATAAAGGAGAACTCACGAGAGTATGAGCAACAAGTTGCTGGCCAGAGAGTTTACCAAATAGTCCACCAAGGGAAGCGAAAGCCCCGGACACTAATATGTTTGACAGTGGCATCCTCCTATATATCCACTACAGCACGATCGCGGGCCACTTTCGTTTATTTAAAAACGAGGATCCAAAGAACATGGGGAAAACTACTATTCTGACCCGTAGAGGAAACCAAGGATGGGAAACTACAAATTAATATTCGGAAACGTTATCTTCATTATATCTTCATGTCCATATGTCCAAGACCGAGTTTTGTTTACATACTTTTACCACTCTAGAGGAACAGACACAGACTCAGAGATAAAGTAACTCTCGATAGTCAATCAGGCCAAAAAACTCGATTTAATTCCAAAATAAATATTAAAATTATTAAAATTTATTTGTATTTTAACCATTTTTAAATTAATAAATTAAAATTCATAAAATTTTGTTTTGGATTTTTATATTGGTGCTCTGCAAAACAATCAAACAAATCAAAATGGCCGGCCAAACTGCATAAACTTGTGACTGCTGCAGCTTGCATTTGCTGCAGTATTTTAATTTTCCAGGTACCTACCTGTTACACATTACACTGGTAAGATTCTTGAGCATTTCCTGTAGAGCTAAGCCATAATAGGCTTTCATTCAATGTCGTTTAAGGATTAATTGGGAAACTCCAAAGAGAAAACGTGAGGAGACCTACAAAAGCTGTCGTCAAGGACTCCTGTCATGTACCTGCTGACCATCTGATATTATTTTTTGATACCCGTTTTGTATAGAGTGTCAAATCTTTTAGTGTTATTTCTATCAGAGAGAAAACCCCCACTGTGCACGGGTAAAAGTTACAACTAGGTGATGTTGTTGCGAAAGTAAGGAATCGTGATGTGGAATGGCTTCTACTGGCCGTCCCAAATACCTACCTACCTATCTCCTCCTTGAAGGGATTGCCTAGTCAAAAACTGAGAATACCCAAGAGCCGCCTCTGTTTATCCTAAGCCCAGGTAGGTAGCATTCTTTGATTGAGCTGCATCTCACAGCCCTAAGCGTTGATGAGTGTCAACTGCTCAGCGCAGACCAGCCGTCAGCTGCCTAACAACTACCTAGGTAGGTACTGTACTCTCATCACAAGGACCAGTGGCAATTCCGAACATCTTACATACCCGTTGACTGATCTGCCCCTACCCACTCCTCAAGTACCTTCCAGGGACAAACATAGGCTTGGCAAAGTATGCTACCCGAGTGGTATCGATGATAGAATGTTTCTTATGATGAACTCCTGAATAAAAAAGGCATGATACCTCCATATGATCAATCAGTGACAGTTATTAACGGCTGGTAAGAATGATAACGGGATATTTTCTGATAAAATCAGAGTGATAAGTACCATTGTTTGTCTCTTGACTTCGTTACCTCTTTGTTATATAATGCAGTTTCCCGTTATGGCACATTATGGCATGATGACACCCGGCTGTCGTCGCCACTACATGAATTGAAGCTGAAAGCCAGACAGTATGGAGCATGCCGAGTTGGTGGCGGAGATGCCGCATGTGGAGCGGCTGGGAACGCAGGAGCGACTCCAGCTGGCGCGGCGGCGGCGTCTTCAACAGCTCAAAGTTTGGGCCCAAAGGGACAAAGAGTGGATTCGCCATCATCGAGCTGCGGCGAAAGACCGTTCTCGGAGAATTTACTTCAGTAATTCTGTTATGCTATTGGAAGCAGCTTCCAGAAATGATGTTGATGAGGGTACGAATATTTTTCAACCTGACCTTGTACTAATTCTCAGTTAATTTTTATTTAATATTTTACGGGGTCGGTATTGAGAGATTAGAATGTGATTCAGGTGGCAACTCTCTTCTTACTCGGGATTTACTGAATACCTATGCTCCGACACTAGTAGTAGATATTAGATGGTATCACTACGTTCGTTGTTACATACATTTTTTGATACTTAAAATGTGTTATTAGTTTATCTCAGTTACAACAAAATACTTCTCACTATACCGCCAACCTCTATTTCCGTTTTTATCATGACAAGGGTCTGATGATCATACTTTCCTAACAACTTTTCGGTCGTAGTGAAACGATTGCTTCTATCTGGAGTGGATCCTGATTCGACTAATGAAGATGGACTAACAGCCCTGCATCAGTGCTGCATTGATGATAATGAGGAAATGCTGCAGCTACTGCTTGACTTCGGCGCCAACCCGAATGCTGAAGATTCGGAAAAGTGGACCCCATTGCATGCCGCTGCCACCTGCGCTCACCTCCACCTGATCCGTTACCTCATTTCAAAGTAAGAGTAGAAGCAGATATTTATTCTATCGGGTTTTTGCCTATTTTTGCCCATATTTTTACAAACAAATAATTGGTCCCTGACACCCTTGTGTGACCCTAAACATGGACAGGCCCCAAATCTCAGTATCTAATCGACTTATTTGTTTGCTCTGGCCCTTCTTAATTTTCTGACAAATGCCCGTTCCGATGTTACTGGGCTGTACTGTCATATTCCGACGTTACTGAGCTGTATACATTTCGATGTTACTGGGCAGTACTGTCACATTCCGACGTTAATGGGCTGGACTGTCACATTCCGACGTTAATGGGCTGTACTGTCACATTCTAACGTTACTGGGCTCTGTTGTAACATTCCTATTTATGGTTTTTTTTCTCCAGGGGGGCCAACTTGCTTGCAGTTAACGCTGACGGCAATATGCCGTACGACATTTGCGAAGATGAATCTGCTCTGGACTATATTGAAGGGGAAATGGCTCGGCGAGGTGTGACGCAAGAGCTAATTGATGAGACTCGCGCGGCGACTGAGATGAATATGCTTCGTGATTTGCAGGAGGTCTGTTAATTTGAATTGTGTTCCTGTTACTAGCCATTTGCACTGGGTCTGACTTCAATACCACATTTAGGGGTAGATATTGGTCCGTAAAAATCGTTGAAATGCTCAAGACTATGTTTTAGTGGTATGGTAGTAAACCTATAAGTTCAGTGTGATGGTAATAGTACTCCCGAAAACAATCAGACAAAATTGCGAGAAGAACTTCTTTTACATTTCAATTTTGAATAGGTAATTTAGTAGTTGTGGTTATCACAAAACCCTATTTTAATCATTTACCAGTTTTGTCCCAATATGTATACATGCAGTCAGTAAAATTTAGCTTAACCCTAAAATGAGGTTGCTCATCAACAGAAAAACAAGCTCTCTGGTGACCTTGCGATATTTTTGTTAACACATATCACCATGTACGTACCAACACACTAAAGTATGCGTCACCACTCTTCTTCACCAAAGCCAGTAGGTAAATGTCAATAATTAACAATTCTGTCAGGCTGCGAGAGTAGGAGTTGACCTGGACGTGGCTGACGCGCAAAGTGCGACTCCTCTACATGTAGCATCAGCCAACG
The DNA here is from genome assembly GCA_950004255.1 of Mesopsocus fuscifrons. Lineage (NCBI taxonomy): Eukaryota > Metazoa > Arthropoda > Insecta > Psocodea > Mesopsocidae > Mesopsocus > Mesopsocus fuscifrons. The sequence goes on from OX465377.1 coordinate 10,274,801, forward strand.
GGTACACCCGAGTTGTGGAGTTTCTGCTCGACCAGAATGTTGCTACCGACGCCCGCGACCACGACGGCTGGCAGCCCGTCCATGCTGCAGCTTGTTGGGGTCATGTATGTCTTTTTCCCTTAGTTATTTTAAATTGGCTGTTCAGAGTACCGTGGTATGAGATGCGTTGGGAAACTAGTAATCTTGCTGCTCACGTTTAGCTAAAAAATGGAAGAAATGGGTGTTTATAGTAATAACAGCCCAGGATATATGCCTAGGATTAGGTGCCGAGTTACCCTGGATAGTTTATTTACCGATGGAAGACTTTTTTGAGTACCTTAGAATGTGCATACCTGTTGTGTTGCCATACCTGTGTTATACTATTACAAATAAACTAATATCATTTTACCTCTTAAAAATGTCGCACATGTGAAGTTCAAGAGACATTCAAAAACATATTTTGATATATTATTCGGTTCATATGTTGAAAAATCACAGTTCTATTTGGTTCCCAAAGCTGGAGGTGCTGGAGATGCTAGTGCAAGCGGGAGCAGACCTGAACGCTCGCACCCGGTACGAGGAGACACCGGCCGACATTTGCGAAGACCCGGAGCTGCGGGAACGGATTGTTGCTCTACGGAGTGAGCAAGAGAGTCGCCGCCAGGACCAGCGCCGCAAAGTCCGCCGCTCGCAAAGCAACAACACGAGGACGCAGAGTGTTCGCCGAACCAGTATTCGAGATAAGTCTTTGACATCGAAAAAGGACGCGGTGGAAGAGGCCCGCCTTCGACTGACATTAACCCCTGATGTACGTGCAAGAGAGAGTATAATTTTTTTTTTTTCGCACTGAGTGCTATATTTTAAGTGTGACTTCTCAAACAGTTCACTTTTTCTCGGTAACTGTCGGATTGTTTTTTTAGATCTTAAATTAACGTGTCTTTCAACATCGGAAACTAGGTAGTTTTATTGGAGAGGTGTCCGTAAAAACCAGTCTACGGCCATTTTCAGCAACAGAAGTTTTAACATTGTTGGTACTTCCTAAGCCATAAGAGCCAAGGTGCAAGGATGCATGTTATTTTTCGACTGCTGCTCATTCCGTTCTGCTCTGGGATACACAATGCTCATGCTGAAACGTTTTCACTGAATGGGAACATAATAACAGTCGTTGAATCTTGAACTTTTTCTTAGATTCCCGTAGGCAATACTAGGCCCGAGCCAACTGGAACTCATGACGCACCACCTCCTGCTTCCCCTCAGCCTATTCCGATGACTTTAGAGCGGCTGGATCCAGACGGGAAAGACAAGGAAGAACCCGCGGAGGAGTTTGTCACAGACCATGGACCTCTCGGTATGTTCTTGTTCCCCAGTTAAAAGTGAAATATGAATATTGAGAAAAGCAGGAAACAAAACGAGGTTAAGGGTGCGTCCTACCATACTCGGTTAACGGTTAAACTCCAGTTAAATTTTGGTTTTACCGTACAATAAACCGGAGTTAACAGAGTATGGTGGGACGCACCCTTAGGGTTGATTTCACAAGTTTACTTTACTGCCCATTATACCATCCTGTCGATAACGGTCTTACCTTGCTATTAGCCATTGTAGAGTCTGCTAAAGAGGACTGATTATCTGGCCTTTATCGATCTAAAGTGAAGTATGGATCCAAGACAGATATGTAAAATAATAAATATTCAAGTCGAAAAATGAGCCAGTTAATAAGCAAACCGTATACTTTTACAGTGCTTCCTACTGAGGCTTCCTACGTCACTTCAGACAATGCCAACGGAAAAATCAACATTAATGTAACGGTAACTATAAGCACGCTAGCGGATTTAAAAAAGCAGCGCGCTCAAAGTCGGAGTATGGTGGACGGCGGCGAGCTCAGTCCGAGATCATCCCTAGCGTCAGACCGCATCCCCGACGGCCTCCCAGCACTCGCACCCTCTCCAGCTGTCCATAAGTTTGCGGGCCCCACGGCGGATGTTGTCCCGGACGTGAGAACCAGATCCTGCTGCACACTCATGTAATGGTAAGAAGGGAACAACTTGTTTATCATCTTAGGACTAAATTCAGAGTCTTTCTCAAAACTCTGCTCCTACTTCTTTTTACTCATTATTGAGGCCTTTACTGTGGAAAATTGAAAAAAAAAAGATTCAGGTCTTCATCGTTCAGTAATTTAGCACAGAAATCGTATGTTTTAGAAATAAAAGTGTGGAATGCAGAGAGGAAGCCGTTGTTTGCGCCTTGCCTGTAGTCGACCACTTTGCTTTTTAGGGGCCATCAGGGCCAAGAACGATTTGAGTATGTAAGTATGACTTCAATTCTTACTATACTTTCCATTTAATATTTAATAACAAGCCTGTCAGTGTAACAGTGTAAAGTTGGCTCTACACACAAGGGGTTCCCATGTCAAATGAATGGGAGCTCTTGTTTTGTTGTGTTTAGCTTGCAACGAAATATTAGGCCTGTATGGTAATGAAACAAACGAACAAGCTGTTTTTGGCATGTAGTCTGACTTATTTTAGGTTAATTTAGCGTTGTTCCATGTTAACTACACTTTCCTTTTGCTCTTTAAGATCTCAAACGGCAGTATTAAACCCAGTCTTGCTCTAATATTCATCTTGGACGGAATTATGGTTGCACATAAATTGAGTGAGCGGAGGTACCTACCTACCCACTATGAAAAGTATTGCTAATTTCTGCCATTCAACTTTCTGTTAGTGTCCAAGGATGAAATACTTTTATCAGACCCAGTATTAAATTGATTGCGTTACCTGATTGTTAGAGATGTTTATATTCTAATTATTCTCTTATATCATTTGAGTACGAAGTTCGGTGAGCACTTAACTCTGAAAGTACCTCGTGGATTCATGGAAACTCGGTCAGTTCGATAAGGCTCACTTACCGAATGCTGTACTTACAGTTTTAGCCGTCTGTATTTCATTGAAGGAAGTGCTGTTGATGATAACAGGCACCTTCACTGATCGTGGTCAAAACAGCCCAAACTGTTAGACACTACCTGAGGCTGAGCCCACCATCTCGGTTAGCAGTTACAGCTCCGTCAAATTAGCAATTTTACAAAGAAACAGTTGGAGTATAACTGAGATTTGATACCCGAGTTTAGTGAGATTCAACTTTGTGCTGAATTTGGTTATTTGGAAATTTTTCTCCAATTCTCCTATTGCCCAAAACTTCAACATGGTCGAAACATGGCTACTGCCATTCTGGTTATGTCATGTCTGTTAAAACATTCTGAGTATTAACGGCCACCATACATTCTCGACGAACTCCGCCAAAACCACTGTGCGAAAGTAAATATTCGACAAAACTAATGTTTACATATTAGTACAACCGGAGACTGGTAATTGCAATATCGTATTGATTGCGTCTACTCTAAAAGCTAAGCATAGTGTGCTATTTGAACGCGAAACGAACGAGTAAAAGTAGGACACTATGTTTAGCTTTTACAGGAGAAAAGTAGAGAAATGCTGTTGAAATTACCCACTTCCGTAAGTGAAATAAAAATTGCCAAAATGCAACATGGCTACGGTAAATAGTACAAACATTTATCAAGCTTTTCTACTAAATGTGACGATAAAATCATACATTTTTTAGTCCGAAAATTTTCAAAAAAATATTCCGCATGAGGTAGTGTTGTGTTTTCGCGATCTGTCAAAAAAAGATGTGGACTGGTAGTTGACTGTTTAAAATCGCTCCTGTGGGCTTATTACTCCATTTCATGCAAAAATACAACACTACCTCACGACAAAGAGTCTCAGGTTTACATCCCCCTATAAACACTTTCCACTCGCCCTGTAACTTCGGAGTAGGGCTTGAAGTACTTAGCATTGCGAACCAAGTACGTGTAGCGAATGTATATTCAGCCTTAAATTCCCGAAATAGTTAATTTCCCGATTATCTCGAAGAACTCGATTATTTCTCGAAATGTAGATATCCCAGATATCCATCACTGGTTGTAATTAGCTGAATTAGGATTTTATAAAGACACAAGGGAGATATTAACCGAGAAAACTTTAAATTTTTACTCTGAGAATTGCCCTTGGAGATGGCTAAGTATGTGTTTGAGGGTGATTTTTTTCCATACGGACGATTTAGGTAGTCATGTAGGACTTACTTACATAATTACCTCTAGTAAGTACTAAGTACTTCCGCTTGAGATTTAGAAATATAGGAGAGCTGACTGCCAGTATATGTTTTTTGATATAATTTAATTTTACGGAACTTCTTTTTGTGTAAATTATTTAGTTAAGTAGTGTGAAACTGTGATTCCAATTAGGATCAAAAATACTTGTGATTAAGCTAAGAGTTACGTAACAAAAATCGTGCAGCCGCTCTGACTGGACAGCGTCATCGCGTTTACTGCAATTACTGCTTCTAGAATTTAACTCCCTTGGTAACAATGGCAGGCAGTTATCTCGATGACGTTTCAGCTTTGCGAGTTCCGACTGCGCAGATTTTACATTTTCCCACTAATTACAACATTCCAGTATTAGATAATACTTACCCTACACGCCATGTTAAAGCATTAGAAATCAGTGGCGTCATTTTTAGGGGCAGGAGGCAAGGGGAAACTGCTCCCTTTCCCCTAGCGGTCTTGGATAGAGGAACAAATAATGTTTATTCCCAATAAATTTTTAATCTAAGTTTTAAAAAAATAGAAGAGAAAAACAAATAGGTATGAGAGAGGATAAATTTGTGAAAAATTTAAAATGGTATGGATTCTTGATTTATGGCCTTATCCCCCCGAGAACAAAGTTAAGTGCCGCCACTGGATGAAGCGCACAGCCACAAATGGATACTTTCATTGCACAGGGCAAGCTCTGATTGAATGAGTCAGGTGTTCGAATTCCTGTCTGGTAGATACTGCTGTTGCTGTTGCACTTGGTACTTATACGACTCGTATAGTAGGTAGTTGAATCTAGTTTTAATATCGGTGCTAATTTATGCCTTTTATTTTAAAATAGCCGCTGGACTTGTAGGGCTCTTGGTATTTTCTGACTATAGTACATCTAAGTACCTACCTATTTATTTATGTATATATTAATACTCTTTTTAGGTAGACTGATTAGGATGAGTTTATAGGTGGCTACAGCTGGCAAGTTGTTGGGGCGTAAGTCACATTATTAAATGATAAGAAGTAGTTGGTGACTGGTAACATTTATTTAACATGGTCTTCTTAGTCGTACAGCACATTCACATGAACAAGAAATTTCAAATATTGACCGTTTCTGTCCAGCATTGACTTCTGTGCCTACTGTTCTTTTAAATATTACTAGGTAATCTTTATCTTTTACTCATTGACTGACCGTACCTGCATGTTTTAAAACATTTTATAAAATAACGTGTCTTGATAAAATTTATCAATGCTGGACCAAGTATTCTCGACGATATTTTTGAATTCATTCCATGTTTTGTCTGTTGTGTCTTATATTACAGAAATATTTTCAAATAAATGCTTCATTTGTGTTTCAACCTTATCTACCTAGTTTAACAATACTGCAATGGTATTCGGACTAACAATACCGTATGAGACTTCTAGACAGGTTCCACAGGGTGGACCAACCCAAACCTGCCATTTGGCCCACGGCGGATCAATACTTCCAAATTCTGATAGCACTTTGTCACACCTATGAGAAAATCCAGTGTGTCAACTCACCAGCCAAAAATTGGAAGGGTTATACCTACGTACCTACCAAATGGAACGGCTAGTTTTGTCAACACCTGCAGTATCACTGATGGGTGGGAACAGTGTTCTCTATCTCGTTGCTGATGGTAATACCCCAGTATGCACACGGCAGTGGCACTGTTAGAAGGGTCGAGCCAAAGTCCATACTGGTTGCATAGCTTGCCCTTGTGCCGCACAAGTAACGACCCTGTAGCCGAAATGATACTCCAGTTGATTCATCAAGTTCACGGGAGAGTTGTAAAACGTCAGCTCGTCTTTTTGCTCACTGACAGGGCCCGGCCTCATCAACGCAAACATCTTTTCCGCCTCTTGCTTAGGAAGACCGTAGACTTTAGTATTTGCAATGCCCGGAGTACCTCTCACTACAACTATGGGCATTTCGTTTCAAAACATGTCTAAAGGGCAACACAGTCAAAACTTACTGCAGTGCAACTGTAAACAAACAGCACAGCCATATTGAATTTTCCACTGACAGTACTGGCACTGCTGACAGCTGGCTGACAGTGACTAAGTAAACTTACCTTCCGATTTTATCTTAAGATACGTGACAAGTTTTTTAAATTTATATTAGATTAAATAATAAACATATTTTTAAAATAAATAATTATTTAAGAGGTTCTTAGGAAAACGGAAATATATAGGGAATGCTGCATTGATTTTGTTGTCATTTGTGACGTCAGAGAATCAGAGATCGAGGTGCAAAGTTTTTGTCAAAATGGGCGCTACAGATATTTTGTGACTAAAATGTGCTGTATAACTAGTTTTGGAAGTTCAGTTATGCTTCGAAAGAAGTGAGGCATTTTTATAAAGGCATGGAAAAACTATAAACTCTTTAGATGATCCGTAGCCCGTTGTGGATGGAGTCAAAATTTCGAAGTGAACAAGGAGGGAGGTGCTGATTGCGGATTGAAGGCGGACCCATGTTTCTTTGCATTTATTATTTTTTACTGCCTTTCTTTGGGTAAGTACCTAATCGATGAAATAGGTATATTTATTTTTGTGCTAGAGATCAGCATATTATGAAGACTAATAATGTTGATAAATCTTATCATTGGCAGGTAGGTAAGTAGGTACCTGTACCTAAGTGCCTACTGCATCTACCTACCTCTTCATGCAGAAGAGAACAGTCAGTCTTTAATTAAGATAATTAGCGTGTATTGTTACTGAAAACGTGAATGCCGTCTGTTTGGGCGGTGTTAGGTACCCAGGTGAAGTGAACCAGCCGTCAGTGCCCGTCTTTTGGTGAGAAAGTAGTGCAGCTTGGTTCTTGGGGGAGCTTGCTGTATAACATTCCCTAGGTGTGGTATCTATCTATAAAAGCTAAGTTTTCACCAGAAGGTAAGATTGGTTCGGTCAACCTTCGTGTAATTAATGTTATTATTTTCCAGAACACACTAGCCCCATAATGAACGAGTTGGACAGCCTGAGACAGGAGGCAGAGACGCTAAAGAATGGCATCCGAGATGCGCGGAAAGCGGCGTGTGACACGTCTCTGCTGCAGGCGACAGCCGCCATTGAGCCTGTGGGCCGCATTCAACTTCGCACACGCCGGACGCTCCGAGGCCATCTTGCGAAAATCTATGCCATGCACTGGGGCTCCGATTCGGGTTCGGGCTCCCGCAACTTGGTGTCTGCAAGTCAGGACGGAAAGCTAATTGTGTGGGACAGCTTCACCACCAACAAAGTCCATGCTATCCCCCTCAGATCGAGCTGGGTCATGACCTGTGCTTACGCTCCTAGTGGTTCCTTCGTGGCCTGCGGAGGTCTTGATAACATTTGCTCTATTTACAGGTGCAATATTATTTGTTTATTTTTATTCTTTCATTGTTCTCATTGAGCTCTGTCTGAATCATTGGTTCCCTGACTTTGTTTATTATTAATTTTTTTGAGAGAAAGTCAGAAAACGTACTTAATGCGTGCACATAGGAGCTCATTATATTTAGGAGTAATACCTACCTACCCACAGTAGGTTTAGATAGTGGTGGAGGTATAGAAATGCATACTGAAGAAATTAGAGGTTTTAGGCAAATCAGAAGAATTTAGGTCTCTCTTCCGCACATTGCAGTTTGGGTTTGGGGAGACTAAGTAATGCCTTGGTACTTCCGCACGCAACACCTAATTTAAATTTCAAATGACTTTCAGCTTGAAGAATCGCGAGGGTAACGTTCGAGTTTCACGCGAGCTCCCCGGCCACACGGGCTATTTGTCCTGCTGCCGCTTCATGGACGACAACCAGATTGTTACGAGTTCGGGCGACATGACCTGCGCCTTGTGGGACATCGAGACCGGGCAGGCGTGCACCACGTTCGTGGGTCACACTGGCGACGTCATGTCCTTGTCGCTGGCCCCCGACATGCGCTCATTCGTATCAGGTGCATGCGACGCCTCGGCCAAACTGTGGGACACACGCGACGGCACTTGCAAGCAGACCTTCCCTGGTCACGAGTCCGACATAAACGCCATCACCTTCTTCCCCAACGGGCAAGCCTTCGCTACGGGGTCCGATGACGCGACATGCCGCTTGTTTGATATCCGCTCAGACCAGGAGCTGGCCCTGTATTCACATGACAACATCATCTGCGGAATCACGTCGGTGGCGTTCAGCAAATCCGGTCGCCTCTTACTTGCAGGCTATGACGACTTTAACTGCAACGTGTGGGACTCGCTGAAATGCGAGCGCGCTGGCATCCTGACCGGGCATGATAACCGCGTGAGCTGCTTGGGTGTGACCGAAGACGGGATGGCGGTGGCAACCGGGTCCTGGGACTCGTTCCTACGCATTTGGAACTAACCGCCGCCCTCCGCGTCAATCGTCGTACCGCACTGCACGCCTCCGCTTCCAGTCACATTGCCTCTTGTCACTATGCTGTGCCACGTTTGGGTGATGCAGTTGTATCACGGTTGAAGAGGATTCAGAGTGGAATGGGTCATTGGCTCTTGTCATTTGTCATCAGCGGATAAAAAATGGAAAAATTTAACGACCTAGTGTAGGTTAACTTCTCAGTTAAAGCTAGATTTACGGATTTCTGAGTTTCAACTTTCCAGTAATAATGGCAACAGACTTACATAGAAAAATAACAAGAGCTCTATTCCAGTGAGGAAGTGGAATCTTTAAGTATTTAATGTTGTTAATCCTTACTGCTCCCAAGCTTGGCTCAAGCTATGTCGTGTTTTGTAATTCTGACACTGCCATAATATTTTGAATCCCCTTGTGTACGTTTGTAGTGTCGTGTGATGTCTGGAAGCGGAAGCAGCTCGGGCTCGCCGCTAGTCCACTAACCCTAGTCGTGCATGCTTTCTCCAGATCGGCGCTCTCAACTGGAGCTATTTGTGTCATTGTGCATTTTCCACCCAAAGTGACTCCCTTTGTATTTCCGTACACAAGCCATGTGGATGGTGCCCAGTGCCCAAGCTATGAAAAGTTACAGGAAGATGAGAGCGGTGCCACGTTAAGCTAAACTCACTCCTTTATACCCATCTAATTAAAGCAGACGCACAACCCGGAAGCTTTCATCTGAGACCAGTTTCGGAGATTTTGAGCAGGTTTAAAAAATGGTGTGGTGTTTAGCCTGAACCTTTTAACTACTGCTCTTAACGTGACCCCCACTGAAACTTTATGCCTCCGGCCCCTTTTCAAATTGCTGAGAGTGACGATGTAAAGTGATTTCGCTTACTGTGCATTCCGGTTTATTGTAGCCCCGCTATGTATCAAACTATGTTATTATCGCATACTAATGTGCTAGTGTTATTTATTTGTGTGTATATGCATATTGAGTACTTGTGGTATATCTGAGTAACTCGAACTCGTGAGATCGCTGCGAGATATCGATAGCGAATTCCCTGCACCCATTTATATCTAAATAGTTTAGGTCAGCTTGCTTCGACGTCATATCACTCATTTTACTCCAAGTATTTTCACTTGATGATATCCGTTAAATTATCTACTTATTGCTACACTATATTCAGTATTACTTGAAGCCTCCATTCTGTTTCTTTGGTAGAAAACTTCTGCACTGTCACTTTATTTTATTTTTCGACACTGATTCTTTCTCCCTCTTGTTCGATGAATGAGTGTCCTTTCCTGTGATACGTTTTATATGTTGATCTATTTCCAATATACATAACGTCTTGAAAATTTCATGTAACAGTTTAGAAAAAGATGGAAAATACCTGTAGAACGAGTTAGGGATCTAACATATTTTCTACTAATTTTTTCATTATTCTGCGATACCTCTGTACAGAAACAGTGGTGAATACTATAATAAATCGTATTAGATAATATCTTCTGACAGACATTCGACGGTATCTGAAGATAACACATTCACCTAGTTAAGACATATTGTAGGTACAAGGTACCTAAGAGATGGGTACTACACCCCACTTTTCGGTAGATATCGAAATACCACCTTCTGTATTATCAGTAGTCACTATCGAAAACTCCTCACAGTTCTTCGTTTCATGGTCCCTGGATACCAACGATCGTGCTGGATCCCAAAACCACCATCAGCTCAAAAGTCTTTCACTTTCGTGAAACGCATTTTTTACTGATAAATAAAGTATAAGGGCCTAAAATCTAGGGGAAATCGGACGAAGGGGTAGGAAATTAAAAAAAAAAATCGACATTTGGCAATCCCTTAATATTGAAGATACTGAAAAAAATTTGTACCTGAATCGTCTTATGGTACCTACAACTTTCGTCTGAAAGGTTTTTTTATTACACCCTTACGGCTGGATTTAGTTATTGTGGAATTTTTTACACAAAAGTGTTTCCCTGTAAGTTAAACATGGTTGCTAGGGAAATAAAATTCCAACTGGAATTCATAGAGCTAATGTGGCACCATTTTTTATTTACAAGTAAAAAAGTTTGGGTAAAAAAAAAATCCAGAATAACAAAACCCAGCCTTAGGTATGGTCGTTAGGGGTTGATAACATCCTTTCCGGCAGCCCCGAAAGTCGTAGGTAGATTTCAAAGTTTACTTCCATCCACTTTGCAGTCCGAAATCATTTAGGTACTAAGATTTATTAAGATTTTCAGTTGATCCCGATCCATTCCCTCCGTTAACAATGGAGATATCGCGTTTTGAAATTTCACCTTCTGACAGGAAGTGAAAGTGATATTACTAGGTACAAAAAACAAAAAAGATAAAAGTTGTAGATAATAGATGTAAAGGAACTTCACACGATAGCGTACTGTTCGTAGAGTAGCTCCTTCACCCGGAAATAGTCCTCAGAGAGGCAGCCCTCCAACACCACCCTACCAGCCTCGTGGCGACGGACCGCGATGGTGCCGTGACAGCACCATAGCACACCTCCCGAGAACTCGCAAGGCACTTGGTTCTTCGTCAGCACTTGTTTCAAATCAGACAACTTGAGCTCATTGAGGAAGGTGGTGTGGTGACCGGGGACGGCGTCCACTGGAAGCAGATCCAGGGTCGGGATGTCATCCTCGTCCACTTCCATGGCAGCGGCTGCAGGTTGAGTGTCCCCACTATGTCCCTTCGCTAAAACGGACGCGTCCAACCAAGCGACCTGTAAAAAAGAATTGCATACATACATGAAATTTTACACTGAGGAGCCATTCATCATCATTCGTAATGAAAGAGAGAGAATGACTTGAAAAATCATAGAAACCTTCAGAGGTACTTCGAATAGAATACAAATAAGGCAATCAATTTTCCGAAGTTTTTCATTTTCCCCAATATCCTGCAATTTGCAATTTAAAAAAAAAAAAAAAAAAAAATAGTTGCAGGATCCGAAATCTATCTTAGAAAACATCCACTTCTTCCCGTCCAGTTGCAGGTCCAAAAACTATGACAAAACGTTTGCGAAGGATTTTGTTTTAAATATGTGTTATGTGTTAGGTAGGGAACAAACCTCTGCATCCTTTCCCTTCTGAAAGTCTAGCGAAGAGAGCAGTTGGTCTGTGAGCCTGATTTGATAAATGTGTGATTCAGTCGTGGCGTCGACCGCCTCAAGTTTATTCGGTACGAATATCTTGGCATCGGTAGCCTTGGCCACTGCCGCATGCAGAGCCGCCGTGGAGTCGGGAGGTCCTCGCACGATGATGACACGCCGAGGTCTGATCTGACACACTATCTTCTGCACAGATTCTCCATCTGACCGTCCCTCAAAGTCAATGAACGTTATCTGCGCACGAACTTGCACCTAGAGAGAAGGATAATCGTTATATAACAATGTATGTTGTGCCAAAATCATAATGTTAATGTTATACTTAGTAAATGTCGCGTGCGCTGCGCCATCCTGGAGCAAGCCGTCACGGCGCAAGTAAGCGCTGAGCAGGGCCGTAGTCAACCTTTGCGGACCCCGGGGAAGAAACCTGCGCCGGGCCCTCAATTGGCCTTTACTCTTACAGAAGGCAATTTTGAAAACCATGCCAGAACACTGATAGACTAGAAGTTCATAAGACGGGGATTTTTTTTTTTTTTTTTTTTTTTTTAACGCGCGACGTTCAGAGAACATATGCGCCGATGAGTTGGTATATTAGATGTTTTTGGCCGAAGCCGAATATGAGTGGGCCGAAGCCAGTTTAGTAGTGGGCCGAAGCCAATACATCCATGTCGGAAACGGAAAGATTTTCCGTTCGAACCCGGACCTCTCAGGACACAAAGCGGACCCCTTGACCACTCGGCCACTGAGAGGCACACGGGGAAAATTATATCTAGAAGTACAGTGGGTACTTATAGATAAATATGGGAAAATTTCACATTTCAAGAACCGCTGTGTAGGATATTTCCAGGCTAGACACCTCACCCTTTACGGGCGGAGCGCCGGATTAAGCTTCTTCGAGGCCCTAAACGGCCTATATCGTCGTAATAACTTTCCTACTTGACGAAAAAAATGGCTTTATTTTTGGAAAACGAAAGAAGAATCTCGTAACCAAGCGAGCGAAGCGAGCGCGAAGAAGATTTAAGATGGGTAGTTATTGCTGTAAACATTTATCCTTAATAGAGGGGGATTATTTTCCTGTATACGGAAGCAAGACAGGAGAACAAACAGAAGGCGAGCGAGCGAAGCAAGCGAGAAAAAAATTTAAAATACTTCAATCAAATGTCCTTATTTCATAGAAAGAAATGAAAGGATGATAAATATACCCCCCTGCCCCCCCCCCCCCCTGACCACGGCCCTGGCGCTGAGGTAAGCGGACAGAACAAGGCTGAGCCCTACAATTCTACATATTACCTATGCGTCATGTGGTAGGACATTTGAAAGACGGGTCTCTTCAAAAACACATTTATGGTAATAGTAAAAGTACAAATGGCATCAGAATGGTTTTTGATGTTTTACATATTCTAAGGAAACAGCTGGATACTTTTTTTTTTCCAAAATGCAATGCACTTACATTTTTACCACAGGAAACACAACCATTACGGACCTATTTTTTTTAAAGAATATTGCTCCGAGCAACATTTTTTTTCGTTTTTGAGTTCTCTCATTCTCGTTACAGAGAACAACTCAGTCGGAGAGGCCCCTTTACGTACCTGCCTTGTAGAAATAACACACTTGGTCGGAGCCTCCTTGTCCCCAGGCTTTTCATCCTGGACTTCTTCTTTGACTTCTTCACCGCGCTCCCGCTCAACGTCGACCCGATAATCGTCAGGGTTGATGACCTCCCCATAGTCGTCGACTTTGACCTTCTTCTCTTTAAAAGGAAACATGGCATTCTGTTTCTTACTTGTCTTGAAAAATCCTTGCTGGGGTTTCGCATCTTTAACCACGAAGTCGTGTCGCCCACGCGTCACTTGCAATAATTGTAGCTCTTCATCTGAGTCGGACGACAGTTCAACCTCTGGCTCAGAATCTCCCTGGCACAAGAAATTAGAAATTAATACAAAAAGAATCAACAATAAAAGGAACGTAAGCAAAAACTGTTTGCGGTGGCATGTGCTTTTACCCCCAAAGGATATCGTTGGTGACACCGGTTAGCCCCATAAAGGAAAATTATCCCTAAATCACAAGAGAACTTTCTTTTTGAGTACCTGCTGCTGCAGGAAGGCCTCCAGCTCAGCACCTTCAAGCTTAACTCTTCTCTTCACTTGAAGGGAGATGAGGCGGTCTCCGCCGTTGTCAATAAGGTCCCGTGCCAAAGTTCCCGGCGACGTGCGGGTGGTCAGGATCACACTGTTGGCCGAGTTACCTGCCCACTGCAGGAATAGATCCCTTGAGAATCCACACTCCAGGTCTGGCCCACTGGCAAGCACCACCTAGGTTATATAGGGAAACCACATGACTCAGGCGCAATATTTCGAGACAGCAATCGCACAAATTTAAAATATAACTAGGTACATTAAATAGGTTTTTGAGTGAAAAAAAAATGTGATAGGTTGTTTTCAACACACGAGCGCGCCATTAGTTATAGGGTAACGAACTCGCGGAAATAAAATCAGGTTTTTTCATTTACTGTCTTTTTTACCGACAAATATATGGGAGTTCTATATTAGGTACTAAGATAAATGCGAGAAATCGCGTCAAAGTAAAGTTGCTTCCCGATGTTCTGTACCTGGAAGAAGGTGGTACTGCATGGAATTTGTACTTTTACAATCTTTTAATTCAAAAAGAACAATAGGTACCTTTGGATTAGGAACTCGTGCAAGTTCTTGGAAAGAGTGGCAGAGGTGTGTGTGTTTAAACTGAAAGGGGTTATTACGAGCCCCTTCAAATGACCGCATCAACTTTTCGCTCATCCACTCAATTTGCGACTTTGCAAATTCCACCGTGTTGTAACACACATTTGACAACAAAGCTAAACTGTACGCCAGCAGCCCTGATTCCTGGAAAAAAAATTAAACCAGTAATAATGTATTTAAAATAGGGTGTTTTATTCATTGAAAAAGTGAAATAAAAACAGTACGCACAATTAACTACTAAGGTCCTACCTTCCTATACTGCCATTTCGAATGACACTGGGAAGGTAATCAAAAAGGTTCTTCTACTGACAGCTTTCAATATTTCAACAAGAAGATGCTACCATTCGCCAAAAATTACTCGATTACTAGTTTTTGAATGTGACATATAGTCGCCGGCCGAAAAGGAGACCAAAAAGGCAGATGACAGCGGAGGGGTGGGTACCCCCTCTACGTGGCACCAGTACCTATGAGGCTGAGCTGCGAGCCACACTAGGCTAAGCTAAGCATCGGCTACAAATAGATTTTGCCTGTATATCATGTGACATAGCCTACGGTCACCCAGCTACTCCACAATGTTCCCCTCCTTCCTAGCTAATTATACCTAGTTTTTTGGGTTGTTTAAAAGATCCAACCTTATTTCGCCACAGCTGTTCGAGCATATGCGCCAACTCCAAGACACGACCCGCAGTGTCAACGGCAACAAGCACGTTACCGCCCCCTCGCAGCGTCTGAAGAATATTTGTCATAAGTTTCTCATCGCGCACACGCCGTCTGGCTTGCTGGTATGTGGCATTTAAAGAATCCGTTATGAGAAGAGACGGCCTTCCCAAACGTTCCACTTCGCACCCGTTCAAATGACGTTCCTTTTTATGGTTGTAGTCAATGGCGTAAATAATATCCTCCTCCCCGGCCTTTGAGATCTTCCATATAGTCCCTCCAATCATGTGGCCAGCCGGTAAGGGAGTTACAGTTAGGCCGTACGCTTTCCCTTTTAATGGGATGGACTGATGGTATTTTAGTTGTATTACCTATAAAAAATAAATATTACTGTTACGATCAATATTACTACTAATCAACCAGTAATTCTTTGAGACCCAAACAGCCACCCGCTTGCCACTTCGGTGGTAAAAGAAAAATAATCTTATTTTACGAGTGAAAATTATGTCACTAGACTGCTCAATGTTTAATCTAAACAGACTGATGATCATTTTCACCATGAAAAATCAAATTAAAATCAAGATAGTTTGGATCAGTTAGGCGCTAGGCAATCATCAAATTCGAACCTTGCCAGGGTTGGTAGGGTTGCATGGGTGAACTTTGATTTTTATTCCGAATCAAAGTTCTCTGGGAATCAGAATCAGAATTGACCCAAGCAGCACCAATAGTGATGCTCAAATTTTTTAATTACTTTTGCAACTGATTCGAATCTGTTTGACTTTTATTCCATTTTTCTTGGTGAAAATAGCTTGTAAAATCTTGTGTAAAATTTTGGTAATCTGTATAGTTCGAATTTTTGTTTTAGCCTGTCACTGTGCACCCACTTTATCAAAAGCCGCGTCCACGTCATCTAAAGTGAAGAGAGTGAAATCTTCCATGTTGTATCGTGACTGGTAAAGATCATACATAAACATCTGCCCCATCTTGTAGACAGGAATAGTCGCATATACCGGACATGTCATCCCAAATTTTCCAACCAACAGCGGAAGAGCTCCTAAATGTAAGGGGTCAGGATGGCTGATGAGCACAGCATCAATGTGCCCCACGTGCTTTTTCAGTTCCTTCATGAACTCTTGATCAAACTTTTCATCCCAACCACAATCTAGTAAAATGCGACATTCATCCACCTAAAATAAAATAAAATTAAAGTAAAATTAGAGTTCAGTAATTATTTGAAAATATCTTTCCAGTAAAACAAAAATTGAGAATTGTAGCAAAAAATATCAGTGGAAAACAAATTCAAAAATTTAATTTTTCTTTCTTTCTCAGGCTACAATGGGTTTGCATGAGGTTAGGCATCGTACTTACGCTATACATAACTTTCAAAATAAATGGAGACACTGACGTAAAAACTGTGAGAAAGTCAAGTGATGGTCAAATGCGCCCATTGCCGTACTTCAACAGTGAAGTGTACCAGTACCTACGCGGGTCCCACGGCCACAGCAGGACTGTAACGTGACAACTGTGACGAGAAATATGCCAAGAGAATTAAACCTACCTGAAGCAGAAAACAAGGTGGTGATTCGTCTTTGGCACCCGAAAGTGCGTGAAACTTTATTATTGACGTCATGTCAGTTTCTGTAAAAATAGATAAGGTTCGTTTTTAGTTCACAAACGCAATGCTGACAGCCACGATCATGGGATGGAGAAAAGTGGCACACCACTTGGAAGGAACATTTAATGTCCTCATTCGTCGAGATGATGAGATGTAAAATGTTCTTTGCTCCACAGAAAGAAGTTAAAAATTTGTCGGGACTTTAAAAATGTCTGGGCTGGACAATTACATTATCCAATCGTAAGTCCACTTGGGAGGGAATCTGTTAAAGGCTTCTTTGGGGAACGGACAGCCACCAATGACACATACGTTAGAATTATGATGTGACAGATGTGACAACAGACAACTACATAACAGCATTTACGAAAATACAAAAAAAACCCTTAATTACTTATTGGCAAGTCGGCTTGTTCGAAACAAAAACATCGACCAAGCAGAGGCCATGTGGTGTACGAACCAAAGTCGTCCCACCAAGAAATAGCAACACTAAGAGCTCAAGAAGACACTTGAATCAAACTGCGATACGTACATTTCATTCAATACCTGCTTATATAAAAACTCTTAAAATCTGCAACATGTTCCACAGCTCACGGCGGCAGTCAGAATTGTAAATAAAAGCAATCGAATCGATTCGATATCTAGGATTCGATTTATCACAGTCGATTTATTTTCGATTTATCTTCGTCGTGTCTTCGGCTTCCATGGCTTCCGCGTGTTCAGCGTGTTTACATTTTTAAATTTCTATTTTAATTTCCATTTTCAATGGTTGCAATGAATGAGAAGGATGTGACAGTTCATAATGTACGGTTTTACAAGCCAGAAGTCCGCGCCATTCACTGCATGTGCCTGGAGAGACAGTCCCAACAGCTTTCAATTTCTCGGTAGGTCTCTTGGAACCATGTTTGGTTATCTCGTGTGGCTGTAGTTACTATTCAGACCCATAGCTATAGTGAATGGTCTGTTGGCTTCACCTTACTGGCATTATAGTTAATTTAAAATAAATCGAATCATTATTTTATTTTATTCAGGTCAGACAGTTCAGTGGAAATATGGGACGTTAAGCATACGCCGTACCTTCAAAAGTTTATTCCTGGGCAGCCAAACAGTTCCGTAGAAGACATCAAGTGGTGTGGGTCTCGTCTGTTCAGTTGTGGCTTGCAAGGCTCAGTGGTCGAATATGATCTCTTCAATGAAATCGTTAAGGTAAACCTGCCTTATCTGTCAACTTGTACTATAGGATTGATTTCGTAATTCAACTCCAAGTAGGGACCTAGGTACCTAATTTCGATTTTTTTTTTTTTTTAGTCATCGACAACAGTGACCGGTGGTGTAGCATGGTGCTTAGACTACAGTGTCAACAATAACCTGGTTGCGGTAAGTAAGCACCTACCTCTGAAATTGTAAGATCAGCATCGTTCCAGGCTTCGTGTCAGTCCAGTGGTAGACCACATGTTGTTTTGTACCTGGTTTGGTCATAAATTATTACGATCGGTTAATTTCTGACAGTTTTTTGCTGATACAAATTATTCGATCGTAAAATCACCACACAGCCTGTGAATTTCAGCCGTTAAAAAGATATACCTATTATATATATTTAAGAATATTGAAATATCCAGTGGTTTTCTTATATAGTCTGCACACACGGCTGCCTAGGCGGCTAAAAGTAAACATAGGTTACCATTTATCTGTGAACTTGAGTCTTGAGTTGTGTGACATCTGTTTCAGGTTGGAACAGAGGATGGGTTTATAAATGTGTTAACACTAACTGAGGATGGACTGGAGCATCTCAAGTTTTTAGACAAACAACAGGGCCGTGTACTTTGCATGAGCTGGGACCTGTCGGGGCAGTATCTGATCACTGGTTCAGTTGACGTAGTCCGCGTGTGGAACCTCGCATCGGGACATGCCGTACACAAAATGACCACCGGCCGCAGTCACAATAATAGAGAAACTATCGTTTGGTCAGTGGCTGTTACCTCCGATTTTACCATCGTCAGCGGAGATTCCAGGTAAACTACTCGGAAAGTACCTAGGGGAAAAAAATAATAGGTAACTACTAAAACTGTAAAAACTACTGAATGGTTAAAATTGCCACTCGGCTATTGCCAAGTATGCTGAATCACCCACGTAGTAACCTTCCGAAGCTAGATTACTAATTGCCGTAAGCATGATTATAATTTGTCCGAATATTTTGACAAGTAAAAGTTGCAGTCGAGGTTACTAATCACTAATCAGTAATCAAAGCTGCAGAGTTCCCGTTCATCTGTGCTCTACCCGGCAGTATGACTGAAACTAATGTTGCCCAAATGAACGTTCTGGTAGTCTCCGTGCTTAATGCTTAAATTAAAAAATTGATTTTGCAGGGGCTTTCTTACATTTTGGGACGGCAAATTAGGGACCCAGATTGAGAGTTTTCGGAGCCATGACGCAGACATTTTGACAGTGGCCCTGACCGCGGACCAGACTGGGGTGGTGTGCGCTGGTGTAGACCCTATCATCGCCGTGTACGGGCGCGTCGTGCACTGTGGTGGCAAGCGGCAGTGGGCACGGGGAGGCCTCTATCGCATGCATGAACATGATGTCCGCGCCATTGCACTGTCGGAAGATGGCCGGACATTTTCTGGGGGTGTCTCGGGATACATGGTCGTAATCGGGACAAAAAATAAAATCAGGCTTAAGTGCCCTCCTTTTCTCAAGGTAAATAAAATTATTGAGAGTTTCTGAATGTTATGCTGGAGACTAAAGGCTAAGGGTCCAACTTGTAATGACCTACTTATGTCTTTTGTTAGATATGCCAGTCAGAGGCTATTTGGGTACACTGTATTAAGAAACATGATCACGGCTGATTTGTCGATTCTCAGAAACATTTAACTGTCAGAAACGTTGACGCAGGAAAACTTGAATCAGTAGACAGTTCTTATAAGACTGAAATAGTCTAAGGCAGAAGCAATAGATTTTTTCCAACGAAGTCGGAGAATGTGAGGGGTGAAAATTGTTAGACGATTTGGCGAAGAATTATTTGAAATTTTAAGGGAAAAACGCGTGGACATGGCGGAATGTTTTAGGAAGATTTCGAAAAAGTACTTCCTATTATGTGACTTACAGTGTTGCGACTTCCAAAATGTCTCTCAGAAGATGGTTTGATTGCAGGGACCCTGCGTGCAAGCACTTCCAGAACTAAAGCAGGTACTTTTAAGATACCTGGATCACGTTGAGCTATGGAAACTGGGGGCGGCCATGCCAGGACTGGGTGGGACGGATACTCCCCTCCTGCTGGCAGAGAAGCCTTCGTGCCTGCTGCGCCTTGATGCCAAGCCGGGCGAGTCCGTGTTATGCGCTGCAGCCTCCAGGAGTGCTCGCTATATTGCCTACTCATCTCAGGAGACCCTTCGATTTTTCAATTTTAATCTGGTAATTACGTACAGGCACTTGGAAAACTGTAAGACCAAAGATGGTAGTAGTTCTAACCGAAAAATTTGTATTTCTGGTATTTGGTCCATGGCTTCCGAGTGAAAGCTACAGACTGTTTATAATAATAATAATAATAATAATAATGTATTAAACTACACACAACAACTACAGAGTTAATAATAGTGCTGACTTACTAAAACTACGGACTAAAAACTACAGACTAGGACTAAAAACTACCACTAAAGTAACCTAGGTATACTTAGAACGTCAACTACCGTTTAGATTGTTCCTAAAGCTCTTTGTATTCCTAAACCTAAATATGTCTACTTCCGAACAACTATTTCCAGCTACAGACAAATAAAACTCGAAGAGCCATTTCAGTACTATGCTAAGACAACAGCAGCAATAACAGGCATGGGCGAAATGTTGTAAACCCAAATTGCGTGTTCGGATAATCACGTAGATTGATATTATTGAAGCTCACCTAGCCACAGTAGATACACAGCGCACGGTGTATTTCTAGATATGCTGTAAGTAAGAAAATAAATTTCATCAAGCAGATTGGCCCGTGAATTTCGATTACTGAGGTAGAAGCTTGTATTATATCTTGTTACCCTTCTGCGATATATATTGTGAGCCATTGCTCATTGGCTACCAGTTCTGTATGTGTACAGTAAATGCCTGTTTTGTTGGCAGGAGGAAAAGCTAGTGAGCAAACTTCCCTGTCCCCGGGAATGCGGGGCGTCATCATTCTTGGCGATGTATTCTCAAAGCGGACGACAGGGCTGCGTGGCAGTCACCACCGGAAATGTGGTCTACTCTCTAGACGTGACGGACCAAGGTGTTGATGTAACACACAGCTTTCGGCCTGCTGACGTTTCCGGTATGTATGACATGCATGTTTCGGTTATTTTTTTAAACTGATACTCTACCCTCAACGCTGCGATTACTGGTTCTGTTTGATAAGTAATGTGCCGACAAACCGCTGCTTTATAAACCGTAATAAGTACAACTCAAATTGTAGTTTCTGACTTTAAAAAGACAGACTTTTCTTAGAACAAAAAATATCAAACTGTGTCTTCAGAGACTCGTCACTCGCCACCTAAACAAAAAGCATTGTATCTAGAGTCTTAAATGGCAACAATTCTGGTAGCTTGTTATGCTAAAAAGGTGTCGTTGGTGTTCGGGTGGACGCCTAGAAAAATAATTCTTGACACAGCTAATAAAGCTGTTGCAGCTTACGTGCAGTATGTAGAGATTTGCAGCACGTCAGCTATTTCTTATGGCTCTGTCCGAGGACAGGTGCCACTTATGTTTTCTGTCAGCTTGAGGCCCATGTGTGGCTGGCGATCCGATGTATCCGTGGAGGCGCCTTGACAGTAATAATGTTTGTTGCAGTTGTAACGGACAGCATTTCCCATGTTGCGGTGTCCGAGTGTGGAGGCTTGCTGGCCCTGGCGGATTGTAGCAGCCACATCGCTGTGTGGTCGATGACTTCTTGGACAGTTGTAACTACGCTGCCTACCTATACTGCTGTTCCGACCGCGGTGGCCTTCCCTAGGGACCCGTCCACTGTGATTGCCGTTTACTCGGACCAAACGGTAGTACACTGGGAACTATACTTTTATGGTCATTTTACGTCCCCACTATTTCCAATTCACAAACCCAACGTCATTCAACAGTATTTAGCCTACATTTCCTTCATGCGCGAATTCCGCCGAATAGACTGAATAGGCATATTTGTTTGTCTCTAAGATTAACACACTATTCTATTCTGAAATGTTTAAGCTAAATCCAGTGTGATGTTGCAGTTGGTTGAATTCGAGTTGAAGGAGCAAAGATACTCTGACTTCAGCCAGCAAGATGGGCAGCTGTCGAAGTTGGGATTGTTTCACAATGCCGTTACGGGGATTGTCTTCGACCCTAGAAGGAAAGGAGCTGTCCTGCTTCACGATGATGCGACCATCGCAGCCCTTCTCAGGGAAAAGGTGCTTAATCTATGTTATTTTTGCAACTATAACATCTTGAAAGAACTGACTTGTAATAGGTTTCCAACCTTGTTTTTCTTGCTATGGTTATGCTTGGTTATATTGGTTATAACCTTCGTTATAAAAATGACTTCTTATAGTGGATTTTGTTAAGTGAGGCTGCTCACAAGTTACTTAAATGGTTTGCATGGGCACGCAGGCCAGTGAAACTTTCACCAGGTCTGAAAGTTATTTGGAAATAAGCCTAAGGGGCGAATTCAAGTGGTAGTTTGACCAAAATGATTTTGAAGCCTTGCGAGATGTCCAATATTCATTATGACTGATTTTTTTATTATTGATATGTCGCATGTTACCCGCACCCCTTACCGAATCATCCCCTACTGGCGGAAATATAAGATACTTTTTATCATTAAAAAAAAAAAAAAAAAAAAAAAAAATCTTGACGTGACTTGAATCTGGTGAGTAACCTGAATTACATGATAAGATTCAAGAAGTTTATTTCCGAATTAGTTAGATGTTACAGATGGTGACGAGTTGCTTTAGGCATACTAACAGTTCCATGTAATTTTCCAGCGGGCGAGTACACCAATGCCGAAAAAATCGCGAAGACGAAGCCCTTCTCCTTCTCCAGAGGGACAGAAGAAAGTCAACACTTTAAAAAAATTCAGAGTGAGTACCTAATTGTTGCGAAGGTGTTTATTTATATTTCCCTCAAATATGAAAGTTGTATCTTATTGATGGTCTTGGTGGTCAACAGTATTGCCAGCTTTAACCCTGGGGAACTCGTGGCACTCTTTCCTGTGCCAGTAAAAAAATCACTATAGTGTCGTCTGTTAGATATATTATGGATATAATATTTTGCAGCACATCTTAGCTGCGAGCTGGCTCGAGAAGGAAGAGTTGGTTGTTGTGGAATTAACCGCCCTTGCCCTAACGGAATCATTACCCCCCACGCTGTTGAAGAAAAAGTTCGGCACATAATTGGGTACCTTCCTTCAAGAAATACCGTGCCAAATCTTACCACCCTTCTGACTGTGAGTATTTTTTTCAAGTCAGTTATCTCCAGTTAAGTTGGTGAGTCGAGGAAAATTGTTCTTAAATGCAACACAAATCATTTACTGGTACCTATATAAATTCTACGAGGTAGCTTTATAATGTCAGAAACATTGCCAATAACAAAATGACAGGGCAGGGACTACATCACGTGTAGTGCCAGAGTGGCAGAGTGGTTTTTCTGACATCTTTCCGACGAAACTCTTTGATATAGAAGTATAATATTGTATGTCTTTTCACGTCAGCGGAAAAATCCGCAGTGGATCCGTGGCCATTGCGGGCTATTAGGAAATGCACGAGGCGGTGTACATACAGCTATAAGGATCTGGATCCGTGGCATTGTTCAAAAATCGGTTGCGTCTGAATCAGGTCTGTTGGAAATCTGTGACCAAAAATTCTCTCAAATCTATCTATTATCAGGTCAGTATAGGAGAATAATGGAGTTACTTAAAATTGCGGTGTATCCGCGGATGTAAAAAGAACTCCTGTAGTTTCCTAGGAAAATGGTTAGAAAAAATATAATCGAAATTGATTTGATTTGATCTGGTCACCTAATGTTCATGAAAAGCTCTCATAGTGCGAAAGGTTTTTATTGGAAGCGGTGGCGGCGATGGGTTGAGGTGTATAAGTATTTCTGGAGTATGGTTTGTGAAACTCCTAAAGTGGCGGCCATTCGGCTAGAAAGACCTTGGGGAGACATCCCGCTGGCAGTTTCCTTCGGTCGTAAATTGGTTCCATAAGTAAATAACCGCCTTGCCCGGCGACAACGATCATCGATCATTTTTACCGCCATAAACGCCATAAAACCAACGGAAATGAGTTTTAAACGACAGTGCATAGAGTTGAGTAAAAGGCACTCTTGCTTACCTTAGCACCGCTCTCTTTTAATGGCCATCCCGTCATTTTCTGTAAACTTTTTCTCTTGTGGATCTATGTAGATAATAAAATTGTGTACTTCTTAAAGGCATCTCCACACACAAAGAAAAAACGAAGTTTTAGTATATATACTTGATATCTTTCGCCGACAGTCTGGATCCGTAAGCCAGAGTTCATACCTGAGTTAGATACATTAATTAGTGTTTAGCATTGCATTTAATCCAGTAAAACTGCTGCTGCCAAGAGACCCCAAATGGGGCCTTGAATAGCGCCAGTTGAAACACAACAGGAGAGCTGGAATTATTAATTCCCTTGAGGTAGCAGCTAATAAATTAAGTTTGCGAGCTAGCAGGTAAACCTGATTAGGAAAGGGAGGAAGGAAGAATGGGTGAGTCGAGCTGGCCCGGGGCTGGAGTCCAATCTGAATCACTACATCACTACACCACACAGTACGAGTAGATCCCCCTATCATTAGTGCAGTCGCACCCTTTTGCGTTATCAAAGCAAATCGCATTGATGAAAATATTGCTTGTGATGATGAACCCTGTGGAAAGAATAAACAATAAAACAGCCTGATTGTAATTTAAGATGGGACGGCTCAGAAACAGAAATTTTAGTGACAAGCACCTACTTTTCGCTTAGAGTAATGTTTAATTCTACGTCTTGAGTCATTAAAGATCCATGCTACTGAACCAGTCATTGAACCAAAAACTTCAAAACCCATATAACTTCCCTATTCTTCATTTCTTCCATGATATACCTTGATATCATCTTCGATGAAGAGTCTCTGGTTTATAGATCCGTAGCTTGTCTAACGATTTTCATTGCAACCATGCAAAAGATAAGGGGGTATCTCGCTGCGAACGCTGGCAAAGGAGGATGTTAGGAAGTTGTGCGATATCTCTCTCGGGTGTCCGCTGAGAAGTTGAGAACCCTTCGCCCTTAGGGAGTGGATGTCGAGTGCATGGGGGGGTTCGATCAATTAATGACCACTAACCGAAGGACGATTGTGAGTTACTACCTGTATTTAGTGAAAGGATTACACTTTTTGCAAAGTAAATTTGTATCTTGCCAACAGGTAATTAGTAAGTTACTTCTATAAAAAAATTTAAAAAAAATACCTACCATAGTGTTTATGGGAAGGGGTGTTTCAATCGGTGCTGTAAGAATGAGAATTTCACTTCAGTGGTCTATACTGTAGAAGAATAATGTTATAGTGAGATGGGTATTAATAATTAGTACCCATACCACTATATAACATTATTCATTTCAACTCAGTTTTTTAATTGTAAATATTTTCCAGTGTAGTAGGTATATCGTAGGTAAGTACTATTAGCCCAAGAAAATGTAGCGCTGTTTCTTCGGATCGGGTTCATTTGGGCCCAGTGGTGGGTCACTTGTAGTTATCGGGCTTATAAACAGTGGACCAGCTGTCAGATCTAAGTGATTTTTGTTGTTCTTCGCGCGCCACCCTATCATACCTGAAAGTAGAAACAACACCACCAAGAAAAATCAAATAAAAATCAAGCTGATTCGAATCAGTTGCTAAGGTAATCAACAAAGTCGAGCTTCGTCATTGGTGTTGCTAGGGTCAACTTTGATTTTTAATTTTAAATCAGCGTTGATTTTTCTAGGTGCAAATGGCCCATAGTGTTCGAAAGTTGATATAATGGAATTTCATGCACTCTTTGAGTCAGTGATTTCTACTTATTTAGATTTAGATTGTTTACCTGAAGAAAGTATTGGTGGTTGGTCGCAGGGCTGTTGTGGTGCTACTGGTTGTCTAGTTGCTCCCCATTCCATCGGCTGACGTCTCATGTTCGCCCTATCAAACAAGTCGATAGGTAGTCCCTGTTGGAGAGCCTCTTCCTCCCAGAGGCTGCGGGGATTTGATAAAAAATCCCACCGGTTCGTCCAGGACTGCAAAGCCTTCTCTTGCTTCTGCACGAGCTCCTTCCTGTGCCAGTATTAGATCTGTTCACTGCTAGTTTAAGACTCCCTTAATTTCGCCCCCCCCCCCCCCCCCACTGTTGGCCAATGTCTTTTCACCAATAGATATGGTATAGTTCGGAATGCAAATTGGTTCTCTACCTACAGCTTCACTCTGTGGAATATGCAATAGTTTGTGAAATATACAATAATTCTTGAAGTAAACGTTGGCTCCAAGATATGTCCGACCTCCGACCCATGATGACACGGCATTTGCCAGTAGTTGAGTTGCGCTATTATACATTCATACTTACATGACTCCATCAAGTTTGACTTGATCCATTTGTGACCTCTTGTCACGTGGGGCTGCTGCCCTTGTGTCTGGCTTAGATGGGGCAGATGCTCTTCTAGCCATGGGTCGGACTTGTGACTTGTTTTCCTGTTGCTATGCTGTAGCTATGAGCGCCATGCTGCTGCAGAGAGAGAAGGGGGGGGAGTGTGTACCCTAGCTTCAGGCGTTTTCTCACGACTCTCGGGGCGAGGATAAATATACACTCTCTCGTGTTGGTTTGTGTCATCCCTTATGTACCTGTATTGAAGGGGGAAAGAGAGACGTTAAAATATTATTAATTTCCCATTTTTGCCCCCGAACGGAAACCATTTTGGGGGTCAGATGGCAGATGGCATCCATTGTGCTTTGGAGTGAGCGGGAGAGGTAGTCTGTTTTTTTGACAGCCTTATACAGGCTTTATAATACACAGGTGTATATCTAAATGAAAGCCAGTAATATTGCCCATTTCACGTCTAAGGAGGCCGCCTGAGAGATATACTCGGTAATGCTAGTGTTGGTGTAGGGGCCATTGGCCTGTACAGCTCTTGCCGTTGCGCGATGCGCGTAGAGCAGCAGCTGTGCGAGTGTGGCCGAAGACAGTAATGGGCCATAACTTGAGCACAGACTGATTTGCTGGCTGCTGGGATCATGGGCTCATTGTTATCCGCTGGCCTCACCAGGTAACGGAAGGTCGGGATCCTCGTAAAATCTTACTTTATGGCTCTCCTCCTTTGTTACGCAAATGCTTCCCAGTATGGGAGAGGTTTGCTGTAACGGAAAACCGAACAACTGTTTGTATCCCTCGAAAATTTAGTCAGTTGACTAAAGAGATAATGCAGGAGAATTGTTTCCCCAAAAAATATTATAATTCATATCTTAAGTACTTAATTATATCGGTAAAAGATCACGCAGAATTCAGCATCATCGGTGGATGTGTTTGGCATATCCCACATGCCGGATTACGCAACGCGAGAGCCTATATTTCCCATGTGCAAGGGAGGTGGTAGGGGGAATATTCAATATAAGTCGTACATCCTTTCCAGTATCCTGGACCGGCTTTAACGAATAACTCCGGCAACGAAGGGAAGAAGGGAGGAGAAATCCTGCATGAGGAAGAAAAATGCATCTATACTGTTTCTTTACTTTCGATGTATTGATATCTGTAGCCCACTGATTACTATAATTATTGCTTCCCAAAAGCTGAATGAATGCTGATGCGTAAAGGGGAAGGCACTGTGGTTTTCCATCCGCTGGCATTATTTGAACGGAAACGGTTTGGTCTGTGGCGCACACGCATATAACGTTTTCCGGAAATTTTGATTTTGGGGTAGGTGCTGATGCTTATTGCCGCTTACGCTGGTGTAACAATATAGGTGTGTTTTCTGAACAGTTGACGCGAAAGTCTTGGCACGTTCATAGCAACAGCAGCGATCAGCGATTGAAATGCTCACGCGAGCGGAGTAATGGAGTCGCGCAATCTGGTGGCAACAGCTCGCAGAGTTCACGGCTCGATGAAGAAACACAACTCTCCGCTAACCGGGAAATAACGACAGCTCGTGAAAAGGAAACCCCCTCGCGAAAATGAACAAAATTCCTCGACTACTTTTTAATCAAAAGAAGTCTCAGCAATGTCTATTGAGGATGATAAATTTCCGATTGAATGCAATACCGGGATCCGGTCACAGGACTCTGAGCCATAATGGCCTGTCTCGTGACGGCGTTCCTCTTCCCTGATCTATAGATCGGGGTGGACATCCCATTTCTTATTTCGTTCATTTGTTTTCTTTGGTCCACGAAGACCCGAATTCTTCGACTACGAAATAGTATAAATGGCAATGGTGAAGGTAAATAACCACCGAAGGCCCTGACAATACGATTTAGTATAGATAAGACTTGGGTAAAAACAATTGACAGTGTACCTGTTTAAGTTTAGGCAACGTTTGCCTCAGTTTCGCAGTATCTGCATATAGCATATAGTCGCGAGTAAATTAGGCTCTGATTACAAACAGGCAGCTGTTGTCCGGCTGTACTTGACTGGGACATAGCAGAGGGTGTGCAGCGAGTGCCTACTTCCGTTCGGTAGTGCTTTTTCTATAGGATTTGGATTGTTGACCGAGTAGAAAGTCGTGTTTTATGGAAAATAGAGCTGGCAGAGTGAGGAGAACATAGTCTGTTATAATTTGTACTTTGTGAAGCGTGCTGAGAGTGGAAACTCATGTTGTCGGGTTATCGACACAAAATGAAATTCCGCATTATATTGCTGCGTGACGTCACAATCCTTGTTCCTTCACTTCCTTGAAACCATCGAAACCGACTACGTTTCTTGTGTGGTTGGGTGAAGTGAATTTATGTAAAAATGTTATAAGTAGTGTATAAGGTGTCGTAAGTGTCAGTGACGTCAAGTCGGTTATGTTTTGACTGTGGACAATAATTTAGGCTAGGTCTAAGGGAAAGGGCTTTTACGACCATGGGAATAAATAAAAATATTTCACCAGTCGCAGTTATCCTTCAGAAAAATTTCTGGAACGAAATGAATTATCTTTTCAGAAAATAAACGTTAAACGTGCATGAAGTTCTGGTCGTCTATAGATTTGCCCTCAACAAAACTCATCTTCCCGAGGGGGTAACCACTCCAGAGATTCCTTCAGATTCCACTGAGATTCCATAAAGATTTCCAAAGATTCCCAACGATATTCATAGAAAGATGAACCCCGAAGGGGAAGGGGTAACCACACCAAAAAATTGCAAGATTCCCTGAGATTTCATAAAGATTTCCAATGATTCCCAACGAGATTCCCAGCGAGTGGTTAACCCCCCGCATCTTCCTTATTTATTGTCATCTACATATTCTACATGACATCTGTCACGTTTGGAAATGTTGTCACAAAAGCGCAAAAGAAAATTTTGAAACGTGGATGAATGTCACCTATATTTTCTATCCTCATTGCAGAAAAAAAAACATGCACAAAGACACAGCTCGCATTGTGCAACAAAGTAATGGGAACTTGCAGAAAACGTCAGTTGCAACCTCATGCACCTTCAGGCCTCAGAGAACACAGGAAACCCCATAAATAAAAACAAGTCCCTTTGGGAAGTGAAGGCAGAGAAGCTACGTTATACCTATTGTTGACTAACTCCGGAAAAGCTCGGAGAGTGGAACTAGTGGGATTGTGAGAGTGCATCTTTGCAGCTTCCTCATTCTTGTTTCCCCATGTTAATCTCCTTAATGCCATGCTATATTCCTTTCAGAATTAAAAATTTCCTTTCCTTCACATTTACTGCAACCTTTATGCGATGGTTTTACAGATCCAGTTTCGCTCTTATTTTCCATCTCCCATCTTTCGCTCATCTTTTAATATTCGGATATTATATTCGTGCTTGTGCTACCCATACCCAAGTCTCGAGTCTCAAGTCTTTTTGTTCCGTAATATGCAAAATTATGTAGCAAAAAGCAATGCTACACTAGAAAGTCTTATTCCAGCCTGATCAATAGCAGTAATCTTTCCTGGGTCCATCGCTATTCCTTGTTGCGGCCATGAAAAAGGTATAATAGCATACACCAACCCAACAAGCCTTGCAGTGAACAAGTCAGAGCTCCTGGCCGATAATGAGTGAATGGTGCATTTGCAGTGCATGCAGCTCCCCAAATGCCAGTAATTAGTGCGGCTCTGACCCGCCCATAACAGGTGATGTACAGCCAAGTATGTCTAATATCCACGCTTGGGCAAAATTAACCACAATGTTGCAGTGTCGCAACGTTTGCCCTGTCAAATAAAGTTCATTCACACTATCCCCGAACTGGAAGTTCCGTCATATCCAGCGACATCAACGAGAACATTTGTGATCAGTTAGAAATAACATTATTTTTACACTCGGAGGTCGGTGGTACCTGATGATAAGATAAGGAACTACTCGTAACTGTATGTTAACGCGCAACACATGCACAGTTCGAATTTTGACAATACCGATGAAGTGACAGAGAAATACTTCCAGCGCAATGAGTACAAAATTTACTCGCAATGAACTCGCAAATTTATTAATTAAAGAGTGACAGTAGTAACACTGTGAGCCTTAAATGTTGTAAACGATACGATGCCTAATGAAATGAATGATAATGAGTAATGACGACCCGCGGATGATATTACTAGACGGAGTGCGAAGGTGCACATTAGCAGGGCAGCAGCAGCAGCAGCACATCTGTGTGATGGGCCAGTTGCTTCAATCCCCCATTACCTTGATTGCACCTTGCAGCAGTCAATATCGCAGAGTCAAATTACAGGTATTGCTTGCCTGCACTACCACCAACCTCTGGATAGAGAACCAACGTCTGAAGGGCATGAGGCCAATCACTCCTCTCACACCTCGTTCGGAAAAAAAGGCTGAAATGAAGAACTAATCTCTCTGCAGTTCCTGAATCGTGGAAAAAAAAGTTCAAAGCAAACTTGAGCATATAAGTAACTTGTTGGTTGTTTTAACGTCTTGTTCCTCCTAAAAAATTAGATAATGAGAAATTCGTCTAATGTTTGAAGTAAGAGGAAAGCTTACTGAATTTTCGCGGAGAATAAATAATGTTATCTGATAAATAAACACACAAGAAGCAAGGGGAAGAAATTCTGAAAAAGTAACCTGTTATCTTTAGCCCCCTCCTCCCCCTCTCAGGGGAAAGGTTTTGGGGGAAGACTTGAAAGAACTTTTCGGGTTTACTTGATTGCAGAAACCTCACTGAGAATTTTAATGGAGACGATTCAGCCCCAATGGGGGGGGGGGGGGGGGGGGACATGTATGCAGTGTTAGCGCACGAAGGGAGGTGGTAATAATAGAAATGCACTGCAGCGGTGCGCCTGTAACTACTTTTTCATACAAATTGCCTGGGAGTCGATCGGCATAGAAGGAGAAAATTCCCATCTTTTCTTCCAGCATTTCTCTCCGACTTAAGGATTTTTTAATTATAGCGGATTATCTGAAGCTCGCGGCCGCTTTGAAGTAAAGAGAGGAATGCGGCGACTGCCAAGATTAAGTTCTTGTAATGATTATTAATCATTTGTAGGAAACTTAGAGCAGTTATGCTCTAAGAATAACAATGAATAAACAATATAATAAAATAAATACGGAACTTTAGGTAGAGATAAACATGAATATAGTTGTACAGTTCACAACGGGCGTTTGTCTGTGCACGGCGCTGCTCGCCTTATCAGTCTTGTATTGGTCGTGGTCTGCACAACACCTCCGAAAAGGTATACTATTCTCATTCTTTTAACTATAACGAGTATTAACAAATAACAAATAACATTATGTAAAAAATATAAATACAATCATATCTTATTATTATTAATAGGAGGTTGCCGGAGCAGGTGTACAAACGACCAATAACGACTGATATGGCGAGCGAGTAGAGGAAGGCCCCAGCATGGGGTGAAGGACACCGAAACTACCCCCACCTGGGGGGGAAAACGTAAATGCCAGCATATTTCCATCAGCGCAGACAAACAGGCCGTTGGTGAGTCCGTTCTG
Organism: Mesopsocus fuscifrons; assembly: GCA_950004255.1. Classification (NCBI taxonomy): domain Eukaryota; kingdom Metazoa; phylum Arthropoda; class Insecta; order Psocodea; family Mesopsocidae; genus Mesopsocus; species Mesopsocus fuscifrons. The sequence goes on from OX465377.1 coordinate 10,306,500, forward strand.
ATACCTACATACCTACTGCCGCTAACAACTCAACCTCTTCTACATACCGATCTACTGTACCTCTTCTCCTAATGTTCTATACCGTAACTACGTACAAAATCTCCAGTGGATTTAGCCGTTTTCCCAATTATACCGAAACGGCTTGGCGCCCTCATTATAATCATCATAATTTAGTTATTCATCTAGAAATTTGCCTATTGTCTAATAATTAGTAATTACCTACCCACTACGGTCAAAGTAGTCCTGAGACAGCTGAGCAGAGAGCCGACAGTAAAGCCGACGATCCAGAGAAAGGCACGTATCACACCCCCTGATGAGCTAGCAGGGGCACCCTCTTTAGGTAGGCCGTGTTATCTACTACTTACCTATTCCGAACTAATTTTAAGGGTGGTTCCAAACCCACCCAGAAACATTACAAATGGCTCCCAACATTACAAGTTCCATCCCTGCGGGTCAGCGTCGCCATCGTACAAGAGTATAGCGCCACAACTGCAAAACCTGGCTTCCACTGTCGTACTGCCGTCAGTCGGGATGAATGCCTACTATTTTTTTTAAATCATTCAAGCTTGTTCATTTTTATACCCATCTTAATTTTTATCTATCTTTATCTTAAATAATCATTGTTGCGAGAGAGTACAGTTGAATTAAAGTTGAAAACGTGGAGATTCGTGCGAAAATGTGAGGTCAGGCGCATATAGTTTATACCGTTACCATCTGCCCAAGTAAGTCCACCACTGAATTCCTACCTCCGTGGTTTGCCAGGAGATTTTTAGATGTCACTGCAAGATATAAATTGCAACTGCAAGATTAAATTTTGATCCTATATACATATATATTTTCATTAAGGTTGGTGATGTTTACCTAGCGGTAAGCGGTAAGGAAACCAAAAATTTAGAATGGATCGAAAAAACAACTTTCCAGTAATGCAGCCAAGAGGTTCGGTTACCGCAAGCTGGAAGCGGTTTCAGCAGTGTGTAGGTACATAGCGTGCCGCTGACCAAGGGGGAACCTCCTGACAACAACATGTGCCTGCGTGCCTAGACGAGCGCCGAGTCTCCCCTTCCATGTTGTATAATGCACCGAGACAAATGCATCATTTATGCCTTCGTCATTCGCAGGGGTAAATGATCTACTCGAACGTCAGTCTGCAACTTGCCAGGGTCACACAGCTATTATTGCTGTCACACATGTCACGAGCATTACCGTGACGTGTCAGCATTGTATGCATTGATCACAAGGTAGACCTTGTTGGCTTGTTGGTATCAATGGGATACATTGTAATTTTGTTTACTAATTACTTCCAGTGGTTTATTATTTATTTTCTTCTTTGTCTGCACTAGACGGGGGTGGTGGTTGCCGCGTAGATTAATGAAAGGGGGTGTGAAAATTGTGAATGAATCGGAAGTTCTGGTTAGCCGCAACCGGAGAAGTTGTCACAAAGTTAAATATACTGAACCAACAACACCAGCACCGGTTCGTCAGGGAAAATGTCCGGTACTTCAAAAATAAGACCGACATGTTCTAGGAAAGTACAGCCCCTGGGAATGGGTCCATGCTCACCTACTTGAGCTCTATGGTGTTGGGTAAATCACACCCTTATACAAATATTCGCGCTTCCGTGGGGGTAGCGTGTCGATAACACAGTCCGCTGTCCGCGGGGCCTGTACAGAAGGTGTGGTGATGTATCTGGAAATAAAACGAAAGCAGTGCACATGGAGATAATGGAGGTGGGAGGTGGAGATGGCGATAGCCGGCCTCTGTAAAGCCGCCATCGCCATAACACTATGTATTTACAACATTCCAGCATTTATTTAATATTTTAGGCTAAAAAAATGGCAGGTTGGCTCCCCTTCGACGCACGGTATGTGTCACTATCAAAATGAGTTATCACCATTTTTGGTACCTATATTGGTCCACTGGTCTATATTATTCTGCACTGCACTGCACTGCAGTTAAAGTCAGTCAGTAACATCAACTTGGTGATTACTGGGGTCAAGTCCCAGCAGCAAATCAGCAGTCACCAGCCGCACTTACCCACTCAGTCACCCCACTTTGAATGCAACGAACGTCACCACTCAACTGCAGTCAACAGCCTCAATATTACCCTTACCTAGCTTCAGTATAACGCTTACTCGTCCAGCTGCTGCTCATCGTAGCAGCTTTAATATTACACTTGCTCTCCCACTCTCCCAGTCACCGTATTTCGTTGGTAACTCAATTGTGACGTCAATTTTGAGTTTTATAGTTTTGAGATGAGAGGGGACGAAACAGTTCACGCTTTCATGCTTAACCTCCCTGCTCTCTGCTTCCTCTCCATGGACTATAGCAACTTCACTTTTGCCATAATATTCGTTAATTATTATATTATAAAAGCTTTAAAAAATGGTTCAATCTTGCTCTTCCTCGAGTGCCTCCGAAGCAATTGAAATAATTAATAATTGCAAGTTGCTGTATGTATGGGTAAGTATATGAAATTTAATCTCACAACCGAGTGTTTTCAGACCGTTTATTTTGTTTTATTTTGCTGTAGGCAGTCAGTTCTACTTTCTGATAATGTCGTTTGGGAATAACTGACCAAAGGTATTCCCACCCAATTTTTAATTAAACCATGGAACGTAAAAGTCACGGGTCATTCCAATTTTTCGTCAGTTTATTACTAAAAACCTTCGTCTACAAAAAACGTAGTTGGGTTCCACATTTGACGGTCAAAAGGGCTAAAACTCATTTTTGCTTTGCGGGTACCGATTGCTGGCGGAGCTCGTTGGGATTCCGATTGCTCCCCACGGGGTCGTATCGCAGGTCTGGGGCATCGATCTCCCAGCAACTCCAAACCTTGATTGCTTATGGGAATACTGCTCTGGTGGCTCTTTATAATTGTAGCTTTTGCTTCATGTTCCAATTAATGGAGGGTTTGTACGTTGAATCTGCTTTCTCTTATAATAGGATAATGTTTTATTGTACGAAGCAGGATTATTAATTCCTGATATTGTACATATCAATCAATCCCTTGTGGTAATTGTTGAAAGGAATTGTGGTGCAACATTGTACAGATAACAATAAGTATTGTTGTGCCTCTCAGTGGCCGAGTGGTCAAGGGGTCCGCTTTGTATCCTGAGCTGAGAGGTCCGGGTTCGAATCCCAGCGGAACGAAAAAAATTTCCGCTTCCGACATGGATGTACTGACTTCGGCCCACTACTAAACTGGCTTCGGCCACTTCGTCTTCGGCCAAAAACATCTTAAAAAAAAAAAAAGTATTGTTTTTTTATAATATCCGTTATGCTATAATTGTTGAAAATAAGCTGTATTACGGAATTGCAAACTGGGGGAACTGTGAAAGCTCGCGCATATAGCGATGTAGCGGACGGTACGGACAAGGAGTCGCTGGGGAAGGACGGCAAACATGCTTGTTCCGTTCCGACATTCCAGTAGCAACCGTGTTTGTTTTTCATTACACCAGCGTCGAGTGCTGACTGGACTCGTCTGCTACTTTTACTACTCCTGATTGGAACCGTATAATAACAGCATATTTTCCTTTGAGCCCCTGATCCCTGATTCCCCTTATGATCCTACAGCACAGTGGCACACGCACAAAATTTTGAACTTAATCGGTAGAGAGAAAGGAAAGAAGAAATACCTACTAAAATAAGAAGAAATTGTCTGATTGCATTTTTGAGACGTGGGTATAATGGGTGTCGTAAGCGAGGCTTTCATTAGATGATATTACCTTTATTCATTTAACGGCTCAGACTGCCCTACAATATACCCAAATCAAAAAAGAGGAGCCGCCATTACGGTCAAATAGAACTACACTAATTTACGGATACCCTTTAAACTGGATAACGTGGTGTCAACTGTCAAGTATAGATGCTTCAGACCCAGTTTTAACTGATTTTGGATTTCTCGATAATTACGGAGTCCTAGCGTTGCGTTGTATACAATTTATTCACTGCTCACTTCAGAATAAGTTATATTTTCTCAGGCCGTTGGTTTTTACGAAAAACATACCATACCATCTACTGTTCTTATAGCTGTTGTGCATTTGACTAGCATATTATGTTCACACAGTTCATAGAAGATGTGAAGTGGAGTGAAGAATGGTAAAAGGGATTTAATTTTGAGAAACCCTTTCCATCCATCCCATCCCATGGCGTGGAATGCCAAACGCTACATTTTCGGGTCGAGAAACATTAGAAACATTATTCAAGCTTTTGTCTTCCACGAGTCTGACTATATGAATACACCCGCTCGTAAAGTTTCAAAAAGGGTGATAGTGATATTATTATATTGGTGTCCCTTCAACTTGAAGTTCCTAATAATGCTCTCTGTGCATTTGGTTTCATGTTCCATGGACCTGGAAAGTTATATCATCATCACATAAAATGTGTATAAATAATCTGAAATTATTAGCTGTTGCCTGAATGGCCTTTGAGGGATTATTTTTGTTTCTTCATCTTCTCAGACTTGTAAATGAGTTCACTACGACTGTGGCCCGAGTGGGTGCTTGTGGTGGTGGGTGCTGAAAAGTATAGCTATCCTAATAACGACTGGTAATGGTTTGGTTGAGATACGAAGTGTGTGGCGGACTGGCGATGGCGGTCGATGGTGTGGCGGTATGGCCGGTATGAGCACAGACGGTGTGATTGTATCTGGGGTGGGGACTGGAAGCCTGCTGGTCTAGGAATCCAGGCAGTCCAGCTACTGGCTACCGGGCATGTCCTGTCTGCTCGCTATAAATAGAACCTGTTCGACTGTCTGCGGTGCCTTGTGTTGCCTCCTGGCATTGTCTGATGTCGAGGCACACACGGAACCCTTTGAAATTAATCATTGCCTCCTCTAGTCTCCGATTATCGTCAAAGGGGTTATACTGGCATTTTCTTTTTAATCGTGGCGCTTGTTGGGAGTTCGACACTTTTCGCGACACCAACGAGTATTTGGTTGAAATCACAACAATAACAGTTGAGTTTTACCCTTCTGTGAAGGCTGGGCAAGCCCATGGCAAGGTCCGTGTGTCATAATGTCATAAACTCGTGCATAAATCAGGGCCAGAACCTCGGTCATCCAGAGTTCAGTGCTCTGCTAGTCTGCACCTTTCTGGCCGACCTGCCGAAAAGTTTGACTACGAAAAAGTAACTTGAAGTCTTGAGTCTTGACCAAGCGCATAATGGATGGAAAGTGGCGGAGCATCACGTCAGCGATAGCATGTTTTATGCAGTCTTGTTCGCTAGCTCCTATTGACACATTATCGAGAGTTCGTGCTGAAAACTTGAACAAGTTGGAGCTGCAGGAAGTCGCAAGTTCCGCCCTTTCCATGTCGGGCAGTCCCCAGCGACCTCGAGTTCCATTGCTCAGCAGTCAGCAAGGCCCTCTAATGTGCTGTGCTAACTGTTTCTGAGAACTCAACTTCTCCAGTTGTTCACTTGCCGTCAAGCGCATCCGGAGTCCCCAAAGAGCGACCCAGTCTCAATCCCAGCTTTACGAGGGAACGGACTAATCGTTCTTACTTTTGTACGGAGTACCTTATCATCACTTATCATATCAATATAGACATATTAGGTATTTCAGGACGTCCTAAAAAACTGGTCAGAAAAATCATACTGGTGCCTTGTGATCTTGTCCCCAGGTTCGAGTCCTTTTACTCGCGGATTCTTTGGTAGTAGGTATACGTGATCAGCGGTGCCTTATCAATTATCTTATCAAAGATGTCTAGGTTGAAGACAGGTGTCACTGCCTCTACGAGTCTGCGCTGACTGGTCAGACGTCTACGTCTCTTCTTTGTTTGAGGACAGTTCTTGACGCTTGTTAGCCTGTCATAATTGTTATATGCACAAAGGTATCTTTCCTAGCTGTCAGCCCGGTTTGCGTGGGACATGAGACACAGCGGTACCCGATCACGCGGGTTCCCTGGTTGTCGGTTGTCTGCTGTCTGGCCGTCGGGCGGAAGCACGGGTGCGGTGGACCGTTGAGCCATTAGTTCAGGCAGACTACTCCCACCGCCGCGCCGCCCGCCGCCGTCTGTCCAGACCAGTGGACGACTCGACTATGACAGGATGTCCCTACTGTCCGACATCAAATAAAATCCATCGTTGATGTTTATACACAATGACGTATATGGTTTTTAGACCATTAACCACGGTTTTCAGCTGTTCTATGTTAAATATCCTCATTATCCAACAAATCTTTGTCCGGGATTTTGTGGGGAGGAAGCATTTTTTGAAGTTCGTTTCGTTGGCAAAGTTGCCCCCAGATTTTCTTCAATTTCGGTTCTGGCGCCATTATTACAATATTCCTACCCACGCTTATAATATATGTTGCATGTACTCGTACCTATTATAGGTATTATAGCGTATGAAAATGAAAATACTGCTTTGGAGTTTCGAAGTTAACCAGTACAGAAATCAGGTGCGGGTGCAGTAGCTATAGGTACCTACCTACCTACCTGCCTACTCGTCTCGCAGAAATGCCGAAAAACTTATCTGAGTTATTAATAGTGTTCATGCAGTAATAGAAGTTTGCTGATACTTTTGGAGGAAAATCGTCGTTAGCAGAAGAGGAATTGAAAACGTGTTGGAGAAAGAGTATGAGGGATTATGCATGGGAAGTTTCTGAGAGAGTTGCTCCTTGACAACATATTTTGTACGTAATTTTCCACGCAATCTGCGTCGGTTGGTTCAGACTTGCTGCTTCTGCGTCCTTCATTATAATCATATTGACTTCAGTAAAACGTAAAATAGTGCCTCTCAGTGGCTGAGCGGTCAAGGGGCCCGATTCGAGTCCTGAGGGGTCTGAGTCTGAAATCTGAAACCCAAGAAAAAATGAGGTTATAAGCAGGGAAAACGTAGCTTGTTTTTTTGTAAGTATAGATGCCTATACTTTGGTATCGAACTATTCAGTATCCTAACGAATCAGCTGGAACTGCCATCAGAAATAATCCTTATAGCAGTCCAACACCAGATATTCCAGCTAGGAATACCTGTATTAATTCCAAATCCAAAATCCATGTTTTATGCATGATATACAGATTTCAGCTTGTGTTTCTTTATGTCCAAGCACTTTTCATTTAGCAGTAATCAACCACAACTTATGGCCAGCGAAGTCGCGTTACAAAAAGATCTCGTTCAAGTTCTGTATAGCCCAAAGCTAAAAGGGTTTTGTAATTTTTCAGGAGGAAGTGCTCTTCCGACTGCGGAACTTAGTTATTTCACCGCAGGAGAAATGGACTTCTGAAGCCAACGTACAATATTAGAAAGTGACCCCTGCTGCTCTCTGCTGCTGACAAATAAGAGGAAATTGCCATCTTAAGAAATTGGGAAAATACAAGAGGGTAAGCCTTTGCTTCTTCATTTTTTACTTTTTTTTCTCCCGACAGTTTGAAAGGGTTTAATGCTTCGCAAAAAGTAATGAAATCTCTGGATATTTTTTATGTGCGTAAATCCAGAAAATAAGGGGTTGTGCCTTATTGGAAATTCTTGCACACTTTGTTCAGATTGGTATATAATCTGCGCATCCGGTATATAATCTGCGCATCCGGTATATAATCTGCGCATCCGGCATTTTACAAATTTCTGGTTTGGGCGTGAAATCTCAAATCAGAAACTGAAATACTTATAAGAAAATGAGAGTATAGTACCTATTGGTATAACTACTTATAGGTACATTATCTAATAGCAGTAGGTATATACGGTATGTACCCCATGTCCTGAAGGAGATTTTTCTGACTCGACCGACTGCAAATGTAATTTTTAGCGCGTCGCTGCATGCTTCATGCGCCTTATAAATAAGAGAAAGGAGCCTTGAATAGTTTTGTTACAGGTTGTATTGTGTTTATCAGTGTAAAAAACTGGGACATCTTCTCTCGTGACCTATAGGTAGATGAGTTTTAAATATTTTTAAAAGACATGAATAGTGGATGATCGGAAAATGAGACGACAGCTGGAAGGGGCTGGCGGCAGCGGGCGGTGGCGGCCGCGCTGTCAACGTCCCGTTTCACGCTCTACCCAGCTAACCCAATTTGTAAACGTCAGACCGCCACAACTCCCTTTCGCAGAAAACCTCCCCGTGCTAACCCTTTGTTCTGCCATTGCGAACCACCGCGACACCGTCATGAATTCACGGCTGTTTGTGACCACAACTCTTCTTTCGTAAATTGCATCACTATAGGTACCGATGCTGTTACTTTCTTCTCTTGCACCCAATATTAAATAGGTCGAAGTTGGACGAGTCTGCAAGTGAACTACCAAGTTCTTCTGATACAAGACATTTTCTTGAAATTTGATAAAATTACGGAAATTAATCAGATAAATTGTACATTTATGAAAAAGCAACACTTCGGTAAGATGTTGCCGATGACATTATCCAAAATGTGCTAGACCTGTAGGCACTATCTATAATGCTACTGTGCAGTTGGTGAAAATGGGTAAATGAAAGTAGATTTTTCGTTCTTCCTTACAAAAAAAGTTGATGTCAGCAAAGCTCGTATATGTATTGTATAATGTGGGGAATGGCTAAAGCTAGACTGGTTAAAATACATTACCCACCAACCAAATTGATAACGTAGCTCGAAGGTGATAAATTATTAAACCAGTTGAGTCTGGTAGAAGCCTTCTGGGCTCTTAGTCTTGGTTGGTGATTCCCGACGGAACCAGTCCGACGCTGGAGGGTTCTAGACACACGCCAGACGCTGTCTAGACGGGCTTCACTTTCAATCGGGTCTCCAGTCTCTGCTATCAGTATTCATCTAATCATATTCAGGGACGGAGTCAGTGCTGCCAAGTCCCTATTCCCTCAATAACACCACTTTCGTAGAACATAAATACCTATACACATCGGATGGTGACACTGCCTCTGAGGAGTTTCGCAGTGACGATCCACTTGGGAATATACTGAAAACCGCCTTTAAAAAAAAAATGAAAATTTGAATAAATTTCCGTCCATCCATTACCGAAATTCATAGTTGTCGCACTTGACTTTCTCAGTTTAGGTAGGTATGTCAATTTTTAAACTTTTTTTACTCATTTGCTTAATTTCTTTACGATTTAGTTTCGATACGCACGCCTATTGAGATAAAGTGAAATCAGTATCAGTTCACCACTCTTTCTTCAAGGATGTAGGATAGCTTTCCAAAACGGAGCCCAAGATCTAGTTGAGTGGAGGCTTATCTCAAAGTCCCCGTCTTGTTAGAAATATTTTCTCAGTGAATTTGCTGATACGGCGTTCGTAAAGTGTCCACTGTTGTCGTGGTCTCGATGCTCGATACCTATACCATATGGAAGGCCGCTGCGTTGAGCTTGAAACCTAAGTCGCTCAACTCTGCTGTTCTGCTGGAACTGTAGTGTTCTGTGGGGTGCTGACTTAAAGCCTGAGTCACTCCCCTCTGTTATTCTGCTGGAACTATAATGTTCTGTGCATGGGGTGCTGAATTGAAGCATGAGTCGCTCACCTCTGCTGTTCTGCTGGAACTATAATGTTCTGGGGAGTGCTGACTGCGGTGACCCAGATTGGTTGCCCGGCAACGTCATTCATCACTCCATTTGGACAGAGCATTTCCAACTGGAGCCTGATATTGTATTTGTTTTGTATGTGTGAAATAACAGCTGATTTTCCGGAGTTGTGTCTCTGCGTTCTAAATTGATTTCTTAGCAGTGATGGAGAGTGTTGATTTTACCACTCCGATGACCAGGTGAGCCTGAGGGGAGAGTTAGTAAGGTTAGACTGGCTATACCTATTCTCCTAAACGGTAGCTGAGATTGTGTCCGACTGAATTTCAAACATTTTGGGACTGCTAAAAAATTTCGGCCAATTTGAGTGAAAACGTGAAAATCGAAGCTTGCACTCGTTTTGAACAGCGGTTCAGTAATTAATTTGCATATTGCCTGGAGAAAGACGAAGCACCGGGTTGCTCTGCACTCGTAGGGCAATCGGGTAAAGAAAGTGGATTGTGAGAAATTTCAAATTTAGTATTATTATACATGTGTAGCGAGGCTTAATACACAGCTACTGCCACTCCCTGAATGCACCTTATGATGGCAGATGGTGTTATGTTTGGTTGGTAAGTAAGTAAGTAATTTTGCCATGTCTTGTTGTACCGATGTGAGTGTTGACAGCTAGCTACACATTATCAAGTAGGAGTTTCCCTCTCTCTGCTGAATGAGATTTTGAAAAGTGTGCACTGTACTTGTAGGAACAGCAGGAAGCATGCTGAGCCTCGAGGGCTTCAGAACAGGAAATAAACTCAAGGGCAATTCAAATTTCCACAACGCCAATTTCTCTTCCTATGAGAGGTGTAGGTCCTTAAAAGAAGAAATTATTTTCAAGACATTGCATTACGTCCCTTGTAGGTACATTCCATATATTCAGGATCCTTCAACTCCTCATAGAGTGTCGGGACTTGAGGACGTGCTGCAAACACAAGAAGGGGGTACACATTTACCCACCCCAAATCCCCTCGAAACCCCTCACTTCGTCAGGGAGACGGGACTCGAAAACGTGCCATAAGCATCAGAAGGGGGCATAATGCTAGAGTATTAGCATCGGATAAGCCAGAAAATCCGAAAAATTCGCTAATCCACCTCAGTTTTTCTCTAAAATTATAAGTGGACAAGTATGGAAGAGAAAAAGTGTGGATGTGATGTGGAGGGCTTCTATTGTTTTGTTGAACATAAAATATTGGTTTTGTCAGTGAGCGCTCTCGATCACAAACAGAAAAATGAGAGTTTTGTTGAAGGGTTGCACTGCGACAAAGGCAGAGGACACTGAAGAACTGGATGCCTGATGGTAGTGATGGTATAGTGTGATTGTAGTGGGTGGCTTGGACATTATTTTGAATTTTTGTGAGAATGCGTATATATGCACCCAATTGTATATACTGCTATAGGGGTACCTATTTTCCTACCTTGAATATATGGAAAGTTTTGTATCGGATGATGAAAGAGTTACAAAATAATATACATATACTGGAAATTTTAAACAAATTAATATGCCCCCCCCCCCCATCCCCCATACCTATTTTTAACAAAAACACCTGAAGCTGGTACGGACGGTGCATTTGCATGAATGGTGACCTAGTTGAGAATAAAGACAGCAGAGAATGCCGACATACACAGCGGGTCCGTGTCTGAGCGAGGCAAGATTGCTCCCCCCCCCCCCCCCCCCCCTCCTCTCACGTCCAACACTACTCTCGACCGGACCCATTTTTTGTACCTTCCCAGCATTTCACGTCTGTTCGGATTTCCGATACATCCATGTTATACCCTTTCCCATAGCCAGGACCGAAAGCTCCCTCTTAATTTTATTCCAGATTTTTTTTCCAATACTATACCTATAGTATTTAAAGGTTACACTTAATTAGTTTATGACTGAAAGAGGCTTTTATCCGCTGTCGTGGAAAGATTTTTTCTGTTCCTGAATTCTGAATGGAACTGAGGAATATCACCATGGCGACGGCTTTGGAAGAGAAAGGGGAGTCCCCTTCAGTAAACGTGATGGAAGATAAAGATGACTTCATAAAAGATAAAAACACTTTGAGTTCTCCTTTCGATATTCGTTCAATATCTGGTGCAGTACTGGGTATTCGCAGATTCCGAGAGCGTTCAGTCTTAGGAACACTTTTTACTTTTTTGACCTTGGTCAGAGATAGTAATGTCATCGTGTCGGGCATTTTCCAGAAATTCTCAAATGTATCACTGAATTGCACCCACTAACGGAAGCCAGTGAAATCGATGGAGATGTTTTGGAAGGCTACATTCCTCCTGATTAGGGTGAAACTTTTCCCTCCTTAGAAAACAGCTCAAAACTAAAAAATGAAAATTGCATTTCTACGAGTGCCTAAGTGCGGCCCGTAGAGGGCGAATGACCTTGAGAATATATACGTATAGGTGTGTGTGTACGTACGGAGAGCCTGGGCCCAAACCATCCGGCCAATTTGGTTCAAATTTGACACACAGATGTAAAAAAAGTTATATACAGAATATAGGTACTTTTTCCGATTTTCCATTGGTGAAAATTGAAAGACTCTGCCCCACTAAAACCCTCAAAAAACCGGTTTTTTATTTTTTAATTAAAATTGGCTCCTACGATTTCGTTCATTTTCTCAGGGGTAATAGTGCATATTATTGGATAAAATACCCCATTAGCGGCATATCTGGGAAAACTCGAATTTGCGAGATGGGTTTGTTTTATGATTTTCACAAAACATGCCATGTGGGTATTCAATATACTTACTCGGATAAAGACTTCCTCAAGCGAGTTACTTACGTGGTCAAACAAATTCCCATAGAATTTCCGACCCCCCACTCGGCACCGGGTTGAGTTATTGAAGGTTTGCGAAGTATGTCATATGGGTTCTCAAAATACCTATTTGGTTATGACTTCGTCGTGCTAGTTACTTAGTTGGTCTTGGTGATGAGGACCATTCAACTTTTTTGTCTGAATTTATTTAGAGATTAACCCTAAGGGGTGAACCACACCAGAAGTTTCCGAGATTTCCTGAGGTTTCATAAAGATTTCGTTTGGGCTGTTAATAGGCATTGTTTGGTACATATTTCTTCTATGAGATCCGATCCTGGAGGAGACTTTGAGTGGGAGGGAGGGTGGAAAGGATGATCTCACTAAATCCGCTAGCGGGACAAAGGGGCATGTCGGGGAACGGGAAGGGGAGGGGGGGGGGGCAGGGGCATATGAGCTTTGCATTAGCCCGTCCTTTCACCCTCGTTAGTGTGCCTGATGTGATGACGACCGACGACTGAACTAGAAGAACTATACTATAGATAAACTACTTAGCAGTATTTACAAACTACCTGCATTTCCGAAACTGACCTTCACTAACTCGAGTTGTCACTGTTGGATATACGATATCATAAAAACTGCATATTGTAACCCCGAGTGATAACAGATAGGTAATGAGGTGATGCGATGTGTCGTGAAGTGTTGCAATGCATCGCCAGTGTTGTGTCTGGCGGCCAGACTCTGGCCTGCCTGGTGTCTAGGAGTCGAGGTGACACCAGCAGAAGTCAGAGCAACGTCCTGGCAGCACGCGAGTCGATGAACCTAGCAACCGGATAGACATTTCCGCTCTTTTCCTATTCAAATAGAGATTACCAGTCCAGCGAATATTCAGTCCCACCATCACCTCTTACTCTAATATAGGTACCTAAGCATACCCAAGAGCTGCGTTTTGTGTTTACTTACTGCATCAGTTTCTACTTCAACTCAACTGCTGCTTGAATCATGAAGCCAAGAGTCACAATAAGTGGCTTATTACTTATAAATTCTTTCCATCCTTTCCCATAGGCTTTTTATCATGCTACGCTGCTCCAGCATGATGAAATATTTTCTTTGCACATCGATAAATACGAATTCGCCATTCGTCCACTTTCTTTTTCACCTTTAATATAAGTAGGTGTGTAGGTATGTAAATAGTTTTCCTTGATACCTTAATTATTTCTCGGACTGGTTGAGTGTTTATTATTGCCAAAAAAATAAAGTTAGAAAAAGCAGAAACATTACAGTCATGAGGCCCTTAAGAGCGACCATACATTCACAATCGCAGTGTCGATCGGTTAATTTTGGACAATTTTTTTGTTGACAAAAGTCACAATTACCGCCTCATAATTTCGGCCCTTAAAAAAACATGTTATATTTCAGGACATATACCTAAATATCCAATAGTTTCCTCATAAAGTCTGCAGAAAAAAGTATACAAATAGCGAATGTGTGATCGCTCTTATATGTTTCCTCTCTTTTTCTCAAGACCCAAAGCTCCTGCGGAGACTGACAGATTCGAAGCACATTGTGATCTAAATTCGCAGGAACTAAAATTAGGTTATATTACTTAGTACGTTTTACATCTAAGAAATGGTTATTGACTTTTCGCATACCGTTGTGATGATATGCAAACTGGCCAACTGATGATTCCGAGTGCTGACTGCTACTGGTTGACCAGTTTTCAGTTTGCGGCTCCCAGGGTATAATTGCTTTTAAATCCCCCCCCCCCCCCCCCTCGATTCCCGACAGCTCGAATCAAATCACACTTTAATTTGCAAGAGATGGGAATACAGCGGGAACAGTCAGTGACTCGGCACAGCACGTCAGCATTACAGCGGGAACAGTCAGTGACTCGGCACAGCACGTCAGCATTACAGCGGGAACAGTCAGTGACTCGGCACAGCACGTCAGCATTACAGCGGGAACAGTCAGTGACTCGGCACAGCACGTCAGCATTACAGCGGGAACAGTCAGTGACTCGGCACAGCACGTCAGCATTACAGCGGGAACAGTCAGTGACTCGGCACAGCACGTCAGCATTACAGCGGGAACAGTCAGTGACTCGGCACAGCACGTCAGCATTTTCCGCTTGCTAAATATCCGTCTTTTCCACCTCTTTCCCACAACACCTACACCTCATCTTATACAATCATTGAAAATACAGCGAACCCCTACCCTATATGAAGAGTTCTGTTTAGCTGAATTTTATTATGGCTTCTTTGCACCTTATTTCTTGTTCACTGACACTCATAATCATAAATGGAGCCAGAAACGAGGTTCCTGAAAAGTCTCTGATGATCAGATACGGTTTTGGTAGACTTGGCAGAGTTTTAAACACACGCCGGTGTTAGCAGGTCCAAGAGTATTTTTTTCTAGTTTGTGCATGCATGGATTTGACTATACCTACTTCGCGGTATTTCGGTGGTGATTCCTGTTGTTCACCTCAGTACCAACAGTATAGTTGTGGATGACTGAGGGTTCTACTACGGTAGACGCGATAATAATTAATTATCGAATACTGTTCCTAAAAGTGCTACTAGAGTCCATTTCACTCGCTCTTCTTACCGCGACCCTCCACTGTGAAAAAGTGTTGTATGCACCACACACAATTCAGGGTTTTAAGGGTAACGGTTGATGGTGGTGAATGGTGCTGGTGACTGCTGACTCTCGCTGACTCTCGCTATCAAACACTCATCTCATCCTGGCCCCAACCCCTCGACCTTCCTGCATAATATAATTGTTGAGGGCTCTTAAAACTCATTTTCACCCATCGCTTAATATAGTATAATCCTCAGCTTATTTCATGGCTCTGCATGAGCTCCATAAATTACAATCCTACAATCTATACAATATAGGTACAGGTGCTAGGGCTCTGCATTATAACATCTAGGGAAATAAAAGAACGGTGCGAAAACGCTGGGCTTGTCTTGTAGTAGATACTTACTAGGTTCAGGTATAGGTTTAGCTGTGTGGGCATGGTATGGCAAGTAGCTATTTCGTCTTTCGTAGCTGGTATATTTACCTGTGTTTTGGAACCTCTATCCATGATATTACCCAAAAACCTTGGCGGTCGAATATTTCTCTAAAAAGACTTTGACTTTAATTTGACCAAAAAGGAGAGAGTGCTGGTGGTTAACAGAGATAGAGGAAGAGGAAGGAGGGAAAACTCTGATTTAGAAAACGGGTGCCTCAGGTTGCGTCGTGTCCATATGGATGGCACCCTACCAAATATGCGTGGCTGGTGAAATGAAAAATAAAGAAGACTGCACCATAAAAATTTAAATTGTATGGCAATCCTGGTCCTATCTTCAGGTGTCATGTGCCCTGTATGACAAAGAACGAGTTATACAGGTATAGTGTTGTGCAGGAGGGATAAAAGGTATACACGGGTTGTAGGATTGTCTTTAAGAAGACTATCGACTACATTTTGAAATGCTGGGGAAAGCTTGCATTGTATGTTAGAGTTATACTTTGATGCGTTTCAAAAAATAGGGAATGCTGCAGGTCTTTACTTTCTCCTTTCACACTCTACTCTACTGCATCTCTTGTCTTGCCCTTTAACTCATTAATTTTCTTAAGCAATAGTATAGGTACAGTTAAAAAATGAGAAGTGGCTCCATTCCTTAACAGACAGGCCAAAGACTCACTTCCTCCAGACAGCTTATCAACAATTGTATACGTTTGTCCATCCCGTTTTGCCTCCTTTTTTTGGGTGGTTCTGTAGGTACTCTGCACTGTTTCCGTCCTATATTAAGCTATACGGTGTTGGCACTTACGTCTGTTTTTCATCTGGCTTGAGCTTGAGTCTCTACCTACTCCCATGATTGACCTTGGATGTACATCCCAGACCCAGAATATTTGCCACCCCCTGGGCCGTGGAACCCAGAAAACGTCAGCTCTTGGCCGACACTTTTCCCGGACCGCATCATGGAGGTTCCTGTAACGCTGTAAAAAGACGGAGCCTACATATCCCCAGCCATGGTCGCCGCAGTCAGGCTGGCTTCGCTAGGGCTTGGAATAGGGCTAGAAGGGCATGTAGCGGCGGCGTGACGTGACGTCTAGACGGCCCCCTCCCCCGTCGCGCCCGCGTCCTTGCCAGGGCTGTCCAAAGTGCCGTCTGGCCGAGGCGATCAATACACCCAGTGCTCCATGCAGAGCGCTGACGAAGTGGTGCGACCACCCCCGCGCGGTCCCTTCCCTTGATGCACTTTCTTCTGAGCATTGGCGGCGGAAGGGGGGTGCAGGGGGGTACGAGTTGACTGTGCACCCCCCAGAAAGTTTAAAAAAGTAACTAATAAAAAAGCCTTTATAACGATATAGGAGTAAATTTACCATAAGGCAATAGGAAAAAATATTTAACCATCTCCCGAAAAAATCTAAAGGGCACATGTATCCCCCAGGAAAGTGCTCTTCCGCCGCCAATGCTTCTGAGACGGCCCGCGGAGGATTTGGGTATTGGTGGCGCGGTCTGTTTGTCTAGTTGGGATTGACACGGGCATTCTGCTGTTTGCTTTTCCCCTTGCGACAACACTCTATCAGGTTCTCAAATCAACGCCCTCCTCTGAGCTTTTCTTCTTTCTCGAATTTCCAGACTTGTCGGTCACATTCAGACACAACAGATATACCTTTACTGAACACTTTCAGATACATAATGTACCTACCCGCATTAGCTTTCTGCTTTTGGAGATGATAGGTCGGATCTTTTGATTTTTAGTCAGTTACCAACCCAAAATAATGTAAGTATAGCTGGGGAATCTATTAGATGAATCGCCTGCACCAATTACCTAATACCTTCATCCCACTTTCCATGCACTGTTAATCTTCACTTACATGCATGGGATTATGTGACTGACTGTGTGGTTATGTATACGAAATTACTAATGGATTGTCAGTTTTCGTACCATTTCCCCTTTCTTATGCCTATAACGTAAGTTTGCACTTGTTATATTGATACAGTAGAATAGAATTTCATAAAACTACTTGTCTCCATCATGCCCTCACGTTGGAGATATAAATAACCCCTCCTAGATCGAATAGCCTCCCCTACCCCTTCCTCCCCTCGGCTTTCCCATCCCTTTCAGGGCAATTCCCGGGAACCCTTCTGCAACATTCCACGATCACCAATATCGGATATCCCCCAGCATGGAATCTAATGATCTACCGCGACCTGCAGTCCACGATGCAGGTTGCTTGTTCTGTAGGATGACATATTCATAATATCCTGCCTGCTTCAAGTCGTAGAAAAACACTACCTGCTTCCCAGATATACGCTCAGCATGGCGGGTGGGGATGCAGAAGGGGAAATGAGGGGCGAACCTATAAGACCTATAAGTAAAACGAGGGCTCTCAACATTCCATGCAACTATACCTCCAGGGGTATTCCCTTTCTCGAACGCCAGAAAACCCACCCAACTAACACCTTCAAACATTATTGTAAGAAGATTAGGCACGCCATGATGCAATATACGGAGAACAGTTCTTCTTACAACAAATTTTGAAGGTGTTAGTTGGGTGGGTTTGCTGGCGTTTGAGAAAGGGAATACCCCTGCAGTAGTAAGGATGTGCCTCCATCTGAGAATCAATTCACGTTGAATACTCTTTACATTTTCGACCATAGGAGCAAATAGGAGTATCAGTGTTTGTCGTTGTCGAATGATCTAATAATCAACTATAGGCGGAATAACTAGTGTGTTTTGTAGTGCTTTCATAATATGTTACTCTTTTTTTTATATATATATATTTTATATGAAAAAATGCCACAGCAATAGACCTATAAGGCCTATATGGTAGGTACTCCTGTAGAAGAGGTTTGAGTGGAGAACTTTTGTCTAGATGCGATCTGAGGCTTCGTTGGAGGCAGGCCCGTATCCAGAAAGCGGTCATGGGGGGGTTTTAGTGTCAAGGGGGGGGGGGGGGGGGGTTTAGCCTATATTTTTTTTGCTTCACGTTGGTATTACCATGTTAGTTTTCCGCTCATGGGGGGGGTTTAACCCCCTAAACCCCCCCCGTGGATACGGCTATGGTTGGAGGGATACTGCATAAATCATGACTGTTCCGCTAATGGTGGGATTGGTGGGGAAATCGCGAGAGCATCCCCTCCCCATGTAGCTCATAAGTACTCTGAGGCTTAGAGTGTCGAGCCCCTTCCGCTTCGGCATCTTCTCGCTATTGTCTATAGGCCTCAAAGTGCAACTACCCGGCCTCTCACTTCCCCCCTATTCTCTTTACCGTCTCATCTTCTGCCGCTGTAGTCGGCTCTTAGCCTTTGGGCACAGACATTGCATAAAGCAACTCAAGTGGTGGTTAACCCACCTACCTCCATCATGATATCATGCACTTTTTACTTTCTCACCGAATGTAAGTCATGGGCTAAGAAAGAACTGACATTGTGCAAAATACATTGTGCAATTTTGACTTCAAGAGTTTGCATATAGGTTTCCTGTGGTCCTGGATTTTGGGGAATGGAAATATATATTTTTCGTTCTTTGCGGCAGCCTTGCGTCCTACAATTTTTTTACTTTCTCGTGGGTATGTAATACATGGACTGAGAAAGTTATGTTATTAGAATATACTCCCCTCCCTGCTTCCCTTTACCACCGCTCTAAACAGAAGAACCTAACACGCCCGGGGAAGTTCATTTAACAAAGCAAGCATTCTACAACGGTCACGAAAGTCATGCACTCTAACTCGGTGTACCTGCTGACTCACTCTAAGTACGTCTGCCAATACACTTCACAGACAGCCTTGATGGAAGACGGCGGGGCAGACAACCTTGACAGGAGAGGAGTCAGACTGTAGACTGGAGAGGCGTCGTGTCTGATGTGGCGACAAACTGCCGAGACTATCGAAAGGCTAAGGGAAAAGGCTGGACAGCGGGTGAGCACCAAGCATAAGGTTGTAGTTGGGCCATAAACCTTTTGAGAGTACAGTACAAATTCCCTTTCTTATGGAATGTTTCTTCGGGTTTTTCGTTGTGAGAAGGTAATGGATGACGAGTGCCATGCACTCTGAATACCTATAGGTACCTACATATAACGAAGTAAACTGCACATTAGATAATTCGGTTCATTCGGTACGTGTACGCTATATAAAAACATAATAGGCTACCTACTAAAGAGTGGGTGACAGAATTGGATATTGGATGTCATGTCAGGGAGATTCTCTGCGTATATTTTGTAAAATAGGGGGAGGTAACGTACCAAGGTGGGATGTTCGGAAGTGTGGGACTGCCTGCACTGTTCGGGAGGGGCGAGGGGACTAACGGGGTGCAAATTCAAATGGCTGTTATTCAACTACGTGGGGTACCAACCATGTCCCTAATCGACACTTCAAGGGAAAGCACGGTTTCTTTGTACCTTCCTGGGGGGGGGGGGGGGGGGGGGGCACAGCTGAGACATATTATATGTATAATATGACTGAAGACTCAAGTATTACTCAAGTATTACGTCAGAGACGCAAAAGGTGCAAAACTAAAAGTCCTTCCTTATTTTTACTTTCTCGCTAGCCATATATGGCGAGAAAGTATTGTTTTCGTGCAAAATTTCGAAATTGAGATTTTGGGTTTCCCATGATCCTGGGGGTCCCCTGAGTCCAAAAAAGTGGTTTCTGGAAAAAGTCTGTCCGTCCGTCCGTCCGTCCGTCCGTCCGTCCGTCAGTCCGTCAGTCAGTCAGTCCGTGCAGTGCTCTAGCGCCTATACCGTTCATCCGATTTTGATGAAATTTGGTATGGACCTGTATAAAATCACTGCCGAGACACATTTTTAAGGATTTTTTGATTGGTCAAAAATTGCGGCCGCTATTGTCAAAAAACCGCCAAAATAATTCAAAAATCGTGTTTTTGGTTAGTTAGACAAGCGCCGACGGTACACTTTTCAATCTATAACACTGAAAATTGGTATGTGTGTTGACAAATAGATGCTTCGAGGTCATTGTCAACTAAAATTGAATTGGTTGAAAATTACGGCCGTTCTGGACCAAAGTTAGATCGTTTCGGCGCCATTCACATTTATTGACCGATTGTCATGAAATTTGGTAAATTTGTGTAAAACCATGTAACTTAAACATCTGTCGAACAGAATTTTGTTATCTTCAAAATTACGGCCGTTTTTGTCAAAAAAATGTCGAAAATGAGTTGAGAATGAGAAACCACGTTTTTGAATGGTCGGAACGCATTTGGGACTACAGTAATAAAATTAAAGACGTGAGATTTGGTATGAGTGATCTCAGATAGATGCTCGTGGGTCAATTTCAACCGATTTCCGATTGCTTAAAAATTACGCCCGCAAAAAAATCTCAAAAAACAAAAAAAAAAAAAAATCATTCTGGGCGAGAAAGTTAAGTGCGACTGTTGTCGGACCCTTTATTTATATTGTACCGCTTCTTATTAGGTAGGTGGCAAAAATGCACCATCATCTGAAGCCAAGCCGTGTATTGCGACCACCTCGACCGGTTAAGCATCCTATTGTGAATACCAGTATATTATACTTACGTTTCGAATTTGTTTCGGCGGTGCTGCTATAAATAGCTTTAAAGGGTGGCAACGGGATACAACCTCCAAACTAGTTGGGTTGACATGAGCTGCGTAACAGGGTGGCTCAAGAGGCATGCCCGTCTGTTGCTGCATAGACAACCAGACAGACAGACCAGACGAGTTAGTGAAACGAGGGATGCGGAACCCGTTTGATGCATCAGGCGGCAGCCGCAATTCAAATGAGCTGATATACATGGTTATTATTTGTCTGGTTTCCTATACCTCCGTGACCTCTGTTCTCGTACCTAATAGATAATTTCTCCTTAGACATGAAAATATTCCTACAGCTTTTGCGCTTCCCCGTATCCTATATAGGGGTGCCGGGGGTAGAAATAGTAGTGGTTTCCATGCAGAGAGTTAAGATGTTTGATGTCGCGTAGGTTTAGCTTCCTATACCTATATAAGGTTTGGCTGTGTGGGTGGATGCACTATAGAGTGAAGTTCACAAGAGCAAACAAAAAGGTCCACTTCATCCAAGTTTCGGATAACTTGTCTGCAGAATCTACGGAAGAAAGTTGAAGTGCCTACTTTAGTACTGCAGAGAAGACAGGAAGCCTACAGGCACCAAGTTCAACAGCTCTTCAACTCAACTCGCGACTCTCCTCTTCACGACATATTTTTAAACCATTCCATGAGTCGTGACTCATGAGTCATGAGATGCTGCCTGCAGACTCCTGGAACAATTATTTTGACTTTTGGCAATTCAGTTAGGACTCATCCTGTTATTTCTTTCATTTTTCATTGTTCTTTATAGGTACGTACTTCTACAATACTACCTAGCCAGACCAGTCGTCCATAGGCATAAGTTACACCATATAGGGTATACCTACCCCCTTCAAGGTAAATTTCGAAGAAATTCTGTACCTATTGTAGTTTGTAGACGTATACAAAGTATAGTCTCACTTTTAAGTCATTGTCCGGTTTCGCTGAAAAACTAGTGGCACGGGTGGTCTGAAACACCCTGTATTTCCCATTCTTGTGAACACGCTACAACCCGTATTTTTGCGAAAAAAAATTGGTTTTGACTGATTAATACACTATAAGGGCCTAAAATCTAGGCTGAGTTCATTAAGGAGGAAAATCGAACAAAGGGGGGCGAAATGGGGAAGTTTTTAGAAAAATACCTAGGTACCTCCCTTTACTGCAAATAATGAAATTCTTTTTATTTCTTGAGTCGTCTAACCGTACTAGCTATACAACTTTTCTTTGTAACGTTTTTTGATCCCACCCTTAATGCTTGCAGAGGGTTGAAAGAACAGGGGTTGACGAACGTTCGGCAGGGGGTGGAGGGTTGAATTTTCAAAACGTCATAACTCACTTATTTGGTGAGATATCGAGTTTATTATTTTCATTTTGTGTTTCTACATAATTTTATATATACAATTTTGTCTGAATTTTTTTTTTATAAAATCACTTTCATTTTCTGTCTGGGGGGGGGGGGGGGGGTGAAATTTCAAAACGTAATATCTAACTGCACCCAGGGGGTTATGAGGGCAAGGCGAGAAGGGGGCAAAAGGTAACAAATAAGGGGGAGCGTAGCAGGGGGTTATGGGTTCCCATGAACAAAAATTACCGTGGCACTGCTAACCAATTGTATCTACCCCTACCCCTCAATTCTCCTTGAAGAGTTCAGAATGAAAAGATATGAAAAGATATGAAAAGAGCATGATGCATGCAGGGCCACTGCACGCCATCGCTTTTTGACGCAAGCTCTGGATTACTTGTTCGAATATCCTACCTATATAGGTACGTATAACCACTGTCTTATCGATGAGGCTGGAAAAAAAACATTTTAACTAGTCTGTATAGTGAGTAGGAAGACCATTTAGACGAGTCGTTGTTTCTGTAAGGGAGGTCACAGCAGACAGACTATTTGGACACCCCTACCGCAGACAGAACTCTCACCCTGCTGTCCCGCCTAAAGTGAGCTTACGGAACTCTGTTTGCACCCTCGCCAACCAGGTCACGTCCTCCAATCTAAGTCATCTGGATATTTGTTTCAGCTATGTAAATATTTCGACTTCTTCAGCGAAGAAAGGTGTTCGAGGAAGGAAGCACCTGCTGCTCCTCCTGTTTTCACTTAGATAGTTCATTTCAGTAGGTAAGTTCCGGCGATACAAGCAGTTACTATAAAACTGATATCTACGTCTAAGTGTTTGAATGTAGCTTTCTCTTTTCTGCTTCTTCTCTTATTGTATAGGTATAGGTATAGAGTCTCCTGGCCAGAAGGTTACCTGGGCCATATTGGGCCATTGTACCTATACCGTGCACCCTTTACTTCAACCGTGTTTTCACTGTGCGTAGGCTTCATGAACCTCATTGACATGAAAGTAGAAAATGAATTTGTTCCAGGGATCCGTTACGAGGTTCCATAGGTAGGTATAGGGTTTTATAAAGTCTTTTTGGAAGTATTTTTTCCTGATGGCCTATATGTTCCACAGTTCCACCTCCATATCTCCTGCAGTCATGCAGGTTCGGAGCCTTTTCCTAAGAGGTGTTCCCTCAGTTTGTATTGGCTGGTATTGAATGTGACTTTTGACCAATCCTGGCAATAATTACTTATACGCTATAGGACGAACACATTTCTTTCAAATTTATAAATTTTTCTCTGGTGCCCAGATTCATCGTGTGTTGCCTCCTTATTGAGTCCTCGAATCCGGGTGGACGGAATTGGTGCATGAATTTGGGGACTGTCGCTGAATTTTTTGTGCACCTGCATCGCGGACTTAATATCTGTATGGATCCGTCTCTATTTTTCACAATTTTCCTAGCCACATCAAGTGTTAGCTACCACCACATGTTTCAAAATGTTCGAGAGTGCAATCGAAACGTTTCTGAGTCATGTCATGGAAATTGGCGTGATGTATAGTGTGATAATGCTGAAGAACCGAAAACTGAAGAAACGTTATGATTCACGGCATGACATGGCGTCATATTACAGTTGAAGGGGAGTTGAGGCTTGACGTGACGTCAGTTTGCGGTGGGGTGCCGACGCTGTGCACCCACCGCCCTCCATAAACAGTCATAAATCTGGAGACGTCAGCAGCGCTGGTTCAGCTCATTCCTATTCTAATGATAATTCAACCCTAGCCCGTCTGTCGGGCAATGTGTTTCCATAAAACGCCGCATTTCAATCACAATCCATTCTCTCGGACTCGAGACAGTGAATATAGGAATTAGGAATCTGGTTGAGAGGCATACCTATACCAAAGTTGGAAGGTACCTAGTACAATCTCTTCCTCATAACCTCTATGTACCTCTCTTTGACACTCAGGTACGTGGCGAAGTCTCTACCAAACATCCCCCTGCTTCAATTGTCTTCTAATATGAGGTTTCTAAAGTTGCCAACAGAAGCTATATGTACCTATATACCTATAAACTTAACTTTGATTTGACCAACTGCGTATGAGCCAAGGTCAACCATCGTTCTAGTGGTTCTAAAATCTTCAATGCAACACTTCTGAAGAAACTTAGTTCAACCTACCTATTATGTGCCTATAAAAGATTCAGCAAGTAGGTAGGTACCTACAGGTACCAGGTACCTAACAAGATTAGTTTCAGAATTTCCAAATAATAAGTGGTACATGTAGGCATATAGGTAATGGTGGTTTTGGCGCTCAGTAGGTATGTACGAGATATGATGACGCCTGACGGCTGTCGGTCGGTAAATCTGAGTAATGAACGTTAATCTGGATTAATGATGGCGGGGTCTTGGGGCACGTCAGCCTCGTGTTTCCATGGACTAAATCTCACCCGCGACACCCACGGCTACTTGCAAACTATAAGCTTACGAGGCCATCCTATCCTACTTATAGTTATAATCATCATTAGGTACTTTTGCATGGTATACAAGTATTTGTAGGTACCTACTTTGTTGGATTTGTAAGTAAATATATACTTATAGGTATACCTATACATTTAGATATCACTATATCACCTCACGTATGATACTAGTGTTAAGTTTGTAGGATATTTGGGGGGGGGGGAGAGGGGTTCCTTGCTGGAATGGTGGAAGGGAACGCAGGCGTTAGGATAGTTTTTTCCTCGTCCCTTATGTTAAGTACATTCACTGCATGCAGCTTTATAATAAGGTAGGTGGAGAATTAGGTACTTATTATTTTTTTTTTTTCCGTTGGTAGAATAAAAGGCTCAAAATTTCGCCTATAGATATAGGTACCTCGCCTAACTAAATCTTCTAGAGAAGTAGGTAGGTATCTGGAGAGTCCTCAATTTCGAGGTCACCCACTTTTCCCATTTTATCGTCAGAAGAAAGGATTAATTTTATGGAATTTGCCAATATGTCTGTAGCACATTATAGGTAGCATAGCCGTATCCACGGGGGGGTTAACCCCTCCCCCCCCCCCCCCCCCCATGAACGGAAAATTAACATGGTAATGTAATGCCAACGTGAAGCAAAAAAATATAGGCGAAAACTCCCCCCTATGACCCTAACCCCCCCGCATGACCGCTTTCTGGACACGGGCCTGATACTAAGAGACTGTAGCGTAATTTGGGGGGGGGCGTGGGGAGGGCGGTCCACCCGGGCCCGGGGGCCCGGAAGGGCCCCAGGCGGCCGGGGGGCTCAGAGGGCCGGGGGGCCCAGGGGTGCCGTAAGCGGTTGGCATGGTTTAGATTTAGAAAAGGCAAATGAATAAATAAATAAACGTTTTATCCTTGCTAACTATTTGGATCTCAAATTTTCTTCTCGCTCGCTCGATTACTGGTTTCCTTTTTCGGGGGTCAGGGCGGCCCGCCGTAAGCGGTTGGCACGGTTTAGAAAAGACAAGTGCATAAATAAATAAACGTTTTATCCCAGGTAACTATTTGGATCTCAAATTTTCTTCTCGCTCGCTTCGCTCGCTCGATTACTGGTTTCCTTTTTCGGGGGTTAGGGCGGCCCGCCGTAAGCGGTTGGCACGGTTTAGAAAAGACAAGTGCATAAATAAATAAACGTTTTATCCCAGGTAACTATTTGGATCTCAAAATTTTTTCTCGCTCGCTTCGCTCGCTCGATTACTCGGTGTTGTTTTTGGGGTGGGTCGCCTGAAGGGGACGTCAAAAAGGTCTAGTCAAGGCAACTGGACGAAAAAAAGATATTGCTTTTTATTCAAGCATTTTTTTATCTAAAAATTTCTTCTCGCTCGCTGGTAGAAGGGTAGGTAAGGGGTGGGGGAAATGGCCTCGGTTAGGGCTTCCTTGTGTCTGAAATTATTGTTCAGACGAGACCGCAAATCGAACCCAAGAGCCTCCGACCAAATATTCTACTACAAACCCAGCTAGGAAGGCTGTCTTATGTTAACTAAGCATACTTATGGGGTGGGGAGGGGGCGGGTAGGGTGGGGGGCCCGGTGAGGCGAAGCCGCCCCCCCCCCCCTTCGAAAATGCTTGTTACGCCACTGCTAAGAGAAAAAAATTAAAGTCACCGCTCGCTATATTAATCATATGGGGGTAGAAATGAAACATAAGCTAACTTATAGACACTATGGACCCTTAATAAAACTAATATGCTGGAACGAGAACAGCACAAGCATGTAAGTTGGGGTCTTCCCATGCGATCATTCAGTTGAAATGTTCAGGTTGCAGACCTTTGTTGTGGACCTTAGCTGTAGCGACTGCTATTGTCTTTACGAATTTCCGACCGTTTGACCTGATTCCGGCCCTGCACCAGACGGTTGCTAAGCAAGGACACAACGTATGTACTGAGTACTGCAAGCATTTGACCTTCCGTACCTCAGTACGCTGCAATTGCAGGGGCCTATAGTCTAAGAAGACGGATTATTCCATCATGAGGCAATGCAATGACTGGACTTTTCCTCCACAGCGGTTAATTAACGTCTGGAGCTAGCCATTATCCACATGGAATGGTATAGGCTGCAGTCTGCTGGCTGACCTGCCAAGTGCTACCCAACCACCATACCAATAACGCCCTTACAACTGCATTCAGAAGCTTTTTGTATTAAAGTTATTTATACGTAGGGTTATACCTAGTAAGTAGAGGTGCGCCTACTACCTAGTAGGTATACCTATAGTGTATTATAGTATGAAGAGCGTTGCATATTAATACCTAGGTATCGACGCCCATAGCCGTATCCACGGGTTAAACCCCCCCCCCATGAGCGGAAAATTAACATGGTAATGCCAACGTGAAGCAAAAAAATATAGGCGAAACCCCCCCCATGACCCCAAAACCCCCCCCCCATGACCCCAAACCCCCCCATGACCCCCCCCCCCCATGACCGCTTTCTGGATACGGGCCTGTCGACGCCTGCATATGAAGAGTGTTTTGTACTACTTACGAACTAACTTAGCTATAGGTATTATCTACCTATCATATAGGTAGGTATAGCATGAAATGCGTCATTTAAGTTTTTATTGGGGGGGGGGGGGGGGGGCATTTGGATATTTGGAACGCACCAGCATGGGTAGGTACATACTTATAGGTACTAAGTATAGAATTGCAAGGAGCCTATTACCTACGTCTTATTTATGTGGAAATTTTGCCGTAGATTTTTATATACGGATATGAGAAACACCTCACAAATGCCGTCGCATCGCTGACAATGGTCATAGCGAGTTGAAATTGTATATGCATGGTGGGGTAATCTTCCCCCTGCGGGAACCGGTCGCAATAGTCGGTACAGTTACAGACCAATGAATGATGAACTGAAGAACAATTTAAATAATGCATATCGAGACTTTGTTGCTAGATCCCTCGTTAGATCCTACCCCACTCTTCTTTCTTCATGCATATATAAAATACCTATAGCTATGAAACTAGAGATACGATATTTTAAAGCTGTGTATCGGGGTTCGGGCAGCTGTATTCGTACCTACAGAAGTATATGCAGAGCTCAGATCGCTCCCACGCTTCTAATGCTTCTTTTATGTTAATTTGAGCGGGAGCTAGCTGTTAAATCGTCATTTACCCCTCCTGCTCGCAGTGCTCGCTCTGACCCGTTCACCCTGCGCTGATGGCTGCATTAGTTATCTTCTGTGCGAGTCCAGCGGGCCGGAAGTGATAGAGAACTTGAGAGATGCGGTGAGATGAGGCGACTGGGAGACTGGCTCCTCCGGGCCATCAATAAAATAAAGAATAACATTAACCCAGGTACTTATACCCGGGGAATATTGAAACACCTTGGCACTGATCATTGTCGATGTCATTTTGCTGTATGGAAGTATAGCCTAGCCTAACATACCCTGATTTGGGAATTAGTGTGCAGATCATCAACCCCCCAAGAGCAGGGTATGTAGTATATACCCATAGGTATAGAATACCATTTTGTGGTAATTTGATGGAAATATCACGTTAAACCCAATATGCCGTACCTACCTATAGGAAAATATTTCGGGGGGGGGGGGGGGGGTTAGGTACCTACCTAGGTAGCACGAAACTATATATTTTCTCCTTCAAAGCGTAATTCTCTCTATAGTGTAAAGCCGTGTAGTTTTCGGGGGGGGGGGGGGGGGGGGGGGAAGCTGTATAGAAGTAGCCTAGCCTAACATACCCTGATTTTTGGGAAATAGTTGGCAGATCATCAACCCCCAAGAGCAGGGTATGTAGAAGGTATATACCCATAGGTATAGAATACCATTTTGTGGAAATTTGACGGAAACATCATGCACGTTAAACCCAATGCCGTACCTAGGAAAATATCTCGGGGGGGGATTAGGTACCTACCTAGGTAGCAAGAAACTATATTTTCTCCTTCAAAGCGTAATTCTCTCTATAGTGTATATAGTCGTGTAGTTTTTGGGGGGTGGGGGGCTGAACCCCCTAATCCCCCTGGGTAGGTACCTACGACCTTGGTTAGCAGGGCCGGATTAACAATTTTTTCTAGGGTAAACCAATCTTCGTTTTGGCGCCGCCCCCCCCCCCCCCCCTTCCCTCCTGCATTCAATACAAGCCTGCACCCTAACTTGGAAGGGTAGGTATTGTTGAAGGAAAAAAGGTGGTTCCACTTACCTACCATCTATTCAGTCAATGCACTAAAGTTCGTCCTTTTTTCTTAAACGGAATAACTCTTTTTTCTTGATTTGGAATGGGCGAATTTGAGAATAGCGCAGTCAAACGAAACTTTTTTTGTGAATTCATTTTCGATCGAGAGAAGCGCTAGCCCCGACAGTTTGGCTTCCCCCAGTGCAGTTCGGAAATGATTCTTTATTCGCGCTAACGCCGAAAAGCTCCTTTCCGCTGAGCTGTTCGCCACTGGCAGAGATTTTTAAATTCGAAGTAAAATCTCCACGTTCGGGTACACATCTTCGAAGCTCCCCATCTTCATCCATGACAAGAAGTTGTTGACATTACTTGGTTTTTCGGTGATTGATAATTGGAAATATGAAGTCTCAAATGCCGCAACTCACTCTTTATTTCTGGCGTAACATCTGGGTACTGTGTCAGGTCCATTTTGTCTAAAGCAGCCTCAAAATCTGGTGCATTATTCAAGCATTTTTAAATAACGGAGAACCGTTTCATTATTTCTGAATAAGCTACCTTCCTGGTACTTAGCTCACTGTAGCATTTGTCCAGAATGGGTAGATAAGTATTTATCCGGAAGTTTTCCCGGCCGTCACTGAAAGATACTTCTCCCTCACGGCTTTCGTCTGGCTGCAGTTTCCTTTTTTTTTGTCTCCTCTCCTCGTATGTTTTCCCAGGCAATATTTCGGAAGCTTCCTTTTCGAACGAGGGCGTTGATATTATGTCGCTATTCCACAAGCGCGGGAAAAGTTTTAAGTGTTTGATTATTCCGCAGAATTATAAACAACGAAATATAATTAATTTTTCAAGAAATCACAATTATTTTATTTATTTTTGCCTTCACATGGCGCCCCTGCGACCAAAATAGGGTGTCCATGCACACACCTGGTCATATGGCTAATCCGGCCCTGTTGGTTAGACCACACTATCGTATTTTTTTATACTTAAATTTTTTTTTTTTGACAATTTTTTGATGAAACCGTTGAAGATGTTCTGAAATATAATGAGTCGATATGATATACCTATGTCCAGGCCCGTATACTTACCTATCCAGAAAGCGGTCATGGGGGGAGGTTTAGGGTCATGCGGGGGGGGGGGGGGTTTAGCCTATATTTTTTGCATCACGTTGGCCTTACCATGTTAATTTTCCGATCATGGGGGGGGGGGGGGGGGTTCAACCCCTTACCCCTTAACCCCTCCCCCATTGGATACGGCTATGCCTATGTCTTCGTATTTGTCTTCGTAAAGTCAGAAATTAACTGGTTTCACTGTCGCACGTTAATTTTGTGATTTTACGTTTGGAAAAGTTTAATTTTAGTGACAAAAATCACTTTATCGTAAAATCACATCATAGCCAAAAGCCAAAAAAAAATTGTCGGGAAACCCCAAACAACAGGATTAGAGGATTTTGTGGTGACCCTTCAGTTTCACTGTCGCACATGTTAATTAAATAAAGTTAAGTCTTGTTTTGAGAAATAGGGAGGTATAAGCACCTGTCCTACCTATAGGTAGGTAGGTACTTAGGTTTTGTTATTGTACCTATATACCTATGCTATCTATAATACCTATCCCTACCTATCACTGATAGCATTTCCCATCAGAATGAAGTGGGCAATATCCGTAGGATCGATAGGCCGTCCTTTGGAAGCACATTCGGGTTTTCTCGGGTACATTCGGTTGACTTCGGCCTCGCTCGTGCTTAGCAGACATTTTGCTTGAACATTTTGCTTCAGTCCGTTCGTCCGTCCGACAACACCGACAGTCGGGTTTGAGCGGTGTGAGGAGCTGGATGCGCGAACTGTCCGATTTCGCGGGAATCACGCCCCTATATACCTACCCACCCTCTGGGGGTTGATGTGTATTAAAACACTGATTCCGTAACTTCTCATTTGTACGGTGTTATTCCTTCGGAGAATAGCCAAAAAGATATTTGGGTAGGAGTTGGTACCTATACCTACTTCTAGTTAAAATATTGTCGTGCCCATCTTGACACCAAATACCTCTTTTGATCCTCCTCGCGTGATCGAGGCATCCAGAGGGTGCGTCCGGCGTCGCTCAGGTGGGTGTTCAGTTTCCAGAATCCTGCGAGTGCAATAGATAGGTAATTGTGCATGACTTCTTAGGTGTACCTACCTATTTCTGTTGTAAATTATAGATTGCCCTTATATTTCCTCTCCCTCCAGCCCTCCCCCATCGTTTCCCTTTCCAATTTCGAAAGTTATTCGTGCTTATATTGTGCTTAGG
Organism: Mesopsocus fuscifrons; assembly: GCA_950004255.1. Classification (NCBI taxonomy): domain Eukaryota; kingdom Metazoa; phylum Arthropoda; class Insecta; order Psocodea; family Mesopsocidae; genus Mesopsocus; species Mesopsocus fuscifrons. Next base: position 10,337,511 of record OX465377.1, read on the forward strand.
TATAGGTATATGCCTATAATCTACGATACCTACCTACCTACCTGTGTTTAATTTAAATACCTGATTGCTGATTATATATACCCACTATCTATTTTTATATATTATATTATACCTATTACACGTATCTACTTACAGGGATGGGATATAGGAACTTAATGTGTGCTTTTCCATTAGATACCTATACCTACCTAATAAATTCATTGTCGAGAAGACATTGATACACATTTGTAGCTGGACTTATTTCTTTATACTTACCTACCTACTGGAGGTCAATTCTGTAGCTATGAAATCAAAATAGGTAGGTTAGGTACCTTCTTATATCTTCATTGAGAGCTTTCCACGGATAAGGTGTACTCATCGCACTTCTGCCGATACTTGCTTCCGATTGTCGCACGACACTGCGACTACTTCGGAATGTACTTCTTACTTGTTCCCAATGAGGCAATAACAGATTTCTTGGCTCGTTGACTGGCGGATGGGGTTCGAATTTTTCATTTTCCACAATGATTCCCCTCAGGGGCGCCAGATTTTGAAAATCAGGGGGGGGGGGCAAGAAGTTGTAAACATTAGATATTCAATTTACTTATCAGTCTGATAGGTCTCTGTGCCTCTCAGTGACCCAGCGTCCAAGGCATTCGACTTGTGACCTGGATTCAAATCCCGGTGTAAGGAATATTTTCCGCTTAAGGCATGGATGTAATGTAATTTAAGTCCAGATTTACCGGCAATCTGGACTTAATTAATCAGCGAAAATTATTATTTATTTATTTATTGCTTTTTTACGTGATAATGAAGTTAACGCCAAATATTTGACATGATAAAAATAATTGTCCCCCAAATTTCCGGGGGGGCAAACTGGACCCTGCCCCCCCCCAAGATGGCGCCCCTGATTCCCCTATAGCGGCGGCTCACTCTGCCGCTTGGTGCACCTGGTTACGGGTCGCACTGACTGGAGTATATTTTTACTTTACCTGTATACGGAGTATACGTAAGGTAAAGTATTGTATTCGTGCGGGCCAATTTTCGGCAAACCTCAACTTTGAACCGTCATTGCTCCCAGACCTCAAAAGCGATTGAAACTTGCATATACATTTCGGAAACGTCCATTCCTTCAGAATATGAAAACCATCTCACTTTTTTCCTCCGACGAAAAGTTTGCCCCCAGGAATTTTTAGAAGAGGTCAGGTACTCCGTGTCAGTACGTATGTATGTATGTATGTATGTAGCTAGCTAGCTAGCTAGCTAGCTAGCTAGCTATGTATGTGGCATTGACCTGGACGGCACACTTTTCAACCGATTTTCTTCAAAATCGGTAGTGACCTTTCTAAAATTGGAAGAAATCAGAATCCGGAAGCCCAGTTTCCCCCCTTTAAAATTAAGGGGGGTTACCCCCCCAAAACTCCCCCAAAAAGTAGAAAAAAAATATTTGCTCAAAAATGGCTCTAACGATTTTAATCAAATTTTGGGCTATTATAGAACAAAAAATTACGAATCCAATGATACCACCCACTACCCCCGCATAACTCCCTGGAAGGGGGGAAGTCCCCCCTGGACCTGTAAAAGGGTGAAATCAGAGGATTCAGTGGTTTGTGGTATACGAGTAGTTCTGGATAGGACACGTGACAACGGCCATACTCGTCACAAATGGTATATGGCTTATTTCGAGCCTCTCTCCCCCCCCCCCCCCCCCCAGGGAGGGGGGCAATTTTGAGTGACTTTTAAAGTGCGGCTTATGGGGTCTCAAACTGTTCGGGGGAACGTCGTGAACAAATTTTTTGTATCAAAAGTTTTTCTGAACGTATCCAAGCACCCCACCCCCTAAGGGGGGTAGATTTGAGTGGTTTGCGAAATATGGGTTGTGTGGGCTCAAAATGATCGGGAGATCGTTCTGAGGCAATATATTTGGTCAAAATGTTTTTTCGCCACCCCCCCCCCCCCCCCTTATGGGGGGAGTTTTGGTTACTTTCCAAAGTACGTTGTATGGGGTATCAAAATGCTCGGGGAAACGTTCTGAGGCAATTTATTTTGTCAAAAAGTTTTTCCGAGCTTCCCCAACCACCTCACCTCGTTTTAGGGGGTAGTTTTGGGTGGTTGCCATAGTACGTCGTGTGGGGTCTCTAAGTACTCGGGGGAACATTCTGGGGCCATTCCTTTCGTCAAAAAGTTTTTCCGTCTCCAATCATTTAATCAAGGGTTTTTTCTAGGAATCACGCAAGTAAGCAGGTAAAGTTTTGTCCGACCGTGTCGTACCGCTTGTTTTATATATGCTTAAACCCCTGTGATTCACCTCTAGCGGCGGCTCACTCTGCCGCTTGGTGCACCGAGAAGTGTAGTGTATAGTGTATGTAAGTGTATAGTGTATGAGTATATACCTTTACCCTTTCCACTTTCCAGGAAAAAATCTGGTTGCCTCGAGATAACGTGAGCCCTCTTGGCGAAGAGACCAAAATGAAAATAGTAGTCAAAACATATAAGTAATTCGTTAAATTTTTTGATGGGAACAGCTTTTTTCTTTCTCAATTTTTGGGAGAGTTAGGTTACAGAGCAAATAACCTTCCATACAACACACAAGTGTGTTGCTTAGGTACATGTATATTTATAGGTCCTATATACCTTTGCCTATACCTACCTACCTGCTCTTACAGTCCTACCGTACCTGCTATATTACAGTTTTTACACACATAATCTCATTTGCACTTTACACAACCGATGGTTATGTACCTACTCTACCTGGTAGGTACCTACCCTGTGGGGATCAACTTGCTTTTGGTAAGCACTGTATCTAAGTAACAGTACCAATAATGTGATAAGAGTCCATGAACTCTATACATAACCTATATCATGATCAAGAAAATACCTACATCCATCTTGCGGCGTATACTCAATACAATCCCTTATCTATAAAATCTACTCTCATGAGATAAATAACATTCTCTACTCGTACTCGTAGGTAGGTAGGTTGGTAGTACTTAAGTTGCATGCTGCTCTGTTAACTTTACTCAGTGTCTTTCGTTGTCAATGTCGCACACTTAGTTGCAGGAGGTGGAGACGTTTCAGTACGTTTTCGCAACCTCCTCAAAAATAACATTTTGCTCACAAAATTGCTGGCTTTACCTTCAATGTGCCTGTAGTTGACGTATACATGCATAAGTAGGAATGTAGCAGTACTTATTATGCAGTGGTGTTATATATATTTGGTGGTACAACAGCACAACAGCATTGCCCTCATATGGGATGCACCATATGCAGTGACCAATCATAAAGTAAAATGTCCCCACCGACAGCGAGGAAGTCCTGTTTCTTTTTTCTTTTTTTCCCCCATAGAAAGAGGGACTTTTTTTTTGCTATAATAACTGATGCCCCTATACAAAAGAACTAACACTCTATACCTAGATATATATTTGTAAGTGCACCGTCAATAGCTTTCCTTTCAATTCAAGTAGGTATCTACTTACTTTATTGGTAGGGATTCCAAAAGCAGTCTTTTTAGTACCTAACTGACCGTTTAGCCATGGTGATTTTAGTTATTTCGGATTTTTTTACCCAAAAGTGTTTACCTGTACACAATGGGTGCCACATGTTTTGGGTAAAAAATTTCAGAAATAACTAATCCCTCCGTAATTCTTGGCCCTGGACTTGTTCCGTTTCCACGGACTCTGAAATTTCCTTTTCTCAATGTTAAACTAAAATAAAATAGTTTTACTATACCACACCAGTCAATCCCACATTGCTTCGATTCAAGGGTGTAAGAACGTTTTTCTCATTTATGGCCTGCGGTTTGGTAAAGGTAGATACTTACTATACTGCTAACAAGTTGCAGTGACCAGAAAAACGGTGGTATGTACCTGCCAACCTTTGTACCTATACCTTGCTGACTCATGTAGGATCTGCCGTCGGTCCTGCGATCTCGTTGCTCAACGTCATTACTTCGCCAGATCTAAAATTTTCTCATAAAATTTGGAAGTCGGCCAATAAGAAAGCATAGGGCCAGTGGCACAGCTGCCCTATACCAGACGCACATAATGTAACTTATGTTTACAAGGTGGCCAAATAAGGGTGCAATCAGAACTTTTTTTCTCATAACGGTTCAAGATGTAGAAAATTTGGTATAGATGCAAAAGATGCAAAGCATTCTGAACCCCCTTTATTCCTTATTTAAGTATTTGACTTCATCATGCAGTATAGGTATACTTCGAATTCATGTAACTGATTCTGTTTTTCTCCCTATGTGGAAGTATTCTCCCCAAAGTGTTCCAAAGCAGTTTATTTAGCCAAAAATGAAGTGCCGACCACACAATCGTGGTTCTTTATGTATTTTCCCCATGCATGCATGCATGCACCACTTTTTGAGGGCATTGTCGATTGTCGCATATTTAAATGTTCTGAATTATATTTATCTCTTTTTATAACGTCCAGATTTAAGTGGCTATAGTGATTATGTTGTGATTTTACGATCAGGTATCATCGATCGAAAGTTAATCGATCGTAAAATCACAGCGTACTAGCCAGTTAATTTCTGACGTTACGATGACATAATGACATAATTATATCCAACATTGTCCTCAAAAATGGTCAGAGAAAAAGTAAATAAATAGCAAATAATATATAGGTATATTTCGTCTTATTGGCACAATAATGTGCCTCTACAAGGCTGCGTACTTTTCTCTTCCCTCTGTCCTGCCATTTTGCTCATGCAAAGTGCGATTCTGGCAGACTCTTCAAAACTGATCTTTCACATATCAAAATCAAATCATTGGTTCAAACGCTTCGGTCATTCTTTCACAAACCAGCAACCTACAACCATAAGCTTATTATCAAATAATAAAATAGACAAATAGTTTAGCCATAGTTTTAGCTGCGTGGCGCGGCTAGATGGACACGGACCTTCACTGTGTCCGAGTCGTCTGAGAGGTCTCAGTTCGAATCCCGGTAGGTATAAGCGACAATTTGCCGAACTTCACCGTTCAGTGGATATTCTTGAAATTCGGTATACATGTGCCCAAAATTATTCTCGCGGGGTACCTAAGCAAAATATCTTTGTCTATGTGATAAAATAATAATTGTGGCAAAAAAAAATTAATTACATAACAAAGTCGAATTTTTCGTTTTCCAGTAGTGCAAAAAATGCGAGAAAGTCAAGTGAGACCTTGTCGGACCCTTTTATTATTGTGGACCTTTTGAGGGACCCTTCTGCCCCAAAGGACGCCCTCATTTTCTATCTAGGTTATTTATAGACTTGCTCTTACCATATTTTAAGAGTATTTCATTGTAGGTGTATAGAAATACCTACGCAGGATGCATAACATCGCTTATAGGAGTGACCATTATAGCGGATAACGAAACGGTTGCGGTTGGTTCTAGAAAGATAGCTACAATGCTACAAATCTGGATGTCACAAAGAACCCTATACTTCTGTAGGAGTATTACTGATACAAAGTAGCAGCTCTGAGACTGTGCTGTTTCGTGTATTGGTATACCATACAGGGGCATACATAACTTCAGGTTTATACAAATGAGGTGAGACACATGTGGACCAGTTTTTAGGGAGGTTACACCCCCCCCCCCCCCTTGAAAATTAATAATCATGCATGCATATTGGATTAGTTGGACGAGTGTTTGTTGGCCTTTTCGAGTCGGCGCACCCATTGAAAACAAGCCGCATGCCTGTGGATTACTGAAGTAGGTACCTACAGGAGGTGGGTTGTTAATTTGAGAGTGGAAGTTTTTTAGGCGCTGTAAGATAGGTACATAGTTCCTATGCAGTTCCTATGAAGTTAGGTATAGATATGCTGGACTGGGGGGGGGGGGGGGGGGGGGGGAGAGGTGCAGGGATTTTATTTGAGTGGGCGAAGCAAGGAAACGCCCTAATTTTCATTTTGTGGTTTTCTTTAATTCTGGTATTCAATAACGTTATCGGTTTATTCCCATTTCATTTTACCAGAACCAGTCTACGCCAGTGCACTTTAAGAATGAAGGACGTTTAGGCACGTTTGCTCTTCGTCTATGAGGAATCTCCCGTAGCAGAGCCGTTACGCGTATGTCCGCATATGCGTTGGTCATTTGCCTATACCTATATACATACCTCTTCACCTTTATGAATTACCTGTTAAATAAACTGAATCTCCTCCTCCCCCCCTCCTCCAGGTTCATGCAGGATGCAGGGTTCTCTAAAGCTGCCCATCCACTGGTCGGACGGAACCGAACGAGTCAAAACTTCTTAATCATCGGAAGCCTCGGAAGCGGCCGCCGCGGACGCTTCCGACGCTGCCAACGCTGCCGGCGGTTCTGGCGCTTCCGGCGGTTCCGTCCGACCAGTGGACGGGCAGCTTTACACTGATTTTGTGGCAGTGCGGTTGGTGACACTATGGCAATATGTTGCAGGGACTTGGGACCATGTTTGGCTCGGCTTCCCACGTGGACTGTTGGCGGCGGTGGTGGTTCTGCCCGGGTGCTGGGTGCCGGGCACCCCAGGCCCCCCAGTGATCTCTCCACAGACCCTATCACCCCGCGATGCGGTGATCCCCCTAAATTTTAGTCAATCTCCTTACTAGTGCATTCATAGTGAAATTTTAATACAATCATCATCACTGACTTTTGACCACGCCGGATGTCTCACTGGATTCTCCGCTTCCTTTCCTTGGATACCAGTAAGTTCTTTACCGTTAATTACAGAAGAGGTAGAACAGAAGGCAGGGTCACCCCAAAACACTTGTAAACTTTGGATACAAACCGTTTGGGTAGATCGCCGCAATGTTATGACTTCCCTTTGCATGATTGCATGTTTGGGCTGTATAATACTTTTATGATTGTGGTTGCGTATTTTATGGAAAAGGTGTGGCGGTGTACTTTACTGTTTATATAGCGAGTGCTAAATGACCAATTCATGTTATATAGCCTGATTTTTATTTCACCGTTCAACCCAATTTTCTTCGAGCACGATTGGGTCTGGGTATACTATGGTGTGAGAAGCATTTCGAGCCTCTCCAACACCACGTTCAGTAGCTTTTTAACAAGTTTTTTTTAATCTCATTCTTTGAGAAACTTGACTTGACTTTGCTTAGGACTTCGGCAGCTATGGCTTATGATTGTCTTTATCCCCGTTCGGAAAGTAGCCACATCATTCCCATGTCGCTGCGTAAAGTATAGGCTCTTTGGCTCTTTACTTGCTGGTTCTTACTCCTTGGTAAGTCAGACATGTACCTATTCGCTTGCGATTCATCCCAGGCCTACATATGGCAGAGGCTGTACCCATATGCATTACTAGTGACCTTGCAATGCGCGGTGCGGGGTCTGGCTTACGGCCTCGAGTCGAGACCCTTCAAGGCTCAAGCCCGTCCAGTGTCGGAGTACGCCTTTAAGCCTCTGCCTAGGTCTTGGTCTTGCATGTTTCACTTTATTCTCTAACAAGAAGAGGCAAGAATTATTGAAGGTGCGCCTTGCAAAGTTTCAGTATGTTTGAGATCAAATAGCTAAGGCAAATAGGCATGTAGGTATGATGATGTACCTACATAATAGAGTGAGCGAATGGGCATGACGAGGTATAATATTGTGGAACAGAAATGTCCGAAGACATATAGTATACAGTACCTATACATCATTATTTTTCTGTCGCGTCTATTGCCACCTATACCTATACACCCTAGTCAATTGGGTATACGCACATTTGCAGGCTTCCAAATGGAAATGCCTTAATTGTCTGGGAATAACCCATATACCTACCTATTCCCGACAGACATCTACCGCAGATCGGTGGCATTATTTCTCTCTGTTTTACACAATGAATGATATGCAATTTGGATTTTCCCTTAGAAACTTACCTTACATTTTAAATTACTGACTTTAGCACCTTTCCATATATAGGTATACAAGCAGGCTCGTATCTAGAAAGCGGTTACGGGGGGGTTTAGGGTCAAGGGGGGGGGGGGGGGGGGGGTTATAGCCTATATTTTTTTGCTTCACGTTGGCATTACCAGGTTAATTTTCTGTTCATGGGGGGGTTTAGCCCCCTGAACCCCCCCCCCCCCCCCCGTGGATACGGCTATGTATACAAGTACCTACCTAGATTCCCGCAGTTGTCAGAAAAGCGGCAACAAAATTAAATTCGCATTTTTTATTGACTGAAACAAGTCAGCGAGGACACTTTATTTTTAAAGCTGCGATGCACAGGTTTTCAATTATCAGAAAAATGTGGCCATTACCTACCTATTAAGTATTGTATTATTGGCCAATTGGAGTCAAAGAGTGACAAAAAAAGAAAAATGGAAATCGCAATTTTGATTCGCAAATCGACAGAATTGTCCTACTTTTACACACAACACACAACAAGACAGAAAGACAGAGCAATGTGTAGACTTCAGAAGATCCCAGATCCCAGGTCCCTCCCAGTAAACTGACGGGACCAATTCATGTGGGATCCCGCGAGGCACAGCTATGCACCCACTTACCACTTACCACTGATCCCTCTTCGATATTATAATATATAATACCTAATTACCTACATATTTTTTAAGTAGGTAGTAGTAGGTAGGCATTACTTGAGGCTTGAGGGACGGTGAGTGTTGAGTGACAGCCCGGATGACTTGGTGTGGCGCAAGCGCGTCCGCCGGTCACTGCACCTGTGCTGCTCATAAGCTAACCGTGAGGGTTACAAGTGGCCTGCGGTCAATGCTCTGTCTGTACAGTGACCGCGGCGCGGCGGCCCGATGGCCCGCGGGCACACGGGGCGCACGGCGCACCAACCTCAGGCTTCTTCCCCAGTATACCTACCTATCTACCTTTGCATATGATACGGTATCGCTTTGGGCTTTAGGTACGAGTCTTCCGAACCCGTATACATTTCTAGGTACCTATCCACAGGGTGCGGCTGTGCTTACCTACACGAACTTATCATCTTCATAGTGTGGACGTGCGGACTAAAGTGCGTCCTAACTTTTTACAGTACACCTAAACTAAAATAAAAGCTGAGGTAAAAGTAAAAAATTAAAATAAAAAGAAATATAGAATGTTGAGATTCGACGTAGGTAAGTAGGTACCTAGGTACCTATATACTAAGGTTACTTATAGGTCCTATGGAGCTCCGCTTCATATCGTCACCTCGTTGAACTTCGGTGATCAGGTGATCCAGGTGTATTGACAGAGGTTCTTCATGTTTAAGCCTTCAGAAATTCAGCAGCGAAATGAAATTCAGTTTCTCGACTTTTTCATTAACGCCTCAGCGATATTGAGCTCAAATAGTTAGGTACTTACCTACGGGTTATTTGAAAGAGCTTGATATCTTCTTCAATACCTTCCGCGCTTCCTTCGCTATATCCTCTGAGTCCGAGACCTATATTGATAAGACCTATCAATGATATTAAATAAATTTTCATATGAACCTAGGCACCATACCTGGTTCACAAATTGCGAGAAGGGCATCTGAACGTCATTATGTAATTTGTCCGTCCATGGGGGGGGGGGGTACTAAATTGCACGAATTTAGTATATACTCAAGTACTTAGTTTCCTATCCACAGTATAATACCCTACATCGCAGGTAACAGGTTGGCTAGCAAGTGAGCCTTATGTTTAGAGAGCAGGAATTGCAGGGCTCTGGCGACCCGGGGGAGGGAGGAGGGGGAGCTCTAGCCGGGCTGGCTGACCTCGCAGACAATGGGGAGTGAAAGTGAGGAGAGTGCGCAGACGCCAGCCGCTTCGGGTGCACGTGGCGGCTAGACGCAGGGGCAGACGAGAGACCGGGGTGGGTGGGTGGGGTGGGGGAGATAAGGGGGATTTTTGTAGAAAGTGAAAGCGACGCGTCTGCAACTCAATGCTCCGACATCCTTTCTGTCCTGCAGTTTCGATGACGTGTTGCTGCTGCCGTGGATTCGGTAAAAGCTAGGTAGCTGTTCTACTCCTGATGATTTCTACAATCTCACCAGTCGCCAGCAATAATTTTGCAGTCCATATAGACTACCTATTAGTTTTCTCTCGGTTCTCTATTATGACTTTTGGATGTACCTACGATTCTGTATGCATGGCCCCTTTATTTTGCCTATACACACACTAGACTGAATGAGGTCCCGGGTACCAGCAGTTTTCTGTTGGTAGCATGGGGATGTAAGGATCAATAGGTTTGTTGGCCATTAACTTTTTATACCTATATATAAAAAAAAAATGTGTTTGAATAAAATTATTATGGTTCACCCAATAAATGTGTAAGTACCTGTACCTATACATATAAATGTGGTCTGCGGTGATGGAGGGTAATATCAAATATGTAATCTTCGCAAGGGCGTCGCCTTTGACAGTGGGAGGAGGTTACTTCATATCTGATTTCTCACAAGGTTCTTTATAATTAAGGAACAGGTGTTTGAGTTGAGAGGTGCAAACTGTCTGGCGAATGTTTGGTAGGCACATAGGTATTGTGACTCAAGATTCGTATGCAAATGTAGGCAATTAATAATCACTATTTTTGTATGGATCGACATTACCTCTTTTCAAAATGCAGGGAGGGGTGGGGGTGGTGAGCTTTGCTCTGAAGGAAGTGGAAGTCAAAACAGAGGCCTCTGTTCTTTTGGGAGTGCGAGGAGGGGACTACGGGACCACCCACACGAGGCATGTATACCTATAGGTAAGTCTACGGACGTTCTAAACAGCAAGTATATTCCCCCCATGTACCGCCTTAGACTCCAACACTCAACAAAAAATGCGTTTCTAAACAGTGTAGCCGAATGTTGAAATTCCGAGAAGGATAGGGGAGGGGGTGTTCACTTGTTTACAAAGACAGTGATTGAATTAGAGTGCTGACTGCTGCCCCTTTCGGGTCCTATCCTAGTCCTATAGAGATAATCGTATACGTGAAAGTAACCTACAGAAATCTCAAAAAATCCAAAAATAAGGAGATATGAAGTTTTCGTCGAGCTGGAGGTGAGGGGCTACCACTTTGCCCTCTTTGAAAGTTACCGTACCCCCTGCGCATTCTGTCGAAATGCCCGGATAAACTCTCCGCGTTTCTGTAGCTTCTCTTTTAAGAACTCTCTATTTTTTACAATCAGCACCACTGGTCTCTGTTGGGGGTATAGTGAGGAACAAACTGCCACTGCCAGCAGCGGAAGGAATGCATGGCGAGCCGGCCAGTCTATACAGACTGCAAGCTATTCTGAGTGCAACTCACGGCGCGACCAAAATATCCCCCAGTGTAATGACGCAAAGCACGGCCCGCGTACTACACCAACTGATTCTACAATAGGTATTCTCCCCCCCCCCCCCAACTATATAGGTACCATGGACCAGTATAGATGTTGGGCATCATGCATATACCTTAACTTATTGAAGGTTAAGGTTCCTGGGATGTACTTACAAATAAGGGTCTGGAACAGTAAGTTCATTTTATATGTGTCCCTTGACAACCTGGGTCAATAACCAACGGAATCATTATTCGTGTATGTTTAGCCTGCCCATCCATTATCAACCCCTACCATATAATACCTATAGGTACCTTCCTATACAATGATTGTTAGTGTTGCCTGTCTACCTGTTACTGTCCGCAAAGTTGATGTTGTTTTGGCTCTTCTTGCTGAGCTTGAACGTTTGGTAGGCCGTAGGAGTGAAGTCCTTTCACGTGCTGGCCGCGGCCTTGGCCTTCGTCTGTTCCCACGCAACTTTGCGTAAGAAGAGGTAGCTGCCAGCTTTGGTTCTAATGAGAGAAGCATTCTTCTTCGATGCCCGGACGAATGCAAATGTACATGGAGAAGTACTCGTGCGGTACGTGGGCTCTTCTGTGTACTCGAGTAGAGTTTTCAGTTCAGTTGGTTCGCCCCGCACCAAACGACTTCGTGCGGCTCCTCTCTGGAACGAATCTCCAAACGAACCACACAGCAAATCGATTCCCATTCCCCACTCCTCCGAGTTCAAGCTTTGACATATCCTTCTTGACAAGAGACTCAGAAATCCCGTCTGAGATCTTGGTGTTCAGCGGTTTGCTTGAGTGATTTTAGGATTGCGAGACTCAGAGATTGGAGAGTTGAAGTTGAGCGAGAGAGATCCTGTGACCAGTATGGTAGTGCTCTCCTTTGAACTCATTCAAGTTAGAATACGGCGATACAATAGAATTAAGCACTAAGTTTTGTCTGCAGTTCCCAACTTTCCTATACTTGCTGCAATGAGTGCACGAGGTCATGTTTGACGTGGCTTGACTATAGGTATAGGTACCTGCTCTCTCCCAACCCCCCCATGAAGTATCCTTTCAAACAGCAACGTTCCAGTGAAGTATTCCTATACGCAGGTACTTGTGCATTAAAGTATAGGTCTCATGCATGCACAGAAACTCTGTGCATGGTTAAAACTAATGCGCCAACATTTATTGGGCCTATTTAAGAAGTGATATAGTTGACTCTAATAAAAGCACCATGGCCTACAGGCAGGGTCCAGTTAAAGTCAGTTTTTACCATGCATTAATTGGAATTTAACTGGAGTTGATCATTAACATAGTATGGTGGGACGCACCCTTATAGGGATTCCTACATTACCGGGTCATGTATGGGGTAGGTATTGTGTTTTCTATTTGGAAATGTAGAAACATTAGAATACTCAACTGAACTGATTTTATTTGAGGTTCAAGTTCATATTTACGGAGGGTTCTGTTAACTTGTCATTTCATAGATAGGTAGGTAGGTACCTATATCTAACAGGTTAGGTATACGAGTGAACAGGGGACAGGCGTGCCGCGGTACGCTACTATGGCCTGGAGGTGTATTCCCTTTCTCGAACGCCAGCAAACCCACCCAACTAACACCTTCAAAATTTATTGTAAGTAGAACTGTTCCCCGTATATTGCATCATGGCGTGCCTTATCTTCTTACAATAAATTTTGAAGGTGTTAGTTGAGTGGGTTTGCTGGCGTTCGAGAAAGGGAATACACCTCCAGATGTGGCTCCCTTATTGTGCAACACTTTGTTCAACACGATTGTAAACGCATAGGTAGGTACATCGACTAAGGCGCCGAGCCGTTACAAAATACTAAACTTGTAAGTTTACCGCTTACTGAAAAAAGATTAGGAACCCCTGGATTTTGAGCAGTGACCATATTTTGGCGCGTTTTTGATGTGATTTTAAAAGACATACCTAACTTTCGGTCCAAATACCGAAAACAATGTTTCAAAAAATTGAAACTTTTTCTATCGTTATTTTATTATAGTATAGCCACTCTGACCTGCCTGGCCCGGGGGCATTCTGTGTACAGTGAACAGTGCAAAATGCCCGGGCAAAATGCTCGGGCCAGGCAGGTCAGAGTGGCTATACCATACCAAGAAGTAAAATAAAAACAGATGAGTTGAAAATTGCTATGTTGTCTATTTTGGTCAATTATTTTATTGACAAGAATCACTCAATCGGTAAATCACAACTGAAGTACCTAACTAAATTCTGACATTAAGAAGTCATGTTCATTTCAGTTCAAATAAATATCTACCTCATAAAACGGGTGAGAAAAGTTATGAAACACAGTGAACCGTTAACTATTTGCGCGCCAAAATATTCCGTGGTTCCAGAATGATGCAATCACGTGATCTCTGTATTCGAGAGTCGTTTATTTGACTCTCGATTGTGGGCGGCCATTGCTCATCGTTCAATACCGTGCGTGTTTATATTATTTCCTTTTGATAAAAAACTTGGATTTTGTGTGCAGATATGGTAAACTAGGGCAAAATGTGACGAAAAGTGTAAAGACCACACTATCTCCTTGCAGTACAAATGATAAGTTACTACCGCCCTGCCTCAGAGCCTCTCACTTCACGCTTATTCAAAACAGAGCACTTCATAAAATGGCTGAAAAAAGTAACATTTGTAAAAATTTGTGACGTTTTGTAGTTCGGGTAAACTGCTGTGTGTAAATATATGGAAAAAATTAAGACGCTGCTGAAGTACCTAAGTCGGGTATAATATTTGGGATTTGTTTAAAACCGGAATAGAAGTGACGAGTTGCAGTATCAGTGAACAATGGTGAGTGTTGAAAGTTCTACTTTACTTTACTGGGTACGTACCTACTGCAATGGAAATATTTCCAGTACGAGGACGCACCTACAATACTTTTGGTACGTGCAATTACTCCGCCGAAATGCAGTTAGAGGATGCCAAGTTCGACACCGAAGGAATAAAGAAAATTGTGAAGCGTATCTGGTAACACCCGCTGTTGGGACTAAGTAGCTATTATTTTACATTTTCCCATATGAACGAAGTGCAGAAAGTAGTTTTGGTCGTGCAGACAAAACTATGTTGAGTTTTTCTTTGGGCAACCACCGCTCGCGAAGTTTCTTCGGGTGGCACTGGATAATTTTAGTTGGAAAACTCGACGATTCTGTTGTATTAAAAAAATCAGGTTTGGGAGATACAGTATAGTGTGGGGGCTAACCATTATCCATTTAGATAACTGGTCGCTGCTATACTGTCGATAGCGATATGGAGATGGGGCCTCCTGATCGACTTGGGTTTTTATGCCTCAGTCGGGAAGGGCTACCCGCACCCGTAGACTACGCCCCTGATCGCTGTCGTGGGAGCCCGACAGCACGTGTTGTTTGTACTTTCTTCGCTAATGACCACAAAGGGGAAAAGGGGATTCAGGTGTGTGCCTGATTAGGAAGATTGGTCACCCCCGGGTTCGCCATTCTACTGTCGGTCTGTGGCAGGTACCGCGATTCGAGCCCAGGACCTCAGTCGCGTGAGTCTAGTTTTTTCCCACCAGACTACGGTGAGGCGAAAGTTGCATTATCCATTTGCAGTAACTAAAGAAAAGACTGCTTCTAGTCTAGCAAGTCTAGACCACTAAAAAATTGATTATTTTCATTTTTAAGATTATAAAAATCAATCCTTTACCATGGTTGAAATGGTTGAACCTTCGAGAATTGATTTGTTACTCTGATTTGACGGATGGGTTGTTAATACAACGTGACTAAGGGGGATGGGGGTTGCGCCACATATTCCAGCTACTGCAGCTTTCTATTTCCGGTGTTCCAGTCAGCAGCAGCGATGCCAGCCCTGGGTTGTATAGAAAGCAACGTTATGCTTCCTGCAACTGGGAGATTTATGAGTGTTACTGACTGAGTGATGGATTGTGGTGCTGACATTCTGAAACCATGGCCGGGCTCCATCGCCATGCAAATAAGGCCAAGTTCTCACGCCCGTGTTTGTACGATGATCTATGCGTAATTGTGTGATCTGTGCTGCACCAGGGGTGAGCATTGGGTAGGATTTAGTCCGTGTTTGTGCTGTCATGCACATTTTCAGAAACGCAGGTGTTAAAATGGCCGAATCGCCACCTCTACATAGACTTGTGCGCTTTGAGGCTAGGCTACAGTGGATGCTGAGCCAACTGGGATATGCATGGTGCCACCTTTCTCGACCGACAGGGGTGATTTGGTCATAATCAGAGTTTCCCCTGGAAGATGGAGGCCAGGTACCCGTCAGGGGTGGCAAGATTCATCGGAAAAAATCTGGAATAGTCGATAGCAGAACCCGAGCCCTTTTGTTTCATAATCACCCATAACCGTTATTATGTTCCCCTTGATTGAAAAAATGGAAACAGTCAAATTATTTCCTAGAGAAGTATCGACTCAGGTACCGAGTTTCCTATTGGGGTTTATTAGTCTTGCAACTAGAGTGAACAGACTCACTGCGAGAAAGTCAGGTGCGGCCATAGTCAGCCCTTCTATTTTCCTCTCCCCTACATATTTGGCTCTTTGGTTGTTGCAGGTGGCTTGTGATGATGAGTTAGCGTACTATGAGGACTAAGAAGTGATGCCTACTCATCTGCCTTCGCCCAGTACAAACTATTGTAACAATAAGCTTTCTCGTGGCATTTGAACTGCCCCAGCTGCGCATGGATAGGTAAGCGCTATGTCATAGTCACTCTTTCACGAGCCAGTTTGTTCCCCCCCCCCCCCATTTCTCAGTTTTTTTCGAGTATTTTTTACTTATACTTACTTTACTTTACCTGTAGGTATAGTAACTTGTTGTAATAATTATTAAGCTTATATTGTATTAGAGATTTTGAGTTATTTAGAACTCACATTCCCATGTTTCAATGCAAGAAGGATCTACTTTAGCTGATGATGCATTTCCATGAGATTAAAATTGCGACTGGTGGATTATTCATTATTTTTCCCTTGGTTACGAAGACTATGAATTTCGCCTCTGTAGCTTTAGTAATGTTCTGAGGACAAGTTTTGATAGATTCCCCAATTTCTCGTTGAGGTTTTCGAATAGAAAGGTTTAGCAAACTTTGACCGACTTTTATTAATGTTCTTGCCAAATTTCGAGTTTCCAAATCCACCTTCCTCCCCATTTCAATCCCATTCGTCCGATTTTCCCTGTGCTATGCCTAGATTTTAGGCAGTTGTATTTTATTTACCAGTCGAAACCAAATTGAAATTGAAAGTCACTTTTAAGGTAGGTCAGTTAGTCATCGGCAAAAAACCTACCTAAAAGCACTAAAGATAAGACTTCGCTGATTGAAACATATTGCAATTGGATGGTATCGAGTCGCGTATCAATTTTAACGTATAACTGAAAAATCTAATCAACTGGTGTAAGTGCAGGTGAAAAAGTTACTGCTGCTGCTGTGCCTGAACTTTTAAGTTCAGGTTCATGTTGAACAATTTGTTTTGCAAGGCAGTTTAAGTGCTTTCTTTTGAGATTATTTTTGACCTACCGTTAGATGTTAGATTTGAAATAACGGAGATACCTCGTTTCCCGGCCCCCCACAAAATTGAAATTAATTGAGGAAGTTTTACTTATATTGGGTGCGACTTTGTCTTGTCTTCTCAATCGTACGGCTGGTTCTTGAGAAAAACTATGTGGGTGGGTGGTCTGGACCACCCTGTGTATCTGTTATACACTTATCAGCTGACTCTGTTCTTGGAGTCCAGAGACATGGACACGAAAATCTGTGTGGAGACTTTTCCGAAAATTATAACGTATGGTAAACAATACAATAGGTAGTAGCACAGGTAGTAAGTACCTGCAATTGTTATGTTCCAATCCATAAGTTGTGTTGGGAAAGCTTATCCGTCCTGTGTACCTACAATGTGTTTCAGTTTTAGTTTGTTCAGTGGATGAATCGGAATATATGTACATACTGAGCGAACGGTTTCCATGTTTTTTTTTCGGGTTTGGAGTTGGGACTGGTTGGGAGGGTTGGATGGCTAAGTGCAATATAGAGGTTGTTGGTAAGCACCCCCAGGCGGAGATGGCTTTCTCGCCCTCCATTTCCGCTACTCGCATTTTCTTGGCCTTTTCCGGTCTCGCCTCCGTCTTCTCCACGAGTTTATTGGAAAATTTAATACAATAAGAAAAATGGTTTGACGGTAACAAGGGTGAGCAATCTCAGAAAGATTATGGTGCTCGCTTCTTTTTACCGCTTTGGCCTTGCCTTTTTCTGCAGAATGAAATATACATAATCAGTACACGAAAATCGTTGTGATTTTATTTGTGGCGCTACAGTTTGCGGTCTGTTGCAGGTAGAGACACTTGCGAGCCGCCCGGTCCCTCGCCATCTGTTCCTCACAGATCCCATGAGGTGAGCTTCCTTGCTTATTTTAAATCGACTTTTTTTAAGACGAAAAAAATACATTTTCGTAGCTAGCTATAGGAAGCTATAGACTTATAGTCATAAGTGGATAATATGTTAACATGTAATGAGAATGAGGCTATACTCCCACTTCGTATGAATGAATACTCCTGTCTGTGTTAGTCCAGACGTCCAGACTGAATATAAAAATAAATATAAATTTGCGATTTTCCCGAAGTCTGACGATGGACGGAATTCAGATAGATGCTGTAAGTTTACTTGCAGCAAAATTTGAATTAGGGCAGTTTTTTATCGAAGTTCTATCGTTTCGGCGCTATTCACATTTACTGATCAATTTTTATGAAATATGGTAAATTTTTATTACTATTTATTTTTATATACTGTTTGTTACTGAAACATTTTCTGAGCTGAATTTTTGCTATTTTAACAATTTAGGCCGTTTTTGTCAAAATGTGTTCCAAATGAAAAACCATATTTTTGAGTGATCGGAACGCATTTCGGACTACTGTAATTGAATTAAAGTCATGAGGTTGGGTATAAGAGTGGTCTTAGATATAAGTATGGATTATTTTAATTGATTTTGGATTACGTTAAATGTCGGATCCTTTATTTGCTGTGATACAGGAAGAAATGCCTTTATGTTAGTGTTAACTTATACATGTACATTAGCATATACATATACATGTCATGTATTACATGCCGAGCTGGCTTTCTGTCATAACATTTAGGTATGTTATTTATTATACCCTGACATGATGTCTCCACCTCTGACCGTCAGCTTGGGGTATGTCCTTTGGGAAAGGATCCCCGCCCCTTACTGCTCATTGTGGTTTTAAACAAAGGGAACCGCGAAGACAACCTTGGCTTATGCTATCTCTTCTTTTCCTCCTCCTTTATCGTGGAGACTAACATTCCGTTGACTGTCGCTCCATTCACTGATATCAGTAAGAAGCAAATCGCAAGATCTAATAGGCAGATGTGCAAAGTCTGTTCGTGGTCACGTTCCTTGCTATAGGAATGGTAAAGTTATGTTATCAGTCACACCATTCACACCTGTGATAGTAGTGACAAATTATAGCTGACTACGGAAAGGGCGTCTGTGCTCGTATTGACACTATGTCCAACACTACTGCTACGTCTCATGCTGGAGGGTAAACATAAACATGCGTTGGCGCCAACTTTTGACTTTCTCGCCCGTATATAGTATACCTACGTGTAAAGTGGGCTGACAACTTAATGTTGTAAGTTGGTGGTTCCTTTCGTGACCAGGCATACAGAATCTTTTCAACAAAGGGAAAAAAAAATCTCCTCCTGCTCTTACGGTGACAGAAATGAATCATCTGCTGAAGCTGAACCTTCAGCGATGGACCGTCGCGTCGTGTGGGAGGAATGGCAGTTGGCAGATGGCAGTGGGTACCCTCCATGCGCCTCCATGCCTGAGTTGCCAATGCAAGGACGCATCAAATGTTGCCATCTTTGCAATTTGATGCCACTGAATTGTGTGACTCCCATGGCTGTTGCCCGTCTGATTGTTGCATGGAAGATTGATAGATGAAGATAGAGAATTAGATAGGGGGCGTGGAGTGGGAGTCGTTGACTTGACTAGTGGTCGGACATGCTGTGATGCCTCTACGGCTCGGCACAGATGCGCGTTGCCATAGCAACGCCGCGTTCCGGCCTACCCTGTCTAGCCTATCCCCCAGCCCCGCTCCCCCTCATGGGGACCAGGGTCGTGCTTCAGTAAGCTAACCTCCTGGCCCTACTCCCCCGCGTGGGGACCAGATCATGCTTCAGTAAGTTGACTAACCTCCCGCTCCCTCAGTGGGGACCCAGATCATGCTTCAGTAAGTTGACTAATCTCCCGCTCCCCCATGTGGAGACCCGGGTTATGCTTCAGTTAGCTGACTAACCTCCCGTCCATCATATGGGGACCCGGGTCGTGCTTCGGTAAGCTGACTAACCTCCCGCTCCCCCATGTGGAGACCCGGGTTATGCTTCAGTTAGCTGACTAACCTCCCGCCCATCATATGGGGACCCGGGTCGTGCTTCGGTAAGCTGACTAACCTCCCGCTCGCGCGCTCCCCCATATGTGGGGACCTGGGTCGTGCTTCAGTAAGCCAAATAACCTCTCCGCCCCACTCCCCCGCGTATGGGTCCCGGGTCGAGCTTCAGGAAACTGGCTAATCTCCCGCTCCCCCGTATGAGGACTCTGGTTGTATATGAGCTCCTCCAGTCCTCACCTCTGCCCGAGGAAAACCTATTATATATGTACTGCTGACACTGACAGTATCAGCAGTCCAGCCATATCACATTGTATTGGTTTAGGCCTGAGTCTGATGGCTCCAATTTTTCCTTTGGTTTTCTGGTTATTTAAAAACAACTTAACATTTTCCAGTTCAACAGATTTTTCCTTTTGTAATTCGTTTGTTACTCTGTCGTTTTTATGCCTGGACAAACAAGCAAAGACTCGAAAATAAACTGACCTGCTGGGACTGTTGGGACGGGCACCGAACACCTTTTCATGCACTTCATCGGACCGGTGCTTCTAACAACCGATGCGAAGCCAGACAAAGAAAGCTGACAAATAAATATCGAGGCTTTCATCATTCGTTCTGTATATTCTGCTCGCTGATCAAAGCTCGGCTTGTCGATTCCGACTTTATTTCCAACTTTTTTTATATGCCCGAAGTGTGGGGGTACTGTGATTACGCAGAAAATTGATTTAGAAATTTTCATTACAGAAATCATTTCAAAGGTCCCACACCCCCAAACTATTGCGGTCCATGACAAACTACAGCATTGAGTGTAACTGTCCGAAGTTTGCAGTTCTGAGCCGTTCTGGTTGAAACTGTAAACTGTTGAAAGACACTTTTTCTTATAAGAATGAAATGGTTAGTTGTGGACTGGTGGAGATGTTAAACGTTCTTTTGCATCTTAGTATCACGCATCTGGCTTCAGTAAGGGCCGTTAGTTGCCGTCCGTGGTAGAATGAGCCGAAATTTTTCAGAGCCGAGCCTGATTAATGCTTCTCATCTTAAGTGGATACAACTCCTTATCATTTCTTATTGTATATGAAAATTTTTTGTGTAATTTGATTGATAACTTCTATTCACAGAGCCACAGAGGCTTTGGAGATTTTTTTACAGAACTTTACTTTGTTTCAGTGTCGTCGGCGTTATTGTTGGTGCTAGTGGCGGCACTGGTTCTCACCATAGGCGTCGTGACGTGCATTGTGAGCGGGAGGGGGATGGGGGGGCGACCGGCGGGCCCCGCTGAGCCCGCCACTGCTCCGGTAAGTTTCTCTCAATTCAGGATATAACTGCTGCTCTGAACGTGGTAAGTAAAGAACGAACTGCGAGTGGCGCACTGGTCATCGCTGATCTTCTCACTCCTGGTATGTATGTTTCCAATTAACTGCCTTCAGTTGAGGGATGTAGGTACTAAAATTTTGCAGAAGCAGTGACATGGTAATCACTGCAGTTGGTAGTACTTCTTCGAAATCTTTTCGAACTAAATTTACAGTATTTAATAATTTCATAGGTTGTGGACTTGCGGGGAAAAAGGAAAAACACATTCCTGCTATGAAAGTATTATTTATATTTTTAAATACCTCGGTATTGTTATGCACCATGATAACGCACAGCTAATTGGTTATTCTATACTGCTGCTGTTATGCTGACATGAGAGGCTCTATAGAGGCCATTTGTATGCCGATGAGGAGGCCCTTTGAGACGTCTGACCTAGTTTAAACTCCAGTAAGTGCAGGCCCTTCCCACCCGCCCTTTATATATCTCTCTCACTCATTTGTTATTCTTTACGTCCTCTTCCTTCCATTTAATGCCGTAACTGTGGGAAGTCCCGTTTTATTATATTTTATTTAAAGCTGTCCACTGAGTGGAAGAAAGACGACACATGACATCCAAATTTTGTTCGATAAAAGATGATGAACCCGTACAGAAGTAGCAGGGAGCTGAAGGCTGAAGGCGTTGGGTGTTGTGCTATTGGGAGTCCATCAGAGTATTGATTTACGCAGTCTTTTACCTCGAGCCCTCTACACGTGTAGGACCTCTCTTGTTACTTTCCACGCTCATCTCCCATCTTCCATTTTACACACTGCTTGCCACTGTATTATATCATGAAATTCCTCCTACATGCGTATTTCATAGGTGGTCGCGAATTCTTCAAGTTTTCAGTTTCAGTATTGCTGGCTGAACCTTTCAACCAAGTAAAGTGTATGTCTTTTGGAAAGAAGGGAAAACTATAAGAAGCCCTTAACTCATGCATTAAATATGTATGCTTGTGCATGTTGAGCTCCCCATGATGAAGTATGAAGTAAAGCTTCATATCCGCTGCAGTAAAGGAAGCCCTTAGCATGGTTAGCGGGGTTCAGGGCTGACCTATTTCTCTCTCAGGGCTGCGCCTCCCTTCAGCCCTCCCCTTCCCCCCCCCCCCCCCCCCCTCTTCTGCCTGCCTCCGCGTCAGCAGCCCTTCTAACTTTTCCAGTTACCCTGTTCGTCCCTCCCTTCTCTAAGCGAATATCCCGTTCATCGTTCTGTATGATATGGTGAGTAGCGCATTTTAAAGCTGTCTGTGGCTGGGGTCATTGGCCGGCATCTTGTCTGTCCTCTGCCACTCCACATGCTAATTCACTAATCCAGGTTAATGCCGGTGCAGCTTGCGCCTTGCACGCAGCGTGCACCAGGCTGCCCCTGCCCCGCCCGGAGCTCCGCACTCAGCGGTGCAGCTTCAGCTACGCGTTGCTATCGTGGTGGAGTCAATGCCAGTAATGATTTGTTCACGTTGATTGGTTCGTCGAGGTTATAACCACAGTCAGAAGGATACTGCAAAATTGGCTGTTGCTTGTCCACATCTAGAGAGCACTTTCAGAATCTGTTAAGCTAGAAAACAAGATGAAGCTGGTGGTTTATGCTTGTAATGCGATTAGAGTTGCGAATACGTAGTAGATAGTGGACGGACGAGCAGTAAACTCGTATCAAATAATACTTTAGGTTATTTGACAATGTTTCAGTCTTCTCAGTAATGTTGCCTATGTTAGTGCTGTTGAGTGCAGGCAGCTGAATGGCAGTTCTGTTTTGTGGGTAGGGACTGCATGCCAGGCCACATCGTACCTCTGGTGTCCTGGTGTCTGGTGTTGTCCTGATGGCGTGGGTGTATCGAGTCATTGCACGGGCGCAATACAACGGCCTCGAGACTGCAGCTGGCGTGTTTGTAAACAGATTCCTTGAGTGATTCGACAGCTCTCACTCCGGCTATTTGTGACCAAATTAGTCCGCAGTCGTGTCCCAAAATCCTACCGCCTTCCTCGTCTAGCCTCACACTGGTTTTCCGACATGTCCTGCACTTGGTGGGAAAAAAATGCTCAGTAATGAAAGCTCGTTTTTCTTTCGTGTAGCGATCCCATTTTCATATCCCTAAACTGTTAGCTATCGCGTTGTCTCCTATTTTTCGTTCGCAACACACAAATGGCGCAAAGTTAAAATCTTGCGTGCATTATGGGACACCCTTTTCTTCATTGCTTTGAGAATATCCATATAAGGTGTTCCCGAGGGTATTCCTCATGGTGGATCCGTGCTGGATAAGAAGAACGTTGATACAATTAACGCATTCTGTCTCATGTTTTTAATTTCGATTTGGTGGGTGACGTGTGAAAATCAATACTGGAATTTTCCTTTGGTTGCCATTTTGTTATTATTCGAGATACAGTTATTTAGGTCCATCGTTACTGTATCGTATAGAAAATGGTGGATCCGAATCAGTTCTCGGATGTCCATGAATGGGAATGAGGGAAGGCTGGCTCGCCTACAGCAGTTGGCATGTACCAATATCAGCCTGGAGGAAACCGACGCTGATAACACAGGCTAGACAAGATAAAACGCTTGCATGAAGCATCCGCCGTTGATAGCGAAAGCAAATACGTCTGGCCCTCGACTACTCCATGACACAATGCCTGCAGACTGCAGTTAGGTTCACCTCATCCACCAATGCAGCTTCTTCTTCCATCTATAGTTTATAAAATCTGCGCTACTATTTTGACTTGAAAATTTGAATTCGGTAGGTTCAAATACACATGTAGGGAAATTCCCTGCCCCCCTTCGTTCAAACAGTCCTCTGATTTTAGGTTTTCGTCAATAACGCTCTCCCAGTTGAAATTATAAATCTATGGGATCTCGTCGTAACGGCTAGTGTGAAAGAAAGAAAAAATAACCGGCAGTCCGAGTCCGAGAGAAGGCCAGGCCAGTCTTGGACTTGGCTCATCAGATGTAGCGGTCCATAGTATATAGGCACAGAGGAAATGTATAGGTAATACCACAACCCTCGGGGGTTTCTCGTGTCGTGTAGATTTTCCACAGGATGCGTAATGCTGCTAAATTTGTATACTATTACTATATCTCTGATGATGACGTAAGACAATAGGGTATGTTGTAAGGGTTGTTGTCGAGTTCACTGACCGGCCCTTCCATTTTTCGGCAGCCAAATGCCCCTGCCAGACAGACTCATTAATTGGGCCATTCTAATTTGATTAGCGCTCGGGTCGTAACTACCCAAACAAAAGACCTGGCTTGCAGCGCGAGTTAGAGTCCCACCGCTAATGCCCCTGACAAGTACGCCCTGGCCCCCAAATTATTCCAGCGTCTTCTTGGGGAGATTCATTAAGTCTCTCGTATTCTGGGGACGCCGAATGACCTATGACTGGAAAATTAAGTTATTTATGGCCCTGAGGAAACTTGCACTGAATATATTTTTTTAAATGGCTATACTCTTAGATACTCGTATAAGCTAGTTTATGTATATTTTTAGTGTGGCACAAGTGCTATCCATGTTTAGTTAAACGTTAGTGGACCCAGCACCGCCTCAACCAGAGTTAGTATTAGGAACCACCACCGAAAAACTGTCAAAAATAACTTAGTCAAAACCCACGAAAAAGTAATAATAAATCCTAAGCGCTTTCGACCTAGACGGTCATCATCAGAGGGGTACAAGAAAGGAAAGAGACAGATAAACCTACTTGGGTGTTAGCCGGCCCGATCAACTTACTTCGGGCCGGCTAACACCCAAGTAGGTTTATCTGTCTCTTTCCTTTCTTGTACCCCTCTGATGATGACGGTCTAGGTCGAAAGCGCTTAGGATTTATTATTACTTTTTCGTGGGTTTTGACTAAGTTATTTTTGACAGTTTTTCGGTGGTGGTTCCTAATACTAACTCTGGTTGAGGCGGTGCTGGGTCCACTAACGTTTAACTAAACATGGATTGCAGAAAATACCACAAAGTTACGAGTTCCCTCTTAAATCATGCACAAGTGCTAAGTTAATTTTTCCAGTATGCCTGATCCTCGACTTTCCCCAGATTCCCAGTTTGCCACCGCTCACCACGGGGAAGGGCCATGAGCAGCGAGGTCACATGAACCTCTTGTGGGTTATCGCCAGTCTGGGTTAGCTGGGGCCATCAGTCTCCAGTGGGTGGCCGATTGCTTTTGAGGTGACGGAGCTTGCCCTAACGAGACCTCGAGTTCAAATCATTTGCAAGGAAAGAATTGGCCTGCTTGACCCGTTTAATCGAGCCGACCATCGGCCCTCGGTACGCGGCGGCGGCGGCGGCATTAAGCGTGATAGGCTGGTTGTTGAGCTGCGAAAGGCACGGTGCACCATGTTTCTTCCTGTTCTGGTCTTACAGCTCCTGTCTACCAGCCTTGTGCGTGTATCATGCGTCAGCGTCACGGAATCTGTTTCTATCATTTTGTTTAAATTCCCGCTCTGCTGTTTCCCGCCCTCTTGAATCTGCGTCATTCCTCACTTTCCAGTGGTGTAGTCCACCTGGTGCTCGTCTCTCCGTGTCATCCTGTCTGACTGTAACGCCCTTGATTTGACGGGACGGGAGGGAGTTGTAATTGACGGTTGCGTCACTCTGTCTAGACGAGTAGACGGTGCCGTCTCCGGCAGGCGGCGCTCGCCCATGACGAGAAAGGCAGACGAGGAAGTGCCTCGCAAGCATGGGGATTAAAACCGCAATGTGTTCGAAATATAATATAACAGAAAATTCAGTACAAAAGCGAACCCACTCAATTAATTTCGTTTTTTTTTATTATTTCATTTGTCTCGTGAAACTTTCCTGAAAAGAAGAAATTTAGATAATGGAATTGGTGTTGCCTAAGTAGGTGAGGAGGTAGGTACGTGTCTTGAGGCGTATATTGACGCGGCTGCTGGAAGTGGGTCAGACAGCAACAGGCTATTCCTGTCGCTACTTTCTCGCTGGAGAGCCTGCATATACCCGCTTCTAGTCTCTAGTCTGCGCATCATTTGTTCTAGCCATGTAAATGCTATTGGCGATCGCTATAATAAGTAGTTGCTAATGGAATTCAGCTGTCATTGGGATGAACTTTAGAAATGTTCTGGTGATGACCAGGGTTTCTCAGTAACTCATAACAGGAGACACTATTTCATTGATTGAGCCATGACTGCAATAGGCATAAACTCAGTGGCGGATCCCGATTTTTTTTTTTTTTTTTTTTTTGTAGGGAAGTTCTATAATGTTTTTTTTTCCGTTAAGTGAATATACAAATAAAATCCTCGGTTATTCTGAATATTGTGCCTCAAAAACACCCGGCACCGTTTTGGAGTTAAAACAGAGCCGTGCATGCATGCATAGCTGTGAACTAGACAGTGCCCTCGTTATCCGGGAACTACGGATGTTTTGGCACTCACAAATTGTATTCTCCCCTTATGCCGCCCATTGCGAACTGGTTGGCAGCGTGCATAGTCGCAGAGGAACGGAATAGTTACTCATGGATGAAGTAATCCTGTACTTTTTAAAAGAAATATGTATTTTAAAGCTAATTTTTCGGGGTTGGACAACCCAGTAATCCCATATAGTACGAGCTGCCACTGCTTGAACACAAAAATAACTGCAATCCTTTGTTTCTCATCACCATTATTATTTTTATTTATATTGCGTTTTGTTGACCATGTCCCTGTCCCTCCCCTTCATTTTATTTTTAAAATTGACTCCTGTCTTTTTCCCGCCCCAGCGGAAGGGTGGTAAAAGGAATTCTTTTTATTTCCGTGAAGTCGAAAGATGCCGTCGTCTTGTTCATGTTTCCTAAAAAGAAAATGTGACTCCTCTGCTTTGGTCTCTTTAAATAGAGTTAAGGCTGTGAATGATGATGAGTTGACTAAAGAATGTTGGCAGTAATCATGGGCGCACCTCTAAGAGAAGGTGTGGATAATTCTGCTCACTTTTTGCCCGACGAGGTCGATGACCGGTACTTGGCCAGAACCAGAGTATGATCCGAGTCACGGCTGGTGGGTACCTACTGAGTACTGACGTGCCAGTCACAACTGAGTCCCAGCCGGTGGGTACCTACTGAGTTCTGACGTGCCAGTCACAACTGAGTCCCAGCCGGTGGGTACCTACTGAGTACTGACGTGCCAGTCACAACTGAGTCCCAGCCGGTGGGTACCTACTGAGTACTGAAGTGCCAGTCACAACTGAGTCCCAGCTGGTGGGTACCTACTGAGTACTGACGTGCCAGTCACAACTGAGTCCCAGCCGGTGGGTACCTACTGAGTACTGAAGTGCCAGTCACAACAGAGTCCCAGCTGGTGGGTACCTACTGAGTACTGACGTGCCAGTCACAACTGAGTCCCAGCCGGTGGGTACCTACTGAGTACTGAAGTGCCAGTCACAACAGAGTCCCAGCTGGTGGGTACCTACTGAGTACTGACGTGCCAGTCACAACTGAGTCCCAGCCGGTGGGTACCTACTGAGTACTGAAGTGCCAGTCACAACAGAGTCCCAGCCGGTGGGTACCTACTGAGTACTGAAGTGCCAGTCACAACTGAGTCCCAGCTGGTGGGTACCTACTGAGTACTGACGTGCCAGTCAAAACTGAGTCCCAGCTGGTGGGTACCCAGTGAGTCAAATGGCGGCAGCGGTCAGCCCGCATACTGAAGACTGCTTCAGCACCATGAGGTCACTACCACTCACGCAGGCTGTGCAAATGCAAACTAATGACAGGAAGTCCAGTAGTCGGGGCCCTTTACGATTCGATTTTCGATTATTTGTGTGCCACAAATATATGTCCATTCAAGTCCAAATCAATTTTCTTCAGAATTTATGAGACAACTAAGTTCAGAAAAGGAGTAGCTCCCGAAAGTCACGATCACGAATACCATTATTCGTGACTTCGTAAGGAAAGTTTAAGAAGCGACGATTGTCGAACCCTCGCCTGTGAATTGGGGCACTCGGTGTCAGGAAAGCTGTGCTGGGTTGAGTTGGTTTCATCAAGACAAACCGCAAGCGTTGAAGCGGTTGCTGATTGAGGCTAACAGGTTGATTGTAGCGACCCTTTGCGCTTATTGCTGCAAATTGGTTCAGGCGGCAGTTGAAATAGCTTATTGCTGTTGCTAATCCGACACGGTGCGCCGCAGCCGCTATAGGCCGAGGCCTGCGGGCTCTGGTCCGACAAGACTCAAGGTCGTCAACTTGAAATGATTGTTGTGCCGGTATATAGCCTGTAGGTTGCTTGTATGTACTTCTTTCCTAAGTACGAGGTACAAGATGGTTTATTTGCTCATGACTCTCATGAGTTTTACAAATAAAATTTAACTGCAAGATACTGCCCGAGTGCGGCCTTAAAGTTCCTTATAATAATTATGGAAAATAGATAAATTATTCCCATTACTTCTGAACCATATAGCTCCTAATATAAATTTGGAACTGCCTGTAAGAAATCTGGTCTCGGTTTTTATGTAGAGTTCGAAGAAATACTGTTGCATCTATATTAGGTAGTTCACATTGAAAACTTCCAAAAAATGCCATGTTTTTGGTCCTTAGCTTGCTGTGCGCTGCATTCACAAAGTTTGTACTAAGTGTGCGTCCCACCGTACTCGATTAAGATAAAAATGCCGATTTTCTCAGAAAGTTAACATGGTATAGGTACATGGGGGAACATCTCCAGTTTTCTCTTAACTGGGTATGGTGGGACGCACCCTTAAGAGTAGAGTTGTATGCCCTTACATACCCCTCAAAGTATTTGGGCGTAACTGTGCTCTAAAGCTGGCCGTTCATTGGGCAGAAATGAAACGAAACGAAGGCGGCGCGCCGAAAAGTTTCCGGTGCTTACGATGCTTCGGCGCGCCTCGCCAGCTTTAGTAGCCGCTTAGTGAGCAAGCTGTCATCAGGGTTAGAAATCTGGGGGATATGGTGTGTTTGTAGGGGAGAGGATAGCTTCTCACAAAAAGCTTGCCATTTATAATATAATATATAAAATTTAAAAAATATATATATTATTGTATTATATATATTTTTTTAATTAAATGCTCTGGTGGGTATCCGCACTAAAGAGCGGGCACACTTCCCCTTTACTGAGAGCTGCAATACATACTTGGATTGCTCGTAGCGGACAGAGCATAGTAACTTTCGTGTACCCTGGCCATGCCGGTGTCGGTGTGTAGTCTGTGCAGCGTAGCGGACAGAGCATAGTAACTTTCGTGTACCCTGGCCATGCCGGTGTCGGTGTGTAGTCTGTGCAGCGTAGCGGACAGAGCATAGTAACTTTCGTGTACCCTGGCCATGCCGGTGTCGGTGTGTAGTCTGTGCAGCGTAGCGGACAGAGCATAGTAACTTTCGTGTACCCTGGCCATGCCGGTGTCGGTGTGTAGTCTGTGCAGTCTGGCCCCGATAGCTCGAGTGGAGTAGTGCTAGACAGCGTCGTCATTCGGTCCGTGGCTGTATTGCGGTGAGGGCCGTGTCCCGTGTCTAGTGTACGTGTCGGCCTCGGCTTCCTGTCGCGTAGTCTCGCCCCTTTTTACTCGTCATTTTGTCAGCTGTTTTAGTTATTTTATTATTTTGGATGCATCTTGAACCGGGTGGGTTCGTTGTCAGTCGCTAAGCTCTATTCGCCAAGTGACTGTAGGATCGTGAAACCTACTTACGAGTTCTGACAAATGCTGCATGTATGGTAAGCTCTAAGCTCTTAATCTTACAAACTAACTGTAGAAAAAAGTGAAACCTACGGAAAAAATTGTGGTAGTATATCACTTACTTATCGGTACTCGCTCCAGATTGGAACATACCAACTGCCAGTAATCTGTAGTTACATTATCGTGAATAGGGTACCTTCTAAATGTTAACAACTGAAGTAGTATAATTCCGTTAAATTGACTGTTTAAGCGACGCCTTACGAAATGTCGTGTCAATTGGTCATTAAATAATTGCTGAAAGGTTTTGATTTTGGTCCAGATAAACGGCCCTTATTTTTGGGTAATTCAAAAACTACTGTATAGCATCTGTCTGGAAATACAGTTGTGTCAGTGTCAAAGACTGAAAAGTGTATACCTTCAGGCCATGTCCGACTATTGTAACTATTCAGTAATGCAAATTGAAGTGTTTTTGCTACTATTTGGGAACTGCTCTAGTTATTTTACTAATCGAGAATTCCTTCAGAATTTCCCCTAATTTGGTTTGTGAACAGGATCAAACAAAATTCCAGCAAAATCGGTCGAACGGTGCAGGCACTAGGGCCCCTGACTGGACGGCCATAATTTTTCCAAAAACTGAACAGCTTTCTTCCACTCAGGAGAATCCATCCCCCTTATCATTGGGGCCCCATTGTCTTCATTTCGAAATTTTACGCGAAAACAATACAGTCTTGCCTTATTGGCTAGTGAAACACGAAAGGCATGCTACATTAAGGCTAAATTTATGTAGTGTCCTCTGTACTTTTCCCTTGGCGCGGTTTGGCGCCATGCAGGTTACTGGTGACAGTGGTGACGGGCTGACATAGACTCATAGAGAGTTAGCCGTTCGCTGGTCTTACTGCGACATCGCGTCGAAGCCTGCTTACTGTCTTCCGCCTTCAGTGAATTCCTGGTTGCGGCATTAGTGAAGGAATGATTAAGCAGTCTATTGCCATTGCAAGCCTGGTTTGAGGATGCGCTACTCAACTGTATAGGATACCCAAAATTCGATCGTTAAATCTGTTCGTCATCGTGTGTTTAACTTATGACAAGTGCCTTGCGATTGCACTTGTTTCCTTGCAATATCACTTGTCATAAGCTAAACACATGTTAGCACAAATCCGATAACGCTGTAGTGTAGTAGTAAAATGTTTTATTAATTCCGAATGTCCAAAGTTGGTAGGGAAGTGTTGTTCTATTTTAATTCCGGAATAGTTGTAGAGGAGAAATAGCGCGTGAGTGAAGGCGGGACTCGGGAGGCACTCTGTAGTTGTTGAGAATTACTGCGGTTCTGGTTTTCTGGTTAGGAGTGTAGAGCCGAGGCTAGGGCCAGCTGTGGCACGGAGCGACGCGACGTGGGCTTGGCCGTAGACAAGTAAAAACCGCGCGGACGTGACGAATTTTCGCAGACATAACACCGAACGCAGAGGGACCCAATGGGGTCAGCCTGGATCTTAAGAATCATTCTGAATATTACGAGAGTTTAGAGCTGGTTCCAGTGAAATTGCCTGATTTGGATGTTTAATTGTCAGGCGCTCTCTCGTCACTTGGATAAAAAAGTAACACGGCAATTAGCTGTTGATTCATTGGTTGATGGTCCTGAAGCTCTATTACGGAACTTTTTATCACACGGTTATCACGCGTGATAAACATTTGCAATGCTATTTTCCCTATGTTTTCGTGATAACTGCGTGATCCCGCGTGATAAAAAGATCCATAATAGGGCTCCTGGAGCTGGAGCAGAGGTACTAGTCGTCTAATAGCTATGAGGACTATGTCGGATGTCGATAGGGCATGTCAAGGAGTTGGACAGCACGGCCTGTAGGCGTGTTCGGTGACCCGACCCTGGATGAGCTGCGCATTAGTGAGTCAGCTTCACAGTCGGCTCTGGTGGTTAGCGATTGCGATTTGTGACTCACCAGACCTGTGAGTGGTGGCGTGGTGCGCGGGACGTGCAGCCCGCGTGTTGCCAAAGTCCACCACGCTTCTCGCTATCTCATGGCCAAGCCAGTAAGCTACATATTGTAGAGTGTAGTGAATAACTTCGGGAGGGGGAAACATGCGGGAAGGCGAGGACGTAAGAAGTCTGAGTCTGGAATGAAACCGGTTCGAGAAGCTCCCTGATCGTGAAGAAGATCATGCGAAACGCTGCGGAGCAGGCCTTTTCAATTTCTCATTCACATTAGGTATATTTATTTTCGATGTGTTGTACCTACGTTACTGTCTATACGTTTGCTGAATGTCTGTAAATCAGAGGTATGTTCAGCATTAGGGGGCATAAACTATTATCTTTATTGTTTTTCCTCTACTCCGCTTTAGTTTCCCACAAGACCTTACTCATTTTTTTACGCTTTACGGTTGGTATTATCGGCTTCTGCAATTTTGTTGGCCGTAGTAGGTTGATTGGTGATGGGTGATGATGGGTAGTCTTTCTCACGCCGTAGTGTCGAGTACATGTGTACTCGTATTGCGCAGCTGCTTCGCAGACTGACCTGGTTTCGAAGTGCAGGAGCGTTGCGCAATGCGCAGTTTTGCTCCTGTTTTGCCAATCTCCTCCATGCGCTTTAGCGAGTTCTGTTGTGAATGTTGCCATTTTATTGTTTATCATTTCGAAGAATTGTTGCGTGTTATAAATCCTCAATAATATAAAAAATCACCTACCTTTCTAAATACAATAATTGCTTTCTCCTCCGCTATCACTCTGATAGAATATTTATATCGCGGTGCTTAGTATGTCACAATACTTTGTATGAAAATGAGAGGGGGGGGGGGACTTCATGGGAGGGAGGGTCTGCCCCCTCACGCTTGATTGCATGTCTAACTAGGATACAGTCGGGATGTAATGGTCACAGTTCCTGGCCTCCAGACGGTAGACAGGTCACTGTTGCACTTGGCTGGTTGCGTCGCCTCGCGTCCGGCACGTCTGCTTGCGTTTTCATTCTATTTTAACGGTGAGTCGTTAGTTAAAAAAAAACTAGGCTCATAGAAAACTCAAATTCGTTTAAACTGCAGGCTTCGTCCTTGACTCATGTTAAAGGAAGTTTGTCGTTGTGTGACGTCTCTAATGTAGTCTATAGACCTTGTGAGCCGCTAAAACGTTGTCTAGGCTGACTTGGCCTTCCAAACTGAGTGCCTGCCACCAGTACCACTATTCACTAACACTAATCACTAATGTAAAGGAGTACCTAGTTGGAATGACCATGGTAGAATAACTGTTTGAACTCAAGTACCAACCGCGATCCGCACGGGAATCCCACTGGACCCATCACCCAAACCGGTCATTTCCACTTTTGACGCGGCGATGAGATGAGTGTTTTGCTAGGGGCAAGGCAGTGAGGCAATGGGTGCCGGAACTATTCTGAGGTCGTCGCTCCTGCAACCTTTTGTATATTTTATTAATCCATATATTTTGGTGGGTTGGCGGATTAAAGGCTGGAGCACGAGGCAGACAGTCTGGTGCCATGACGTCGCTCCTGATGAGGGCAGCCTATGGCCAGAACTAGTACTTCCATAGACTTCCCATTCCCTCTGTCTTCAGATTAGTGGTCTTCTCTTCTCCAGTCTCCCCAGGACATGGTGCTACTTCGTAGCATGTAGATTTGTAATAAGTGCAGGGAACAGTTTCCATTTCATGACGGACTACGCCTGCAAATTCATGTTTAGATAAAACTGTTGCACACATAAATCAAAGTATAAATGAGCCGCCCCGCCTCAGTGACCCATACTCAACATTTTCATTCTCCATTTGATTAAAATTAATTGCTCCATTACAAGCAAATCAGTAACAAACGTATTTCAGTATTTAACAGAGAATTCATCTACCTACCTATATTCATTAGCAAACAAAATACCCATTTCTAGACTGACCTGACAGTACCTATTTCAAGATAAGGGGGAACCTTCGTCGTCGCTTCACTCGTAGTCACTACTTCTACCATATTTCGGATCCCTGAGATATTCTCCTCCATAGTCGATGATGATTCATCACCCCGGGCAGCTTTTTTATCGATCATTGAATTTCTTTCTTATAAGGTGTCGCGGGTGTAAGCCCTTTCTTCTGGTGGCTATAGAAGACTAGTGTGAAAGACATGGTGTGCCCAGACGGCGAAAAGCCTCCGATGTGGTGGCATCCGTGCTGGTCTACGGATGATCTGATGCGCTCCACTCGAGCCGCTCTATCCCGTTGGGTGAAGCGTGTGGCCCGACGGCGACCCTGTACCTGCACACAGCGTCGCTTAGACCAGGTATGTGCCTTTCGGATCCTAATGGTTACATCACCAAAGAGGTAAGTCATTCTCAAAAGCCACAAGTTGATATTTAAATAATTTAGAACCTCCAAAAACTGTCATTTCCTGCTCAGCTTCTTTTTTACTCAACAGTTGAGTCGCAAGGGTTATGCCAGCTAAACAGTTACGTTAGAGTTCAGCAGTTTGACGCCAGTCCCAGATGTTTATTTGAGGCAAGTTCGACTGATGATCACCCTGTTCTCATGCAGTGAAAATGACATGAATTTCTTGAGCAAGCCAGCAAGTTACACCGATATTTATACTTAGCCTGTGAGTGCCGTTGTCATGAAAATTTTCCGGTAAGCTTAAATTAAACATTGACGTTAATGCGCAAAACCGTGATCTAAAGAAGAATCATGTGTTTACATATGACTCTGGCTTTAGTCTAGTCACGAGTTGAACGTGTCGTTAGTTTAAGAAAGTCTAGTGTGGCTTCTGCGTGTTGTGGGTAAGATGGTTATATTTCGACAGATGCTGGCGCTGCAGCCTGGTATGGACAGACTGAGCCATGAGCTTTCAGCCCAGCGCGACCGCCAAGTGCGACTGCAGAGCGTTGAGACTGACATAGCGTTGGACCTGCCGCCGTCCATACAGCTGCCTGATGGTGAGGAGCTTCCCTACGGCAGCTCCACGCGCCTCCACATCCGCGATCCCGAACAGGTACCTACTTACCTACTCCTCGCCAAAACTGCCAATATTAATTTCCTTTCTAAATATCTAAATTCTCTTCCTTCTTGACAAATGATGATCTATACAACCAATTAGAAAAGCCCTCACACTCAACAATGATACTGATTAAGCTTGATATGTGGCTGAGGGCGGTCATTTGTCACGAAATAATAGAATAATAATACTAGGTTTTAATTTTTAGGTAGATAAGAGCGACCAAACAATCGTGTTTATTCACATTTTTTTATGCACATTTTATGAGGAAACTATTGGATATTTAAATGTTCTGAAATATAATATATCTTGTTAACTTCATAAATTATGAGAAAGTGAAACATTCCATTTTCCCCTGATGGGAAGAACTTAAACTGCGGCAGCATGTATTGTAGCCAGTCATTTCCTAGTAGGCACTAACCCAAATTTCCCAATTTCTCAGTCACTTTTTTTATTTCAACTGTCTCGACCTTTTGAGTTTTCAATCTAGGGAAGAAATTTAATATAATTTGCCGCTCACAGCGTGTATCTTATGGATGAAAGAAATTGTTTCGTGAGCTACAGTCGGCGCGTAAAGCCAATTGTGGCACAACAGTAATTAAGATTATATTTTACAGGAAAGCGAGATCTACCAAAAGTGCGTTCGGCCGCCCCCCAACCGGACAGTGTTCGACGGGGAGAGCCCGCCACCCTACCGATCCAGCTCCGCTGGTCTCCTGCCCTCGGACTGGAGTAGTAGTGGAAGCAGCAGTGGTGGGAGCTCGGGGGTGGGGTTGCTCAGGTGCCACAGTATGAGCGCCAGCCAACCCGTCAAACGACCCGCGGACAATATCCTAGGTCAGTCGTTAGTTTCATATGGAGCGAAGACCGTTTGAGATTGAAGAAATTTGTAGAAACTTTTGTGAAATATTAGAACATAGATCCGTAGCTGCCATTAGAACATAGATCCGTAGCTGCCATTAGAACATAGATCCGTAGCTGCCATTAGAACATAGATCCGTAGCTGCCATTAGACTGACGTTTTGTTTTAACCTTCTCTGTCCACTGTATCATCATATTAGATTTTTAGAAAAAAAAAAATGTTTAAATTTTGGCAGGGAATTTTCTACAGTTACCCAAGAAGTGCCTTTAAGGCTGCGTCCCACCCACCAAACCAGGTTAAGGGAAATTGCCGATTTTCTCCCGTAAATTTTCGATAAAACTGGCATGGTTTAAAATAATATTTGATCCTTTATTAACTAATCGTTGGTGTGGTGAAATTTCAACCTCTTCGTTATCTTTTAGTGAAAGTTTTGGCCATTCAATGCTCTTATCGGATACCGGCGAAAATGATATTGTAAAAAAGGTCGAGTACAGTAGAATGAAAAATAGCTGTTTATTGCTATTTTTTGCCGTCCCTGCTGGTCCCGACAGTTTCGAGTATGATGTATTTCCCCATTACCGTTCCCTGTCTCAACCCTTCCCTTCATGAAACTCGCTCTGCTCCCTTCGCTTATTAGTCGCGTCCCTTCATCATTAGTTGGAGTATCGCATGTCGGCATGTCCCATTTTTAGTGGGAAAATAATATCTCGAGCTCGTAGATAAGGATATTTTAATGATTTTCCACCAGACTCTGGATTATTTCTTCCTAATTAGACTTCCAACCAGGAAACGTACTGTTCTTTATGTTTCCTGCTTACAAACTATTTTACAATCTTTAGGATAACACTTATATGTAATGGTGAAACCATGCGTGGTGCCAGTGTGGATTCTGCCAACATGCTTCCAAAGGAGCTTTTGGTCATTTTTAGGAGTCTTGTGAATTTAGAAACCATAGTTTAATACCTTCAATTAATAAATTACCTTCAATTAATCTCATCGTGGCCTCGCTTCGACCTGAAATCTCACTTTTCTCCGGCACTGCGCTAACTGGATGCGAGCTTTAAAATGCAAAAACAAAATGTATGGCAGTTTCCTTAGAAAAATGTTGGTGATAAAAAGCTGTGAATAGTTGAATAGTGACTCTTTCGACTGCACATTTGTTTAAAACGGCCGTATTGTTTTGTGGCTACAGGTCGAACTGTGCGGTGTTTGAGTGGGAAGCGGCACGAGGAGCCACTAGCGCCACCAGCACCGTCTGTGCGGCCACCTGCAGTGGTGGTGCCGCAGCCGCCACCCCGTTGCCGCCGGCTGTCTGCCTTCTCAGATTCGGCGAGTACGCTCGCATCGCTACCCACGGTACACTGTGCGACGCAAAGTAAAACCCACCGGCCCGCCGTCTGACCCAGCCAGCCCCATCCTAAGCGTAATTTCAACTTAATTAAATCAATTATACTAAATTAATTTATACAAGGCGCCTCTTTTCCAATGGCGACATCATTCCGTGCTCTCAAAGTTTATTGTTGGTTATTATTTATTTATAGATATATAGTAATTTAAAAATGTAAAGGGAATGTCACCAAATCGGGTTGCTGAGAAAATATTTCTTTGTGGGATTTGTTCGTGTGATGTTCTCTATCGGTCTTGGTGATTTGCGCGTCCGAACGAGTGTGTTATTTAGACTATTGAGGGGTCAAAGCATCACACTCACTTACATGTTTTCCTGAGTCCGCAATAACTATCCTTTCAGTTCGTTTTTACGAAAAGGCCAGTTTTGTTATTCTGTTGAGCTGTTTCATAGTATAATTATTTACCATCACAAACGAAACCACTCACTTTCTAACAGGAAGTTTCATTTTCCCGCAATTTTTCACCTTTTTCCCTTTAAGTGTATTTTTTTTTTTTTCACAGTACTAGCATTTATAATTAATTTTTGGATGTTTTTAAAGTATTTTATTTTACTTTTCATGGTTGTATAAGCTGTTCAGAAAATGACAGTAGGTGTCATGTTTTACGGGTTTCCCCATTTTCTGGCCGATGTTTTCCGTACAACCATTGACTGTAGACACAAGTTCCTCAAACAAATTCGCAGTATATAATTATAAATGCCAGTTCGGTGCAAACAAAGCAAGAGGAATCAAAGAAAAAAAAATAAGGGCGAAATGTCGGGAAAAAATTAAAACTCCTCTTAGCCGTCCCAGCGTAAACTTACTAGTTTTCAGGAAAATATCATTCGTTGCTTCTAATATATTTTCGGCTGTTAGAGAAGCCTATGGCCTATCTTGAAAACGTTTTCATTCCCCGGAATATTAGTTATCCAATAAATTTCAATCTTGTTTTACAGTCCTGAGTTATCTCGTATCATGTGAAACCATGTGATCATGGGAAATTCTTTTGATAATAACTGAAAATACGTTAAAAGTCAGCTATCAACGATTACTCAATTTAAAAAATGGAAAGGGCCGTCACAGCCTAGTCTTAACCTGAAATAATTTTGGCCGTGCTCAGCTTTTGTGACGGAGCTCGTTCGCATGCACACGCATCGGGTGGAATGTGATAGCTCGTTGGCACTGTGTGGCAGTGTGCGGGGCACGGAATGTGAGTGAGGGTAAGGTGCAGGGGTGCTACCTACCGCTACCTGCCGGCGCCGTGTGATACCGCGTCATTGGCACTGAGGCCCGGTCTAGGTAAACGTGACCGTTATATATTTTTTTTATTTTAAAAAAAGCATTTTGTGATACAGTGTGAGAGGAAATTGCAGTAACTATAGTAACGAGTAGCATGATACAGCATGAGAAGCAACGTCATTGTTCAGCTTACCAGGCTTGGTGTCCCCAGTGCAAATTTTGGGTGGTGATTCATGTCTCGTGAAGTCAGGTAGGCTGGTAGGTAAAGTTGAATTAAGAAAACTTGGACTAAATTCTCTCCACTCTGTAGGCAGTGGTTAAACCTTCCTTCCTTCATCTTTCAGTTTGAAGAGGTTTTGGCCATGTTTTCTGTTATCGTCTACAGGTTGATCGTTATATGTTACAATTGAATAGTTTCACTTGTTGCAGTGACATAAATCTCCACCCATCTTAACCATCTTCATTCAAAAGTTCCTTCTTTCATAGTTCCCATGTAAATAATACTTGTATCGTATCTTCTCAGCGAACTATTTCGAAACAATTGGAAAGTAATGTTTTGGTAGGATCATGGTCCAAATTAATTTGCAACGATTGTTAAAGCGAAAACAAGTCCAGTGCAGTAAAGCGAATACATGAGTAGAAAAGAGAAACATTCCGCCTGGCCTAGTTTGTGAAACAGTACATATTACTGTTGATTACGAATATTGGAGAGGATTATTGTGATCTATTTTAAAGTATTAATTTGGGCTATCACTACCCTTACAATAATTTTCCTCTGAATATCAGTAACCCCCTTCAGTTAAAAGTCCATGCATTTAGCCGAAGTTGACAAATTACCCATAGTTTAATCGCCGAATAATCGCTATATACGAATAACTGCTTTGGTTAAGTGCGCCAAGCCTGGCATGCATTGTTTGTACGGGCGGTTCAGTACGTTGTGTACTTAAAAAGTATGTGTGCGTTTCCAAATTTGTGCAATTCTCCGACAGCTTTGTCTATTGGTCTTGTGCTATGTCCAAATTCTGAAGCTGAAGATCCAAATTGTGTGTCGATCATATCCGTGCACTTGTCCTTTTTGCGGCAATGTATTGCAGTGCACTTTGTTTTCAATGGCTCCTTACTCATATTATATGGACTAATTTGGACTATAAGTTTACGGTATGTTCTGTCTTACTCATTAAAAGGCTGCTGGGTTTTATTAGTATTGGAATATGATGGTGATGAGTTTCGTTGTCACTGAAAACATGGTTGCACTGCCAGAGCGTGGTCTGTCTCGAATCCGACATTTATGTGTTTGTGAGTGAAGCTGGCAAAACTTTATTAGCTGTGGACAGTTATGTCTAAAGTGGAAAAGCAAAAGCCACAGTATTAATAATTGTATTTGAACCGCGGCATGATGGAGATGCGCTGTTGTCCTCTCTTCGAGTAGTAAAAGTGTGCTTGCCCCTATCTCTTCAGCCCTCTCGCAGACAACAGACAACTCATCTTGAATCTAAGTGCGCCATCAACTAGGGGACACTGCCCCCGGCTAACTTGGATCCACGGAGATAAAGCGCATAAAATAAAAACATTTCTTCACCTGTTTTTGGTTTATCACCCGAGGTCACTTGCGCGACAAACGAGTGGCTGTTTGGTTGGGTTAACTTTATTTCGTACACAAAACAGGAATGAATATTAACATTTCGTTTACCTATTGTCTCCACTTTTTAACTTACTCTTTTCCAACCCGAAGGGAGGACATTTAATGCTCGCGCATATGCGGTACAATTCGCACCATTGCCAATGCGACTTTGCAATGTTTGCCTGTTATCAGGGACTCATCAACCTGCTCCATTTTTTTTCTTCTCATTCTTCAACTTCAATTCTGTTTCTTTATAAATATACAAATTCATTGTCTTGTCTGGCTCAGAAAGTATTGCGACTAAAAAGATCCAGTTTGTGAGTCAGTTGAAAGGGCGGTGGGATGAGCAAACCCCTCCCCTCAAACGTTTGGGAATCATGATCGATATACTCAAATAGTCTATTCACCTATTTTAATGCTACATGCTACGTATGCCAGTCTTATTTGATATAAATATGAGTAAATTGCGTTAAGTTATCACAGAAACGTAGAAATGTTTCATTAGTTTTCACAAAACATAAAACTAGTAAACATAATATAAAACTATGCAGTGACAGCAAACTAGTCCTTGTCCACCAATTTTGGCGGGAATCTCCATGTTTTCATTTTTAAGTTAGTTTGATTAAGATAAAGATGAATAAAATGGAAAACCCCTCCCCCTACAAACACAGTGACTATTGACTAGTGTTTCTCTTTCACGCCTTATTATTCCATAATGTGTTGTCACATTTCCTACTAGAAGTGTGTATTTTCATGGTAGAAGACAGAACAGAGTTGAAGTTGATTGGTGAGGGAGACTGGCAGGTGGTGTAAATTGTTGTCCAGTGTTTTGTTAGTTGTGGATGTATACCTATTCTCTGGGATAATCGTGACGTGACTTGGTCTTGTGCTATGGCCGGAAATGCTTCGAGACTGGCTGTGCTGCCGCCAAACCACTGCTGTCTTGTAAAGTCAAACAGATTTTTGCAAAACTCGCTCCGTTGGCTGTTTGAACAGCAGGTTTACGTTAGACAGTTTGTAACAAATCATTAAGATGTGGCATCACTTGCTTTTCTAAGGTAGGTACCTATCTGTGGTACAAATCAAAATTAAGTGGGTTCCAATAATAAAGCTACAAATTAAAGTGAAATTGAAGTAAACCTAAGAAAACATTGGGAAGCAGATGCGAATTGAAAAAGGAAATAGGTGAAACAATCTGCCGAGAAAAAAATGTTTCTTTCTATTGTGTACCCGTTTGTACATAAATTCCATAAGTAGCTGGTAAATCAGTTTATTATGTTTGTGGTTACTTGGTAGGAATGAGCGTGGTTTGGCGACGTACTGTATTTTCTGCTGCCCCCGATGACCAAAACAGGCGGTGGAGGCCTCAATTTCCTCATTCGTGGGGAACATGCTTCCATCAAGACCGCAACTGGGGGTTCATGACATCAGCCTTTAAATGTCTGCAGCGTTCCACATTTTCTACTGAACTGGGCCAGTTGAGTTTGATGTACATGCGTAGTAAATTGTCTTACCTCGGTCATTTGTTGTTATTTTCCCCTCTGATGTAAAAAGAAAAGATGACAGTGTGGGCATACTTTCTGGGGGGCAGACACAGTGGCCGCCATTTTAAAATCCTACGGGATCGACTGCGTGGGTCTCCTCCTAAAATCATTCTGGGGGTAGTGGGGGTCCTAAGGAGCAACCACGTCTAGGAAAATATGTTCGTCAGGAATGCTTAGCTGTATCCAGACCTTATTACCGGACACTGTAAGCACGACACGGTTCTCAGTGGAGGGTGCTTTCCCGGGTGGCAGGTAGATAGGTAGGTATGGTGGAAAAGAATGATCGAAAAGGAGGGGTTACTAGCCAAAGAAACGACATTGTAAAAAAGCCAAATTATGAGGCTTGAATCAGAGTAACTGCAAATGTTGTTAGGTGAGGACACTTACTTCGTTACTCCACGTGGCGTGCATATGCTTGAGGTTATCAGATTGGCAATCTGCTTCAATTTTCACATATCCACCTGGTATGGTGGCACATCTTGCTTTTTCCAGGCTAAAATTACCTTCAAGGAAGACGGTTGAAACCGTACAATCAAATTCGCTGAAGGAGGTGAAGGCTAGGGGAGGGAACTGGATGACGCGCAGCACAGTTGTATTGCGTGCGGTAGGGCCTGCTATGAAGGCGAGAAAATTAATAAATAATTTTGTGTCGTTTTATTTAACAGTGCCGGATACTTTTTACTTGCAATATACGAGATAACGCTCAATAGTTTGTGGGTCAGGGAGAACTGATAGGTAGGTAGGTATATATATATACATTTATAAAACTTACTAGGTACTCTGGGGGTTTGTGAAACACTGAGAATTGCAAAGTATAGTTGTATAGTATTTATTAATAACGAATGATGGTTCTTAAAACTAACAATGGAGCAGTGGCGGCTCGTGCTACGAGTTGTTATCGGGTTGTACAACCTCAAAAAATCACGAGGAATATTCCCTATGTATTCCCTAATTAAAAACCGCAAACTGATTTTTTAAAAATCTCTAGAGTATTCATGTTACCAACTCATATCGCAAAAGGTGGCGGCGGCGGGGAGAGCACAATTCTTCAGTGACAAAAAGTCCTCTATTATGCCCGGATATCAGCGGGCTGCGGCTGTCATGAGTTCACAACTCAACTATGTAGGTCTCCGTTAAAATTTCATCCGGTGACAGGCTGGATATTGCAATATCCAAAATAAGTGGGACTTTAATTGAGTAATATGTTCCTTCAACAGAACAAACATTCCAT
Organism: Mesopsocus fuscifrons; assembly: GCA_950004255.1. NCBI lineage: Eukaryota > Metazoa > Arthropoda > Insecta > Psocodea > Mesopsocidae > Mesopsocus > Mesopsocus fuscifrons. The sequence goes on from OX465377.1 coordinate 10,379,876, forward strand.
TTCACGACTAATTCAAAAAAAACAAGAACCGCCACTGCGCTAGGGAGAGTAAAGCTACAAGTATTTCTGATAATTTAGTAGGCAACACTCACCCTCTCCTTTCTATAAAAAATCTCTCAAAATTTCGAACTATTTTCCCAATAAGACAGAAAAGACAATCAGTCGAGTGCGTCCGTTCCTGTTTAGAGGTTAGATAAGACGCTAACGATTGATGAACTTATCAAATGAAGCACCTCACGCATTACAACAGAATTACAACACAGTTAAGTAGGTAGCTAATACGCAAAGCTGCTGACTGATGCTTTTTTTATGTCCATTTTCAGAGGATACCGGGGTCTTAAATTGATTTAAAATAAGATTAATCTTTTTTACGTTTTAAATGCGTGATAAGTTATAAGTTAATAGTTAAGTACTTACTAGTTAATGTTTCGAGATTTCACGATCGAGTAATTCCTGACAAATGATTATGAGTGACAAAAATCACTCGTTCATAACGGCACAACACTTTAACTAGTTTCTGACGTTAAAAAGACATTTTAAAACAAATAAATTTCTACCAGTTTCCTCAGAAGTTTGGCATTAATAAACATTACCAAAACAGTACTGTATCGCCAGCCTTAAATGATTTTCGCGAAATTCATGAATCACACATTAGGTACGGAAGTACCTACCTATTCTTCTCACCTCATCTAGCAAAACTACTAATAATTCATCATTATCCTATTTTAATTCCTGCCACATGAGTCAGATCTGTCGGTAGGTACAAAAAATAAACGAAACAATTTTTAACAAATTAGATCCACACGTCGTAATAAATTAAATTAACACAATTAAACTTTAGGAAGAAATAACGTCATTATATAGAATGAATACTTTTTGGCTAATCTCCTCCCAATTTCTGGCTCGTAATGGTGGATAATTTATTACTTATTACATGTCGGCAATGCGAGAACGTGGCTCACCTCAACTTGAGTTAATTGAAGTTTCAGTCCAAACTCCCAGACAACAGTTCCGTTTCCAACACAATAATATTCCACGCGGGAACCTTATGAATTACCTTTTTTGGGGGATACATCTATCACACATTTGAAATTTTTCTGGCCTGCTGGCCTTAAAATGATGACTTGACTTATACTCATTCCACACTCAAGGGTTTTACGGCCAGACTTTGACAAAATACAGCAATATTTTCTAGGCACAGTCTTTGGTGTCAGCATTCTGCCTGCACGATGGTACACTTACATCCCGTCAGGTTTGGGGCGGGTCGTATCGTAAGCGCGAATCATTTGGGTTTGCGTGAAAGCCCCACCTTCTTCCTGAGAGAACGCGTAACCATCTAGAAATGAGGAAAACAATGAGATGAATATTGCATTTGCAAACTATAGGGCACTACTTAGGTGGGTTAAACTCCTATATAAACGAGTAGGAGGAAGGTAGCAATGCCAGTGTCATCCTCTACTCTGGTCTATGAAATTAGCAAAGTTTGTTTCTTTAATTTAACCACATTTCTTGATAGTCGAGCTCTAGACTCGTAGAGCTAGGTATCAGAGTGCACCCTAATGGACTTAAGAAGGTCTCTCATAAACTAACAGAAGTACTACCTAACTAACAGCACTAACAGAAAGTCTTTAAAAGAGAACAGAAACTCACGTGATAGTTCGAGTTCAGCAGGAGGGGCCCCACGCCGCGTGAAGGCGCTCTTCACGCTCCTCAGCAGCCGCGCCGTTTCACTCAGCCTGCACGACAAACAGAAGCTCATCTAATGGCTCATTTTTTTATGACCCACCTAGTCTTTATAGCGGCGAAATTTAGCGGTAACCATTTACAAACTTGGGATATCTCTCTTGCCACTGACATCATGTCATGTCTATATCAAATTAATACTTTTATTTCATATGGTTCTTTCCTGTACGAAAATATGATGATTGCAACATTGTGCAACTTGATAAAATTATCTTAACTGACAAATTACACAGGAACATTTTTCTTTACACCTTTTTATAGTAGACATTGAATCCGAAATTTGTGCGTGATAGGGACCTTGTTATTCTGAAACGAAAGTTGCAGAGTAAGGGTCTAGGCTGTATCCTTATCTGATAGTAGGAAAGTGCAAATCATTTTAAACACTTGGGGTGGATTTAGTTTGAAAAGAATGGAAAATACTCACGTAGTAGTTGATTCAGCAGGGACAATCTGTGTTGGGATACGGCGACGAATTTCATTCTCTCGAACTTGTTCAGTGAGACTCTTGTGAACTGTTCCAAGTATCCTATATGGCAAAAAACGATAAGTAGGTATGGTAGAATAGAAGACGAATTTCTCTCTGAATTGGGTTGACTGAGGTCTAAGGGAATGGTCATTTGCTAGGTAAGCAGTCAAATTTCTTCTTCTTTTTTTTGCCTCAGCTCCTGGGCAATGTAGGCCAGTAAAACAGGGTTGTTCAAAATGTGATAGGATTATGAAATATGATAATAATAAACATTTTTCGCTGCCATCTATTCATTAAATACTTTTGCTTTTTAATGCCAGAAAGGAGAAACGAAATCAAAATGAGGGAAATAGGAGGGTCCGACAGTTATCGCACAGAAGTTCCTCGCATTTCGATGGTACCTACCAAACTTTACTGAAATCGGTCAATGGTATTGAACTTACACTTTAGTAGCAATATCGACAAGGAGGGCTGCGAGTGGAATGACGAGCAAGCCGAGCCAGAAGGCAGGTGACGAGAACACCATTCGATCTTGACCAACCATCACTGCCGCAATAGGAATTGTTGGCCAAACGTTACTGAAACCAAAATGTGTCATTACTCACTATGACTGACTGCTTTGATTTTACAACAGTGGCATATTGGACACACTGGACTCCAGAATGGATCCATTTGGACCCAGTCTGGAAAAGCAGGGCAACTATTTCAAAGTCTTACCCACTGAGTTATCGTCTACCGGTTCAATTTACTCGTCAAGTAGGCATGTAAAGAATGTTTTTTACACATTAATTTAAAACAGAGGCAGCCTAAGGAAGGATAAATACCTGTAGATGAGAACGAAGATGAACCAGAGGGCAATAGAACCCCAAATGGCAAGGTGTGACAGCCACGTCCAGCTGCTGGTAATAAGGCCGGCCTTCATGCAAACTGTCACCACCACATACTGCAACACAAACGTCACGTCGACTGAGCTTCATTAAGAGTAGGATCATAAACTCATAAACATAAGGTAGATCCTTCAATTTTCTTAAAGAAAATTTCTGAATGGTAAGTCATAAATCTGTCATAAATTGTGACTGAAAGGACACATACCGTATACACGAAGTTACCAAGAACCAGGTAGCCACCCTCACGTCCGTTCTCCCAGATGATGTCATGCTGCAGAGCCAGCAAAGGTAGCCAGAACAGCAATACCGAATGAACCATGGAGTTGGCAATCCAAATCCAAAACACCTGCACGCGAGATTAACAAGGAACAATAATAGCCGAGTTGGCTATCTAGTTATTTCAAATCAAAATGATTACAACCAAACTACCTCTGGACCTCTTGACAATTTTCAGTGTGATCAGTTCGGAGCATATGCACCACTGTTAAAGCTATAGCCTCTACTCATCAAGACGCAGTTATCTCATCTCGCTGTTCAGTCCTGCATATTACAGCTGACGACTTGGCTGGTCTACTTCTCCGAACCAGGTTAGAAGGGGGCACTCGGCTCAGGCCACCATACCTATATCATCTTCCAACTATAACTATGGTCCAGATATTCTTAGCAAAACCAGCGACACATAAAAATAATAGCAAGAGAATTATTGAACTAGCGAAGTATAAAAAATCAAGTGACCTTGACATTGAAGTACTGGGCGTTCTGGCTGGGCTTGTATAGAGATGGATTACAGACCCGCGCTTCAGGGCTGCACACCTTGTCCAGCAGCCCCAGTGCCAATGGAGGAGCTGCGGTAAATATCTAGAGCGCACAGAAAGGTCCGACAATCAGTTTGGTAATCAACTTAGGGAACCGCAATTTCTTGCTGGGGGCCGAAGTCCAATTACGTTATATATTTATTGTTTACATAGTACAGTATTTTACCTGGTATATATATTTACGTTGCCCAAAACCCAATTTCTGGTTAAAGCTACGTGGTTCTCAGGCTAAGGTTCCATCGTCTTTTTCCTAGGCTAGACATTCATCCACCCTTAAGGGCGTTTTTTCTGCGTACTTAATGAGGATACAATAGGATATTTACATGTTCTGAAATATAATACGTGAACGGCCGAAAGTAACAGGCTGTGTTGTGATTTTACGATCGGATAATTTCTGACAAAATTTTTGCTGACAAAAATCACTCATCGTAAAATCACACAGTCAGTTAATTTCGGCCGTTAAAAAGACATATTACCTATATTTCAGAACATTTAAATATTCAATAGTTTCCTCATAAAGTGGGCATAAAAACGTAAACATATAGCGAATATCGGTTCGGTCTTAAGCGCGCATTTAAGTGTGATTATAGTAAACTTAAAGGCTTTTTTGAAAACATTTTGAGATCATGGGGCTGCAAACAACCAAAAGATTTCTAAAATTCACAGAAAAAAAGTGAAAGTAACCGCAGCTTACCACATTGTACAGGCCAATGGTCCAACGCTCAAAAAGAATTTGTCCACTCCACCCCGAATAGATCGCAAACCAGAGTTCTATGACGTAGAGACAGATGTTCTTGTAGAAAGAGTACAGAATCAGTTTACACATCCTGTCATAGTTCCACGCTCCATGGACCAGTAGAAGCTTTACCAGATACTTGAACTGAAATTACATAAATTATAGAGAATAAAGGGTCCGACAAGGGTGCTCTAGACTTTCTCTCACTTTTGAACTCTACGACGTCTCTTTATATTCTACATTAACTGCAGGATTTGTACATCTTACATAAATGCCAAAACTAATGAAAAATGCCAACTTTGAACTTTGATTTTTTTGCAGTAATTTATTTATTTTTCGATGTACCTAACTGAATTAAATTTGCCGTAAAAAAGGGTAAACAAAAAGCAAATGTACCTATATTCCGTCTTAAGTGTAGATATTTTATCTGACCTGTGCAATGGAGTAGTCACTGGCGCATGCAGCTTGCAGACCCTCCATTCCAGAAATACCGACGCCCACATGGGCCTTCTGTATCATGGCCACGTCGTTGGCTCCGTCCCCGATGGCCAGGGTCACACTCCGCGTCATCACTGTCACCATCTCTACGACCTGTATCAGACCCAAGAGTCAAAACCAAAAACTGTAAAAGTGTAGGATGTTATAGTAAGAGAAATATCTCACCAAAGAGGATAGGGGATCTTGTGAACAATTTTCTCGGAGCGTTACATTTTACTAGAAGAGCCCACGAAAGGGTTCGAGCACTGACCTCAGCCTTCTGGATAGGGGAGACTCGGCAGCAGATAACGGCACGGCAGGACGTGCAGAGGGTGAGAAGATCACGGCGGACGTCGCAGCTGAGGGCGTACTTCAGAGTTTTCCCGTCTACTACCAGCGCCAAGTCACTCGTCCGACCAGCGGACTCGCCCAATACAGCTAGGTGTTCCATAATTTTATCTCTTGTGGACTAGAAACAGAACCATACTCAAATTAGACTAGCTTCAGTTACCGGGGGAATGATTAGGTGAGCATCAAATATATACAAATCTAAGGATGGATTTCACTATAGGAGGAAACTGTAGTTTGTGACGTTCAAATTATTTAAAATATTCAGAATTTTAGAACATGTAATATCCAATCGTTTTCTTAAAAAAATTGGCAGAAAATAATGTCAACAAACAGCACTCTGTGTCCTGTGTATAGGCTTAAGCTAGATTTTTATCTTACATCAAGGCTGTCCTCATTGAGTATGAGAAGCGGCATTCCTGGGCTAATGAGTTTGCACGAGTAACCGATGTTGATGGCCGTTTCCTGCTTGTCCCCCGTCAGCACCCAAACATGTATATCCGCCCTCATTAGCGCCGAAATCGTCTCCGGCACCTTCACAAACAAAGTCATTAAAGTAATTCTTTGGGGGTTTGACGATCTGGTAAGGTGCTAGCCACCGAAAACCCAGCGTCAAGTCCAAGAGGTTAACACGATGCTTTACATCTTTCCATACTTTTCAGTATGATTGAAATAAGAATCGCAAAAACCATTACAGAAAATGGTGGATGAATGCAAGAATATAGGTCAATTTCAATGCCAACCTGATCCTGTAGTTTATCTTCAATCGCAGTAGCACCCAGCAGAATCAAATTAATTTCGATGAGTTCAGCAGCTTCCTCAACTTTGGTCTCTCTATACTGTATGGCTGTACTAGCCTTGTGGTAAGTATTTCTCCATTCCTGGAAACCAATAAATTCTTTTTCAAGGTCCCTTGCATTTGAAAGCGCATACAACGAAAGCCTCTGGCCTACATGCATGACCATGTTTTTGTTGCAGATAACCCGCTGTACATTATGATCGCCATGGCTGGCAAATTCGGCTATATGAAGAGGCACATTGTGTTACGATAAATTAACTGAAAGGGAATATATGACCTCACAATAACAATATGATATCTTCAGGGTTGTGAGTAAGAGCACCCCATCCATAATAATGCACACTGCAAAGACCCAGCAAAGTCTTCGCATCGAAATGTTTAAGGCCTAACAACAATACACACGAAGTGTACTGAGATTTACTAATTTACCTCATACGTTTCGGGCGGGATGATGGCATAGGCACAGCAAAGCGTGCGTAGACCCTCAGTCGCAAACTCTTCTAGCTGTTTTAGAGTAGTCTCACGGAAGGACTGTTTGTCGGGGGATAGCCGTTCATAGATAACCGAGTCTGCACCCTGGAAGAAGTACGACAAAAAATAGGAATAAGTGGCGATTTTCTAGCCGAGTGATTTATGTCAATAAAAAATTGTTATTGACAGAAACATTCCTGAAAAATATTACATTGACGATAACACTTGGGTGCGTTCCACCATGGCCAGTTAAGAGAAAAACTCCGATTTTTTCGGAAATTTAACACGGTAAACATGGGAGAAAATCTCCAGTTTTCTCTTAAATGGGCATAGTGGGACGCAACCTTAGCCGTAAAATCACAATACAAATAAAAACAGACATTATATTTCATACCAACAGTCTCCAACAGTTTCCTCAGAAAATGGTCACTAAAAACCAGTCTACCGCCACTTGTATATTCCTCACTACAAATCACCACTGCAGTCTTAAGTTGTAAGAAGTAATAAAGTGTCCTCAGCTTGACAAATTGGGACTTGTTCCGATGTCGAACAACTTCTCGAACATAAACAGGACACGAACCTTGCAGAATATTTTGATAATGCCTTTGGGGTCACGAATTAGAACGGACATCCGTTTCCGTTGGGAAGTGAATTCCAGCACGTTAAGGATCTCGTAACGCTGCGTCTGCCCCAGCACATCCACATCCACGTGGCTGGGAGTCCGCGTGATGAAGCGCCACCCGTAGTTGCGGGCTGCCGACACCAGAGCCCTCTCATCTATATAACAGCATCAAGCGGATGAAAAAAAGCTAGTCGGAGAGCAATAAGAACAATAAACTTATGCCCATGACAATAACCAGGAGGAGGTTTGAATCACCTGGGGATGCGGCATGGTAGATCAACTCATCATTGACTCGTTCAGGGATGACTGTGTGGCATACAGACAACAGCTCCATAAACTCATGAATGTACCGATACTGGCCCCGTTCTTGTTTGTAATCCTGCAAACCCAACAAATTTGTGCAATAAGTAGGTGGCAGTGTCCCAATTGATAATACGTCCGGCTTGTACGCCGCTCCAAAAAATTTTCCTCACATACGTCCTGAGAAGGTAACAAAACCAGTAATTTGATATATCTGATATCATTGATATAATATGTATTTGATATATTTAGCACAAACGTACCAAAAAATGATATTTTTTTTACGTTAATTAATTTGTTTAGGTGACAATTTCACTTTATCTGATAATTCGCACTACACTGGAAAATAATTTTAGGCACCTGCACACCAAATCTCAATCATATCCATCAAACAGTGAAGTGCCGCTCGAAGCACAAAGTACTTGTTTTCTATTTTGAATGTTATAAGCAACTGGGTACTGATCTCTCTTGGTGCTCGAATCTGCACTCTGGGATGGTCTCTGAGCTCCCACGTTGGGCGCAAATGTGAAGCTCTGACTTCAATATTCAAAACAACAAAAATACCTGAGAAGGGGCTGCACAACTCACCCTCATCTCCCTATGCCGGCTCAGCTCAGAGACCATCCCAGAGTGCAGATTCGAGCACCAAGAGAGATCAGTACCCAGTTGCTTATCACGGTTCGGTTAGAAGCTTGTACTCAAATCAATATTACACAGAGTAAGCATACGAAAAAGGTAAATTTAAACTTCTGGATTACAAAATATTATACATTAAAAGTCGGGGCTTCCCCGAGACACCAGGAGACATACCAGAACGCATGCCACCCAGAGCCTCGGGATCGCCCCTACCAAAGGCCATTCCTATATACAATTTTGTTATACAATTCAAAGATAAAGATAATGTGTCAGGCGCCACCTTGTTACCAGCTCAGGCCGAAAGGGTTGGGCAACAAGGAATCCCATAATGATAATTAATTTAGAGAGGAATAATAAGAAAAACCTGATGTCCTGGACCAGCGGCCGTAGGTACTCCTCCATGTGCTGCTGCTGCGGTGTCAATGATTCATAGGCTCGTCCTCATAGTACTGGGGCGGTCAGCGCCCCCGATTGGTAGCCCCTACATGCTTGATAGGTTCTTCATTTCATGCCATGAATGAGGGGGTGTCTGGGAATGGGGGTGACTGGGAGCCTCCGTGCTTGGAGGCTCTTTTTCTGATTAAATGATTAAAATATCCCTTGATAAATCTTCCTTTCAAAATTTTACCAAACTTGTTCCGCAGATGTTTGTTTCTCAGTTTGAAAGTTTTTCCGAGCCCACTCCAAACACGGGAAAGTAGGTACTTACATCAGGTGATGAAATAAATATAAATAAAAATATATCCTGTGCCGAACCCCGTTCGTTACAATGTAATGGCCTTAATATTAAATTTTTTCAATGTCCGTTGCAATGACCCTCAAGCATCTACCTGAGACCACTTTCACCAATTTTCAAAGCTTTCCGTTGATTAGTACAGTGGGAAATCCGTCCAGCTATTATATTTCAGAACAAACCACTTTCCAGTATTCCAGTAGTTTCCCAGAACACAAATTGTTTTGAATAGCCTTTCTTAATTAATTACCTCTATAAGACTTGGATCGTCAGCTTCGTAGATCTTTCCAGCAATGCTGCACTTTTTGAATTCCATGATATTCCGTGTAAGAGTTCCTGTCTTGTCTGAGAAGACGTATTTGACCATTCCCAGCTCTTCATTCAGATTCGAAGTCCTCGCCATGGCTGGTGTATCCGACGCTTCATGGTACATTTCAAGATCCATGTTGATGAAAGTAGCCTGTGAAAATCATTAAAAGAATTTACTACAGTGACTACTATGGGAAATGGCTAGTTCGTTCGGGAGACCTGCAGTTTAACGTCAGTTCCGAATCACAATATCCCCTAGGTAGGTACATTTCACACGAACTCAGAAACAAGTGAGAAAAGCATTTAAAGTGAGTGAGATCGAACCAACAGCCAACAGACCACATTTTCAATTATAAAAGTTCGACAGCTGGAGGCTTTTGTGAAACTTTCATCCCAAACTCAATTACTTATTAACACTGTAGACTCACTAGCAGTTTATTTGTAAAGTGATCCACCAATCGCAGCCCAAGACATTCTTAGATCACTAGAAACGAGAAAGTAAAATAGAGAGCCTCACCTGGACGAAACGCACAACCTCTAGGGAAACCTGAAGTGATATTGGGATAAGATTGTTGAATAAAATTATGAACGTCAGCAAATTGAATCCAAATCCACGGTTTCCACCATCTGAAAAATAATTTAACATTTGAATCAGCATTAAATCTACCTACTGAACTAAAATAAACTATTTTAAATTAGTTTCTATTTTGCTCTAAACGCCACGAGGTAATAGCACCGGGCAAATTGTACACAGGAAAAAGCATCCACATATTTTATTCAGTATACGCCATTTTTTGTAGTAACTAAATACTCTAGGACAGATGCACAGTACAATAAATCCTTTTATTCACAAACTGTTTTCATCTCAGCGAATTATTGAATGAGGATGTTGCGGACTTAACAGTTTAATTTAAAAATTTGAAAATTAATAATATACGTCCAAAAAGATATTTCGTAAAGTTTGCACTGCGGGGATACATTATCATTTTGAGGCGAGAATTGACGTAGATACCTTCAAGGGCAATGTACCAATCCTTGCCGAAGTGGAGGGTGGTCCAAAGCTGATTGAAGACGGCCGACAGTAGACAGAGAACGAGAAGCATGAAGAATAGCATGAGGATCTGCGTATTCGTCATTTTGTCGACGCTGCTACGCTTGAGTGGAGCACTCGTCGAGTTCTTCATCAGTTTGCTCTCGTGTCCTGTGTAGGTCACCAGACCGAAAATCCAGTTCGTGTTCCGCAACATGGCCCCACGCAAGAGCATTTGATCAGGCCCCAAGGGACATGCTCTGAAAGTAATAAAAGAAGTAGCAAAGTACTTAGATAACAGTAACACACAGTGCTTTCAGTTTGGCGGAACCGACCTGTATTCAAAATTTATCAACAAATTATTTTAGGAACAATATACCAAATTTTAACGTGGTCGCTCAAACGGCGTAGGTCATCATAATAATACTAGTAGACTAGGGATGGAGAATTTCAAGCCACAAAGTCCCACTTAAGGTAGAAGGTCCTAAGATACCCCTCAGGATTGGAACAATGACAGAGGATTAGGCACTGAATATGTTTTTGCCTCAGTAAAAGTTAAAAATTAGAAAGTAAAAAGTGTGACTGGTATAATCTTTCAGTAATTTCAAAAAAGCATTTCTCTTACTCTAAGTCTTCAGCTTTAGAATTAGGACTACTTACTGTTGGCCGGTCAGTCGTAGCACACCACTAAATTCATAGAGAAGGCGATTGGGCAACTCGCACTGGACGTTGCCTTCTGCTGATGCCACGTCTCTGGTCTCGGTCAGGCTGGACGTGGTAGGAAGCGCTTGCCGAACTTTTAAGTTTGTTTCACCGTCCAAATTCGATGTTTCAATGAAACAGATTCCTTCCGGTTCACTGAAACATCAAATGAAATAACTAAGTCCACAGCTTCTTTAAAGGGTAAGAAATAGGCGGTGACACCTAGAATCGTTGGAATGAACCACAATAAAGTGCTCGACAAAATACTCGCTCTCAATTTCTTACCCTCTTTTTTTTCGCGATTAGCCAAGGAATCCAAGGAAACCAAAGGAAATCATTTTTTTTCTTCTCAGGAAACTGCCACAATCACGTCAAACCTAAAATTTCTATTCTCACCATTATTGCCTAGCGAGCAAGTAGAGTATTTACAAACCTGCTAGCGAGCAAGACTAAGTCTGCTGGGAAGAACTGATTGTTGTGGACCTTGACAATATCGCCAACGACGACCTCCGTCCATCGTATAAACTGCCACCGCTCATCTCGCAACACCTCAATCTCCCTGTGGTTTGTCTCCCGGTCAGCAGAATGCCGTTTCTACAGATAAAACCACAAACGTTGAAACTGTAAGGAGCATTATCAGTTCTCACTTAATATTAGACGGGGACAAGCCATCATGAGACAGCTGTTCACTGATGGGCGAAAAGAAGGAGGGATGGCTTGTAAGCACAATCCATTAAAAAAAGCTCAAACGGCAGGAAAAAAAGCTCGATTCAAGTTAACAGCTGTTGAGAACCACGTTTGGAAGGTAAGAGTAATTAGGGCATTGTCTCACCCAGGGTTCAAACATAGCAATGGAACACTATGAATATTCTAAACACAAGCTTTTGAACATAAGAACGAAATCATTTGGACTTACGTAGTCTTCAACAACTTCCTTCAGGGCTGAGACGCTAAGAATAAATACTAGAGGAACCAAGGTTGTATACCTCCCAGTTGGGCTCACATCAGGTATTTGCTGAAATCAAAGTGAAAATTAAAATATCGGTAGGGCAGATAGGGCAGGGCAGGGCGAATTCTACTCTGCTAATAGAATTCACTTCCCATTTTCAAGAGCCAAGATTTTTACTTTCCCGTATACATATACGAAGTACCTAGGTATATAGAAAAAAAGTATTGTGGTCGTGCAGAATATCGATTTTGAGTTTTTTATAGCAAAGCGCCGATTAGAGGTACCAGACCCCAAAATAGCGCGTTGTATGTACTTATGTGTAGGTGTATGTATAAAAGTGTGTGTAAATATACGCAGAGCCAGGGCTCAAACTGTTCGGCCGATTTTGTTCCAATTTGTTACACGGATGTAAAAAAATAATGCACAGACAAATTTTTTTCCGATTTTTTATTGGTGAAAATTGGGGGGCACAGCCCCCGAGAAACCTCGAAAAATCAGGTTTATAATTTTTTGCTCAAAATTGGCCCCTACGATTTCGTTCATTTTCTCAGGGGTAATAGTGCATATTATGGGTAAAAATACCCCATTAGCGGTATATCTGGGAAAACTCGAATTTGGGAGATACGACCCCTTACGTGGTTAGTTTTTTATGTTCAGAAAATATGCCATGTGGGTATTCAAAATACTCGGGAAGACTTCCTCAAAGCATTTACGACCCCCCCCCCCCCCCACCCCACCGGGTTGAGTTTTTGAAGGTTTGCAAAATACGTCATGTGGGTACTCAAAATACTCGGTGAGAATTCCTTATTCTAGTTATCTCGTTTAAAATGTTCTTCGAGCCTCCCCCTACCCCCTATTGTGTTTTGAGAGGTTTGTGAAATGTTATTCTCGTTATTCTCAAAATGGGTAGACTCGTCCGCGCAGTACCTACCACCGGCATGTGACCTTTTCTTAGGGTCAATTATTATACATCTCTAAGCACGTTTTCCCCGTTTTCCTTCTTAAATCAGCGACCTCTCCATTAAAGTGCGGGTACAACGGATTCCTATTTAGCAGAGTCAGACTCAGAAACCCGCGTCAACCGGAATATTTCGTACATGGTTCCACCACTCACCTGCAATAATGCTATGAATAGAAAAAATATATTGGAGTATCTCCGAAATTGTTCAAAGAGGAAGATGGGAATGAAGGAGAGGACGTTGTACTTGGCAGTGCTGACTTTGTTGCTGCAGAACCGCTCTGGCTGCTGACGGTTGAAGAATATGACCCGCGCCGCCGTGGTTGTAGGGTCCACTCCACCCTCCGTAGTGGCCGATGTCCCGCCATCTTCCGCATTTCCTGAAAAACCATTGTCGGTTATAGAAACATTTCTAGTAAATTCACTATCCGGGAGTTTCCTCGCTTATGTCAACAGGCATCGAAACAAAAATTCCACAAAGCAGCTATAGGATCCGCACTACAATAACCCTTAGAGTGGATTCCACAGCGCAGCTATATGATCCTCACTATACTAACCCAATTGGAAACACTACTACGGCTATGTCTAGTCTATACGAAATTCGGAGTTTCTCCAACCGCGGGGAAAAAATCAAAAAATAAAAGTAAGTCACAGTGATGGCTACAATAAGAGTAAACACTTACTGAGACGGTATTTATCACCCCAAGACTGCAATTGGGAGAGTAATCGAGCCATTGACGCCACAAGAAACATATGTTTATGAACAATTGAAGGGTAGATACCCGTATCTACCTTAAGAGCTCACAATCAAACTGTGTGGGCTAAATGACACCAGAACACACCAGAAAACACTAGGGAAGCTACGATGGGTCACCTACTTGGCTAGTAAACACTACAGTACCATAATAATACTCCGTTTTACATTCTAACCAGGGAAAGACCCTCTCTGCAATCAACTGGGTGCTTAAATAAAATCAGATAAGCGCCGCATACAGAACCCCCTGCATACAGAACCCCCTGCATACAGAACCCCCTGCGGGTCTCTACCGAGTCAACTCAACATAACACTGCAGCAAAATTATTTTCACCCAAACGTTAAGAGGCACGAAATAGATCATGCTTCAAATAAGAGCTCTCTTTTTTACGCGTACTGTGTTTTATAATGTATCTGGAGAAGAGTTTCAGGATTAGGTAGGTAATAAAGTGTCAGCTCAAAACTGGACGAGAAGTGTTTGGTGTCTGAACCCTAAACTACGGTCGATACAGACAGGCGCGTTACTGACTTGCCGGTGGGTAAGTAACCTCTAAGAAAGCTTTCGGAACTAAGCAAACCGAACCAACAGGTCGTCACTGCCTATACTCCCAATTTAATAACAGAGGCGCTTATCGCAGAATAGATACAACATTATTTCAATATAAATGAACTACAAGGGAAATTATTTACGTCGATTTTCCATTTGCAATAATTATCAAGTAGTAGAATTGAACACAAGTGTAATGTTCGCGCCGTTAAAATAATACATTTACTTTTATCACCAGCCTCACTTATTCTGGACACTTGTAATTTTACATTCTCACTAGCCATTATGGTGAGAAAGTATATTGTTTTCGTGTGGGGCATTTTCCTTCAACATACGACTGCCAAAATAGGTTCAAATTGGAATAAGTCTTTCCTTGATTTTCATCATCAACAACACGATGACTTGAGATAGTACCTATAGATACGGGTTCGGAGAAATTGAAAGAAAACAATTTCGAGCTCCATATCTTGTTTTATGTCAGCACTTTTTTTGTAGGTACATTTAAGTTTATTTTCCCTGCTCAGTATCAATGTGTAGGGGAAATTTTCAGTGACTGATTCAAATCAGGCAGCAGGCATTTACGACCTACAGCTTACCACACCGGCCTTATTATATCGTCGAGTACCACCCTCTCCATCTTAGGATGAACTTAGGTCAATATATACCGAGCCTCATCGATCAAACAGACCCAGGAAAATAGTATTTTTGACTGGTTGGCAAGAATGCAAAAGAAGAGGTAAGTGAAGAAGCTGGTTTTAAGGAATGACGTCTCAAGTTGGTTGATGGAGTGGCAGATGAGTTCACCTAACAAACAGATCCTATTTCAGATCACTCGTCAGTCAGTCAGTACAGTCAGTCAGTTTATTTCAGATCACTTGCCAGTCAGTACAGTCAGTCAGTTTATTTCAGATCACTTGCCAGTCAGTACAGTCAGTCAGTTTATTTCAGTTCACTTGCCAGTCAGTACAGTCAGTCATTTTATTTCAGATCGCTTGTCAGTCAGTTCTATTCCTTTCTCGTAGTGTACTACTGGCGCTACATATTCATTCTCATCCCTGACGGAGAGTAACCAGTTCCGATTTAGCTCAAATTTCGTACACAGGTGTAATGGCCATGTGCACTGAGCTCGTACATTTGAATCACCATCGGCTTGGGGGCCACAAAACCCTCCATTAATCTAGAAAAATAATCAGTTTTTAAAAATATTTCCCCCAAAATTGCTTCAACGATTTAGTTCATGCAACAGCCCATTTTATGAGTTCAAATGTCCCGTTAGCGGTACTTATTGGAAAATTTTGGTTTCAGTCAACGAACCTTATAGCAAGACCAATGATTGATTAAAGGTATGCCGAAAAAGCACCAAATTATTAAAAACTACTATTGATTTTATATTATGCCGAACGACAGACATATGGAAAGTGAAGGATAATGATTTGGAAATTTTCCCAAGTATAAGGGTAGGTTAGTAAGGAGGAATATTTTAGTCACGAATGGGCTTCCTCTTCAAGTCCGCGCTGTTGTATAAGGGGAAGGGGGGGATAATCTGTTTTCATCAACGGCATCAACCATGATCACGATAGTAGAAGTGAAATCGAGCACATGCAAACAGCACTGGACAAAAGAAATATAATTGGAGGTGAAAAGACAGAACGTATATAACTAGTAAGGACCATTCAAGGGCTACGTATATAACTAGTAAGGACCATTCAAGGGCTAATAGCCGACCTAACGTCAAAATTTAAAAAGAAAAATACAAGCGGCAACAGACGCAGAGGCTTCCAACCACGTCTATGGTCTGGTGGTCCTAAAGAAGTCATCACGCTCATCACCATATCGGGGTGCATATAGGCACCTACTTGTACGCACCTGCACATATACACAGTGCACACACAGCATTATTTTATTTTATTTTATATCTGACCCCGCCTAAAAACGGTAGAGCTAAAGTATAAAACGCCTGGTTTTCCAGTAAAATTACATACTGAGAAATACATCTAAACTATACAACTTACTATAAGAAACATTTTCAAGTAAATACGCTTTTAGCAATTTTTTAAATAATGTAAAAAACTTTCTTCCGATTTGATTTGAACCGGGAAAGCGTTTAGGTAGACGACCACCTAAAATCGGAGGACTGTTTGAACGAAGGGAGACAGGAAATTTCCCTACCTACATCTATTACTTACCTATATTTGAACATAGTTGTCTAACTGAAGAAGGGGCCAGCCGCAGAAATTTGACTTCCACGCAGTGGAAAATTTATTGCATGTGTTTTTTGTACATTTACGGACATTTTATTGTGATCGAAGTACCTAAGCCACGAGGTCATCTATAGATTTTCTTGAGCAGAAGGTCTGTAAAAATTTTATTGTGGAAAATTGCGTTTGAATCGTCAGCAGCACCCCTATCCCCTATTCATTTATAGACGAACCACTACTGAAGGGATAAGCAACTGACAGGCCGACAGGTTCCAACGGAATCCAGTCAAAACATTGGCAATCATCCAAGCAGATGCTGATTTCTCAATGTTCCATTCGAAACAGTCATGCGTATATAGATACTGCGAAGTGACAAATTTGACAAGAGAGAATCCGCTTTTCGCAACTCTTGGTCACTGGGCCAACCACACGATGACACTGAAATGGTCAGGTCGATACGACCAGCAGGAATATATTGATAGTTATACTCGTGATAATGATACAGTAACATTGGATCAGTGATGTACTCACACAGTGATAACATCCCCACACCCGCTTAAGTTCATTCCATGTAGCAGTGATGTGGGTGTCAAATGGTTCATGGCTCGATTCTGTTAGCGTGTGCCCTAGCCAGCCGAGTGGTGCCAAACAACAATAATGAAACTCGTCTTTTTATATCACTGACTCGCTCGCATCATTTCTCGTTTTCTAGGTCACTGACTAGAAGCTCCAAGATATTATACAAAGAAATAAACTGGTTGTGAGAAGGTGCCGAATAAGGCATGGCCGGAAGGTTATGGAAAAAGGCTGCAGGAAGCCATAATGTGTTTTTAATTTGCTAGGTGTGACGGTAGCTGACAAGTTGGAAAAATGGTTTTCCGGCCACACCCATGCACTGTTCATTCTTTCAAGATGGTATGACTGCCTTTATAGATGTCATTTTTCGTATTATTACAAATGTAATCGGTACATCCGCAGCTGCTACTCTATCCAGGTTCCTAAATCTTTTAAAATTTGCTGCATAGATATGAGGTAGCAACGTTTGTCGCGGGCAGTGGCTACTACTAAAGTGTTCCCGAAGTGGGGGAAAGAGGAGGGGGGGGGGGGGGGGGGGGTTCAGTGAAATTTAAAAAACGTCCTGTATAAATGTGGGCCGGTGGGCCAGCGATGCTGACTTTCATTGGGGGTAGCAGTGTATCGACAACAAAACAGACGCAAGCGCGCACAACCACTTACTTCAAAAGAAGTTTAAAAATCAGGGATTACTTCTTTTTCTTCTGGTTTTCGAGATTTCACACCTTAAAAATTACGTTATGCCGTATGAGGAACTGATAAACGGTTGAATTCTAAAAAAGCACTGGGAAGTTATAGGGGGTCCTACGATGGCATTCCCTAGACCTAGAACATTAATAAGGCTACGTTCAGATGAAAAACACTGCCTTTTCAACAAAATAATTTGCCTCTCTCGATACTAATCTTCTGGGTGCTATAGAAGATCCAGACCCTGAAGTGTATACGAAAGTTTGGTAGGCACCTTTTCATGAGAATGAAATGAAAAACAGTTGGCGTGCTAGTATGTAATAATTATGTTTAGGTACAACAACTAAGCAAGCAACATCACAAGATACAGCACAACCCTCAGGCCATCATACATCTTTTATGAGCTATTGATTTGCGCAGGACTTGATTTCAAAAAGACTTCTACGTAAAACTGAAAATGTGCCAACAAAAGAAAGTGTACTAAAAGATTTGACACTTCGACAATGATCGTATTTGATGACTTTTCACATTTGCAAACGTGGGCAGGTCATCATTTTTCTTCACATAATTTTTGTCTGCCGGACCATGAAGAACCAGAGGCACCAGAGCAGTATAACTATGGACATGGTCAATAACCGAATACGGTTGTGTGGCGCGGATCCTGGGGCCACAGGGCGAACAGGGCACGCTTTGAACCATTAAGGCGCAAAGCGGCGTTAATCCGGAGCTGGCAAGATTCGAATGATTCGATGTCAACGACTGAATACTATACAATGAAAAATCTAACAAAAAAATGTTTTCCCTTTGTCACAAGTACATTCCAAAAGTTATCAGTATCGTATCAACAGTGCACTACCAGATCTATAAGCGAAAGAAAGTGTAGACGACAGGAAAGGCGGGCAGTTTTTCCCCGGAAACCACTTATTTCGATGACAGGGCCCCCAGGAGCATACAAAACAAGAAATTTCAATAACAATTCTAAAACGGCACTGACTTCCCTATGCCTACTTGGCGACAAGTACCAATAAACACGGGAATTCAAACCTTCAACTTCTATATGGATAACACGCTGGATGGCAGAAACCGTTGGAACACTACGCCACCCTAGCACGAATGTTGTTTTTAAAGTGTAAGAATTTTGAACAATAACAACACCCTCCGTGCAAGTGTAGAGAGAACAAGTCAGCAGAACCTTGACTTGGCCATCAGATAATACGGCGGCCGAATGGTGGCTCTAGAAAAATCTTAAGGAGTCACGCGACGCCTCCAAGCAAGTTATCTTCTACTCTAAATCCTATTGTTGGAGCTCTCCAGGCTTCCTGCCCATGCAACTCCATCTGCAGTGAGAACTTACATTTCTGCAGCCAAGTTGGCAACATTCCCGCATGTTATCAGCTCACACATTTGGAGTTCGGCTAGGTACTTTCAATTCCTAATTCAACAGTGTCAGGCTCATTTGCCGATTTGGGTAGAAAGAAGCAATGGAATATATAGGTAAAGGAATGCACGGGAAAATCGGATAGGGAGGGAATTTCGCAATTTTTGTTAGTGGATAGTCACAAGTGAAACTTTTGTTTCGTGACTAAAAGCAAGCGAGGCTTCCGCTATCCACGTGGTAATGCCAAAGGGGAACTTTTACTACCTGTTTAACGATTCCTGAGTAGGGCTGTCAAATTACCGAGTCCTTAACAATGTACTCATTATATTAAATTTGGTTTGCCCCTTGTCTGAGCGAAAATTCCGAAACGAGTCAGGAGATGTTTTGGAAAACTAGATTCATTATGACTATAAGGAGTAAGGACATACCCCAGGTGCCACTCTACACAACAGGTAACATGATGTCCATCCAGCTGCGCAGCACCCCCGTTTTTGATAGCATGGAGTATGGTAGGTAGGTATGGTCTATCTATCCTACTCCATGCTATCATAAACGGCGGCACGGCGGCGCGGCTAGATGAACGGGAACCTTGGCTGTCAGTAGATGTATCTGAAAGCACATTAAGTACGCTCCATCATATTATGTGTGTTTTAGTAGTTTTTATCAGCTATTGGAACTTTTAGCTGGAGAAAGCCGAAACAGTCACGAATTGACTGAATAAAAGTAAATATATGAAAGTACAAGCCACTAGCACATCAGTGACCGTTAAGACTTCAAAAATCATAGCACCCACCACGCTCTACTTGCAGCGAAATAGTCTGTATGGAGTCTGGTGTGGCGGAGGCAGTCATGCCTCGGTAAGTGCACGATGTCAACCTGCAGCTGCATTCACGGCCACGGCCACCTTGTTCACGTCATTTCGCGTTATGGCATTTAAATCCGAGTATTCTGAGGCCTGAGAGCAGGCTTACGAGTCACGAGCATCGTACAAGGGGGAATTCCCCTGGTTGAAATCAAGGGATTGTCTACAAAACGAGGCACTGTCACCCGATCGAATGAAATTGACAAGAAGTTAGTAGGTACTGGAGGTAGGCCATCGTCGGCTGATATGATAGTATCTAGGACTTTGTTGGGATGTCACAAAATTCGCGAGGCTGGTCTCTGAGGAAGGCACATCGGCGAGCGCGGGGCCGCGGCTGCCTGCGCTGCGAGGAAGTAACAACTGATCCCAATTCCGAGTTCCGCTTGGCGCGAGTTGTCGCTGAGCCGGCTCCGACTTCAGCGGTCCTGCGCTACCCGTACACTCTCAAGCCACTCAATCAACAACTTGATCGTGATTTTTCACTCAGAATACAGAGCCGACACGGTGCTTTTAAAACCCTCAAAGTAAGGACTTTCAGACAGGCACCACCTTACATACCTACCCGTAAAATGAATCGTTGTCTATTGCAGAAAGGAATAATTCGTTGTGGCAATATCAGGTGAATACGATAGATAGCAGATACCTACTATAGTCATCGGATCTCAAAAGCTAAATCTTGATCTGAATGCAGATCCTTCCGAAATCGAACCTATAGCAGAGAACCATACTATTCTAGAATATATTTAGTATGTAGAGCAGTTATATGTGTACACGTCAATTGGTCAATTGAACCAAAGGTACCTAGCTTTAGAAAGTAAACTCTAACTTTCGCGACTCATCCCGTGGGATTTCCTTTCACCATAAATGGAGAAATGTCGAGGCAGCAAGTGACCTTTCAAAAATATTCAAAGAGAGAGGAGAGGTAAAGTTCAAAAAGGCTCTGATATTTAGCTTCAGATCGACCATCAGGAAGGAATGCAATTTTTTCAATGACTCAGACACGCAGGTGCATGTACGTAAAGACAGCTAGGGCCAGAGGTATTTATTTGATACAATGATAGACTTGTAAGTAAGGAGGTAGCTGGTAGGTCAGCCGAGTAGGTACCTACCTACCTAAACACCACATTTTTTTCGAAACTGAAAATCAGGTTTTTTTTCAAATCAGGATGGCTTTAAACGCATGGGTAATGAAATCAAAATCTCAAAATCGCCCTTTGACGAAAAAATTTTGAAAAAATTCGGTGGTCCCCTTTTCCGGACCTCAGCCATTTCCTTGGTAGATTGTCTTGTCTCCTGACAAAACCAGCTACACAGAACCCAGAAAACTAGCCACCAAAAATTGGACAAGTGCATCCTACATAGGTACCTCTCTCAATTTAACAACCGCGCCGCTTGGCGTCTAGTGTTTTTATAAAAGCGGTAGTCTTATTCACCGAGTCTATGCACCCAGGAAGATATTTCAAAGGACCAAAAGGCAGTAATTAGGTGTACCTAGTACCTACCAAAGAAAGCAGATATCTACAGTCACCTACCACTACTACCATTATCCATAGATTAGATACTAAGCTGATGATCCCACCTATAGGTAGGTACATCTACATGTCAATCTAGGTCCCTACATCCATATAGGTAAGTAATATACCAAAGACCAAAGAGGTGAGTTAGGTACGACTGGTGACCATTCAGAAATACTTGTGAAATACAGACAAGAAATTGTCTACCCAAGCCAGTAATGTAGGAACTTACCAAAGCGCGTTTTCAGTACTTTGTAGAAGGCAGCTGGATTCATGACATCTAATGACAGTAAAGGTCAATCTTTTCTTGCTAAAAACGTAAAGAGTAGATCCCTCGCCATTTTTTTTTTGTTTTCGTTTATTTACTTTGTTTTTAAGATACCGCCAACATGAAAAAATAAAACTAAAGTGGCACCAGAATATTATGTGCGCGCATATCTCATGGCAGTTTGAAAACTTCCTAGATTTCTTTCCCTATTATAATCTGTAACATTTGTAACTCTCCCAATATGATTGACGACTCATTTTTAGTTTTGGGAAGATACCTCCGCTTCGTTTAATTAATAATTTAATTTTCAAACCCACTAATTTCCTCATTCACCGAGTTGAGTCCCTTCGCGCAACAGAAAAGTGTGCTTTGATCTTGCGGAACAGCGGTAAAAATGGAATACTGACTGAGTGCAATGAAATTTCGCCCTTTTTACGCTATCACACTACTTTTTCACCGGTTGGCAAGGCCGTAACCAGGGGGGAGGGTTCAAATCTCCCCCCGAAACTACACGGCTTTACACTAGAAAGAATTAAATTTTGAAGGAGAAAATAATTATAGTTTCGTGCTACCTACCTAACCCCCCCCCCCCCGAAATATTTTCCAAGGTACGGCCTTGCCTGTTAGCAAGGTAGAGGCGCACTGTTAGCCAGTATCGCATTTCTCCGCGGGACTGCTCGTTGGAATCGGTGGAAGATACCTAGTCTAGCGTACCTAAATCTGAGGTTGGTAGGTACTACAGGAAGACGACTTGTTTCTTGTAAGAAGCTAAATTTAATCACACATTGGGTACAATATTCGTACGTAAGTACCTACCTACTGGTTGACAAAGTTTAAATGCCTTGGCAGGAATGCAAACGCACCAGAAACTACTCTGACTGATAATCATGGAATTTAGGTGTTAGCCTCAAATAAGTAGATTATTTTCAACAGTATTTGGATCACGTGATGACTAAGCTCTGTATTTATAGTGATGACTATGGAGCTAGATTAACAGGTACTATCGACACCATATTCACCGCCTTCAATATATGGCGCAGTTTCACAAAGTCGACGCAACGTCGACCTCAACCGCCTTCTATATTCTTGTTTCTTGCTTGTAAACACAAACACTGGCACGACTTCAACAAGGCATTGCCCTGCTTAGTTCTAAATAAATACACTTCGCAATGAACTACTTTTGAAACACAACAGCACATCCTAACTCATTTCGAAAACCAGCCAAAAAAGGCAAAAGGAAAATGGAAAACCTTGAAAGCACTCACTTGTTTACTTTTCAATTTCAATAAACATAAACAATTTTCAATTTCAGGACGCCAACCTATTTTTTCTGTTACGGCGGTTGCGACAATAATGTTGTGGCGACAATATGGTGTTGCAATTTCCATATAAATACAGTGCTTAGTGATGACCTGATACACAAATAGAAAATACTCTTCATAAAAAATACGCGAGTACCTACATGAGCTACACTGCGATCACGTCGAGCATTGTCGAATCATTCATTGCCGATAAGGTAATACCTACTCATTTTTACATGAAAACACCTGCGCAGGAAGTACAATATATCGATTGCCTACATCCTACATTATTTGTATAAATTTCACTTCGGTGCTGAATTATAATCTAAAACAATCCCTTTCTCCACAAGAAAGTTTTCCACGTCATTAGCAGTGAAATCAACCCCAAATTCTTCCCGAAGTTGAATGAAATTTCCAATGAGATCTCCAGCTTTGTAGACAAGTAGCGCAGGGACACCTTCAACCTTAAAACTGTGACTGAGGCCCGCAGCTGACGCCAGCATTCTGCAGAATTTAACGCAGGGGTAGTACTCACTAAGCTCTTTCAAGCAAGCATTCATAATACGACAACTGGGCTCTGAGTCTTCGTAAACGTGTAAAATGACGGTTACCGTTTTCAACTCCTTATCAATGGCTTCTAAATACTCGTTTCCGTTTTTTAAATGATATACTTTTCCAAATTTTCTTTCCGGAGCAGTCTGAGCGAGCAGCTCTTGCATTCTTTTCTGGGTATATTCAAGGAGTATTTGATCTGACATAAATTCAGCCAGTTCAGGGTCTTCAGCTTCCTCTTCCAGTGCAGAACGGCAGGTGAGTGACAATTTTTGAGCCAAAGCTGTTCGTTCTTTTTCTTGTTCCTCACGCTTTTCAGCCTCAAGTTGTTTGTATCTCTGCCAATCTTTTATGACGCCCTTAGGGCCCGTGTTGGACGACGTTTCAGACAGGCGTGCTCCCGGCGGTGGAGCAGATGGAACTTCAACAGTGGAATGATCTTTAGCATCACTGTATTCTTCGTCATCGCTTTCAGCCTCTTCTTCATCACTACTGCAGTAATACTCTAACTTTTCACCCAAAATTTTATCTTCTAGCGTCGCCATTTTTTTATGATTGGCTTTGTTATTGTTTTACGCAGTTTAACCAACAAAACAAAACAATTTCTCTGCACTCATTTTTCTACACCCGTCTGACTCGTCCACAGTCCACAAGCAAATTGAATAGAATATATTTACAAGTTTCTTCTATATTATAAAATATAGTTGTAAAGTGAATAATTTATTTGTGTTTTCTTTTCAAGTCTAGAATATTTATTTTTATGTTCAATTAGTTGGTTACCTGATAATGTCACGTGACCAGTGCATGAATAATGGCGGACGTCGAAGAAGAACGTCAACCACTGATACAAAATTTGCGTGGTGGAGCACCCCCTGTTTCCGCCCCTAATTATGCCCAATGTAAGTGCAATACCTAGACTCATTATCACCTAGTAGTAGCCAAACACAAATACTGAGTGAAGGTTCACTGGACTTGACAGTAACAATAACACTCTTTACGTAACAGGATTAGGGTTCACATTAGGACAACGATTTATTGATGGTATGTAGGTACCTACCTACTACCACTAGCTCACTCAAATCTGCCACTAGTTGGAACAATAGGTTGTGAATCCACACTTGGATATAGTAATAATATGTATGTAGGTATGTTTCCTTGCGAATTTTTGCGAATGCTTTTTCGATTTTGCACCGGGGTCTAACACAGAATGTTTCCTCAAAGTTCAGATTTACTGGTTTACGTAGGATCTTCTGAAATTAGCTCCTGCTATCCTGATAAAGTGGCCATGTGGGTGGAGCCCGAGTGGCAACTCGTTTTAGCTTTTGTTTTGGCTAAGTACCTAGGTAGATAATGTACCTATCTCAAATTGTTAGTGGGGAGGCCAGTGGGAGAGTATCTAGGTGGCTTCCCACTTAGTAGGTACCTAGTTTTCTTTTCTTTACATTAATTATTATGGTTTGATTGGTTGCTTATTTTATGACCCAGTGGAGCACCAAATCCCGCCAATCGGGCCTGACGAGCTGCCGCCTGCGTATGCGCCAGCACTTCAGAATGGGGCCCCCATGGTCACGTGCCGTGTCTGCCAAGCCATGATTGATATTACAGAGAAGAGAGACCAACATGTCGTCAAATGTACCCAGTGTTTGGAGGCTACGGTAACAATCTATACTTTTACTTATTGCTGACTCTAGGTCTATTCGGCCACTCTCTGTATTATAACTGTGTGGCAGAAAAATAGACCTGGATTCATTGTCTTCAGGCTAGCCAATTCTAGGGTGAGGTAAGTAGGCGATGAACGCTTATCTCGATATGTCCACTGACATTAGTAGCCTGTTCTTATTTGCTGGGTTATTCGGCCAGACGAGCAAGGCCTCTAAAGCATTCTTAATCTGTCAGAAGTTCAAACGTTTGCTTATCACAGACAGCTTATGATCGAGCCCTGCCTGATCACCATTACAAATTGTCTTCTGTCAAATGTGAAGACATGTATTGTGATTATGTCTCTAGAGGTTCTCATTACCACCGTTTTTATCGTTTTCTCACAGTGCGTTACTAAAATGCCTGAAACTGTGAATTTTCAACTTCAGCATGCTTGAATTATTATCTGTTCTATGTAGCCCATTCGCAACGCGCCTCCTGGGAAGAAGTATGTGCGTTGTCCCTGCAATTGCTTGCTGATCTGCAAGAGCTCCTCGCAGCGGATTGCGTGCCCTCGACCTAACTGCAAGAGGATCATCAACCTCACGCCGAGCCCCGTCACCCCGCCCGCCCCCGCCCTCGGCGGCATGGTCATGGTCACTTGCGCTCATTGTCAAGACACCTTCTTGGTAAGCCCATCTTAAAAGCGGTTACTAAAAAGTCAAAAGTACAATTTTCATTTATTTTCTGACATCTTACCTTGAAAACTATTGGATTTTTTTTTCTGCTCTGAAACAAATGTCTTTTTCACATCAGAAGAAACTTAACTGAATATTTTGCGATTTGAGTTACGTTTTTTCTGTACACTTTATGAGGAAACTATTGGATATATAAGAGTTCTGAAATACAATAATGTGTTTTTTTAACGTCATAAATTAAGAGGCTATGTTGTAATTTGACGATCGGTTAATTTTGGACAATTTTTTTATTGACAAAAATAACTCGAAAGTAAAGTCTAAAAATAACCTTTTAACTTTCAAAGACATTTTATATTTCAGAGCATATATGAATATCCAATTGTTTTCTCATAAAAGGTGCAGAAAAAACGTAAAAACACGGTTGTGTGGTCGCCCTTTCCAAGTCCTTCCATCAGTCCACATGGCCAGAAGTGATCACTGTGGCACAAAGCTATGGCTGTCACCTCCATATATTTTTTCCGCCAAACATAGGGAAATACCTTGCATTTGCATTCGTGACGCCAATGAGGGAACTCAGCGGATGGTGACTTTATGTCATTGTGTGTGTTGCAACGTTCTACAATCAGATGTCAGTGTGTGGCGACTTGTTACAGTTTCGAATTGCCAACAACTCGCCCGCGCGTTGCCCGCATTGCAGGAAAGTGTCGGCAGTCGGCCCACACTACGCGCGAGGGCGGGCACTTCTCTATGGGATCGCAGGACTCATTTTGCTAGCTGTCGGGCTTGGAATTACAATCGCCACCTACAGAATTGCCGCGGCGTCTGGTGGCATTTACGTCGTGTACGTTGGTAAGTTCAGTTAGACTATTGTATACCAAGGGCCTCCGGAAGATGATGCTGACATCCAGTTCAGTGGAGCTGATAATTTTTGGTAAGTTTTTCTTTCGTGCTTGAACAATAATTGTGTGGGTCCAGGTTTATTAAACCAATAACGTATAGTTGTTCCGTTTTGAAGCATGACAGAATCATACTGAGCGTAAGCCTGAGCATGTCTTTCCCCTTGAATGTGCATTTCGTTTTCAGTGGACACAATCTATATTTTTGTTTCAGGTGCATTTATATTGGCTCTCATAGCTCTGGGTAAAAGTGTGTACTACGCTCGAATGAAAACTAGCCACAACACGGACATCGGTTAGACTTATTCACTTTCCTCTTCTAGCTAGGCTTTGGCAGTCTCAAACAAATGCTTCGGTCGGGAGGAGGGTAAGAGATCCCAAAATTTTAATTTTGAATTTGTACATGGATCACGTTGCTACGACAAAAAAGTTTATAGCCCATCCCGTAGTAGTTCTTGACATAATAATTTGAGTTCTATCGAATCCGGCGTTTACTGTTTTTGCTTCGCGTTCTTTTCCTGCCGCATTGAGTAATGAGCAAGCAAAAATTATTAATTTTTGTGATAAAACAGAGCAGCTTTTCCTCCTCCCGAACAGTCACCTCATGGGCTCTTGTTTTTTCATTTTAGTGTGATATACATTCTACTCTTCTCTTCTAATGGCAAAGAAATCAAAAGATAATTTATTTTGATGTGAAACATTCCGAAGGGATACCGTGATTAAATAAATAGCCCGGAAATTAAGGAGATTTATCTCACAATGGCTCGTGGGAGCAGCGATGAATGAATCCAGTCTGTAAGCGATGTAGTGTTTAGTTATTATTTGATAATAGAAGAAATTACTTCGTTGGCTAAAGTTGCCAGTGAATATTTTAAGTTTTTTTAGATAGGTGAAATACAGTTAAATTTGTTATTCAGTGCCCTGATGACCTGCTTATTTTATTATTGTTGCTGAGAAACAGTGTAGTGACCACATACAGGCAAGAGAAAGCTGATCAGCTGAACATGAATGCAGTAAGTCGGTGACTCCTACCACTTTCTATTTTCCCACGAAATCAATGTGGAGTTTCCATTTTACAAAACTGAAACGTGTTAAAGTTAGCAAAAATAACTGCACCGGAATGGTAGAGGAATTTTCACGCTGATTATGTGCCAGTGCAACAGCTCCATTGCGTTAACCACCAAAAAATGCCAAAACTAAGCACCTAAATAGAAAGGAATGTATCTGTAGTACCTATCTGTATAGTGACCAGTAAGTGGATTTTACCACTGAAGATACTTCCTGCATAGGCAGTAAGAGGTTGAAAGTTGTGGACAAGGGTAAAGCTACAGAGATAGTGCCACGAACAATTTTCTGAATTGTGCACGGATTGGAGTTTCGTTGTCAGTTTGGCACATTGACCAAGTCAGAAGTATGTGAGTTAACTTTGTCCTACTTTACATACAGCGTGATGCCTACGTATACTGTATGCCGAGTTTGGGAAACGTCATAGAACATCGTTTGACTTATATATTTTGTCAGTTATTTTAATTTTTAATATTAGTTACTCGTATATGTATCTTTATTACCTACTTTATGAACTCTATAACCAGTAAATTTCATAATACTATCGAAAATTGACCTTTTTTACCCTTTCAGTTTCAGTTTGATAATGCGTAAGTATGTTTTTTTTATCACAATAGGCGTGAAATGGCTGTCACGTTACCGGGCGTGGGGACGTCAGAGGTTTAACACTTACTTATAAACCTACTGGCCGTGGTGGCTACGGTATTCTAGTCTGCAGATGAGTGAGAACATCCCTCGTGACTAACACCCTGAAAGAATATCCCTTGTGACTAACACCCTGTAAGAACGTAAGAAGATCCCTCGTGACTTTGAGAGTCAGGTCGCTTATAAAACCCTGAGTGGTGATACGGGTCTCATTAAATATAGTGAAATCAGTGTTGAGCCGGCGAAAGTGCTGTTTCTAAAGTCAGCCGAAAAAGAGACCTGAATCACCGTCCGGCACTTGCCCGTAAAGAGACCTGAATCACCGTCCGGCACTTGCCCGTAAAGAGGTACTTAAAATGTTGAACTGTTTCGATATATATGATCATTTTAATTTTTAACGACACCAAAGGCAAACGATAATGTTTTTAAAAATAACACAGTTTTAGCTAACTACGATATATAGGTAGGTATTGTTCAATGCACTACTTCACCGTGCATTTCGGGAGGTACAAGAGTAGGTTGGTAGGTATATAATTTTTGTGCAGAAATCTGTGTTGTTCGTTTCCAAATTCTCGTACTTCGAAACGTTCATGATCCTACATAAGTTATTCACATTTCAAAAAAAAATCGAAAAAGAAGGCCAGTAATGAACGTCGGCTCCGACACATGGGTAGGCAGGTAGGTAGGTAGGTAAGCCAGACCCTTCCCAACTGAGATCAGTCGAATGCCGAACCTCGTTCAACAATTTTCACTCACGCCCCACGCTTGTACTGCGCCTTGGGGACTTTACCCATGTACTAGGCCCAATCCTTCCTTAAAGAAAATGTTATCGAGAATTTTTCAAACATGATAGGCAGCCACAAGATGAGATACCGAATTTTTATCGTGGTGTAACTTATGGTTCTCACTGCAAACTAGAACTTAATAGTTGGACAAGAGGTTGCATCCGCCACACTGTATTTTGAATTTTCACGTAACAGTCACGATTACTTCAGGATTACTTTTAATTTTATGAACTTTTTAAGGTGTTATGTTGGTACTGAAGGTAAACTTCCAAGTCTTCCCACAGTTTTGTAGGTGCGTATTAATGGGTTCTCCAGAATCTGGTGAAACTTAGGTATGACATATTCAGATTTTTAGAATAGCCTGTAGTACAATTAGTACAAATGCTTTAGAACCTTCAGAATATAATTTAAAGCAAGATCGCACATAACAAAAATTTATTGTTAAAAGCATTTAAAATCGTCGAAAAACGAAAACTTCGCTATAAATTCACAGGCACTCACCTCACATGTGGCCATCACGTCCAACTCAGAATAACTAACTACTGCTTCAAATTTCCAACTACCTGACTTGCCTGGAGCGTTCCGCTAAATCTTTCCTACTTTTCACCCAAAATGAAGGCTACATTTTTTTCAGCTATTCGACCAGAAGTATTACGACTGTTTTGGAAAATCCACTGGAAGTAAATATTGTGGCTTTAATAATCTAAACATCAGCAGTTTGCAATGCAATTTGCATGAGATAATTTTTTAAAGTGTACACTGACAAGTGGGTATAAAGTAAAACTAAAAGACAAATAGAGTAGATATGTCAAATAGTTGTAAATTCCTACTTAAATGCTGTTATAAAAGATTCAAGCCCACGAGCTTTCAATGGTTGGGGTCATCTGAGTACTCGGCTATCACTATCATCTGTATAGATGAGCAGGCTGGCTACATGAAAAGCAATTAATAAATGTACCCAATAGTAGAAGTATAGAAGTAACTATCTATTCCCTCACTACTCCTAATAACGTACTTCTGTCCAGCAGGTAATATTGCTTAAACTCTTTCCAGGATTTTGAATAGAACACCGGAATGACGACAGATCTATGACTACAGATCTGTTTGTTGATTATTTTTTCTTCCAATTTTTTGGGGGCAACTCTTGGCCATTTATAAGTTCTGAAATATAATCACTCTTTTTAACGTTAGAAACTAGTTGGCTAAGTTTTGATTTTACGACCGTGTGATTTTTTATACTAAAAAATTTGTCAGAAATTACACGATTGTCAAATCATAACCTAACCTACTAGTTTCTGACGTTAAAAAGACACTTTATATCGGAAAGAAGTCATAAAAATTATTCTCATGCCATTTGAGTGTTCAGCTTGAAATCCTAACATTTTCATGCGCCACCCCACTGGAAAGTATCGAAGAGATTCTAAACAACAGCAGCTCTATTACGGAACTTTTTATCACGCGTGATAACCGCGTGATAAACATTTGAAATGCTATCTTCCCTATGTTTTCGTGATCACGCGTGATAAAAAGATCCATAATAGGGCTCCAGGTTGCATAAAAAACGACTAAAATAAATGCCAGGATGGAAGATGTTATAAAAATGGTAAACAAGATGAGCTGCTTGACTGAGGTACGTCATCTACTCACTGATGTCACAGAAGTGTGCACCTGACGTGTGACCGGGACTTAAGGCCATATCACAGAGTGGCGAGTACGCGCGTGAAGGAGATGCAGACCGTGCCCACCGTCTGACCGGTACCCCACAGCATGGCGTGCAAGCAAGTCATGGGTAGGCTTGAGGCGCGGTATACGAATGCCACCGCGGCTGATGTCACGGCTCCGCACGTCGCTGGAGTCACAACTCCCATCACCAACACAAAAATAGGAAAAAACCTGGAATAAAAAATACATATATGCAACAATGGGTGAGGACGCCTTGGGCCATATCGCTTCTTTCCACAGTGGGCTTGCCAAAGAAAACCCTCGCAGCTCACCACCGGGGATTATTCCTCTATTAGTTACAAGTATTCGGTTAACGCCAGTTCAAGTATTGAGGGAAAATACCACTTGAAGGTGATGTTAACTTGGTGCTCATTGGATGCTTTGAGATCGGGAATAAACCCTCACACTCACTTGCCAATTTTATGTTTGCGGAGAGTAGCGACACCTACTAGGGCTGCTATCGCATGGACAAAGACACTTGAAAAGAGGGCCCAGAGGAACACTTGATACCACATCTCCGCAAAGGTAAGCAGTTGCTCTGACGGGTCCCAGATAATGCTGGTAAAGCTGTAGTTGTGAGTCATGGCACGCGAGGCGCAAAGTGTCAACACATCTCTGCATTGCAATCCTGGCTGTGTGTCGCTGGGGGACACTTGACACCACTCAACTTTGGGGAAACTGCACGCTTCAGGCTGATGTCCTCTCAAACATTAAAACACGAGGGGTCGACAGTATTAGTAATATATCGAAGGAGGTATTGCCTTCAGTCTCCCTAGATACATATATTATTTTCCTGTTGACACGGAAGAAAAAATATAAATTTGCTGAAAAACTTGAAGAATGTCAACAAAATATCGATAGATCGAAGATTGAAATAGTAATACCACAGACATCAACTTTAGTTTTTTGTTATTCTAATTTAAAATAAATAATAGTTTATAATAATCATTAATATAGTTAAAATTTAATGTAATTTTTATTTGACAATTTCACTCTTTTTATTCCAGGTTTTGGCGCAAAAATGATTTGCGTTGTGTTTTGGTTGTTTGTGACGTGATTTCATTTTCAAAATGGACGAGATAGCACCAAGTAAGATTTCAAAATTATTTAATTTTCTTTGTTTATGAGTTCCAAATTATTCTTACTTTGTAGAGGTTAAATGAATTTTTTACTTGTTTCCTCCTTCAGGGGTTTTCTACATGATTTATCTGTAATGGATGGTTCCATGTTGGACATGCTCATTGTTGTTTACCTGGGTACATGTTCATGTTGTGAATGAATAGCACCGTGTTCTGTCTTCGCTGCTAATGCACGGTTGCAACTTGGAACCAGAGATAGACACTCTAGTTTAGTGCGGTGGTTGACTGTCATGGTGAACGTCCAAAATAGGAAGTATCAATCCGAAAATTGGATGATTGGGTTTAGGGTATGGGTAAGGTTTACTATTTGATTCCGCACCAAAAAGTATCGTTATTTTGGCCATTTGTGTCTGGATGGATACTGGATAGGATCTGTTAGGGTTGCAAATTTTCTCAACCATGTCAGCCTATTATGTGTTTACCTGTTGCAGATTCACAGTCTCCTGCTGTTCGCATAATAGTAGATCCGGGGAAACCTGATGAGTGCACGAACAATGGTTCTTCAGATGAAAACAAATCTAGTGAAGTGGACAGTAAAGCTGAGACCATAAGCTCAGCAGTGGACAAGTCAGTTAAGGAGGCAGTAGCAGGTGGTGAAACAGCTCGAGATCCTGGTTCCCGTCTGTTTCTGCGGCCCTCAGCTCTCACCCGTGATGGTTTCAGAGTTACACCTCTCGTAGCAACAAATTCTTCGTTATCTAAAATCAGTTCTAGTAACAACAAATTTGCATGCCCAGATGAGCCTGTCGAACCGGTATTTAATATTCCCCCAAAGTCAGAGAAAGTAGACGCTGTAGCTTCATTAACCGCGCCTAAAATGCCTGTAGCGGTATCATTATCGAATCCAAACTACGTTTTCGGGCAGAATATTGGCGAACGCGTGACTGAACGCCTTGAGTCGGTGAGCAATGGGACTGGCACCATGCTTTTTACCTCGGCACTGTCGGCAGAAAGCAGTAAAAAGACAAGCGAGAGCGAGGCAGAGAGCAAGGAAGGCTCAAGTCTTCTGGAAGATGCAGCTCGATGTCAGGAGCAGCGTGCGGCGAAGCGAAAGTACGAAGAAGTACAGGTCACCACTGGGGAGGAAGATGAGAAGAATGTCATACAGGTACGTATCACCAACCGGTGAGATGTTCGGTTGCTTATGTGTCCTTTCTTACACCAAATTTCGTCCAGATTTAACTCAAGAAGACCACGAATATAGAAGACCAGAATATACATTGCATGTTGATGTTTTTTTCGACCATTTTTTTTAGGTTTTAAATATAGTTTTATGACATTATTATATTTTACATCTCCGACAGTTTTCTCAAAAAATGGTTGAAAAAAAAAACAGCAAAGTATGAAATATACATAAACAAACAAACAAAGCGTCTGGTTGTTTTTCACAGCTTCTCGGCGCAGTCCGTCTTATATAAGTACCTATGGAGAATGTGAATCAATATTTTCAGATAACGGTTAAACTGTTTGCCTTCGAGGGAGGTTCATGGGTAGAGCGAGGTCGTGGCACATTGCGGCTGAATGACGGAGGCAGTGGTGGATCGCGTATCGTGGTCCGCACCTTGGGTAACTTTCGTGTCGTTCTCAACACCAAGATCTGGGCTGGGATGGAGCTGTCACGTGCCAGTCAGCGCAGCATTCGCACTACCGCCATGGATGCCACTGGAACCCTCAAGATATTCCTAATTCAGGTACATTTTCTTTTTATAATTTCCAAAGATGTGGCCTGGAAGCCTCATCTTATGGGGAATTTCGTATGTTTTTTTAAGTTGTAATTTTATGAACGAGTGATGTTTTTTAGAAATCAGTTTTTTTTTATGTCGAAAAGACATATTTCAGAACTAGCACGTATAAATATCCAACTGTTCCCGCAGAAAATACACTTAAAAACCATTCTGGTGCAACTTGTGTGGTTAAAGACTGGTTCTTACATTACTTTTTTTTTAAAAATTACTTATAGTCCAATCACGAGAACCTCTGATTTCCTGAAATGGGCAAGTAGACATTTTGTGGGCTATGTAGAAGGACCTACAATGTTCACCGTTGTGAGATGACCTTGAGAAGCATCTACAGCGCAGAATGACGTCTTAACCCGTTTATTGATGGAAGAACCGAAAATTGTTTCTTTCTCGGACAAAGTGTCTGGACAAAGTCTTCTGAAATCTGAAGAAGTCTGACGTTAACATAGGTGGACTGTGGTTTAGTCCAAAATATATAAACAATTATTATTCACCTAAATACTTCTGAATGCTTTCGCTCTAGATCGCTTTTCCTTTGCTGTGAAACGTTTTATAGTATTCCCTTCAGTGTGTTACTGATCCTAGTATTTATTTTATAGGCGAGTCCCGCAGATATCACGACGCTTTATAATTTAATGGAATCCCGGGTGAAGCGCTGCAAAGCGTCAGGCGAGCCAGATTCTGGAAAGTTGGATACTGAGGAAGTAGCCAAAGAAGAAGACAAAGAGGAAAGTCCGAGGTCACCGAAAGTTGCTGTCCTGGAGGAATCATCGTGAAATCTCACTCAAAATGTAATGCGACATTTACTCTACTACTATCATAGGTGCCGTTTTAATTTGGAGCCTTTTCCATTTCCGCTGAGTTCTCTGTTTTTTTTTTATTTTATCCCTTTATGCTCCATCGGTTCGCATCCAATATTTTGAATTATTACTATCAAAAATTGTAAATGGATTGGTTCCGAGTTTATGGTAATAATTTATAAATCACTGTTTTATTAGGATTAGGTATCTGTCTCATTCGTATTTTTATGCCTGGTTGATACTTCTGACCCAAAATTGCATTTCTTTGGTACGGCATGAAAATTAAAATATAAGTTTCGTGGCCGGTACCTTGACCGTTTTGTTCGCTTTCAAATACTTCAAGGATTCGTGTTTTTCAAGTCACAATTGACTGGAGTTCACTGGAGTAAAACTGTCCGCTGTACAAAAAAATATTGCCACCACTACTTAACATTGATTTGTTGCACCTTCTACTTCTTTCCAACTCTACCTCCTCAATAGTACAAAAGGTATTTATAACAGTAAAATCCAATTCCGGATACGTATTTGTTGTGGTGTTTTTGAAAATATGAAAGCACGACACCAACCTCGCGGGCGCACCGTTTTATCAAATACTATGTGAGATCCTTGTGTATTGGGTCTGGCATTGAGAGTGGGACAAGTGTTCCATTATCAGGGCCCTAATGCAGTTGTAAAACAACAGACTTTCTTTTAGGCACTTATCTATATTCATCGTTTATTTTATTCGGTATGGCTGTAGGTACAAATGTTGTTTGGTTATATTTTTTAAATAACATGTTTTTGAGAGAACTGTTGAATGTTCATTTGTTCTGAAATGCACGTAATGACTTCTCAGAGTCGGAAACGTGTTGACTAAAAACAGATATCAGTGGAATGATTTGGACGAAAAAATGACTACGTGACTCGATAGTTGAATCACAACTTCGTAAAGTTTAAAAGTTCAGAACAAATAATAAAAAATAAATAAAACTTTTCCCTCAGAAACATTTCAAAAACTTAAATGAACAACATTCTATCCACTGCCATAAAGTTTTGGCATTTAAAAACTTCTTAGAGGTAGATTTCATTCCTAGTTATTGTGGTTGAAAAAGGTTTTAGAAGTTTTGACCTAATCTGATGAGATACGATTATATTTTTCTTCCAGTCTACTAGTTTACGTGTTTTACGTGGACCTTCACAAACTGTCGGTAGATACTTATAATTTTAAATGAGCAGGAAATAAGGTTCGATTTTACCACTTCTTAAAGTATACCTAATGTACTATAATTTACAATAGCATTTGCACTTGTCATAAGCTAAACATACGAAAGATAAAACTGTTTGATAGGAGACACTATTGTATACTTTAGAGAAATGATGAAATCCAGCCTTACTGATGGAAATTTTATATATGAAGAAAATAGGTAGGATCACGTTCGGAGTACCTCGGCGAAGAAGTGCAAAAGTAATAAAATAAAAGATTCAGATCAATTCCCGATTTAAAAAAATGTTAATTTACAAACACTCCTGTGAGCTTTTTTGCTTATTTTCTTTTATAGTCAAGAAACTTGACAGGTTTAGGTTGTCTTGTTGGCGGAGTTCTTCAGATACTGTAGTTGGCTACAGCTGACCTCAGGTGGGTCCTAAGATCTACAAGTCAGTGTGAGATTACTGAGGTTCAAATCCGTAGGTAAGCTAAACTGAAGTTAAATTTAGCCGTGGACCGTCGTATATTTTATTCACTTAAAAAGTCATTACATTCTACAGTCTTTAGCCACCAATCATTGGCTGACGTAATTTTTCCCAAGTTAAAACAATGTTTGGCATGTGGACCATCACTATGCCTCAGTTATCTCGTACAGTGTATTTTAAATAATAATCTTGAGAATCTTGAGTGAGAATACGGATTCGTACAGACTCAAATCGCACACCGAAATTTTCAACCCTGATATCTACGGAAGTAAAATAATATTTTAACAATTTTATCTTTATTCAATATTATGAACGGGTGGTAATAGACATTTCAATTAATTCCTTGATTTGATTTTTTTTGCCGGGAATTCAGAAATTTCGTACTTTGTCCCGTCTTCACTCTAGAGTAGGTATATATTTGCTGTTTGTTGATGCTTTTTTCCCACCATTTTATGAGGAAACTGTTAAATATTTAAATGCTGCTGGAAAATATAACGTCTTTTTAACGTCCGAAATGAATGGCTTTGTTGTGATTTTACGATCAAGTAATTATAGACGAAAATCACTCGATCGTAAAATCACAACAGCCAGTTAATTTCAGACGTTAGAAAGATAATATTTTTCAGAATAATTAAATATCCAACAGTGATAAAGGACCCTTAAAAAGGCAAACTACATTTCAGAACATTAATTTAAACAAGCAACAGTTTCCTCAAAAAATTGTTGAAAAAGCCCACCCACAGGACGAGAGTCGGCGAACACGAGCACATCTACAAATCTTGGAAACAACTAGGATTGTTGTTGTTTGGAAACAGGTGCCTATCTATAACAGTCTTATTACACAAGATGCTAAACCCGGATAGGTTACCTGTTAAGCTGAGTTCTGCCCCACTACCCAGTGTGAGGTTTACACCTAATAAGCAATTATTATTTAAAAAATCCCAAAGATATTTCAGTGACAATTGCGCAGAGACAAATCGATTAGAAAATCTAAAATCGCGAGTAGTGCTTATGTCAATACTCTGGTTACAACAAAAGCACTTCATAACTTCATAACAAAAGACGCTCTAGAGGAGGCGCACTGTGCGGTCGTCATTTGTGCGCAGCTAGCTTTCTTCTGTTCTTTAGCATGTACTGCAGCGTGTATGTCTCCGGCTCGAAGGCGGGCGGATATTCGATGCCCGGGTAGTCCGGCAACACTGTAGCTACCTCACCTTCTACTCGCCGTCCATCCCCAGAAGCTTCCTCACTCCTGCGAACCCCACGTCAACACTGTTCAATTATTTCTTCGAAAACCTTCGTACCTATTCGATCACGCATAAAGCTCTAGTCCATTTTATCGACTACTAAAAAAATTGGCGCAAAATATGTAGGCAAGTTGTTTTAATAGTGAAGACACAAAATAATTTGTTCATATTTTTATCCCTGAGGATTTCATAAGTTTTTTTCAATGGGTGGATAAATCTACAAGGAAATTACACATATTATGTATAGCTAGTGACAAGTGTCAGTCTTCAAGTGAGGCTTATAGGTGGCCATTGGCTTAACATATTAAGCATAACTTTAACATAGTGTATGGAGCCAAAAAACATGCTTAGTACTCACTGAGTTGCCTGGGGCATAACGGGCAACGAGGTAAACTGAAGCTTGGTCTTGGTGCCATGCACGGTACTACGGGGGACCACTTGGGGTTTTTCTCCAGCTCCACCCACGCTCGGTGGCAAGGGGTCCCTTCGGCTGCCTTCCCCTCCCGGCTCACGCGACTGGCTCGGATAAACTAGTACAAACAATCAAATTCAATTAAAGCTCCATGAATTCAGTACATCAAGTCGATGGTTATTAATGGAATCCAGCATGGTTTAGGAGTCCTGGCTTAGCTTGGCTCAGCACAGTGTACAGTACCACCGCTCACCTCGCGTTCGTGTGTGCCTCGCTGATCGCAGATTACGCTCCTCCTCCTGCCTGGACAGCATAAACTGCTCCAACGTCATGAATCCCGTAAGGTCGACTTGTCGGCCCTGACTACGCAGGTAACGAAACTCTCGCAGCCTCTCCTGTGTCATTCTAAAAAAAAACACGTCCTTGAAAATTGCAATTCCCCCTAGGAGAAACTTTGAACATCCGAGAATCTTTTTCACACAAAAGCCCCTCTGACGGAAAAAAACCGTGGAGTCAAAATGGTTTTTATTGTTGGATACTTCTTTTTGTTTCTCAAAAAAGAATTCGTACGAGTATTGACTGAGACGGAAGCTACAAGTTGGTTACCTACCTGTAATCGGCCATATCCGGGTTGACCAGCGACGGGTTGGAGGAGTGCAGAGTGCGCCGAGCCAGCCGAGGGGGCTCTGTGCCATCCAGCCGAATTATTGACGGCCGCATGGGTTCTGCCCCACTGAGCCGGACTACGGGAGGCCGGGGTGGCGCGGCTGGAGGCTGCATGCGCCGATAGCTGCGGAACTGTGATGTGGGTACTGGCACGGGGGTGTTTTTTTGAGTGAGGAACCGCAAGTACTTTCGGTCAAGGCTAGCTGCATCGCTGCCTTCACTACTTCCGGGAGGCGACTTACCGCCACTCAACTTTTTTAGGGAACTGAACTTTCGTGGAGAATCGCACCTGTGTTGAAAGAATGCACTTAACAACAACCATACTGATAAGGAATGCCACCTCAGGAAGTAGGAAACTAAAATTCACACGTTGTGTTTTCCCCTCAGTTTCTAGGAAATTGGTAATAATTCACAGGTATCGAGTAAAATGAGAAAATAACTGTTCAGAATAAAGAGATAAAAAAATGACAGCATCAATATACAGTAGGTACATCACTCAGAAGCTTTTACCAGTAAAAAAAAAAAAAAAAAAAAAAAAAAAAAAAAAAAAAAAAAACTTTAGACGCACTTGCTAGAGTCGGAAGCGAGGTTTTGGTGACTTCGTGCCGGCGCGCCAAGCAGTCTACTGACGCGCGGCCCCGCTGGAAAGCACGAGTCGGGCGGCTGGTCGGTATCGCTGGAATCCGAGTCGGTTTCACTCCATCTGCAAAACCAGAAAACCAGCCTGTCTATAACATGAATATTATTATATCCTGCACTCACAGCAGGTGTATAAAATTCATAATACACATTCAGGATGTGAGTCCAGAATTCACAGCTAGTGCAATTCAGCAAACTTGAGACTAAAATTAGAGCAGGATACCGATTCATGTCTCTTCGAGAAGTGAGTGAAAAAACATTATTTTCTGACGAGTTTTCTTGAATAAGATTCCGCCCAGATAGGTTTATTAATAAATATAATGTGCTATACACAATAAACTACTTGCGTACTGTGCACAGTCGCACTAGTACAGTAAGGAGAAAATAAAAAGCTGAATAAGTTTTAATTTTTACCCGGGACACTCCCCGACGCGGCCATCTTCTAGGCTTGCCGTGGCAAGGCTAGCTCCATCTAGCCATTGCTGCAACTCTTCTTCTGAATCAGCGGCGAAATAGAACACGGTACCTGATTACAAAACCAATAATTGAATTCGCTCCTTTTTCAACAGTGGGGGTTACTGAATACCTTTCTATCAATTATTGTACAATTATTATTATGTAGCACTTTTCACTTGCAATGATAAAAGTCATTACTAAATTTTAATCACTAAGGCTGGATTTCACCACTTTAACGTGAAGACTATCGTGTACACGATAGCGCTATCGTTTCGATAAAAAATGTTAACGGCTTTCACCATGCACCGTTACCGTTTTGTTAGCTTTCGAGTGGATTTTCCGTGCGTTAGCGAAAACGATAATTTTCATTCCTGCGACTCATTTGGTGTAGTCTATGTAGTCTATTCAACATTTTAACTTCTTTCTCCGAAAAATTAGGGGGTTTTTCACGTTTATTTCCACTTTTAGATTGAAATTGTTGAAATAAATTTGACGTAAACAAAGCAGGCGAATTCTATTGACACAACAAAACCTAACGAGAGGATGTCTGCTTTTTCGAATCGATAGCTATTCGAACGTTAAAAGGCACTATCGTGAGGTGGTGAAATTCAGCCTGAAAGTGCAAAAAAACCGTCCATAATCAAAACATTCACGCTACTTTCTATAATAGGGCTAAAACTGTTTCTCACCTGTGTGGTATATTTTGAACGCATGATTCTTCGACTTGACTTCTTCTGCAACTGAGCAAGTGAACCCTGGCAGGAAAATGAAGAGGTCAGCGCGTGGACGGTCCCGGTGTCGGAAGCCATAGAACGCTGGGCCCTGCAGCAGGAAAAAGCCCTGTGTCCATGTGGCAGCACCACGACGCCTGCGGTGCCATAACACACCCGACACGTCCCCTGGCGACAAATCCTTCACACTTACTTGCCGGCGTCCTAGCAAAATACAATCCACGATTAATTTAGGTAGCTGTGTATTAATTTTTAATTCACAAAACGCCTACTAGACTTGAGGAACATTATTTTGCCTTATTTATCGTTAACGACTTAAATCTACCTTTCTGTCACCTGTCATTTAGTGTAAACAAGAACTCTACTTGAAACCACCCAGGTTTTCTGGCAGTATCGCTGCTCCGTTGCGATTGGGTGGTGTCAATTGTTGCCAGTATAGAATAGATTAGTAGAATGAAGAATTAAGATACCACCCAATGAACTTACGAGCTAGGACCGAGTTTTGTTTGCGTGGGGCTCGGGGGCTGCTGCTCCTGCCGAGGGTCCACATGGCCTTCAAGTGGTCAAGGGTGTTTCTGGCGCGTTCCTTCTCGGTGCTTACGGACAGGTGCGCTGGTGATGACGGGGCGGTGTGGGAGGCTGAGGAAGGGACGAAGGTTTGCTCTGGTCGAGGGGGTGGCTCAGGAGGCTCAGGTGGGAGCGGACGAGGCTTCGGCTTAGGGGGCAACGGGGCAGGAGGCAGTGTCAGCTTTCTCTGAGCCGGGATCGGGCGAATCTCACGCGGGGCTGGTGGTACTTCTAAAAGAATGTAAAACATAAGAATTTCACAGTCAGAAATTTTGCTAGTAGGTATCGGGACTGGAACTCGGGGTCACCGTCGGTCAATGGCCCTCGTCTTCCACCAATCAGACCGCCACTAAAATTATCTACTGCTTGATGGATGACATGTAGTTCCTACAACCTTGGCTGAAAAATAAACTAACAGCATAAGGATATTGTAATTCTTCTGTAGGAAGACACGTGAATCTGCAACAAAGCATTACTTATGGGTAGGGATCGGATTCCTAGGTGCTAAAAACGCCAAAATAGGTTTTTCAAAATCCTATTTTAGGTTTTTATAGGTTTTTATAATTCCAATTTAGGTTTTTGTATAGGTTCTAAAAAAAGCTTCGGTAATTCAAAATTTGATGTTATTTACATTGTACTGCAGTGCATAACCATGTATTTGTTAATATTTTCAACAGTAATTCACCTTCGGTTGTCCTGCAACACATTTTTATACATCGAGAACGACCTCTCCACGTCACAGCTGGTAAGAGGTGCGAATATTAAACAAGCCAACATGTCAGGGTTCCATGATGGTGCCTTGGGGGGTGGGGTAGCTGGACAAACTCACCCATCAAAATTTTACTCACCCCTTCCATAGTCAGAAAACCCGGGTTTCTTCCCAAAATCCTCTGCATTTGGATCTCCCGAGACCCACTCTCTTAATAAGAAGCTCTTCGTTCCTTTTACTTTAGTCATCGTAAAAAGAAAATTGTAAAGGCACACAAACTGCAAACACTTTAGGACAAGATCTGAATACAGAGTGAAGAGTGAGCCTAAGCCAGTAAACCTGCCCTACCGCCCGCACGTAACGATCCGAAATTAGCCGATGTCAATAGTCGGCTAAGCATAGGAATTGACCTGAGTACATCTGTACCTGGGTAACAATAACAGGACCCTTGCAGGTAGTCCTAGGCCTAGGCTATTTACGGGGGTGAGTGACCTGTTACTTACACAATAGCTCTTTTCAAAATTAAAAATTAGCTTCATTTAACAAAAATTGTGAGAAAACTCTACTTTGATTTCTGAAAAGTGACATTTAGGGGATATATAGATTTTAAAGTCAATATAGGTAATGTTTAGGTTCTAAGGTCAATATAAGTGCGTTTAGGTTTTTAACGCGATTTAGGTTTTTTTAGGTGCTATAAAATTTGGAAGGGGGGTTACTGTGTTCATAAAACGTGTAAATCCGTTAAAAGCACTACCGTAGCTAGCAAGGAACAAAATAGGTAAAAACCTAGGAATCCGATCCCTACTTATGGGTATAAAATATACATCTTTATAACTATTTAATACTTTTATAGAGTAGAAACCTGTAAAGAAAGAGTCCTCGTCAGGATCGGAGCGGAGCGTCTGGTTGATTGTGTTGACCATCTGTCCATGTTCTGGCTCATCTGGCTGAATGATTGTGTTGACCATTTGTCCAAGTTCTGGCACAACAGGCTCAGCAGCCTCTCTGTTGGGTGTCACTTGGAAAGCAGCAGGCTCAACTGTGGAGCCGCCAGCACGGTTCCCTAAGACGGAAAGCAAATTTATAGAACATCCATGTTTCATTGACGCGTTCGCAACTTCGGCTTGTCACCACACAGCAGACCAGCACACTTTCATCTAGAAGCAGGCTATGCAGACTTGTTTCCATAGCGGTACAGTGGGCACAGAGAACACAAATGCTATTGTGCCCGGAACACTAACCAGACCAAAAATTGGAGCCCTGGGCTCCCCCTACCACTTGCCCAAAGCCAGGGTGAGACGTGTTACTACCCACCAGAGTAAAATATGCCCCTCCTTGGCTGTGGGGGCAGTGAAATTTCTCATCTTGGCTGTGGAGAAGTGGTAGAGGAGCCCAGGGTTCGAATTTTTGGTCTGGTCCAACCTTCTCATTTTTCCACCACAATTTCTAAGAAAACCACGTTTCTCGTATGGTCCCCTTAGAAAAATGAGGTCTGCCACACGATCCTGCCAATGTTCCACTGAACTGAGTGAGAGAATAACTCCTTTTCCGCCAAGAATTAAAAGGGAAATTCCCAGATAAAACCCACGGGTCTCTCACACATTAATTTTCTCACCAGTCGCACGATGGCCACCATCGTCGTCAAAATTCCATGCTTTGCGGTCGCCCTTGTGAGGGACATTGCTTCGGGGGCTAGGATGGGGGCTGTGTGAGTCCTTTGCCTCGGGCTCACCAAGATCATAGGCTGGTGTACTTCGGCTTTTGTCCAGTCGGCCCCGAGGAGGCGTAGGTTTGGGTGGGCAGCCCATGTTGCTGAAGAAAGCATCCCTTTTTACCTATGAGACAGTTTAAGTTAGAGAGAAATTGAACTAAAACTACTGATCAGAGCAGTTTGTTTAAATTTAATATTCACGTACGCCCCATTATCTAATTGCCTTTTATTTCGGTTTAAACTATTTGAACCCACTGAACTTTACCACCAGCGTCCAGATCTATTTTTATTTCCTCCGCTCCTCTCACGTTCCAAAATTATTGAAAAAGTGATAAGCGTCTTAAGAGGCTGCTGACCTTGTTCAGTTCTATGATAGAGCGGGCATCATTAGCGGCAGAGGTATCTCCAATTTTGGTACTAGCGACTGCAGCACCAACACTGACTGATTTCTCCCGCATGGGCACACCAGGCGTTACGTCGCTATCTTTATGCTCATCCGTATGGCTGTTGTTCTGACTGGACTGCCAGGATCGCTCGAGCTGTAGCTCGCGCCAAAACTAGAACATAACACACATTTTTACATTTTTTCATGTATTATTAAGAACGTTGTTTTATGTTTTTTTCTATTTTTGAAGAAGCCGTAGTTCTTAAGTTCTTCTCTCAAATTTTAAAATACAAATAATACCTATGTCTTTCTAACATTATAAATTAGTTGGGCAAGTTTTGGATTTAACGATCGAGTGATTTTTGACAACAAAAAATTTGTCTGAAATTACTGTATAGTAAACTCACAAGCTAACTGGGGTTTGACGTTTAAAAGACGTATTTAAGAACATATAAATATTGTATTTATTTCTAATTTTTTCAGTGGTCTTTCTTTGGCACTCGGCCTTTCGCCAATGATATGGGCTCATTGCACTCTCTGACTCTCTCTGCTACAATCTACGCACATCTGAGAGATTGGAAGGGTTGGCTTCAACCGGGCCACAATACGAGTACATAATATAAAAATAATCTAATTTTAAAATAATATTGATAATATAAAAGGGAGTCCCTCACACATTGTTTTGATAATAAATAAAGTACCTGTTCTGACTGTGCGGATGGTCTAGGTGGTCCAGATAATGTGAACCTTCGCTGAATAGGGGCTCGCGGTTTAGGCAAGTAGAGTCGCATGGAGGTGGGGCTGCTACTGTGCGGGAGTGGGAACTCCTCATCACTGCTGCTCGACGTCACCGAGTCTTCAAGGCCTGGCTGCTTCACCTCGACTACAGCTCGGCTAAACATATTTTCAATTTTTTATTTATTTTTATTTTTATTTATTAACTTTTGTCTGTAACACATTCGCAGAATTTATTGGATTTTTTTTCATTGCACAATCGTACCTC
Organism: Mesopsocus fuscifrons; assembly: GCA_950004255.1. Taxonomy (NCBI): domain Eukaryota; kingdom Metazoa; phylum Arthropoda; class Insecta; order Psocodea; family Mesopsocidae; genus Mesopsocus; species Mesopsocus fuscifrons. The sequence continues at coordinate 10,424,815 of OX465377.1, forward strand.
TTACTTGCCGTTCAACTAAGATGTGTCTTTTACTCCTGAGAACAGAATATATTCTCCTGCAGGCCGATTTATGTACAATATCATCTTGTGGTCCCAAGTTTTATTTTATTTTTCCAGCTACCAGCACTTACCTTGGAATATCAAAGTGAGGGATAGTAAGGAACTCCGGACGAGGACTGGGTAGATTTTCATTCCATCTGGAATAAGGAGCAGCGCGCTTGCGGCTGGGAAGGCGGTATGGTTTCATATACATTTGTCCATACATCTTGACATGTCGCGGGCGGCGCTTCAACGTCAGCAGCAAATCGTTTGGACTTTCCTCAATGAGGGCGAGAACTTTTTTCCGTGCCCAGCCCACTACCGTCTGGTAATTGACTTGGACCACTTCGTCACCTGGCTGAATCTTCCCTGACTGGTGAGCTGGGGAACTCAGCTTCATATCTCCAACGTGATGCTCTCCGTGAAAACTTGGCACCAGAAAAAATCCCTGCGAGAAAATGTTGGTAGCTTATATCTGGGACTGCTTTTGAGAAAGATCTACGTAGAAGAGAAAATAGAACTAACAAGGACCAAGCAGTGAACAAGTGAAGATTTCCCAAAGAAAGATTTATTTTAAAATTGAATACCTACCAAATCTTCACCTGCCCGTTTTTTTAGTGTTGCAAGGTCTAAGTAGGCCGGTTGTAGAATCATTGGATCAGTTCCATCCTGAATCACAGAATCAGCTAGTTTGGCAAGACGGGCTGAGCAGTCTCGAATAGTCGCCACGGGGCTTTCCGCAAATCTGAAAAACAAGCATCAACCAGTTAAGGCCAACCACACAATCGTGTATGTTGACGTTTATCCCGACCATTTCTTGATTATACTGTTGAAAATTTAAATGTTCTGAAATGCAATATGCCTTTCGAAATTTTTTACGACGGAGAAAAGTAATTCAGGACAAATTTTTTAGTGACAACAGTCATTCGATCGTAAAATCACAATAGAACATTTAAATATCCGACAGTGTCATCAAAAAGTTGTCGGAGAGAAGTGAACAAATAGCAAATGTATATTCCGTTTTAAATCTGTTGAAATAGCTACATTATAAGTAGCAATGTAGTAAGGTAAGGCATGTAGTAAGCACTTATGCAGTAAGATCGTATGGCCCGAAAGTAAATACTGCGGTACCCAACAGCTAATCTCATCACGAATTCATTTTATACACGTACGACGTTAGGTGACAGAATGAAACCAACCTGTCTCTCTGCGCGCTTAAGGCCATTTTTAGGCATAAACTTAGTAACTGCGGCTTCAGTTCCGAATATTCCATTTGCCCCGCAAATGGCGCTCTGTAACAAGAATCGGTTTTTACGTTACTAAAATAATAAAGTGTTCCTACCAGAATTTCAGCGGTGTAAGGAACGCAAAAACGGTTCTCAAATTTCTATTCAACAATAAAAAATAAAAAAATAGGCTAACTTACCTGTCCAACCACGATACCAGGGCTTTCACCTGATTCACTACGCTGGCTACATCGGACATGATCTGTGTAGGAACTGACTGATCAGCTTGACCCCGAACCTCATTATGTAAACTTTGGGACGCGCAGGCAACTCGCAGTGCCAGAGCTTGCAAATTTTCCCGGTCCAGCTCATAGTGCTACAAAACAAATCATAATACAACCAATTAAAATGATTTCTGACGTCTAGACGACATAACGGAATTATTGTTGACTGAGCTTCACACGACGCGGCTTCTAAACTTAAGTAATTTAGAGTAGTGCTGCACAGAGTTACGCGGACCAGTTTTAATAATTATTGTTTGATGAGCCACCCTACACTTAGCCCGCTCGTTACCTAGGCCAAACCCGTTGTTGCAACACTGCTCACAACCACGCTAGAATCCTGCATCCTGCTGACAAAGCTCAACCCTTGCATATCCCTTCATTTTCTGAATACAACCGGGGCTAGCTCCCTGAGAAAGTGCGGAAAGAACTTACAAAATTGCGCAAGTGCTGGACACCTTCAAGGATGAGCTCCTGATGACCAATTTTGAGCACACCTAAGTGGGTCAGCTCATCCGGACATAAGTTGAGTAACTGCTGACCATTTATTTCATTATTTAAAAACCAATGCAGATAGGGAAGTAAGCAGCTATCGAGGCCTTTCAACCACTCTGTCACCTGCTCAGGCCTCCAGTCGGAAACGCTCACATACGCCATTATTTATTAATACTTTAAAAGCACTCAACAAGAATTGTTATAATAGTAAAACTTAATTATAACAGCAAAATTTAAACAAGAATTTAAAATGACATTTGGAGAAGCCATGTTTAAAATTTTTGTTCTGATACCACGCGTTAAAACTGAGTGCACGTTTTTATCGTGGCTTTAGAATTTTTGTTGATAAACAGCCATTTCTGTTCCTCAATTCTGTAAATGGCATAGCGCTGTTTGGGGTATTTAATAAAATGAGATACGCACAGCTTGTCATTGGACCTGCTGGAAGTGGAAAGGTATGTGTGATAAATTGTGATCATTGTCTAGCCATTCTTTTTTGCTTACGTAGACGGCGTAGACGTAGGTACCCCTGACTACATATTGTGCTGTCATGTCGAACACCCTGCCCTAGCGAAAGCATGTGCCGGGGAAAACCACCGCGTGCTTACCAACTTGGGCAGCAGCTCTATTACGGAACATTTTATCACGCGTGATAACCGCGTGATAAACATTTGCAATGCTATTTTCCCTATGTTTTCGTGATAACTGCGTGATCACGCGTGGTAAAAAGATCCATAATAGGGCTCCAGATGTACGGCTTTTGGGTTTGGCGCGCTTTTTACTCATTACTTAGTCCTGTTGCTAGGTGTGCATGTATTGAGGAGCTCGGAGAAATTCGTCGAGTTTGTATTCATTTCGAATACATTTTGTTGACCTTACCCCTCCCCATCCCCCCAAACGTGGGACTGTTTTTTTTTGTTTTGTGCGTGGAACCTTCTAAGCATATCAAACTCTTGGTTTTCCTGGTCAACATATAGTTTTTACTTTGAAAGCTCCTCATACATGTCCACTTCCTATCGAATAGCAAATTAACCGTCGAAGGGTGTCATGTTTGACTATTTTAAACATTGCAGTCCACTTACTGCTCTGCGGTTGTAGAACACGCTGCGGCTTCAAATCGTGTTATTCACGTAGTCAATCTGGATCCAGCAGCTGACCACTTCTCATACAACCCTACTCTTGATGTGAGGGATCTCATACACGTTGAGGATGCTATGGAAGATGAGGAGCTAAATTTCGGCCCCAATGGTGGGCTCCTCTTCTGTATGGAGTATGTACTTATTTTTTTTATTTTTGTTTGAACTCGTATTTCGCTTCAGTCTAACACCGGAACTCCCTTACAAAGAAACCTACTAATGGTACGTCCCGCCATACTCTGTTATCGTAAAGCTCTAGTTAAATTTAAATTATTGCACGGTAAAAACCGAATTTAACTGGAGTTTAACCGTTAACCGAGTGTAGTGGGACTCACCGTTAGACGCGAAAAATATGTAGTTACCTACTTACTGGCACTATATTGCAGAACAAAATAATCTAAAGGTCTGCTTGGGAAGTTGTTTCCAGAAACTACTGTGGTACCACTTACGCTTTGATCCTTGAGCTTATGCATTTGTCTAGATACCTTGTGAAGAACAGCGAGTGGCTAGAAGAAGAGCTGGGAGATGTTGATGATGACTACATTCTGTTCGACTGCCCTGGGCAAATAGAGCTTTACACTCACATGAATACAATGAAACAGCTTGTGCAATTACTGCACAAAATGAACTTCCGTGTGTGTGCTGTGTTTCTCGTTGACGCTCAGTTTATGGTGGACGGCGCAAAGTTTATCTCAGGTATCTTCTTCTGACTCCCAGTTTTTTAATGAACTATTAATGCTTTTCCCCACTATCTCCACATTACAATTATTCTAAACTCATTCGTTTTCGAATTTCGCATAATATCAGTTACCAGTGGAATTAAGGTGGGCTTGTGATGTGACTCCCTTGTAGCAGTCAGGACGCCTGCGAGGTTCTTCTCAGAAAACAGCAGTGTCTCTTCGCTTGCCCAGTGACTGGCAGTGCTTTAAAGAGATATTCTGTCTGATTAATACCACCGTTTAGCTGGTGATGGCAGGAGGTTCACAATAAGCCCTGAAATCAAGCTGTTACAGTACCATTAAATTTATTCAACGAGTTATAATTCATTTTTGTTCCAGGTACTATGGCGGCTCTAAGTGTGATGGTCAATTTGGAGTTACCGCACGTCAATGTATTAAGTAAAATGGATCAGCTAGGTAAGCTACAAAGGAGTACACTGGACGCATTTTTGGACCCGGACCCTCACGAACTGCTGGGATCGATGGAGAAGGCGGGGCAGTGGGGTGATCGGTACCAGAAGCTGACGGCAGCCATCGCCAGCCTTATTGATGACTACAGCCTAGTGCGTTTCCACCCCTTAAACATTCGTAATGAGGATAGCATCACTGGCCTCTTGCTCACGATTGATCAAGTTATACAGTACGGAGAAGATGCAGACGTAAAAACGCAAGATTTTGAAGACCCCGACGAAGACGACGATGACTAGCTTTGAGCTAATTTTTTTTGTGAAGACACCAAGCGCACGCAATTTAAATCTTTACACTCATCGCAAGTCAAAATGAGAAATCCCCGTATTATGAAATAGTGGAAACATCCGTTTCAGAGGAATATTTCACCTCACAGCCTTGCCATACTTTAAAAGGTGAGGGGTCACTTTGGAACAAACTCCAATTTTACATTGCCCTCCCTCAAACTTATTCTTTTTATACCTACGTTTGTTGACCTTGTCACTCCAAGAAAATGTGGAGCCAAAGCAGCCAAAGTGTAATACCTATACCTGGCCCTCCAGTGAAGTGACATACTGAGAAATTCTATTAAACTGTCAAATTCTTTTCAAGTAAGTCGGCGTTTAGTAGTTTTTTTTCCTGATTCAAGGAGCGTGGCCGAATGAAATTCACATAGGCACGTTCAATTCGATTCTTCCAGATTATGATGTCAATTCATTTTTGCGCAGCAGATGAAAACTAAGGTCACAGGAGCCGAAAAAAGAAGTAAGGTACTCCATGACTATTCATTTGTCAGTCGCTTCTCTAGCACGTAGGATACCAACCTCTCGTTAACAAGTATGCACACCAAATGTGTAACAAAATCCATCAAGTTATTTGGGATGTTAACCCAACAACAGGCTCCGAAAAAAGTAAGCAAGTGGAATTTGTAATGTACAGTATAATAACGTCAGTAGGTTGAGCTCGTGAAAGCACTTCTCAGCTTCTCATATGATTGATTGAAACCCTAACCACATTAAAGGCCCGCCTGGACTCCAAAGCCAGGGCCGGGGGGGTCGCCCTTCAAGCTAGTGGGCTCCCCTGCAGGTTCACAGGCAAACCGTCCACTACGGGGCCCAGCGCGAGGCTTCCGGCCAGCCTTTAGGTCATCCAAAATTTCTTCCATGTCCTTCTCCGTTAGATCTTCCTGTAAATTACCAGTTAAATTATTCCATAAATTTTACGGTCATTTCTCCTCAGAAATGTTGGACATTATACATAGTTTTTTTCTGAAGTAACTTCTAAACATAAAGAACTTTGTATTTTAATTCAGCAATTGAGTGGTTTTCGGTATCCATATAGCCACTCTGAAGTACTATCGAACTCACTGAGTCCGTCTGTTTGTTTAAATGAAGTTTATCAGAAACAGCCCGGAGACCGACTACGTGTTAGAAACATATCGCCCATATCAATCTTAAACTAACAGAGTACTCAGCCGGACCACAGTATCTACCTACTCCATACCTAAACATTGTAGCATTAATTAATTTAAAAAAAAAATAGATTATTTGTGGGGCAAGGCAACCTTCAATTTTCTTGCTCCACGAGCTCCTTGTTTCATTTTTCAGGGCAATATAGTTCACCCAAGAAAGAACTTTTCTTAGGGTGCGTCCCACCATGCCCGGTTAAAATTAAACTGGAGATTTACCATGTTAAATTTAACTCAAAAGTTAAATTTAACATGGTAAACATAGGACAAAATCTCCAGTTTAATTTTAACTGGGCATGGTGGGACGCACCCTTAAAGGATAACTTCGACTTTACTAGTGCATAAGGGATTTACAATCCCCTCCACAAACAGAAGACTATTCTCGAAACTATATTATGAGGTGCACCCCTCTAAACCAGATCTTGGTATTCGCCTCACCCCAGAGAATCATCATATTGTAAAAGTTTAGACTTACGTAGTAATCGTCATTAATGGCGAGCATTGGAGCGTTAACACAGGCTCCCAGACACTCCACTTCTGAAAGGGTGAAAAGCTTGTCGGACGTAGTTTCTCCGTTACTAATGTTCAATTTATTCTTTATACAATTCATAATACCATCAGAGTTGCGAAGCCAGCAAGGAGTTGTCGTACAGACTTGAAGGTGATACTTGCCCATGGGTTTTCTGAAATTGACCGATATCACTCATTTTTATTTCAGTCTTCTTAGCTCTTGGCATATATCTCACCGACACCGGGATTTTGAACCAAGCCATTCCGCTTATCCAGCTCAAACACATAACAAGCCCATCCTCTTTTTCAACGATATTCTTCTCATGTTTACCTTATTTTTAACCACAAAACTGACAACTTTGAGGATACTTTGCCCCTAGTGCAAAACAAGAGAAATAATTGTTGGGCAGCTTGTGATATGACAGGGAGAAGCCCTATATAACAGGTAACCTGCCGACTGAACTGGATGACACACACCTCATAAACATGGTGTAGAAGGTGGCGACTTCGTAGACCCTCATCTTGGGTACACCCAAAATCTCAGCCACTTTGTGCATGGCTGAAATGGGCAGCCACCCTTGTTGCCTTTGGGCAAGGTCCAGTAAAGGGATCATAGCCGCCCTCTTGTGGCCTTCTGGATAGATGGCTAGGATGGCATCAACGCGCTAAAATAATCATGAAAAAGTAAAAGTAAAGTTTTTTTTTTAAGTAGTTAACAGAAACGAAAGCCGAACAAAAGCCGCTACCGGCCTCTTCGTAGTTGGGCATACCTTTGTGTTGTCGGAGGTAAATTCAAATGGGATGGAAGGGTTGTCTTCAGGACTATCGCGATGCTAGAAATGAACAAAGAGCATTAATACTACATGGTCGTACTACTACTACTTACATGGCCACACTGTCGGACACAATTAGTAGGTATCTAAAAAGGTATAACAGGGTCAAACCTAACAAATTGAACTAGACCGCTATCGTTTATATCCAGGTGCAGTGCACAGCTACCTAGTCCTAGCACTGTCTGGTTCTCAGTGGGATCTTACTACAAGACCTCCACAACCTCAATACACTTGAGACTGGAATGCTGATCAGGAAAAATTAGGAAACTTTTGCCATTCAGTGAGCATCTAGAAAGATGTAAGTAAATCTACATATTCCAGACCACTTGTTATTCGAAGTAGGAGAGAAATCAAGCTCGTTCCTTGCTTCCATTCCAGTTTAACTTACCACGAACAAGTTGTCGGATGCATGGCAAGTAGATGAATGAATGGATCTTGATGCGACCCCCTGAAATAAAATGGGAAACAGGTAAGTTGATAGTTGATACATTAGAATTGCCGTATCAACTTTAAAACCAGCATCCTGGACTAAGGCTATACATCTCTTAGTTCCAGGCATGAAAAATGACTACCGTGAAATGAATTAAACGGAACTTACAATGAAATTTCGCAAAATACGAATATTTGACAACATTTCTCTTTTCTGCAGTTGTCCCTCTTTAGCAGACGATGCAAACCATAGAGCACAGAGTACTATATCACTTATTTAAATTTTAAACTCTTTTTAATTATGTATTATATTATACTTTTACTATATTTTTAAATAAATTTAATAAATTATAAAGTACAGTTATGATAATTTCTTTAAGTAATCGAAATTTTTATTGATGATTTTCGAACTCTGGGGTTTTTTCTGAGCCGCTCAACATGCGCTTAACATTCAATCAATAATCAACACAGCCCAAAACCCGCCCGAGTCGCGTCTCGTACGATTTTTAATATTTCTGGAGTGAGGTTTTAAAAACTAATCAAAATGACTACTATGCCAATAAATCCAAAACCCTTTTTGAACAGTCTGACTGGGAAACCAGTTATGGTTAAGTTGAAGTGGGGTCAAGAGTATAAAGGATACCTAGTGTCTGTGGACAACTACATGAACCTCCAGATAGCGAAGACAGAAGAACTTATTGGCGGGCAACCTACAGGCAGTTTGGGTGAAGTGCTCATCCGCTGTAACAACGTCTTGTACATTCGAGGGATTGAAGAAGAGGACGAAGAAGGTGAAATGAAGGACTGATGAGAACGAGGTGATGTGAGACATTCCGAACACTAGCGTTGTTGTGAAGCGTGGCTTCGAGTCTCCTCGCCGGCGTGTGTGTTCTTTCTTCATTAAAAATGTCTTAATCCATAAAAGTTGATGGCTATAATTGAAAATTAACTAAGTACCTCCTTACCGCACATAGGTAATTGTCGTAAGCCCGATTTTATCATTGCTCACCTTGTAACCTAATAAAATTTTTCCTATATTTAAACTTGGGTGAAAGAACCGTTTTGTGTACGACTAATAATAGGTAATGTATAATACGCAGGTGGTAATAGAATAATAAGATCTACAGAGCAGGGCCTGAGGCACCTTCTTCAACATCTTCGTAGTCGAAGTTCGGCCGGTCTTCAACAGTTGACGCAAGCATCCTCAGGTTTTCGATCCCGGACATCAAGGAACGCAGGTGTGCCTGGTCACAACAGAAAATTAAACTCAGACTACACCAACCAGCTCAATTTGACCAGATGCAAAAAGCATAAAATACTAGCATAGCAAATTAAAGATCAACTGTCTTCCTTGTCTTTGCTCCTTTGGGTCTTTGGTTTAAATGATAAATAGTGGGAACCTAGCGAACTGGGAGCTTTCACAAATAAACCAAATAGTACATTCAACCATTCCGTCCCCAGTTAGCTAAACCATCATTAGTACCTACATGGGGGTTGTCTCTAGTCCATATATTTCTTATAAAACAGCAAAAAATTATTGTTAGTAGTAAACGCACCTCAGCAGCGGACGCGGCTCCTCTTAAATCTTGAGCAAGTCTCTGGTTACGACTATGATACGTGTAAGATGGGGAAGGACCTGCTGCCCCCCCACCCTGCCCTTCCATCATTTCCAATCTTGCTTTCAACATCTTATTGTCCGCCTTCAACTTCTGCACCGCGTTTTCCGCAGTAATCATTCTTTTCTAAAATAGTTAAAGGAATGGTTACATCTGCTAGGGTACATATGCAAGAGCAGTGGGGAAAATGTCCGGTCGCAGAGTGGCTCTGTACTTGCTATATAAACCAGACAGCAGTGTTTTACTTTCGAGGTATCCCACCGAAGAGATAACTGAGGCCATGGTTGCTTGAGTCGGAATTTGAGGGTGGCAACAGGCTAGTATGGCTGCCTGGATAGCTATTTAATTGTTTTGAAGCACAACTTTGTAACGAAACTAGGTATCTGATTCTGTTGACGTGAAGTCCCCGTACAAGTCGACAAGCAAATACTTACTGACGTCTGTCGAAGGTTATTCTCCACTTGCTGAAGGGCGTACTCGAGGGAGTCAGTCTCGCGGGCATCACGGCTATGAAGCAGAGCAAGCTCGCTCTCCAAAAGCTGCACCCGGCGGTTTCGCTCCTGTAGTTGCCGCCTTAAACTATCAACCTCACGCTGTAGCCAGTCCAGTTCATTCTGAAAGACCAAATAACTTAAGTAGGTATAACAACCTAATTCTTCACAGCTCATGCCCAAAATTCTTCAAAAAGGTACCGACTGTAATACTGGACTCCACTAACTGGTGTCGAGTGTTACTTGAAGGTTTGGCGGGGCAACGCTGCAGCAGCGTCCACAGTACTTTAAGGTCACGCCAAACGCTCCGCTGGCCAAAACGTTCAAGGGCTCACCCCGATATATACTCGTCAAAAGCCCAGCCACATTCAACAAGTATTCGGCTGATGCGGTCGTTGCTGTGGTAACAGCAGCCGAAGGCACAGCGCCCTATAAGATTTACTGTACTGTCCCCAGCCACCGAGGCTGATGTGACTATGATCTGATAGTTGATTACTCCAGGAAACCCCTATCCCTCCTTTACCCACCATAACCATGATCACCTGGGAAAATTTGAGAATCTATTTAATTAAATCCAGGGTATGTGTTCTTAGCCATGGGGAGCACTCCCGAGAAGAGCTTGTTATATCCGGGATGCCTTCACGTTGGGTCCATCAAACATTTTTTATAAGCTCTGACGGGACCAACTGTTCAAACCACCAACCACTAAGTATTCGCTGTTTCATTACTGTTATCTACTACCCAAAACAAAATTAAAAACAGAAAACCTAGGAAGACAAATCTTGGTCCTATGGAGTTCAAACTCGCAAATTCCCGTCACAAGTCCGGTACTTAACCAACAGATCACGGTGCTTCCCTGGACAAATTTTGGGGTACTGTATCGATACTGTTAGTCACTACATAATATAATGTTTAAAAAAAGCCAAACCCTAGATGAAGGACCAGGCGAAGAGAGATGGCCATTGGACGGGCCAGGCTCGTCGCTGACTAGGTAAGCTGCCGCTTCCCCATCTCCTCGCTGACTGTGAATCGGCCCATCCGACAGGAAATCGGGAAGGCTCATGGCTACCCCCGACTCGGCCCGCTCCTCAGCTGGCATTGGTAGATCAAATGGGATCGTGGCATGGTGCGATGGGGAAGACAAGTAGCACTGTTCCACCACCAAATGGTCCTGAACAAAGTCCGGGAGCACCGAGGACATCTCGGGCGTGTTGAGAAGAACGGGCGCTCCATCAGGAGAGTACTCCTTTCGTCTGGCTCCTCGATCTTGATTTAGGAATCTTTTAAAGGAAAAGGGGTTTTCTTCTCTTCTATGAGAACTCTCGGTAGCTGAAACAAAGACAACTGATGATCAACAGGGGGAATGAGGGGTATAAAGCTGATCTAGTTTGATACCATGGGCAATAAGCTATAATCTATAACAGGACACCAAGGATCAAGTCCCAGGTTCTGGTCATGTGTGCGCCAAGCCCCCAAAAATTCAGTTCAGAAGCTAAGATGCCCCAAAATTGTCGCTGGTGGTAGGCTGTCTTCCACCGCTTACTTCGGCTCATAGCCCAGCCTGCCCAGCCATCTCGTAGCAATAACACCTAACACTTTATGTACTTAGATACATACCTGCTCGAGGCGAGGGGTCTTGCGTAGGGCTGCTTCGTATATTTTGTTCAGTTGGTCCGATTTCTATCCCCAGATCGGGTCTATCAGGCATATTCCCCCTGTTAGAACTGTTAGGGAGTCCTTCAATGTCATCGTCATTTTTCCGAGCCATACCTAAGTACCTAATTGACTCAGATCTAGGATTTTAAAGTTATCATATTTGACACTAAAATATATGCATTAATTAAAATTGAAATACTTAAAACGTATCTAGAAACTACACCTCAATTCAAGATTGACCACTTTAACAAAATAAAAATAATAAATACTCTTCTATTATTTACTGTTTCTATGTATTAAACTATAGCAAAATCTTTAAAGTTTTATTTGATAAAGTAATTACAAGAAAAATAATTTTTTGTTATAATTTTCTATTTTAATTATATAGAAAAAGTTTTTAAACATTTAATTAAAATTTTTCACAATTTTTTTTTATTAAAGAGCAAGAGCAAATTTTGTGGCTGATGCAATAATTTGCGGTCGTTTAAAGCATTCTCCTCCATGACAGCAAGTAGTAAAGTGTTTTCTGTTTTGAAAAGGTTACTTTCGCTGTGAAAATGGGAGCCTAGTTTTCCAAAACTTCCGCACACGTCGTGTGCAACACACCGTCATGAAAATGGAGTACGTATTTCCCATATTTATTTTTAAACTGCGGTCACTTGTCAGGTATAGGGGCGACCTACCTACCGTGACCTGTGCCGCTGTGGTGCAATGAATGAATGAATGACCCACTATCTCCATACGGTCACTGGTTGCTCCTAGGTACATTAGGTATATGCGTATATAAACTGCCTGGCCTCTGGATTTTTACCGAAAATAATATTTCTTCATATTGAGCAATGTCCATATTGTCATATGGTGACCTTCGCTCTTTCATTCCAAAATACCGGAACGTTCAAACGAGGTCACTGACGGTCAGTGATTCGTTGTGTGATCGACACAAGATTGAACTAAGACAGATATCAATGTAGACAGGGTGCACGACCTTAGTGCCTGTATGATGGTGATTTCTATTTAACATTTCCAGTCAACACAGAAAGATGCTAAAATATATTTTCGTCGTTGCTATTTTCAAACATGGGCGCAAGTCTCACATCAGGTAGTGACGGGCGCATCTCCATTATACCGCATCACAACCACCTTCCACAGGGATTTGCCTATATTTACCTAGGAGTGTGACTGTAGCTCCCGATACTCTTCGAAATTCGTCTCTAAAGTGAACACTTATGAAATAGGTATAATAGGTGGGTACCTAAGTATCTGTGTTAGAGAGGTTGCTAGGTTTTGTGTCTGAGCCCCGGCGAAGGGTGCTGGAGAGTCAAAAGTAATGACTTAGCTGTAGTTTTAATTTATACTTAGATGCCTACTGACGTCCTGTCACTTTATTTCTAGATCCACAATGGCGCAAATTGCCCCCTTGTCCTCGTTCGACAACCCGTTAGTGAAAGGAATAAGCAATCAGGATGAGTCTGGAGTCGTGGTTCTGGAAGCCGGAGCCTTGCTCCCCGCCATTGGGCGCTGACTCACTCTCCGAGTGGTCCCTGCAAGAATGCGATGTGGAGGAATGCCTGGAAGCAGAGGAGCAGGCGGTGGTGCCGTCTCGGGCGGATCTTGCCCAGCGGCTCTTGGATGACATCGAGGAGTATGTGAAGAAAGAAGGTGAGTGCTCACTGTGGGCTGTATGCAGACGGAAATGTTTGCTGCTGGCCGTTTCGTTCGTTACTTAGAGCGTTTTATATAGAAAACACGGGAATCTGCAGGACTGCCTACAAAAGTTATATAAAATACCTATATCGTAAGAACATTCTAAATTCATCGCTGCCTGGCAACGATGAATGCCGACTGTCAGTAAATAATTTGTAGTAGATCGTAAAAACACAGCATGGCAAATTATTTACTGTTAATTAGACATAGGTATCTGTTACATTTCAGAAAAAATAAATATCCAGCAGCTGTTTTTAATAATATGGATAAGGTCTACTCATCGCACTTCCGCCGATACTTGCTTCCGATTGTCGCACGACACTGCGACTACTTCGGAGTGTACTTCTTACTTGTTCCCAATGAGGCAATAACAGATTTCTTGGCTCGTTGACTGGCGGATGGGGTTCGAATTTTTCATTTTCCAGAATGATTCCCCTATAGCGGCGGCTCACTCTGCCGCTTGGTGCACCTGGTTACGGGTCGCACTGACTGGAGGATATTTTTTTTTATGCTGCTTACACCCCTGTGATTCACCTCTAGCGGCGGCTCACTCGGCCGCTTGGTGCACCGGAAAGTGCGATGAGTAGACCTTTACCAATATTCTGGGATGAATAAGGCAGCAGCATTAAAAAATGCTAATTTACTTTGAATTCTTTATTGTGGTCAGTTGGGACCACTGACAAGTATATACCGGCCTACTCCCTAGTCATCGTGCGGTAACGATAGGGGCCCATACACCCCACTTCAATTATTGTTGAACATTTGAGAGGTGAATGCCGGTCAGAAAACCTTTGGTGGGATTTGTCTTAGGTATTTTCAGGATAATGAAGGAATAAAAAAAGAGACATGACGAAATATAGTACCTACATTTTTGTTTCTGAATGGACCCGTTTTATAGGGACTGCATCACCTTTACACTGGTGTAGTAAATAGAAAGCGCTGAAATAAAAGAGATAAAACGTGCTTTCAAAAACATAAAGTTACTTGAGCAGATTAGCTTTAGAAAACTTTCCCAATCCCGAGCAGCACTCTTCGATGGTCGGGGTTTGCTCTACTTCTTCGCTGGGACTGTGGGAGCAAAGTGTCGGTTGGCAGGTAAGTTTTCCTGACGGCAAATAAGGTCATTTCCCAATATCTACTGTAGTAGGTAGCAAGCAATCTGAGAGCTTTCCGATAGTCGCTCATTATTTGCTGGTTTTACCCCGAAGTCCTTAATTTTATTAACCAGCCATTTTTAATGTTTGCTCGGTAACTACTATTAATTTTTAAACTGCCTGCAAACTTCAAAGCTGTTTCAACTACTCAGTTACTCAGTTGGGTAGTAAGATTTTGAGAAAACACATAATGGAACGAGAGAAAGAGTGTTATTTTTTTAATTCAGATGCCATGTTTTTTATTGGAGCGTAACGTACAGGATTGGGTAAAGGTGTTGAGTAGTGATGCCGTGGGATGGATGACATTTTGACGCCGTAATGCACTGATACAGAATCTGGGGCAAGGCAACTGCATTTTTTTTCTAGCTTGAAGAGGGCGTGGCCACGCGCCTAATATGTAATATGTGACCAGACATAAAATATAAGGCACGGTTACGTGCAGAACCCGGACGTCTTAGGACTCATAGCCGACCCCTTGACTGCTCGGCCACTGAGAGGCATATTCCCAGTTTTATTGTAGTTTGTATTATGAAAATTAAAATGGGATTTTAATAGTCTTAATTGGTGGATGTCACAGGTCCTGTACTAACGGTTATTATGAATGTATCAAGCAAGTGTTAAGCTTATGGCAAGAGCCAAAACGTCACATGAATATCCATGGCACTAGACATAACTAACCATACATGTAACTTAAATTTAAAAAATTGCGCCAGATAAATGAAACCTCGTAAGAAGAGTCAGCGGAAATGTCAATTTCATCTGTTCGTTTCCTGTGTTTCATTCTTTCAAGCATAATTAATAAAGATTTTAACTATAGCAGCGTCATATCCAGGAATCTCGTTGGGAATCATTGGAAATCTCAGAGAATCTTGGATTTTTTTTTTGGAGTGGTTACCCCTTCGGGGTTCATCTTTCTATGAATATCGTTGGGAATCTTTGGAAATCTTTATGGAATCTCAGGGAATCTCAAGGAATCCCCCCTCGGTCATATCGTAGTTATGGTGTATGACACAGACCACTGTTCCAGTGATTGTGAGACATAATGAATGCAAGTAGTAAGTCTATTGCATGGTAGATCAGATGTGATATTGTTGGGTGGGTCTGAATGTGAATTTTATGCATGGTTGGCTGGCGATCCTGATCCAGCGACTGGTGACAGGGCGAGAATTGGAGCGTGATGACGCAAGTCGCGCGGCGCCGCGCTACAACCTCTGGAAGGCGCGGCCCAAGGCCGAGGCCGTATTGGTGCAGGTACCTCCAGGTAGCGGTTTGGACTCAGCTTGATGCTGAAGGGTATGCTTTCCGCACAGTTAACCTCGCCAGAAATTCCAAACCTGGGTTTCCCTTTTTCACTTCTCCGCAGCCAGGGTGAAGGCTGGTTTGTATGAAAAATTAACGTGATTCAATATACCTGATGTGACAGAACAAAATCAGTAGGAATCCAAAAGGGATACATCGTAGGAGCATATTATACTGACTCCTCTTCAGCTCTACTATGGTGCATATAATTTATGCATAGGTAGTTCATTATTATTATCATTTTTTTGTATAAATTATTAACTAATTAAGTACCTGCACTTAGTAAATTTTCAACAAATTGCAGAACATTACTGCAAAGGAACCAGCGAGGCATTTCTATCCTCTTATAGCACTTTATACTAGTGCTGAAGGGAGATTATTTCAATTTTTGTACCAAAGAACGGGAATAGACCTGCTGGAGAGAGTAACTTTCCCACAGCTTCTCCTCTTCTGGTCAGGTTTAAGTCCCAGGAACTATAGGTATACACGTACTTCGATAGTGAAATGGTGAAAGCTGGATCTATCGTGCCAGCACATAATATCAGGTGCAAGGTATGGTTGATGTTCGAGACAGATGGAGTGTAGCAGGGGCCGTAGATTTTGGTGACTTCCACTTTATTAGGTGTAACATTGGGTCTATTATTCTATTCTACTCAGCTGAGCTGCAGTCGAAAGTGGTCTTTCTGATTCATTCTCTCAAGCTAATTAGTTGAGTAGGAAGTGTGCAAGTGCACTCTGTTGGCCTCTGGGAAGTCGATATACTCAGGGCATCCATTGGTTGTAACATGCCGTGTTGGGATGAGGTCTGTGGACTGTGAACGTTAGCCATGGACGGGGAGTGCGGAGTGATTACGGTTCTTGGCCAAGAGGAAAGGTCATCAGGAACATTCGAAGGCTTCTAAGCTGAGGTTACAAGGAAAACTTAAACAAATATTATCCCTTCCGTTGCCTTGTATTCTCATTGAAACTTATTCTTTTTTTGTCATATTGGCAGTGGAATATTTTTTTCGGCCGAGTCGTAGAGCTGCGTGCTGTTGGATGTTAGTTTCGATGATGAATGAGAAAAAGTGTTTTGTTTTGGTTCTGGTGAACATAAGCAAACACCACCCAGGGGATGTCCCACTAACATCGGTTTTTTCTCTCAGGAACTCAGAAGCTGAGTAGGAACAAAATTGATAGCATCTTAAATTCTGGGGACTGGAAACTCATCATGAATACTGAAACGAGTGTTAGTGTTGCTACCTGGAGCTGGAACTGTTCAACTACTTGCCTCTTGGCTGTTGACGACCGAAAACTTTCCGTTGTAGTGATTAGGCATTAGGCGAGTCCGTTTTGACGTCCTGTTAGAAGACCCGTCACGCTACGCTTGCCATTCGAATCAGTCGATTGGCATCGACGTTGCCTACTGATGAAGTGCCCAAGTGGTCATGGCACTAGACTTCAGTTGTGAGGTGTTATTCAAGGAGTGAGGATAGTTAATATTGATTGCCTTTTGTTATTGTGTGGTTTTCCGGATCAAACTAAAAGTGCTGAAAATTCCTTTGG
The DNA here is from genome assembly GCA_950004255.1 of Mesopsocus fuscifrons. Lineage (NCBI taxonomy): Eukaryota > Metazoa > Arthropoda > Insecta > Psocodea > Mesopsocidae > Mesopsocus > Mesopsocus fuscifrons. The sequence continues at coordinate 10,441,863 of OX465377.1, forward strand.
TTCCATAAATAACAGAAAGGTGCCTTGATCTGATTTCGAATTCTTCCGCTTGGTACCAACATCCGCTACCATTTTTTAACCAATTAAAATTAACAATTGAGAACACTCAACATCGTGTTCACCCTACTCTGAAAATTTCGTAATTCCTTCTGTGCTGTTTAGCAATTTGGGAGTCTGCTCTGTAAGAACGACACGGCCAACTTGTTCCTTATACTTCTCATGATTCTGTCGCTTATCTCAGCATGCATCGGTCTGATAAAGACTTCATGTCTCAAGTAATTGTTTCCGTGCGACTGTATTGACAAATGCCAATTGACGACCAGGCTGATTTGTTATTCTGTAATGTTACCTTGGGCATAGAAGTTTCAGTTCAGATATATGGAAGTAGAACAGGTTCTACCGAGACCACTCGCCTTTGGCCGAGTGCGTAAGCTAACTATAGGGGAAATGTATAAAATAAATAAAACAGCCTCGCCGAGTTTCTGACAGGACCTGGGAGGTGAGCACCGCACCCATTTCCTAGTAAAGCTAAATACGAAATTTTATTGCAAATTCTTTTATTTCTTTGCGTCAGAAAGGGGGTCTAATTCAATGATACGGAGGATTTCATCTCTCACCGGAGCATGTTTGTTTTATTTTATCATATATATTCTTTAACGTTTTAGTGCTGGCAGTCATCTTCGTATAAAGTGGAGAAAATGCTGCTCTGCATTTTGTTACGAAACTTTTATTTTTGGATCTGGGGCTTATCTGATGGAACCAAAGGGGATTTTGCCTCTATATCATGATTGTGTTGTGTTAACAGCTTCTAGAACACGTGTAAATTTTATTAGTGTATTTTCCCTGACACTTGATGTAGTTGTGTTACCTCACGAATGAATAGCTGGAACTTTAGCATGAAACCGTCATATTTCTGTCTCTGGAGCAAAGACATAATCTTCAATTCTCAAAAGCTGGTAAAAAGAAGGTGAACTCGTGATTCCTGATCCTGAGCGTCGCACTTTCTTCTGTCCGACGCCCTAGATTTACTGCAACATTTGGATCTTACAAATCGTCTCATCCCTCCAACGCACACAGGCCCAGCGCCCAGCCCCTAGTCAAGATATGTGGAATACTAAGACTGATGGCATTTCCCATAACAATTTTGGTACGTATATGCTTTCGTCCCTCCCGAGAGCTGTTCGTCAGAATTAGGCCATACCTTGGCAAGTTAAACGTTGTTCGTTAGGTAATAGCTGACTCATGTATAGGGTGCAGGAACAGGGATTGTCCAGAAAGGTTGTTTCTGTACGTGTGCGCACAAAAAGGCAGAATGCGCTGCTCGTGCTATAGCGGTGTGGTAGGACGGAGACTTGAGTTAGTAGTGGGTTGATAGTGTAGTGAAAGTTTGCTGAAGGTTCGATGCTGGGTGCGGGGTTTATGTCGGGTTTGAAGCATTCACATTACACAGCTCGGAGCTCGGCGTTTTATGAGGCTGGAGATGGCTGGCCGAGAGTTAACAGCTCCACCCCCATCTGCCCCCCGCATGCTCTCTCTCCATATGCCTCCCACGCTCCCCACACCCCTGATCCCCGTTAGTCGTTATTGCCTCGGAGTGTCTGCTTCTCTCAAACCAACATGTAAGCTAGGGGGTAAAGGCAAATGCGGGCTTCGGCAATTTATTAGCGAGTGCGGCTTTCTTCTCAAAGCTGAATGCTGCCAAAGATCCTCTTTAGGTTCAAGTAGCATTGCTGGGCTAAACGAGGGGGGTACATGGCGACACTTACTTATAGGCACAGAGCTATAGGTGACCGTAGACATAATCACATTTGACATTCGGCTTCAGCTGATGATGCATTTCTGCCATTCACCCATTATATGATTAACAATTTTTTTATTTTTTCTCCTCCTTGATAGAAAAGATTCTGGATTTCGCCTATAGACGTAGCCTACCCCAACCCCTACCCTTCTACGCCAATGGCCATTCCGGATTTTCTTTAAAAAAAAAAAAAAAATTATGCCGTGTTAGCGTTTTGGAATGGAAGACCTTGCACCAGTGGAAGAAAGACCAAATGACCAAATACTTGAGGTCTCCGGGCCAGTGACAATGCCCATACCATGCATTGAGAAAGCTCCGAAGGAGAGTTACAGATCATATTTACCTACGTACAAACTGACCGTTTTAATGCTGAAAAGGAAATCAAATAAGTTGCAGCAGGGAACCCTTCTTTCCTTGCAGCAGGGAACCCTTCTTTCCTTGCAGCAGGGAACCCTTCTTTCCTTGCAGCAGGGAACCCTTCTTTCCTTGCAGCAGGGAACCCTTCTTTCCTTGCAGCAGGGAACCCTTCTTTCCTTGCAGCAGGGAACCCTTCTTTCCTTGCAGCAGGGAACCCTTCTTTCCTTGCAGCAGGGAACCCTTCTTTCCTTGCAGCAGGGAACCCTTCTTTCCTTGCAGCAGGGAACCCTTCTTTCCTTGCAGCAGGGAACCCTTCTTTCCTTGCAGCAGGGAACCCTTCTTTCCTTGCAGCAGGGAACCCTTCTTTCCTTGCAGCAGGGAACCCTTCTTTCCTTGCAGCAGGGAACCCTTCTTTCCTTGCAGCAGGGAACCCTTCTTTCCTTGCAGCAGGGAACCCTTCTTTCCTTGCAGCAGGGAACCCTTCTTTCCTTGCAGCAGGGAACCCTTCTTTCCTTGCAGCAGGGAACCCTTCTTTCCTTGCAGCAGGGAACCCTTCTTTCCTTGCAGCAGGGAACCCTTCTTTCCTTGCAGCAGGGAACCCTTCTTTCCTTGCAGCAGGGAACCCTTCTTTCCTTGCAGCAGGGAACCCTTCTTTCCTTGCAGCAGGGAACCCTTCTTTCCTTGCAGCAGGGAACCCTTCTTTCCTTGCAGCAGGGAACCCTTCTTTCCTTGCAGCAGGGAACCCTTCTTTCCTTGCAGCAGGGAACCCTTCTTTCCTTGCAGCAGGGAACCCTTCTTTCCTTGCAGCAGGGAACCCTTCTTTCCTTGCAGCAGGGAACCCTTCTTTCCTTGCAGCAGGGAACCCTTCTTTCCTTGCAGCAGGGAACCCTTCTTTCCTTGCAGCAGGGAACCCTTCTTTCCTTGCAGCAGGGAACCCTTCTTTCCTTGCAGCAGGGAACCCTTCTTTCCTTGCAGCAGGGAACCCTTCTTTCCTTGCAGCAGGGAACCCTTCTTTCCTTGCAGCAGGGAACCCTTCTTTCCTTTCTTGGAATTCTAATAAAATTTTAACGTTCTTCCCAGGTTGTAGAGCATTGCCCACTCTTCTCATTCACGTTAAAATATGGGATTCTGCAGTACCTACAATCCGACATTTTATTGTGAAACTAAGTTTAATTTTTCCATGTCTTTCTATTGATAATGGGTCAGATAAATGGGCCGAAGGTGTTTGGAGAATAATCTTACAATAACCACTAAAACCACTATTTTCTCATGTGTCTATAGTCAATCAATCAGTTTTTCTTTGGGGGGAGGGGTGGTTCAAGATCGAAATGCAACGAAAATGGCATGAAGGAGGACGCCCATCTGGCCGCGTTGTCGCGTGGGTTAGGATAGGGAACGTAGTGCATGCAGCAGTGCGCATTACAGCTCCTACCCCATGTTATCGAAAACGGCTATCGACCGCGACCAGATGGACGACCTCTTTGACACTGTTATTGCGAAGTTTAAATAAAACATGATGGTTACCTCAGAGCCCCAGGCAGGAATGAGTTAACTAAAAACGTGATTAGCTGAGGATTACAACGTGGAGGGGTGGCGGGATTATCGGTAGATTGGAGGTTGGAGGGGTAATGAGCACGTAATGATGTTACCCGCTTGCAACCTGCGGCTTTACCCGAATCTAACTACTTTGCGCGTACCCACATCACTGCTGACCGCAGATCCTCGGTTCTGCTCAAGACCTCTCCATTCCTATTTGTTGATTAATAAGAGTTCAGGCTGTAGTTGCAGCTAACTTCCACGCGCACTGTTTTGCTCACTCACGCGCAAACTCTGAAAATTCATTAGGTATTGGGGAAGTATATTATTGAAATTTTGACCATTGTAATTTTTTTTTTTTCATGGTCTCTGCACCGCAGAACCGCAGTCAGTTTAAAAGTTTATATGCATCCATTTTGGACATTAATTAAAATAATAATATGAACATAAAACCGTTTATTTCTGAAATTAACTTCGAAATTATACGTACGCCTTTCGTCCATTCCGAAAGGGATTATTTTTACTTTCTCGCTATATGGCGAGAAAGTATTGTTTTCGTACAAAATTTCGAAATTGAAAAATTACGGCAGTTTTTGTCGAAATAGTGTTGAAAATGAGTTGAGAATGAGAAACCATGTTTTTGAATGGTCGGAACACATTTGGGAGTACAGTAATAAAATGACAGCCATGAGTCATAGTCATGAGTCATGAGATTTGGTGTGACTGATCTCAGATAGATGCTCGTGGGTTGTTTTCGACCAATTTTGGAGTGAGTGAAAATTACGCCCGCAAAAAAATTTCAAAAAATCTCAAAAAATAAAAAACTAAAATTTCATATCGGACGAGAAAGTTAAGTGCGACTGTTGTCGGACCCTTTATTTTGCTTGCATATCTGATATTTAGCTTTGTTTTCCTGGAACTATTAATAATTCTTTGGGTTTTCCTATGAAGTATCATCAGGTATCATCATTTACCTTTGAGGGTGTGGCTGTGTATATTATACGCTGTCCAAATGACCAGCCAGAAAGCATGAGTAACCTGGAATGTCGTGAGGTAGACAGTGCTTTAGGTGCTCACTAATGTCATTTTGTTCTGACATGGAACACAAAACACAAGCAAAACAGCTTGATAGTGGCGGGTGTATCAGGCAGGTTCCTGATGCCGTATTTCCATATTTCTTTGAAGTCTACCTAAACTTCTTCCCCGCGTACTGATGGATTCTGTTAATCCTTGGCTCCAGTGACGCAATTTAATTTTGATTCAATAGAAATTTGATCCGCTATATTCTTAGGGTGGGACGTAAAATACGAGAGAAAACTATTGTCAGCGACGTTTTGTAGCCCTTATGGTAATGTGGGGAACGCAATTCCATGTTAGTAAATTGAGTTTAACGCTCGACGACCTGAAGTGTCGTGTCGCTTCTGTATTAAGCTTTCAGAGCGGCTACTTCATTCGCTGGAAAATATTTTAATTTTACTTTCTCACTCTCTATGTAATGGTGAGAAAGCACTCTTGTCATGTATATAAAATTCTGTTTTGTGATTTTGTGTTTCCCACGGTCTATTGCGGATCTTTTTATCACGCGTAATAACCGCGTGATTAACATTGAAATGATATTGTTTTCCCCCCTATGTTATTGTGATAATTGTGTGTTCACGCGTGACGCGTGATGAAAGATCCATAAGAGGGCTAGGGGGTAAGTTGATAAAAAGCTGTATGTACTATGGAATGTATCACCGAATCATTCCCGACCGTTTATTTTGTACTAATTTAACTGTGGTTTGTCGAGTTGCTAATGATTGCAGTAGCCTTCAGTTCAATTTAAATTAGGATCAGCAGTGTACTAAGGGTTGATTTCACTAGATGAGTTAAATTTATAAAAAATTGACACATATATTTAGCTTACGGAAAGAGGCTTATCTTTCGCTAACTCTTACACTTGCCGTAAGCTAAACATATGCTTGGAGATATTTAAAAATTTAACTTATCGTTAAACCGGTCTGATGAAATCCACCCTCAGACGATACTGCCCCGTTAAGATATTTTCTCATTGCATAATATCTAATTTAATCGATCCAATCGAGCTGAGAAGCGGAGTTAGATTTTCTATTTCCATTTGCCCTGATTACCATTATCGTCTCGCTGCAGATGTCTGTCATGTAATGGAATTATAAGGTCTGTAGTAATTGAGTGGTTCTGTGTTGAAGGCCTGACTTGATGACAGAACAGTCAGAAACTGTCACTAAGCCATTGCTGACAATCTGTCTCCTGCCCCAGTATCGACAGTGGCATGATATTACTATTTCCTCTGTGATATTACTATGCAAGGCGAGTCAGATTTTTTTTGGGTGGGGAGCTTTAGATTATTTTATGTAGGTACCCGGAAAGCTTTTCCACATCCACATAAACACATGGTTACCAGGGAAACTAAGTATAGAGTAAACTTTCGAGATTATCGATCGATAATTGCGACAAGGATTGTGGTGGAGAATCGATACCTCAAGGCCTTAAGGTAAGCATAGCCGTAAAATATTGTATACGTGGGTGATGGGACAGGGTAGTCGGGTATTAGTGCCATGATATTTACTATCTTTCATAGTCATAATCATGAGGTAAAGACATAGGTTTCCTTGTCAAGTGAGTGCTGTAGGAGGTAATCGTTAGTCACGGCTTCAGATACAACTGTCAGCCAGACGTACGTAATAATGACAGGTCTATTTGTGTATTTGTGTTTCGGGCGGCCACCGAAGTATGGAAGTGATTTCCCTCAGGAAACCTCCCGCCTTCTACCTTCTCCGCTGACTCCGTTTGGGTTGGAAAACTTCCGCATTTTCTAACTATGCTCAGGTATACGGTATATCTCTATGGCAATGTTGATTGTGTTCACTTGAACCAAAACAGAGCACTTATTCTCGTAAGCTGTACCCTTCAAAATTTTTAATTTGAGATTTTGTGTTTCCCATGGGTTTCCTTAGTCGAAAAAAGTTCGGGAAAATGTAGTAAGTTCGTAACTAACAATTTTTTTTATTGTCGTACAATTATTAGGGCGTGAAATTTTCTGCTTCTTTTCATAGTTGGGAATCTCGTTGGGAATCATTGGAAATCATTATGAAATATCAGGGAATCTTGGTATTTTAGAGTGGTTACCCTTTCGGGGTTCATCTTTCTATGAATATCGTTGGGAATCTTTGGAAATCTTTATGGAATCTCAAGGAATCTGGAGTGGTTACCCCCTCGCATAGAGATTAACATAGGACTACTAAAACAAGCTCGGGCTTCACTTGCAGGCTACACCAGTACACGACCCACATCGCTAGCTGGCAAGGTCGCCTGGTGGTAACCCGCCTCGATATCTAATGCCCCCAAGGACGTTTTTGCCATTGCCTCCTTTATTTAATATCGATTTGTGAGCAGTGTTTGTTCAATCCCGAGTCAAGTAGGATCGTTGAAAAATTCCCCAACATCATTGGGCGGGCGGGGATTATATATCTACAGGCATTTATCTATTTATAATTTAAACTGCTAGTAATTACTAATGAAGTAATGACTTGTGCCCGCCGATGCGGAAATAACGAGTCCGCTCCGAGGCCTGGCGCTGTGTAGTAAACGTCAGACTCTCGGGCAGCACTCAGCACTGATAGGCACGGGTAGCGAGTGGTAAGAAGTCCTCCTTGTGGCCTCCAACAAAAACACCAAATCAGAACAATGGCGCCTAGCCGTTAAGCGGATAATCAATAAATAATTTATCCGTAGTCGTGCGACCTTGTTTCAAGGTTGTGCCCAACACTTCATACCTCCCAACTCACAGTAAATTAATTTGTGAGTAAATATCGCAGACCGCACGCCTACTATTAGTAAATGCTTCAGATTCCACGTACAGGCTGTTGATAGTGGCTGGCCTGGAACGCCTGATTCATTCCCAGCAAGTATTCCTACAGGAAGGAATAACCATCAGAACGATTTGCTTTTACCGATACGTATTGTGTCTTAGAAGGAACATCTCTATGGCGCCGTAGATGCGATTCCCTACTTTTCATTTGCCTTTGTATCAACTTTGGTTGTTCGCCTTGATAGTGATGGCGATGGCCTCTTGATGGAGAGCAGGCCGAGTTGTGGAGTGGCCGATAACGGGTTGCTGATAGCACGGTAGCACGTGACGAGGATTCACTTGTACTCTTACAGTCTTCTTTTGCTCTTTACAGAAACGTTTTCTGATTGGTTTGAAGAGAAAGTTCATCTACCCATCTTCGATGAGATCCAGCCTGTATCCGTGCAGGCGATGGCACCAGCCACCTCCAGCACCCTGGCCCCGGTTCTGCTGCCCCTTCAAACTTCTGTGCAGCCCCTCATTATGAAGGGAGACGACGAGGTGGCTTTCGTCCTCGGGCATGGTCACTTGACGCCTCCACAGAGCCCACCCGCTGATGAGTCACAGCTGACTGCTCCAATCTTCATCGTTCAGCAGCAGCCATCTTATGTGACTCTGGAGCCCAGTCAGCAGTTCATCCAGGAGCCATACTTAATTGCGCCTCCCACTCCCGACCTGGCGCATGAGATGGCTGTTGTGGACGAAGTGGTGCGCGGCGCCGCGCAGCAGTGGGAACAGTGGGAGAGCTCTGACACCAACTCACGGAGTTCTGAAGGCACTGAAGACAGTGATGACCCAGAGTGGGTCCCGGCTGAGACCCCCTCCAAGCCTACCGGTCGACGCGCCCGCCAGTCTCGCCCATACAATCCCGTTGACCGACGACTGCGTAAAAAGGAGCAGAATAAGAACGCAGCGACTCGCTACCGCCAGAAGAAGAAGGCGGAGGTGAGTGTGATTGTAGAGGAAGAGCGCGGTCTAGAGGATCAGAACACCGCCCTGCAGACGAAGCTGACAGACCTACAGCGTGAAGTCTCTTACCTTAAAGGCCTCATGCGAGACGTGTTCCGCGCCAAAGGCCTAGTTAAGTAGATCGCCGGGGTGTAGCTCACGAATTAACTTACTCAGATGGGTTTAGGTAGGCCATAGATTTAATATCGCATAGAATTAGTAGGCTTATTGTTTTCATTGAAGAGACTTTTACCATCGCTTCGCTACCTATTAAAATTCACCTGATCTTGCTCTTGAGCTAATTATTTCAGTGCTTGGTTTTGCCAAGTTAGCCACAGACAGTTTACTTGTTCTGTCATTGAAGAGCTGATCGTTGTCTCTCACTGATCTCATTGAGAGCTTTCAAAGTGGGGTAAGGAGCTGGTGCCTTGTGGTGCCCCTCCCCTGGTGTGTTCTTGCTGGGATCGTTCTGATTGCCACCATAGTGCGGGGTGAGTGGGGCCATGTCATCTATGACGCAGACTCATGCCGATGATCCGACTGGCCTCATTTCATCCTTGGCCGAGTTTTCTATTTAGAGTAGAATTCGATTCGTTTAAGTTTTGGTCGAATTTCATTTATACACCTTTGTTTTGGAGCATGTGATTTGTGACGTCATCACACGATTTTTCTGCTGGTAAAATTGAGTTGTTTGCTCAGATTTTGCTCTGCCGTGACGTCTCACGCCATGTACTTCATGTTTTAGTTTTAGCTTGAAAATAACAAGTTTTAGATAATTAGAGATAAAGTAAGGGTGATGCATTTGTTTCTTGGTAGGAAGGAAATAAAAGGTTGAAATTTCTTCACAGTCAGACGAGCCGTTATTTCATTTGGATATCACTTCTGATTTCTGTCGCACTGATCTTTATATCAGCGCTAAGTGGATGAATAATGTTTCCCATGTCGTTTTTATGTGGAACTTATATTTGTCATACCTACCTCACAGGAGCACAAAACAGTACCTACTCTGGCTTTTTTTAGACAACATACCTAAATGTTTGACGAAAGTTTTCCGATATATGTCTCTTCCTCTGTCCCCCTCTTTCCTGCTCGAAATGATTGTTTTATATCGTACTTGGTGGTCTCACTCTTCTATATTGTCAAAGTTGCGATTATAATAAAGAGATTTCAAACTAACCAGCTTCCTTTGTGAACATAAATCCGACATTGCAAGTGCTGAGACATTCGAGATTCAGGTATAAATTAGGCTGGTTGAAAATGTGTAACCAACTTCGATTGATACCATGCTGACGTTTAAGTATACGGAGCCGCATGGAAACAACTGAACAAAACAAAAAATCACTGATGCGCCTGAGCCTGATGAGTTGGTGCCGATTCATTGATTCTCGGCTTACCTAACCTGTTACCTTACCAGAAGAGTTGAAACCAACTTCTTAGCATTCTCACACCTAGACGGCACCCGCTTGACGGGTAGTTGGTTCGAGCTTTCAGCTTTCATATACACCCTTAGCAGCTATGGAAAATACTGCCGATCTGGCATCTGGCGCCGACACCAGTACTTATCGGTACGCGTAAGAATAGGAGGATATACCTACATAATACGGTCCATATGGCACCTTGACGGGTAATCAATCCCTAAAGGGTACGGTATACGATCACACCTGACTTCCTCGGACTTTAAAATCGGCGTCTGAATAGGTTTTTGACAATAACTATTGGCATAGTACTCGTATGAAACAAAACACCCCTTCCATGCAGCCTATCAAAATCAAAGAAAAATTAGCTATTTTTTTTACCTTTTTCCCACATTTTCATTCAGTCAAAAAGGTAATTCCCTCAAAACACAGGGGAAAGTTACGCCAGTGGACTTCGTTGACCTAAAACTATTTTATTCGCATTCTCATATCTACATACCTACGCAAATTCTGATAGTCATGTTGTAGGTGATAATACTGATTATACAGGTGCAGTCCACCTTTTTTGTTCCATCCCTTTTTCAATAAATGTTTCGGTCAGTCCTATTGAGCAAGAAGTCAAAGGTGCAGCTGTAGTACCAGATAAAATTGAGGCCACTTCCTTGACACTATACAGCCTTGGACCCAGGGATGCATGTGCAGTCATTGATTACGGCTTTATCTTCCCTCACGCCTATAAAAAGTGGTATTCTGGTAGGGAACAATCTTGGTCCAGTCCTCCTTTTTTATTAACTTCTACTCCCTCCCTTCTACTCGTACTGTAAAATTAGACGACGCGACGATGCTGATGGTATTGCTTTTGAGGAGTGTTGGCGATGTTTATGTGTCCAGCTCTGCTGGTACTCCGGTCTCCGGTAGACGCACACCTGAATTGGCTGAAAACGTGTTCGTTAATCATCCTGAAGTCTACAATGACCCTGTAATGACCCTCCCTCCCTCTCCGCCGGAAAAAAAGTCATCCCCTTAAGAAAGCATAGCGTGCAGTAGGTACCTGCCTTGAAAGTTTCAGCGGGAAGCGATTGACTGCATGTTTTGTATTCAGAAGTTGAAATCTGAAGTTATACAGCCAGAATTTAATTTATTCATACTTTCTGATCAATAAGCTTCACAACTTTGCTTAGCTGTCTTCCTTGTCCGGTGACTTGGTTGAGTGCTTTTGATCAGCGTCTCCCCAAACACTCTTTTGCTTATTTGTATCAGTGGCCAGTATATTGAACAGGAATGAAAGTGTGGCTATTTTCGTTCCCATAAGTAGGTATGAAGTAGGCAGGTGTACCTAATAAGTAGGTAAGTACAGAGGAAAGTATCTGCATGGTCGTTCCAAAAATTCAAATTTTTTCTTCTTGTTTTTTGTTTTCAACTTTACGCCTGTTTGGTTCAGCTGTTTAGAACTCTGTATTTCGAGAATTTGAGAGCAAAGGCTACAAAGCTGCCACTGTGGATGAAGAAGAGATTATCCGTGTGGCCAACATATTAAACTGGAAACAAAAGATGACAACTTTCAGAAATCCTTATAAATCTGTTTTTAATTATTTTTTCCCTTTTTTTCATAAAGTGAAGATAGCTTTTTACGCGTGAGGGGAGTATCCGCGCTTTTGCAGCAGCATTTCTTTAGTGAAATAGTACGAAAAATGAAAAATCCTTACCTACCCGTAGTAGGAAAATAGCTAGATAGCATGAGTGCTAGCAAAACAACTGAACAGAAAATTGCAGGGGTAGCCCAGCGTTTAGGTGGTCAAGTTTCCCGTTAATCTCCTTTGCCTTTGTTTGCTTACTCTCCAAAAATTTGAAAAAATGTTTTCCGTCCGAGATGAGGAGCAAGAATAGGTTATGTCTGCGCGCACTTCAACATAATAATAAGAGTATGTTATCGCTAACAAAAGTTTCACACTATTACCGATACCGAATAAACATTTGTAGCGCAGTATGCACATTTGGTTTGGTTGCGGATCAGTACCTGAAGCGTGCGTCCCACCATACTCGGTTAACGTTAAACTCCAGTTAAATTCCAATTTTATTGCACGGTAAAAACTAAAAACCGAATTTAACTGAGGTTTAGCTGTTAACCGAGTATGGTGGGACGCACCCTGAGACGTTCAAGTTCCACCCACATTGATTAATCGCGTGACGTCACTATGGCACGGCGCGAGTTGCAAAAGATTGACTGGATGTCGCATTTGTCGCATCTACAAAAAAAAACAACCCCCTCGCCTCAGGTTTGTTTCCTCCCTTCTTCCCCTTCATCTCAACTCTCCATGACCGATAATCGCCGCCCTCGCTGTCTTTAGCTTTACCTTTTCTAAATCAGTGCTATTGCGTGTAGAAATAATGTCATCTTTATACCTCTTACATGATATACCTAGTCCTGTAAGTACCAGTCTAGTTACTTGGTGGGTGGCCTCCCTCAAATACGAACGTATAATCGCTTCGTGATTATAGCCCCGAATATAGCACCAGCTCATCCCAACTGCATTTGCCTGCAGCAGATAGCCGGTGTGAGAAGTATATAGTGAGGTTGTGCTGTGGAATTTGGAGAATTAGAATAGCCCTGCTGATTCTGCTGCGGACAGTCTTAAAGCGTCACCTGTTGCTCAACTTTGCCATCTTTACAACTGGCTCAGGCTCGTCGCGTCGTGTCGAGTCGAGTGCTTATCGAGTTCCGAGTGGCTCAGGGTTGTTTTGGATTCAAATCCGAAACCATGGGCCGGTAGACTCCCTCCAGTTGTCTATATGGGTAGATTTGTATAGCAATACACATATATAGGTATGGTATAGGTATACGTAGGTAGGTACATCTAAATAATATATAGGTACCTATCTACTTTCTTAGTGCTTCCAAATCTGACATTGCCTTCTTATTTTTCTTAAAAATTTATATTGAGTGTATACCTAGAAAGCAGGCCCGTATCCAGAAACCGGTCATGGGGGGGGGTTAGTGTCAAGGGGGGGGGGGGGGGGTTTAGCCTATATTTTTTTGCTTCACGTTGGTATTACCATGTTAATTTTCCACTCATGGGGGGGGGGGGGGGGGGAGGGGGGTTAACCCCCTAAACCCCCCCCCCCCCCGTGGATACGGCTATGCTAGAAAGTTAATATAATGCACTACGTAAGTACTATAAACTATAAGTAAGTAGGTATGTAGGTACCTATTGAAAGAAATAGCTGGCGCAGTGGTAGTGAAGTATAAGTAAACAGTAACAAGGGGCGTACGATAACTTGCCATAAGGTATAAGGTAGGTACAGCAGATGACTAGGTACCTATATAAAACAAGGATAAGGAAATAATATGTCCCAAATGTGAATTGGGGTCAGCAAAAACTTCCATATTTCCCATGCTCCGGTTATGAAAGTATATTTTCCTCTACTCCCTGCAGTGCCCCAAGTCCACTCACTGCTCCCCTGTTAGAAATTACATTACCAAGTACGACCAAACTTCCTTCTGTTCTTGACTCCGTTTTTATGCCATTTTCAGTCGTTTTTTTTTTTTTTTTTTTTTTTTTTGGAGGATGGAGGGCACACTCATGTTGGAGCTTACTATTGTTTCGTGCAGTTTCCCCGTGGCATCCTACCCCATCGTGACCAACAAAAAGTGCTAATATTTGCCTAAAAACAATTTTTGAGCTAGTGACATGTGTCAAAAAGGTATAATATTTTTTGGCAAAAATGGCTCAGGAAAGGTGCTGAGCGTTTTATACCTATAATTAGAAAGTTGCCTATAGACACGTGTGAGGAAGTATAGGTATATAAGAAGTAGGTACTTACACAGTAGTACTCTAACTGGATAAAAAGGAACTGATCAGCTAAGAAGCGAGAGAAAAATTCGTTGGGTGGTGGAGAAGAGTTGTGGCCCAATCCGATATTACGATAACACCAGCAGTAAAGGCAGATTCAACAAAGAAAATGTTGATTTTATTGTAACTAAAGGCCATCAGCCTTGAAGCAATTTCGCCGGTTTGCCGATTCAGCCCCACTATAGAAGAATATTCCGCTACCTACTCCTTGATTTCCAGGAAGTTTCAGCTTGTAACAAAGTAACCATCGTTAACTCCATACTATCTTTTGACCTTCTGACATGAAATAAGTTTCACCTATATAGGTAAGTGATATACCTATACCTAGGTACCTATTATTATTCTGTACACTTTTTTCTTATTCCATTGTCCAGGGTTGTCCGTCCTCTGAGTGGAAAAGTTATAGTTATAATCCGTTAACCATAGTCCATCCCCATCCATCCGCTGCCCTTGCTGCATGCCTATAATGCTCGATTCGTTTTTGACAGCACACGGCACATGCCGTTCATTAAATTTTGAAGGAACTTCCGATTATAGGTACTAAAAAATTGTTTCTGTCATTGCCAAAACAACTCCATAAATAATTCAATATTCGCATTTTGAATTTTCAGATGGACAGTGCATGGGTGTCCTGCACATGCCTACCTACACATTTTTAGTGACACCTTATCTGCATGGGGTTATCAGCGCGCGGTCGCGGAGAGACTCTCCTCCGGCACTTGTTGCTCAGTCGGACGGCAGCGTCGGTGTGCTGCAGCTCGCCGAAAGGGTAAGTTAACCCTTTCGTTTTGTGGGAATCTTACCCAGTTAATCCATTTTCAGACATTCAATGAGTTTGAATACGAATAGCTTCGAGGCTTTGTTTTTTAACGATTTTATACGGACCTCATCCCTCAGACCAGGTAGTAACTTCCGTTTAGTTATTTCTGTTATCGAGAATCGACGAAGGCATCACTAAGTAGGTACCTAGTTCTGTGGAACTTCGAATTGTCATTTAGTAAATAAAATAGGTGGGTACCTACCTACTACTTACACAAAATTAGTGCAATTGTGCAATATACTGATTATAGAAAGCAGTAGGTATATTTGTGACGCTCCCTCTCCGCCAGAGACGTAGGTACTATAGGTACGTGAAGGTCTAAATACTCTAAATCGTTGCACTTGACTTTCTCGCCCCATGTCATTTTTATTCGTAATGGGCCTCTGGATTTGCTGGACCAATTAATTATGCGATTTTTTCGATTATTTGGCGAAAGCGGTATCGGTTCTTGACCAGTCAAAAATGTCTTCTAAAAAATCGCCTGAGTGGTGGTTTTAAACATGCATGGGTCTGCCAAAGTTCATCATCAGCCAGGGACCTGAGACCACTTTTTGCGACTCACACAAAATAACGATTTCAAAATTTTGAACGAAAAAAAAAATAATAATAATACCTACTTACTTTCATGCTACCTTAAAAATGATCGAAATCATAATTAGTTTCTTTCAAAGAGTGGGTAGTACGGTCACTTCTTATTGGGTTCCTAACTATGGGTATATACCCAAACTGTAACTTCATTGTTTGATACAGCTCTAATCATCATCTGTTGTGCTTCAACGATAAGCTATTGTTTTACGTATTCGTTCATTTTCTCCCGTTATTGTTCTTACTTTTTCTAGTTATAGTTATTGAATTTTACCTACTATTGTAGTCAGTACAAACTCCTGCGCTTACCCGAAAACAGGATGAAGAAGTGAACCGCTTGGTAGGATGGTATAGTAGAATGGGAAGCTATTATAGGTGGATTTCAATAAATATTTTAGGTAAGCGCTTCTGATTTTAGTGGTTTGTGGTGGAAAAAAATCGTTTTCGAGTAGGTGTTAGTAAGTGTTCGTGTTCACTAGCACTGTCAGTTCATGCAAAAGTTTATATCTTTTCTATTTCACGTACCTAAGTACCTTTTAAAACACTTAACGTGGAGTAGTTACGTTAAAAAATTGATTTTGACTGATTTGTAAAATATCAGGTCTAAATCTATAGAAGAACTTCGTTAGGTACCGGGAAAAATGGATGGAAAGGGGGAGGGGGTTTTAGAAAATAAAAAAATGACCATTATACCTTCCTTTGTTGAAAATATCGCAATATGGAATAGTTTCCATTATTGAAACTTCCATGGGAGTTTTCTACAACTTTCGCCTGAATATTTTGATCGCACCTATCATGCACTGCTGCCAAGGGGCCAAGGGGTATAGACAGCAAGCAAAATATTCATAACATCGTATACATATTATAACATAGACCATAGGTACCTACCTACCTAGGTATACTTGTTCAAAACGTTTTTCGTTAAAAATTGCAAAAATTGAGTGAGAGGAATGAATCTGCGTCAACTAAAAATCTTCTTAAATGCATTTTTTTTTTCTATACGATTTTGGATGAACTACTTGGATTTGGGTGGAAATAAATTTCGAAAGAATTTCTTTTCATAGCCGTTCTCATGGTAAGCCATTATTATTTAATTACAAAAATTCGCTTTCGAGATTTTTTGTCCCTTATAGTCTCCTATGTTATAGTTGAGAAAACCCATTCGCCCCCTCAGGTATTCACGTACCTACATAAGGAAGGATGGACTGAGTTTTAGCAACTCAAATGACCCTCAGGATCATGGGAAACACATAATCTCGATTTTGAAAATTTGCAAGAAATGTATCGAAATATTGGCCACTGAGAAAGGTTAGTGGACGAACTCGCGCTATTCGTTATGATTGTCTCCTTTCACTATAGTGTCTTATTCTTATTATGTAGTGGTGTACCTATAGATACCTATTGCTCATTATGAGGCTGTGGTGGTTCCTCTCTCCCGTGTCGTCCTGGACATAAAAGGAAGAGGTCAATAGTTTTTCCAAACAGTTATTTTGGGAACGGGTGAAATGCAGATCGTGTTAGGGGACGCGCTGCTGCCTCGGATATTGCGGATTTGTCTAAAGCTCATGGAGACTCACCCTCGCAGTGGTTATTCACAGTAAAAAAAAATTCTCTCAGACGCAGATACCCAGTCAGTTCATGGCAATGTATTCGAGTTGAAAAGGACAATATTGAAAAGGGTTAAGGTCCAAAAAAGGTTTTGCTTTTCTTCATATTAGAATAGATAAGTAGGTAAGTAAGTAGGAAACTGTTGGGAAAAACTTTTCCGGATTTTTATATAGTTTTAAGTCTTTTCCTTTTTTTATTAAAGGAAATGAAGGGCAATTACTTAGTGTGAAATTTGAGGAAGTTGGCGAAAGCATGTCTCAAACAAGCAAAATTGAGGTGGGAAATGCACTGGCAAAATTACAGGCGCGATCTTTCATCTGTGTTATTATCTCGCTGTTACAAAGGGGTTGCCGGAACTAGGCCAGCTTCAGTCACAAGTTGCTAGACACTGTTGCATGAGGACTGGACTTATAGAGTAATTGCTGGTGAATAGCAGAATAGGTAGAGGATAAAGACGGAGGCGGGGGCTGGTGCTGGCGCTGGGGAGCAGGTGTCCTGTTGGCTCACTTAATTACATACTTACGCTCGGCTTGTCGAATTCCCCGCGTACAAAACTATACAATACATTTCCCCTTTAAAACGCTTTCACTGTCTCTTCTACTTCATTAGAATGGCTCTATACAGATTCTTCTATCTATACCTATATATCGTCCAAAGGCGTCTAAATTTAGTCGAATGTTCATATTATGCTACAATATATCGTGTTTGGTGATTCGGCTCTAATTGTGACCGATTTCTAGATTATTTGCGAGGGGGTAACCACTCCAGAGATTCCATAAAGATTTCCAAATATTCCGAACGATATTCATATAAAGATGAACCCCGAAGGGGTATACCACTCCATAAAATTCCAAGATTCCCTGAGATTTCATAAAGATTTCCAATGATTCCCAACGAGATTCCCAACGAATGGTTAACCCCTTGATTATTTGGTAACATTATTTTATGTTGAGAAATCTTTGGAATTGGCGGAATACAATCGCCCACAACCATAGCTAAAAGTAGGTAATTGTTGTTGGTTTGTACCTTATTTTCTTATACAATTCAGTTCTATACATTATATAGCTGCTATTTCACCCATTCATTTTAACACATGCATCACAAAGCGCGGCGGGGCGCGGCGTGTGAGGTCACTCACGCACGCCGCGCCTCGTACCTGCAGCTGATCAGGCCATTTTAGAGGTCAACGTTTCTATTTTTCACCCTTAAAAAACCTGAAGGTTAGCTTCTTCAGCGGCTGAGAGTCGCGGAAATGGAGGATGAGCATGAGCTTGTGACAAAGGAATTGAGACGCAAAGAAGGGGCTCATTGTCCGAACACAATGCTAAAGGATGGAAAAATGAAAAATGGGAATCGTGCTGCTGCTAGCTGAAAGCAGATACCTACCTAAACCAGCTGAGATAGCTCTGGAATTTGATTTCAAAAAGTGTTCATAGAAAGTGAGGAATACGTTGGAAATCTGCGCAGTAGTAATTTGTGTTGCGTATCGCATTGTTCATGGTTGCTTGGTTCGGTTCTGGTTAGTTAGTTCTTCGTATTTGCTGAAAGATGGGTGAAACACTGACTGCTGCTAGGCTCTATCAAATGTGCAGGGGAGCAGGGGTGATATTTACGATCCATTGAGCTAAGTGAAGTTCGTATAAACTTGAGACTAGAACAAGTCTGTTATTCATAGTTCATAGATACTTTAATATCACGTCACGTCAATAGACCCCCCCCCCCCCCCTTATATATGACGCTGCGAACCCTTAGGGGTCCGTGGACACCAGGTTAGGGCCTAACTGATTGCATTGTGCCTGAAAAAACCTTCATTGTGCAACTGAAATGTCGGTGTACACGTATATTTCCTTAGGCCCAGCCTGCAGAAACCATGATCATGAATATTATAGGCTGTGTTTCCAAAGTTGGTGTAGGTACCTACATCCATTTCACTAAATCTGCATAAACTATGGAAACGATGGTGTAAACGGATTGCGCCACGTACTTAACTCCAAAAAATATGTCCCATCTGATCGCAAGTTATGAAATCACTGCTGTATGTACCTATTATACACACATAAAATAAGGTAAAATATACAGTCGGTGCCAATGGTGTGGAAACCAAGCAAAAACAGTGGAAGATATCTTTTTTTTCGTAATTGGTGCAAAACAAAGGCAATGAAAGAGTGAACCTCTCCATCAAATATTTATTTAAATACAAATTTCACTTGTAGATGAGGTTTACCTTTCAGTTGCTCCTCCGGCATTACTATGGGTGCTGCTGGGGAGGACATTTGCCCTTAAAAACCAATCACATTTTGACAGAAATTTCAGTGAAAAATGGGACTGCATTTCATTCATTCCCACGCATTATTCAAACTGAGTGATTTACAACAGCAATCACCCCACCAATAAGTCCGATATCCAGGCATGCAACACAGCAGCGTCACTCGCTGTCACGTCAAGCCCAACCTTTGCAGAGCATACCTACATAATAAATTGCTTATACGGGGCCAAGGTGTCATCGACTTAGGAGAAAGTATACCTCAAGACAATGCTGTGTTTATAGGGGTTGGTTTCGCCAGTTCAACTCCCTTATTCCCTTGCCACGGACACTTGTGATGAGAGTGTGCTACAGTAATAATTATTCATTTAAAAAACCATATTCTGCCTATGTGCCTGCCTACCTATATGTTTACAGAATCCCAGAATTCTTAAAACCATTTTTTGGGTATAAAAAAACCTTGACACGACGCGACGTTCGGAGAGTTCCATGCAGTCAGGGATCATATTGGATCAAAGAAAATTATTTTTCATTATGTAATTTTAATAATTTTCCTTGCATTGCGATTAACAGTTTGGCTGGAACGAGTCCACGCAAATAAACTTCAATGTTGCTTATTTACGTGCGCTTCGTTGTAAATAGATATTTTAAAGACTTTTTTTGTTTCTCGGGAGAATCGATTTTTCTGTTTCTTACTGCTGACAACTTGACGTGGGCCTGAAATGTCTCATATCTTTTTCTCTATGTAATATACTGTCAATGGTACGTAACTTCTACCTCTCTGACCTCTCTTCGTTGTAAACTCATGCTGGGGAATGGGGACGAAGTACTTAGTGCTTATACGATATTACAGACTTCCTGTCAATGATGGCTGACTGCGAGTCGTCCGTCCCAACCAGTAAAATTCGGAATCGCACGGTAGGTAGGTAGGTACGTGTGAGCAGTCAAGAAATTGTGATAGAAGTAGACGAGCAACGAGGTAAAGAGAAAGAGAGCTCTTTGTAAGTTGCTTGGAGGTAAAATATCTTTTCCCAGACTGACAGGTCTTTGAAACCCAATATTTACATTTTATCATTCAAATTTAATCTCTAGCGCCTTTTGCAGTGGGCGATCTTCCGCACCAATATTCCAAGCGCATACTTAAGTGTATTAAAGTCCTGCAAGCTATGCAATCTTCTCATGTCTTCAGCTTAGCTACCCATAATTGTTTGACGAGTTGTGAGAAACTTAAATATGACCATTGTCGGACCATTGTCCTTGAGAAAATACTACTGGTGAAACTTATTGTTACTGCGTCGCACTCGGATTCTGTTAAGAAATAGCATTTTTACCGGTACACGGCTGAATTTATGATTTATGAATGAGTTGTGTGGCGAACGAGGGATTCAGGTGGGGGTGGGTATCTGGGTAGGGTAACAATGTCGTGGTATGGGGATGGGATAGCAGCTGGCAAACACCACGTCGACAACTCTCACCAGCTTCGAGCTTTTGTATTTCTTCCAGATTAGATGGCGGTAGGTAAACAAATTTGGCAGAGCTGCATTCGCGCCACGTATCGATCTTGCTGCCTTCCCACTTCTAACACAAAGCCTACCTATACCATTTCTGTACTATTGCTTGCCATGAACATTCATTCAGCTTGAACATCATTACGACATTCCACACAAGTGCATGTATAGGTACATATACCATGCATCATTCACTAAATGTGCGTCCATGTGAAGTAGGTATTATCAATTAATGTAGGATTGGCTAGGTTTATTTCCTTTAAATACCAATATTTTTTGTAAACAGGTTAACGTATACCTACGTACCTACTCTTTTCAATTTTGACACTTTTCACCCCCCCCCCCCCCCCCCCCACCCCGGATTTTCGGAACTCCGCAAACCAGAAAATATGAAATCTACCCTTAAGACTTGTCCTTGTGAAGTCACAAGTATATAACGGGCCAGCACATCGCCTCCACCCTCGCCTCACCATCCAACCCCCCCTCCCCCACACCGCCTTCCCGCAGCTACTTCTCACCCTCCATGGCCCCTCAGTTAGAGTATCGTATGTCGTACCTTCTCAAATGTGACTAGAGGTTTAAATGAGCAACCAGAAACCAAGGAAATCAAATTAATTTCTGATGACTAATGACGATATTGATAGGTAGCGCACAAAATTGTATTGTTTTGACAGAACTATGAAATGCGCTATTTCACAATTAACAGGTAGGTAATATTGAGAAACAAGCGGAACGACAATGGCTACTAATACTTTCCCATGTGCGTTATATCCCCCAACTGTGTTAAGCTATTCATTCATAGAGAAAATCTCCAGTTTTCTCTTAACTGGGCATGTTGGGACGCGCCCTTAGTAGGTATAGTATTGCCACCCTGACCTGCCTGGCCCGACGGGATTCTATGAACAGTGAACAGTGCAGAATGCCCTCGGGCCAGGCAGGTCAGGGTGGTGATACCTTATTTGGCTGGGTACCCTTTATAATATGACAGTGAGTTTGGAATGGGGATAGGGTAGGCCGTTAGGAGTGTGTAAAGTGAATAGACCACTCATCTTTAACACTTTTGCCTCATCCAAAGGCTGGTAAGCGAAGCTATGTATAGACTGTGCTATAGATTTTCTCGTGGGTAGTTCGATACAAAGGTTCCCCTTATAACTTCATAGAGAAGTTTTCCGAATACGTAGGTATGCCATTGTGCGCGGTTACTCAACTGTTCCAATTCAGCTGGTTTTCCTGAGTTCAACAAGTGCGACTCAGCACCGCGAAACGTGAACCACGTCTCCAGTTCAAATTTATTACAAAATCGTTACATCTTCTGAATATTAAAGATTTACGATTCAGATAAAATGTGTCCCTTCCGGCGAGGGCGAAGTGTCGCAGGGTACACTTCTCGTATGTCTCGTGTTACTTTCCCCTCTCCAGAACGGAGTCAGAAGGGCTTTCGTGGAAATATACGTCATGTCTGTTTTTCTTTTCATGTACCTACTTTTATAGCTATCTGTTGTGCTAGTACAAATAATCAGGTGTCCCATGATTATGAATAGTAACTTCTGTCGAAAGTTAACCCGGCGTATCTATCCGACCTATCTACATACAAGTATACTTATACTTAATATGAGTAGGTATGTACCTACCTACCTATTGTACACTCTGGCACCTATATGCAGGTTTACCAGTGAACTTGTATTACTTAAAGTCGTAGTACGGGCATGTGCATGGTCATACAAAATAAAAGGATAGATACGAGGGGGTAACCACTCCAGAGATTCCTTGAGATTCCATAAAGATTTCCAAAGATTCCTACGATATTCATAGAAAGATGAACCCCGAAGGGGTAACCACTCCAAAAAATTCCAAGATTCCCAGAGATTTCATAAAGATTTCCAATGATTCCCAACTAGATTCCCAACGAGTGGTTAACCCCTCGCTTAGATATATACAGGAATCTAGAGGAGCCATTTATAATAACTAAAAAATACCCCCCCCCCCCCCACCCCTCTACTGCTACCCCATATAGTCGTCTCCTCCTTCATAACTGAAAGTAAAATATTTAGGTTTGCCGTGAGACCGTATAGGGAGTATACCTGTCAAATGCAAGGCCCATGGCCTCTGCCCCCTCCCCTCGGCCCCTTCCTCCTCCCCCTCCCCCCTCCCATTCCCGGCCCCCCACGGTCCTCCCTGACATTGGTGACTGGCGAGGCAGCCGATGGGCTTACGCAACGAGGCTTATCTTCTGCTTCCATTGCATTTCCTTCAATTATAAATTTCCATAGTTCATTGCTTATACTCGTAAAATCTTCAGCAAGTGCCTATATACAGCTATTCGTATCATCTCAAAATTAGGTACGTATGTGAGTGGAGTAGGTACAAAATTTATGTTGCCGTACGGATATCCTGCAGACGGGAAATATTGTCAGTTATATAGAGTTTAGACTTTCCTCATAGGTACTCTATGTATATGGTTTTGATAAATTGTGGTATTTTTCTGATGTTTCTTCTGTTTCGTATGATCGTAAGGAATTGAGATTTTATACGAGCGCATACGTTTTCCACTTGTCGCAGTTACCTTCAGCAGGTCCAGTACGTTTTTTTTATTATTAGTGACAATACTCTGAGAAAACTGCCCTATTTTCCTTGGAAATTAGCAGCAGCCACTACGGGTGCTCAAATCGAAGAGCAGTAAAATTCAGTGCATGGGTCCTATACATAAGTAGTTCAATGGTAGGAGAGGACGTATCACTACTTTATTCACAAGTTTCATTTTAACCCAGTTGGAATATTATTTGAAATTAGAACTACCGACTGGTGTCGTGGTGTAAACAATTCTACACCCTAGTCGTGCTCTCATGAAACTTCATTCCGGTGAAGCACCTCAACTCGCTCTAAAATCAGAGATCCTCTATAATTCACTTATTTCTGCCCCGTCTGTCTGCTTTAATAACGTCAAACAATCCCCCTGTCACCCCCAATCAAAACTATTCACCAATTCATGATAACTTTGTATAATAAGTACAGTTATTATAACGTTAAATGTGTCCCATTTTATCGGTCACCCAAATCATTTCTATCTCGGCAGTAGTGCAATGATTGCAGGGTAATCGCGTAATGATGACCTACTTTCCTACATACCTACTGACATATTAAGAAATGTGCTTTGCACAAGGGGTGCATTCTAACATTGAATGTTGAATGTCGAAGAAATTGTGATGATATTAGATTTAGTAGGGGAAATATGCATTGTGGGGGGGGGGGGGTTATACAAGTAGCATACAGTATGAAACTGTGCAAGTCTACTTTGAGAGATTTATAGGTATTTGTGAAGGCCTGTCTGTGGGCTAGCCTTTGTGTGAAGCCTTCGGTCTTCGTACGAGTGTCTTATATTGGGTTTCCCTTTTGGCAAAGGACTGCTGATGTTTCTTATCATCTCGACGTCTTATCTCAGCCTTCCTGATCCCGGACTTTTTGTCCGACAAAGAATGTAATCCAGTACCTACCTACAAAACTTGGACTTGTGAGTTGTGGCAGATGTGCAGAAAACAAAGTAAAGTTGTATGAACTTGTTTCATTAACAGCGAAATAAGAAGTCACAGTGAGTGCTTCTGGAGGTGTAAAGCAGCGGCCCGAACCACTGCAATATTATGATTTATTTCACGCTTTCTGTAAATTATTGGACATAAAAAGGCTCATCAAGCGGTCTGTATAGCTCTCCGGTGTTCGCTATAAGGCCATGTACCGGTGGTGTTGGTAGTAATTTTGATTGGGTGGAAAATTTTTATTTTTAACTATACGTCGTGTAGGTAGAGTTCCATTTTGGTAAAAACTGAAAAAGCGCAATTGCACTCGGTCATGTATTGTCTGATGCCAGTGTGAAATATGTATAGATATGTTATTCCTGTAGGTAGGTGTTGTGAGTTGTGGCGAAATTTCCCCGATTAAACTCAAATATTGAAGAATAAAATTTCTTAATCGGTTCTGATTGAGGGAATCAGGGGGCACAAAGTTTTAAAATTTTAAAACCATCATGTTAAAACAAGCGCAGACTTCCTGTACACCCACTTTTTCAAATTGCATAATCATCGTTTTGGAGGCGCAGTTGAAAGCGTGTACACCCGCTTTTAAAACTGCAGAATCATAGTTCTCGGTGGCTTATCTGCGTGTCAAGCGCTCCAAAGTATGCGCAAGCACGTGTGGTTGGGGGGGGGGGGGGGGGGGGGGTTACGTAAGCATTTCGAATTTTGGCACACGTTTGCCCCTTCAGATTTTCGGAAATGGCTCGTCTGGTCTTTCGAATTTCAGTATGAACGAGTCTCGAAATTTTTAGTTTAGCTCATAGTACTTTTTAATTTAGCAGTATCAGAAGTAGCAGACTATTATAGATGCACTTATTTTCCTGAATGACGTCATGATACACGTCAGTGCATGGGAGAAAGAACCTTCAGGATATTGTACCTCCCTGGATTTTGCTGCGTGGGGTTCTGACCAAGAGATTACTCTCAGCTCACTTGCTGACCTGTGGACCATGCTTTAATGAGAATATGTTAATGAGGGAGAAGGCTCTAAGTCTTTCGTTGTCATGACGACAGACAGGTTTGTTCATTTGTCTCGCAGACCTGGCTAGATACATGCGGGTTATCATTACCTGGCTATGCATGTGAGTTATACCTGGGTATACATGCGGGTTATTATTACCTCATGATATACATGTGAGTTATCATTACCTGGTTATAAATGCGGGTTATCATTACCTGGCTAGATACATGCGTGTCATCATTACCTGATTATACTTACATGCGAGTGGATGTGAGTTATCATTACCTGCAGGAGTGGGAGTGAGAGATTTGTTTCTACCACCACCTACAATGTAAACAATGTTTATCTCATGGAATCAATCTGAGGGAGTTTTTAAAACACAAATTAAACGCAGTATTCTTTATGTTGAATGCAATTGTAAGGAAGCTATATTAGGTAGGTGTACCTAATGGGCTGTTCCTGGTAGCCAATGGCTAAATGCGACAAATGACCCGGGTTTAAATCCATGTATAAGTATAATATTTTCGTGCCTCTCAGTGGCCGAGTGGTCAAGGGGTCCGCTTTGTGCCCTGAGAGGTCCGGGTTCGAATCCCGGCGGAACGGAAAAATTTTCCGCTTCCGACATGGATGTATTGGCTTCGGCCCACTCCTAAACTGGCTTCGGCCCACTCATATTCGGCTTCGGCCCCTTCGTCTTCGGCTTCGGCCAAAAAACATCTAACAAACCAACTCATCGGCGCATATTATGTTCTCTGAACGTCGCGCGTTAATGAAAAAAAAAAAAAAGGTAATACCTATATACAAATATTTGAATGAGGTCAACTTTACAAATTCTTCGGATACATTTCGTCAGAACTGCTTACTACTTATTTTGGGGTCTGTTTTGGGGTCTGGGACCTCTGCCGATTCAGTAATGAAAAGTAATGAAAGCAAACAAAAGGGATACGACGGTAGATGATGTCACAAATACTGCCCCATATAAGAGAGTACCTATAGGTGTCTATTTACTAACCTTTCGAGAAATATGAAGTTACGTGCTTATAAGCTGTATGTTACAATGCCCCGAGTTGGTGGAAGTTGTAAGAACTTAATAAGTAGCTGAAAACTCCAACTTGAACTAGCTCATTCCATTAGTATGGAATAGGTAATATAGGTAACATATAGGACGTGTAGGTATATAGAAGCTGCATTGACTTGCATAACACAACATGCTAATTACCGTATTCCCCATTGAAAGCGTCAGCAGACTACAGCTACAGCAGCTACAGCAGCTACAATACGCTACGTTTTGTCTACATGGCCATCCAAGTTGCTTCCACACTTCGCGTCCAATGTGACAGCTGGCTCTATCATCACTTACACTCAGTGTTATGCTAAAACACACGCCTATTATTAAATGAGACCGAATATTTTCACAGTGGCCACCGTCTTAACACCTGTGTACGTGCTAATGTGAAATAGCGAGATTGTCCTACAAAGTTACATATACTACGGTAACCATGCATATCGAATCTGAAACGGCTTTGCATCACTGCACAGCTGTGCCGTTGTATTTGTATGCTCAGACACAACCCCCACTGTGACACGTGACGCATCATAACATTAGGACATATTGTGTCCTATGTATATACCTACTTTCCGAAGATGGAATCGCCTGCTCTAAAAGGCTAAATTTAGCTATTTCGGAATGGAATTTACCCGAATTTGCTCTCTTTAGGGTATTGTGCTTCTCTGCACTTTCCGTATTTTCCGGGTTCTCGCGATTTTTGTAACTTTTTAGCTTTGACCTATGAGACGAGGACTGGCAAGGTGGTAAGGGCTCTCACCGTAAGAACGGAAGTGAGAAAGAAAAACAGCTTAGTTCCGGAGGCTAAAACCTTTTCCCTCTGTTTCTTGCTTTCTTTCATTCATTTCAGGGGTGAAGGCAGTGACAAAGGTGTTTATTTTCACCCACGAACACACGTCTCTTTTCTCTGTATCATTATTTTCAATAATTTGAATTCTACTCTCCTTTTAAAATTCAATCTGGGTTCTTGCTGATACTTCCAAGGGTAATTTTTGTTAAGAACCTACCAGTACCAGTAGTGCGTGCAAAAGTTGTCAGAGCCACCAAACAAGGCGTTACATAAGCCAGGTGACGTCAGTTTCTATTTTTTTTTATTTTTTACTTTTTGACTGAAACAGAATAACTTTATAGCGTATAGGTACATACATGTAGGTTGGTGGTGATACGAACGGCGTTTTAGTAGGTAGTAGAATGAGAGTGAGCATGCATGAACGTGATGGGCCGACGATTGTGAGTCAGCTTAGGCGTCTGAGAGGCTGCGAGAGGCTGAGCCGCTGAGAGGCTCCAAGTTTTGGAGAAAGGGCTGGAACTGCTTAGAACTTCGCTACTAGATTAGGTATTGTCCACAAGCCGTTATAGAGATAGTTGATGAATGGCCGCCCGCCCGCTTCTTAAATATCCTCATGTGCCCTGTACAATGTTCAGTTCAATAGAACGCACATCATTTCTGTATTTTCCCCTTAAGGCTGTTTCTTTTACTTTCTCAGCCCATGTTTACGTTTGGTCTTCAGACTTTGTGAGAAAACTATTGGATATTTAAATATTCTGAAATAAAATAAGTACCTATGTCTTTTTAACGTCATTATTCATGAGGCTATGTTGTGATTTCACGATCGGTTAATTTTGGACAATTTTTTCGGTGACTAAAATCACTCAACAAGATGATGAAGGATGGAGGAGTGACGAGTGACGGCAGCATGCCTTAGTAGCAAGGTGACGGAGGAGTGACGATGTACCTATGACGAGAATGCATTGGTGAGCAACAGGTTTTCCTCCGTTTAAGTCTGGATTATCCCCTGGGATAAGCCTGTTGAGCCAGCAGGGGGTCGTATAGTTTAGGGCAGTGGTTCTCAAACTGTGTTCCGCGGAACCATTTGGTTCCGCGAAGCCTTGCCGGGGTTCCGCGAAGCCTTCTCCGAGCATCAGGGAATACAATTTTAGTTTAGTTTAGAAAAATTGAAATAGAAAAATGTATTGTTGTTGTTGTTTCCTAAATAACATGTGAAATCGACGATCCAATGTTTAAGGTTCCACGAAAGAATTCCCGACTAAATTTGGTTCCGCCAGCCAAAAAGTTTGAGAACCACTGGTTTAGGGGATAGTACCTAGATAAAATTGAGGGTCCGGAGATGGGTCGTACTTGAATTTCTCTCATTTACTTCAGGTATCTATGCACCAAACTTTAGTAAAACCACTGAAGCTGTGATGGCATGTGCATTTTTTTGGAGTGATTTTATTTTTTACTTTGGCACATTGGCATATTTTTTAGATCTAGGTCGTTGGATACCATCAAGATTCTTCTGGTAAAGCCATTTGTTCCCAAATGATTGATCTACGTAATAACACCTACGAGTATCAGCAAAGATTTAACTGAAAAACGGGTATATTAGGTACACATGCGTCAGGATTTTTTTTCTCGCTAGGTTATTTTCTCAGTTGGCAATTTTCAACGCATTTATATAGAGATTTATATAGATGCAGAACACCTACGCCTATCGCTTCCCGTTCTGTTGAACCAATAACAGCAACAGCTATTGTTGTGAACAGGAGTGGATATCTAACAGACCTCATTATGCTGTTAACGCGGCACGACAAACAAAATTTAACGCTCATCTGCGCTTTAATTTCCTTTTCTTCGAAAGGTGGAGGAACCGAGCTGAGGGGTGAGAGGCCAACTAAGTAGAATAGGCATCCTCGTCTTCGATATCCTAATGAGCTGTCTTAACCTTCTTCTTTATTTTGAAATGAAGACAGCTGTATACCTATTTATAAATGGAGAAGAGTATATAAATTATTGCAAGCGTAATTTAAAATGTCCTGGAACCCAGTCAATTCCTACTGAAGATTACGCTGGAAGTACCTAATGATGATATCGACGCTATCGTGCAATAGGTTCAAGCGTCAGGAATTATCTGTTCACTTTTCGGTCAGAATTCATTTGTGTTAAGTTTTGTATTGTACCTATATTTTGAGATAGTACCTATAGGTATAGATGAACTTATGGAATCATTTTTTTGACCAATTGAAAAATAATATAGGTAGTGTAGTTTTGGGAGGGTTCGAATCCTGACGCGACAGGATTTTTTTATTATCGAATATTGTTTGAAATTCCTCAACAAAAAAAAAAATCACTGACTTGTGTGGAGATGCCCATGCAGTAGGTATTAGGCGCAACAGCTTAAACTTTCGGAAAGTGAGAAGGACTGACTGATATCATATATATACCTGTCGTCTTCTTCTATAATAATAAGTCGTGTCAGCTCAGATTTCAACGGGAAGAAATAACGGAGTGACCGTAATCTATATAGAGGAATGCCTCTCCCTCAGTGCAGTCAGTGCAAGTCTTCGATGCATCTTCATTGATGTTCGAGAAGGCGAGGAAGTTAATTTTGAGGGGGTAACCACTCCAGAGATTCCTTGAGATTCCCTGAGATTCCATAAAGATTTCTAAAGATTCCAAACTATATTCATTTAGAAACGTGAACCCCAAAGGGGTAACCACTCCAAAAAATTCCAAGATTCCCTGAGATTTCATAAAGATTTCCAATGATTCCCAACGAGTGGCTAACCCCTCGGTTAATTTGATGAAGCCGCCCAAAAAACCATACTTTCTCGTGCAAGAAAGTAAAAAGGTGTGATTTCCTCGGCGTGAGATGAGCATTTGGAAGAAAGACGTTTACTTACACCTGCTGATCGATCGCTGTCAAGTCGTGCAATCATTAGTTAAGCGCTCGGATACGGGTCGCAGGCTTCTGCGAGAGAGGCTTTTCGAGTTTACGTCCCCTCGATACACGATTCATGACGTTAAAGTTAGCTAGAGGTACCTCACATTATTTATTTTATTACCGGTCTCTTGGTTTTCTATTTTGCAGGCATTTTCTGAATTTTCCTCTTGAGGTTTGAGGTTCCAGAAACTTTCCAGCTTCACCACTTCTATTAGAACTAAGGCTATTTTATTTACCTGTGTCTGATCATGATTTTTGACGGATATCCCATATTCGGGACGTAAATTTTTCAACTTTGCTGGCTTGGTTATACATGTAGTAGTTACCTAATTATACTACACTCTCGGGGTGGTGCACCCCTACTTACTTTTTACTTTCCCACGAAGTAGGTAAGTATCGGGATCGTGCAGAAAACCCATTTTGAAATTTCGTTGCGAAATTCGTTTCAGAAATCGGTGGTCCCAAAAAAGAGTGGTGTCATCACCCGATAATTTAATAAACCGATGAAAGATGCTGATCTATATAGCACGGGCATTCACGTGGGCCAACATTGCGATTTGAGATGGTTCCTTCCATTCTTCCGAGAACTGATAGCTAATGAAATGGCAAAGATCTTGTTTGGCTCGATAGCTATTGGAGTCTATCCGTGATTTTCTCATCAGTGAGTTGGTTCACCGGCGTTTATCATCAAAATATTAGCAGTGAGCTGATTGTTCCATTGTTCTCTCCTTTTCTTATTCCATTCTTATTGTTCTGGAAAAGAACTCAACAATAAGGAGCAAGCTGATTGCTCCATTGAATCATTGTATGTTTATTATACCAGCATTTCCACCAGTCATATTTTATTTTTATTAGATGGCAGAGTTTCTAAATGGATAGGTTTCTCTCAGCTCTTTGTTGTGAGGTTCATTGTGAGTTGAGGAGACCCTGCGTATACAATGCCACCATGACAAGATCCCTAACTTTTCTTTTATATGGAAGCTTGCTCTGAATTTCATACATTGCTTCTCATGCTTGAAATGATATTGATTCTCGGAGCCTTGTCCAGTTGCAGAAGAGCAGAATAGTCTTTATAGGCTCACACCACTCATGCAGATACCAAAAAAATGTTTATTTACTTATACTTATTTACTTATACTTACAATATACGAAAAAGGAAACGAAATATGTGAGTAGTACTTTTGGGAGTCAGCAAATGCATGTTCTCCCAGAATTTTTCCCCATGTTTTACATTGAGAAATCTCTTGTAATAGTTATAATCTTCCGATTTTGAGAGAAGTGATGTACCTAAGACTATACCTAACTCTCATATACCTGTGCATTTCTCCCTTGCTTTTCGCTTGATGGGGCTTTTCTCCGAAGAATTTCTTCGAGTTTTTGAGTGCCTACAATTTATTGTCCCCATCTTTTTTCCCACCACACTGAATTTCTATTCCCCATCACATTGGCAGATGTGTCGCTTCCCTCATCCTTGTAGCTAATATTTTT
The DNA here is from genome assembly GCA_950004255.1 of Mesopsocus fuscifrons. Classification (NCBI taxonomy): domain Eukaryota; kingdom Metazoa; phylum Arthropoda; class Insecta; order Psocodea; family Mesopsocidae; genus Mesopsocus; species Mesopsocus fuscifrons. Next base: position 10,473,226 of record OX465377.1, read on the forward strand.
TTCCCCCTTCCCCTAGTCCAGACCCCGGGGACGCATTTCATTTTGTGATGATGCCTCTATAGATTTTCTAACCACAGGCCCATGCAGCCCCCCTACCCTCTCAACCCAACAAATTTCCGACGCCCATACCCAAAGCTGACATTATTATACAGTTTCGCTAGAGCTAACGTCCAGAATCGGAATCTCCTTCGCGTGACGTCCTGATGTCTGCACAATGTGTTCAGTGAAAATGTATACTTTTAACCATTCGGTTGTATTGGGTGCGATGAGGGGGGGGGGGGGTGCCGAATTCAGTTCTCGTCGTGGGGGGTGTTCACCAACCCTTATTTTCAAAAATTCCGCACCAAGTAACGAGTCACTCCCAACTACCGTAAACAAAAGGGAGAAAGCTGAAAAATGCTCAGAAGAATTCTTTTGGTGTTCTTGTTTGTAACGAGAGAAAAGGAAGCCTTAAATAAATTTAGTTGGGTGGTCTGTAGTTCGGTCTGACAAGTGACATGTGACTGGTAGCAGCCTCTGGCCTGCCATGAATCTTAACAAGTGCTGTACCCGAGTTGAGAAATTCACCTCTGCTCAGCTTGTCTTGGCCCAGAACAACTATTCGCCAACATCAAAATTTAAGCTCGCTATATGGGATTTTCTTTTACCGCTGTAAGCTGGTGGTTGATCAAGTGCGTTGAATTGAAATACCGATGAATGACTATCACAGGGGCGGATATGCTGCTATACTGTTGTATGTAGAAACAGGTGCTCGTATAAAACTCATGTAAGATGATTTCAGTGAAACTTATATTTATTCCATATTAGAGGTAAGTTCTTTCTAAAGGTAGATGTATTTCCGCCCACCTTTCCAATCCAGAATAATTTAGAAATATTTACCTTAAGTATTTGTACTTATATTTTTAGCTGACCCATTCATTCCCTCCGATGGAGATAACGGATTTAGTTTTGATATCTACTTAGAAATTTACCTGCTGAGTTAAGATTATTTTTGTTCTCATCCCCTATTTTTCTATCCCTTCCAGCAGTAAAGGGTATAATTAAAAGTCTTACATTTTCCTTTCTTTCCATTATTTGGTAAATTTATTAGATACTGTGTCTTAATAGTTTCCACGACGTTTGCATAACAGTTTTGCACCCCTTCGGTGGCGACTATCCTCCACGCGCATTTGAATGACAGTAACTTCACACATTGTTTTCAAAAAAACACAGGGTTCCCAAAATAATTTTTTGTTCAGAACCAGAAGTATAGACTTGAGAAGTAGGGTCACAAAACAGTTTAACAACGACAATTCACATATCTGCAGCCAGTGTAGCCTATCCACCCTTCGGTAAGTTTGAATTTACGATCATCCAAGATGCGCGTGGAGTATAAGGTATATATAGTCCATTAATCTGGATTTCAATTTAACGCACTTGCGCAGCTTGATAAGGAAACGTATAACTGCACCTGATTTTTTTTTTTTTTTTTTTTTTTTTTTTACAATCACACCTGCAGCAGAGGTGGAGGAATAAAAATCCTTTACAGTCCCAGCGCAGTTATTTCATTTATTTTATTTTTTTAAGGGACTCATTCTTTTTCTTAACTCTCAATAGTCAGCATTCCACCTATAGAAACACCCTTAGTGGGGGTTTCGGCCCCTTGTCTAAATTTTAGACCCACCCCTGAAAAGTACCTTCCTGTACGCTGCCCTCAAGCAACTTGTTGCAGTGAAGGAGCTACCCCTCGGACCTCGGGGGAGTTGCCTTAAATTACATTAGAAAAGTGATTTATTTCTAGAGGAATTGATTTAGCTGAGCAAATACCAAACCATGTTTGTCTCCTCAAATAAATTGTTGCCTGTGTGTTTTACTGTCACCTACAGCGACTTCAATATCGGACCACACGCGATTCAAAAATTTAGAAACTATATACATACACCTAATGCCAGCATCCAATGAGATTTCTCTCATTCGCTCTGTAATCTAAGACGTTTCTATTCAGTTATTCTCCCCCGTAAAGAGAGCTTGTGGTAACAACATTTTGGATTGGAAACCATTAAGGTATTTTAAGATTTCCAAAGAAAAAGTATTCTTCTCAGCATAGCCGTATCCACGGGGGGGGGGGGGGGTTTAGGGGGTTAAACCCCCCCCCCCCCCCCTTGACACTAAACCCCCCCCCCCCCATGACCGCTTTCTGGATACGGGCCTGCTTCTCTGTGTTTGTGGGAGTGAGGAGTGAGGGTTGCACTTTCAGGTATAGAAAAGCAAATATGACAGCAGCTGCAACATTTATTAATCAGCGTTACAGATTAGATACGATAAGTTAAAAATTTATAAATTCGAGTTTCAGTTTCGTTAGGATTTTTTTAAAATGAAATTGGTGATTTACAAGTAAGTGACATACCTCAGCTCAGATGGCTCTGAACACAACAGAACTTGTCAGAAGTCTCAAGTTAGTCCCACCATTTCTCACTTAGGTGGGTAGGAATTAGTGAAAACTAGCCTGGTTTGTGTCTGAGGAGAGGCTACTGACTGATTGCATTAGTCCTTTGGTAGACAGTGTCGGTGTCGCCTCGGGCCAAGCGGCAGACATAACCATTCTGGGAAACTTTCTCCTTTCCTATAGTGCCTATAATGGCCATAGAACGCTCCGTCGTTTGCTTGACGTTTTATATTCCCGTATAGCACATTTTTATCATATTTATGAAAATTTGTGTAGAATTTACATCGATTTAAAAAATAGAGGTTTTTCAACTTGCATGGGGGATGGATTTTTCATTTCAAATTCTATACAGATTTCATAGATCCAGAGAAAAATTCGAATCATGTGGAGGTGCATGAGAACGACAGAAAAAAATTTACCTACAGCATTTTATAGGTAGGTTGAAAGTAATGGGAAATACGTACCTATATAGATACAGATACAAAAGAAGCTCTTATCCTACGTTGAGAAGTAGGTATATAATTGTACCAGTTTCTTACAGGTTCCAATGTACTTACGAGTACTTTATTCTTGTTATATTTATAAAGATTTTAAAATGTATTGACATCGTGTCTGGGGAAGGCACTACCTATTCTATGAAATAAGCTGACCTAGTATAACACGTATATTGCCTGGAGATAGCCTCGTAAGGCTGGATGGAAGTGAACTTCAAACTTTTTTGGCTCTATAGTGAAAGGATTATTTTCTTTAAATGTGTATGAATACCTATAAGTTAGATAAAAGTTAGTTAAAACCTTAAAACTGAACTGCAAAACCATTGTGTATGTCAGTGGTTCTCAAACTGTGTTCCGCGGAACTATTTGGTTCCGCGAAGCCTTGCCGGGGTTCCGCAAAGCCTTCTCCGAGCTTCAGGGAATACAATTTTAGTTTAGTTTAGAAAAATTGAAATAGAAAAATGTATTGTTGTTGTTTCCTAAACAACCTGTGAAATCGACGATCCAATAATGTTTAAGGTTCCACGAAAGAATTCCCGACTAAATTTGGTTCCGCCTGCCAAAAAGTTTGAGAACCACTGGTGTATGTGATGATATGAGCAGCTTGTGTGTATACCATGTACTACCTTGAAGCACCCTCATCCAAAAGGTAAAAGGTTGTTTGCCTTTCCGTTTGTATTTTTGAGCTAACAGCTTAATAGGGCGGGAAGGAAACACTTAATCCCTGTGAACGTGAGGCAGGTGTATGGGGTCCCATCGCATGCTATTCCTCTGTTATCTTGTCTCCCTTATCTCACCCCTGCAGTATGTGATAAAAGGTTCTGAATTCCTGGCGACCTGTTCACAAAAAGCTTCAGACTCAGACTAATTTACCTCCACGGACAACCTTTTCCGTTAGAGAAGGATAACCTCATGGGAACTGCAGCCACTATTGAGAGGGTGTTTTGTACATGGGCAAGCTTGAAAATGGGTGAAAGACTCAGTAAATTGCACACACGAGGCTTCGCGCCTGGGATAATCTGAGAAGCAATAAATCCTGTTTGAATGGGGCCGCTGTAGTGGAAAATTGAAAGGAAGTGGTCGTGGGTGGGAATCAACCCTCTGCAAGCCACAGCAGCTGCTTCTAGTTCTACTGCCAAAGCTACCTATATACTCCTATAATTTGGCTTCAAGTTATGGGTACGATGTGCATGCACGTTTTCGATGACCCGTAACCATCACATTGTGGCCAAGATCTGCGGCTTCAAAGGCTAGAAGCACTGAATCCATATGGGAGCGAATTTTTGTCTTTATAGGTATAAACAGAAAATGCATGGGGTTGAGAATAAAACGAGTGTAAATGGCTACTTTTTTCACTCTTTTGGGATAAAGGGTCGCAAGTCTTCTGTTTGATTTAGACTGCAGAGTAAGGCGCCCAAACCGATTTTCGGGGCAATCACGATAACATATAAGTACGTTTGATGGCTCGGATGTGCCGTGGTTCTGAAACCTTTAATGGTATAAAAAATCCCCGCTGAGATGGTCCAGAAATCGCTTGCTCACGACTTCACTTGCCAGTATATCTCAGTTAGCTGACGTTCTTGATCGTATGGAGCGGCTAGCCCCGCACTCTCTTCGCTATTTCTCACTTAACTTTGTTGATCACGGCTCTCCTGCCGCCAATAGCTCCCATTATAACGCCCAAGGATCACCGTTATACGAACTTTTCCTAAGTAATCGAGTTAGAAACAGCTCCCTTACGTTCTTTAACAAGTATCTAGGTCAAATATCCATAGGGGTGAATCTCGGACTATATTTTCTGCTGCTCCAAGGCGATATATTGGAGTACCTACACTACCTACAGTATAGATTATTTTGACTGATATACTGACATACATACATATTCTGAATAATGTCAGTACCATTTTTTTTCTAAAAGCCATGCACCAATTGAACATGTAAATAAATACCTCTGTGCATGATTATAATAGTATGCAGTCGAATTTGCGATTGCCCACTGATTGCACTGATTACCTTTCCACGCACAATGCTTATTTCAGGGGAGAATTGAGGTGTACCTTTATATCCGCTATCAGTGAGAAAACATTGGAAGTGTATACGAGTCTAGACTGTAGTGTGGAGTGTAGAGTTGGAAGGGCTGGGTATAGAGGGTGTGGGTGGGGGGGGTGCCGGCTGATGGCGCCTGTTGGTCCATGATGACGTCATTGATCATCAGGCTCTTGTTAACGTGTATTGTCCTTGAATCCTCATCATTTCCTGCAAACTCAACGATCTATGACTGGCAAACGTAGGGAACTTCGTCTGTCACGGTCTTTAAAGCGTTAATTCACCCACCAATTTCTTGTAGTCCAATCAAATTTTCGGCTGGCCGGGGGGCGTCGTATGCGTGATTTTTTTTCATAGTTGTTTAGGATGCAATTTTCTCACCATATGACTACCGTGATGAAAGTAAAAATGACACGTTTTATTTCTATAAAGTTTGAGGAAAATATCTGCAACTGCGACAGAATAAATTGGTTAAGAGAGCATTTTTAAACATGACAGAAGTTAGAAACATCTCAAGTCAGAGTGACGATAAGGAGAAGCCATTAAAACAGACCAATCGAAACCAATTAAGGCTTCTCCGAATCCCGGCAGTAAGCATCAATTCGGTCTTTATGGGTGTCTTGTAGGGGAAACGTCAACTTCACATTGTTACAAAAGCAACCGTGGACTTGACTGCAAACCGCCCAACCATCATTCCTTTTAATTTTCTATTTTCTAGCCGAGCTGTGTACCAAAGTTACTGAGCTGTGTCCCTAAGTTACTTCCTCTTGGGTCATTCTCTCAGGACTGACATAAAACGTATAATTGCTTTGCCGACATAAACGGCAGTTATTTCAACGTTATATCTCGACATGTGTGTTACTTTCCGGAGACCCAGCCACAACCAACCCACTTGTTGGTAGACGGTTCGATCGCGTTTGTGTGTGAGAGGGAGGAAATGAAGTGAATGTTACACTATATTATGAAATAGGACTTAGTTATACAATCCTCAGACATTCCGAGGTTTGGGGATTGATATTAATGGTAGGTATAATGATAAAAATAGGTAGGTATACTACACGTCTTCACCAAAAACCACGTTGACTGTACCAAAAGGCTAATAGAATAAAAAATATATAAATAAAAAATAATAAAAATAAACCTCTGAAAAAAAACTCTTGTGCCTACCTCCTACTACCGACCTCCTAACGCTTTTTCACAGATTTCTGTAAATTTCGTGCGAACCTTAAATTTGTTAATAGGCTGCATGTGCTAAAGTGTACACAGGGTAGTGACAGGTGCATTTAATGGCTGTATTATCTGGTTCCCGGATAGATTGGTGTGAATGTCTCCATGGTAACGGAGTTCCATTTGGAAAGCAAGGAAAAGACCTTAACCTTCCCCGCAGGCAGTCATTTAGTTTTCTGCAGCTGGGATGTTGGAGCTAATTACTTTTCTAAAAATAAAACAGAATTTCCATAACAAAATGAAACGAACCTGTCTCTGCCTTGGAAGCCTTCTTCTACAATATTACTTATGTCAGCGGAATATTTTTTTATTACTAAAACCAGAGGAAATTCATTCATTCTGCACACATACAGGTACGATACCTATATGGTATATATACCATAAAGTTAGGCAGAGCTGGATTTATTTAATTTTAACAAAATTGCTCGTCAAAGGAAAATAAAAGAAATGGGCCAATCCCATATGGGGGATTACTTACTTAACCCGCTGTTAGTGAGCAGGAAGGAACGGTAATGAGAATTTATTTCGATTTCCAAAATGGAATTGATTTAGGTGCTACTGATGCTTGCTATGCGTGTAAATACGTACGGGGTACGGGTAATCTAAATTAGATACCTATAAGGGGTGCGTTCCATCATACCCAGTTAAGAGAAAACTGGAGATTTTCTTCCAGATTTACCGTGTTTAATTTCCGAGAAAATCGGTGTTTTTCTCAATCGAGTATGGTGGGACGCACCCTAAGTATCTTAACCCTATAAAAGGAATTATATATTGCTTTTACTCCTTCATAGACACTAAAATCTGTGAAGACTAATTTTACGTTGTGTAAGTAGGCATTTGAATGAAGGAGTTAGGATGAAAGTGACCGTCTCCATGATATAAGCATAAGTACCTACACGTATAGGTATATATGAATGTAGGTAAGTAATAGATACATATATTTTCCAGCAACAGTTTGTTGCATCGGTAAAGTTTTAAGAATATTCTTTCCTTTATTTTCATCTCCATTTGTGGATAAAAGAGGAAAAAATGTCAGTAGTTGCAACAAAGATGTTCGTCACTGCTGGAGGTTAAATTGAATTTGGTCACCATAGGAACGGGGCGCAGGAGCTAAACCAACAAATTCCAGCAAACCTGCCCCTCCACAAGGGGTGTCGTAATATTAAGTTAAGAGTGGGAGTGGGACTAGCGAAAATGGATGAAATTAGGTTCGTAAAACGGCATTCAGCCAAGAAACAACGTAAGTATACAACGTCACTGTACTTATCTATAGTACTTGGGGTGCATCCCACCATACTCGGTTAACGGTTAAACTCCAGTTAAATATGACTTTTACCGTGCAATAATTTGAATTACGTGGAGTTTAACGTTAACCGATTATGGTGTGGGACGCACCCGTGGCCCAATAATACTTACAAGTTCCGTAGGTATTATAGGTAGGTATAGATATAGCTACTGGCATTGTTTAAGTGTCAAGTTTCAAATCATCCCACTACAAGTACCTGTATAGCTACCGATTTTCAACCAAAGTCATATGTCATATTTTAATTTTCAATCGTATAAATTCATACATACAGTATGTAAGTAAGAAAGACTTTTCGTGGAGTAAAAATCACTGTTTTATGGTAATGACTTTTTTAATGATATTATCAAAATTTATTTTCCTCTGTTACCTACCTACTTAGGTACAAAGGAAAAAAATAAAAATTTACAATACACGGAACAAACGATAGGGTACACTGAGAGAAATGAGTGAAAGAGACATGTCTTTTTGAGAGGGTCTGTTTAGGCGAAAGAGAAAATGGTCTTTGGAGCAAAAATTTCTGTCTTCTTGTCGCCAATCTATTTGATCTTAAGAGGTAATACTTTTGCAGTAAAGAGTGTTCGTAAACAAAGAGAAGGGATATTAAAAAATAAAGACTTTATGTGGTAGAAACAACCAGAAAAAAAATAAAGAGAAAATCTCTTAATTTTTCTTAAATACATCGTCTCCTTACTTCTTAAAAGTCTTTGAAACAAAGAGAGACTTGCAACCATTCCCATCTCTTGGCATCATGTCATAGTTTCAAAGAACTTTTTAAAGAGATAACTTCGGCCTGAACTAAGATTTCTTCTTTGGAGCAAAGACATTTCCCTGTTAAAAAACAGTGTTTTTTGTTCTTCAGCATTTTACATCGCGCGCGGGAAATTCAAAAGTTGACCAACTAATTCAAATTTTTTAAAATCGGATAATCGTTGAAAATCAGTTTTTGGCGAGACAATGTCTATCAGTCGATAGATTCTATTAAACAATGTGGAATGCCATTTATAAATAGGGAAAAATACCATTACTTTAGAAATAACGAGGAAAATAAGGATATAGCATGTGAAGTAGAGAACTCGTGATTCGTGCAATGTGTCTCCACTATCCCAACACATAAAGGTGTATACAGTTTAACACGGCTTGTAACCGTAGGATATTTCTGGAAATTGGAATCTTGTCTGATGGCGATAAATAGAACAATATATTATATTATACGTATTCTATAACTTACATGGACATTATCCAGAAATTAAGAAGTTTTTTCATGGACACCTATAACCATAGCCGCATCCACGGGGGGTTAATGGGTTACCCCCCCCCCCCCCCCCCCCCCCGTGGATACGTGCCTGCCTATATATACCTATATATAACTGTATGTATAGGAGGACCTATGATGAGACATCTATTTTTAATTGCCATCGACATATTTTCCAGTTTAAACAAGGTGCATGGTGACCCCCCCCCCCCCCCCCCCCAAGGAGGCAATATGGGGTTTGGGTGCATGCGGGGTTTGGGGGGGACGTTGGCATTTATATGAAACCCTACTTGGAAATTGCTAAAAGGGCTTGCTTTCCCATCACGCAGGAATATAGTATACCTACGAGGTATAAGTAAACTTACTTTTAGGGAAGGACATTTACTTAGGGGAGATAAGTAGGTATTTATTATTCGAAACTACCTTATACCTCTGTGCTTATACTTTTGGTGGATTGTGCGTGTGTCTCGGAATGCTTTTAAAGAGGGGTTAATAACTGTTAAATATATAGGGGTTAACGTACATGCAGTTCTAAAAACGATAAGTTGAGGACAAAAAGCGTCCCTTTTGCAAAGAGAGTTATGATTGTTTCAAAAAGGTGCCTCTTTGCCCACTATAAGTAGGTATACTTTGAAACAAAAACTTTTTTATTTTAAAAAGTTGACTGTTACTCTTGACGGTTCTCTTAACAAGAAAGAGTGTTCTCATTATGCAGTATATTTTGTATGAGCTCGTCAAAGAGAAAATTATTTGTTTTAAAAACTTGACTAATACTCTAAGGTGACATGACGTCACTTCATGTATTTAACACAAAGAATCATCTCTTTGCTAACCACCTTATTTCTATTTTTAACCTCCAATCACAAACGCGCAAAAATAATTTTTTTTAAAAAGGATTATGTTTTTTCTAAAAGGATTGAATCTCTTTACATTTCACAATGTAAATAGATATCTTTTAAATGCAAAGAGATAGTTCCAACTTCTGCTGCAAGGTCGCGCTCCAAACTACCCCAACTATCATTTCTCCTATTTGGAAGAAGCGACAGTCCATTTATGGCTTCTGTGAAACCAAGACGTCTCCCTTTATTGTGCTCTCGTTTCCGTGTATTTTTGTGATGGAAGTGAAAGAGATGCTAGAGTCGTGGGGCCTTGGGTATCTCAGCCGCTCAGCGACACTCTTCTCTGTAAGTACCTACCTACCTAATTTTTTATTTGTCTTGAAACATATATAACAGGTTTGAAATGTCTTTTTGGAAATTTAAGGATGTTTTCCAGCAGTCTGAACTTTGGAAGGCCACCCTAACTCCCTAATATCAGCTTGTTCAATTTTCCTGCAACAGTAGGTTGCAAAAATGTTTGTTTTGAGGATTTTGCTTTGCATCTGTGTCATAGGCGTAGCAAGGGGTGTCCGTGGGGGGGGGGGGGGGGGGGGGGGAGCTAAGCCCCCCAGAAACCGTTTAGCCACCCCCAGGATTTTCCTAACCTACACATATCGTCACATAAAGCCATGCCTACCCCCCAGGTGAGGAGAAGGTCTGGGGGGCTTAACCCCCCCCCCTAGGTTTTTGGACCTGCTACGCCCATGAACTGCGCGATTGTTATTTTGTGTTGTGTCTTTGTAGCATGCGGGATAACGACACTGGACGTACTTTTGGTTCTTCAGGAGGAGGACTTTCATACCCTTCTGCCGGGACCAGCGAGGCTGCGCGACCGGATCCGCCTAATAAAGAACCGTCTGCGTCTGTGTCAGGCTGTGAAGAGTACGCCGCCGGCGGCCAGTGAAGTGGAGGAAAACTTGGTAAGTTTGTTTGAACCATCAAAACCATGAAATTTTTTTGTCAAGTTTACGTTCATATATCTATACATGAAGTTGGTTGGTGGGAGTGAATGCCTCTGAAACTGTAGGTCCCCATCGTGATTATGCACTTTTTTTTACAGCCAACCAAGACATTTTTTGTGAAGTTTCCGTTCATATACCTATATCTACATGAAGTTGGTTGGTGGGAGTTAATGCCACTGAAACTGTAGGTCCCCATCGTGTTTATGCGAATTTCTTTGTCAAAAAATGATATCACACCAACTGAGCATGGCTATGTGGGTATCATATAAGTATATTTTGATAAATCTTGCATTAACATGTGCTGTGATTTTTCAGCTATCACAGCCCAAAGAAGTATTCTACCTCAACGGGCACTCCCTCAACGCCCATTGCCCTGTACACTACCTTGACGCCAGCTACGCCCACTACCTCGACGCCAGCTGTGCCCACTACCTCGACGGCAGCTGCCACGACACCCATCTCGACGTTGTATAGTGCCACCCACTGCGAAGTACGTAACGTTCTATAGCCATATCTACCGTAAAGGAACGATTGTTGCTACACATGTCAAAAATACTCTCCTGCACTTCCTACTCATTAAACGCATTATAGCGTTTCCAGACAAACAGCTGGTGTTTGTCGGTAAGCCGCTACATGGCTTACTGTTTAACGAAAGGTATATGGCATTTCAAGTTGAAAGTTGCTCAGATTCTCCAAAAGGTGTCTTTTTCAACACATTATATTCCCAAACCCCCTGCCACAGTGTACAAATTGATGGCCATCAGTATGTTATAATGCGTAATTGGTGAACTGTTCTAAAGACTGAATTGACAATGGTGTTTGTAGACAATCTATTATTAATAGTTAGTATGTCATACGAAAAAATTGTTCGTAATTTTCACTTATAAATAAGTAGGTATCCACAAATTTGTCATTAAATAATTAATCGCCATTCATTAAGGCTTTGCTTTAACTGATGAGGCATTTCTGCCACCCAAATGACACCCATATAACATGAAAAACGGCGGATTTTTTTTATTTTTCACTGCTTGGAAACACTTCAAAGTTGGCCTCTGGACGTACCTTTACTATTGTTCTATGTGATTTAAGTGGCAGATTTCCCGATATCCCTGTGATGTTTTCTTTTCCAACTATAAGGCTGAATTTCACCACTTTCCAATAGTGTCTTTTAACGAACGGATCCACGTTATCGTATGTTTAGCTTACGACAAATGCCTTGCGCTTGCACTTGTTTCTCTGCGAACGCACTTGTCGTAAGCTAAACATACGATAACGCAAATCCGTTCGTTAAATCCTCTCGTTAAAGACACTATCGGAAGGTGATGAAATTCAGCCTTAGTATTTCGCAAAAACTGACATGTCCTGACTTCAATTTTCAAGGGACAAAAGTGGTAAATCTCAGATAACACGGTGACAATAGAAAATCTGCCGTATCTCATAGAATAGTACAATAAAGTTGCACCAAGGTAAAATTTGTAAAGTCTCTCCAACGAAGGGAGAACACAAAAAAAAAAAAATCCACCGACATTGAGGCACGTTTATCTTATGGATGAATTTTAATGGTGCTGTCCTAGGGAAGGGTGAAGGTCAAGAGTTCGTGGCCATAATTTCAGAAAGTGTCTCATACAATTATTTCAGTAAAGATTTCAGGGACGCCCTGAAAACGACACTCACGGCCTTTTGGAGTCTTGACCGGCAGTGCTTTCTCTTGGTTTGTGATTCGATTTCTATGTAAATTGATTTGTGTATGCGGTACATAATAAATAAGTATATGGTAAACTGAACTAATTTGTATCTTTTTCTCAATCTAGACGCTGACCATTGCTCTGCAGCTCGTTGGGCAAAGAATAGGGTGGTGGAGGGGGCGTATCCATTTACCCCCCCCCCCCCCCCCAGGAACCCCAATTTCAACGAGCTGGAGAGTATTTGGTCGAAAGGGGTGCACTACTTTTTTGAAGTAGAGCCTCTCTTGAAAGTAAGGAGAGTGCCGCTTTGGGGCAAAGACGCACACTCCTTACATTAAAGAGGGACTCTAATTAGACAGAGTAGATTCAAAGGGACCTTCCCTTAGGCAGAAAGAGGCCATACTGTTGATCCGAAGAGGGGTCCTCTTTAGGCAGGATAGGCACAAGGAAGGAAGTTACTTGAAGCAAAGAGAGGCTCTCTTTAAACAGGATAGGCGCAAAGAAGGTAGTTACTTGAAGTAAAGAAAAGCTCTCTTTAAAGCCAAAGAGAAGACCTCTTTACGCAGTGAAGGTGCAATGAGACCTCGTCTTAAAGACTAAGAGACGCACGTATTTACATCAACTAGGACATCTCTTTGAAAGAAGGCTCTGCAGCTGCCTTACAAAGAGAACATGTTCTTCTTTCCATGAGCTGATCTTTTCATTGCAAAGAGTCGTACTCTTTACTAATTTCACAAACAAAAAGGTGACATATTTATGACAAAGATGACGTCTCTTTAACTTTAAAGACGTCATCTCTTTATTTTTACTACCAAACCTTATTCCTTCCATCCTCTTTAATGAGATTATATACTTGGAACAAAGAGCATTTCAAATACTTCACCTCTTTCCACGAAATAGAAAAAATGATTGGCGCCGAAATCTCTTTAACTTTTCTTAAAGAGAAATGCTGGTAAATTTAAGTAGATTTTTTAAGAATATGAATGTTTTTAAAATAACGAACTATAACCTGATTGTCACTTTTTCTCTTTGTTTTTCTCTTTGTGCTAAAGAGTCATTTTTCTCAGTGTATAGGTTCAGGGATACTGAAGAAATTTTTCACTCAAAACTGGTGGTTGCATGGGTGGGTGCTCTATAGTAGGTTCTCAGTACCTAGGTAAGTAAGGCATGAAGGTACTGAGCTACTGACAATGTTATATCCTCTGAACCTTACAGTTACAGACAATAAAATAATGAGGCGAAGTTGCGTGTTTGAGTTAGGCATGTCGCAGAGAGAATGAGCAAAGCATTCATTGTAAACTTGCGAGCATATGCGGAGTTGTATTGAGTTGGCTCGCCAAGTAAACATGACATGTGAATGAAGAGGATTATGAAAATGTGGAGGGAGTCATGGAAACCGGAATACCGGAATACTCCAAGCACAGCCAAATATGTGAGGGAGGCCATCATCATGCACAAAAACATTATTTCTTTGTGTTGTTTTATTACAAACTGAAGGGTTTGACAACAGTCTTATACCTACCTACCTCTTACTTTATTCCCATTTGCCGAGTTAGTGGTGAGATTACAAGTCTAAAAAAAATCCTTTCGGCAGTGCCGAGGTTCATTCCCACAGCGTATTTCCCCATATATATAAATGCTTTCCAAAATGGAAAATCTCTCTATAGCGATCTCTCTCAATAGCGCACTCTCTCTATAGCCAACTCTTTAGCGAACTCTCTATAGCGAACTCTCTCTATAGCGAACTCTCTATAGCGAATTCTCTCTATAGCGAACTCTCTCTATATAGCGAACTCTCTCTATAGGGAACTCTCTCTCTATACAGCAATTACATTTAAATGGTCCTTGATGGTCGTTATAAAAGAGAGACTATCCACTTATTGCAACGAGGCAGATATAACTGCAGCGCCGAAAAAATTATATAAAATGAGAATTAAGATGCTTTGACGTAATGAAACGTCTTTTGAAAATGCAGGCGTGAATTTACCTAGGTACCACTTCTCTATTCATCTGTCACTGTTCGTGCATGGCGCTAAAGTTAACAGTGGACATGGACATGGACGTGTCCATCGCAAAGTCGAGATATATCGCCGCGAGCTGCTGGAGGGCGATAAACGCCTGCCTGTATATGCATACTCGTTGCTATGTACGTTTAATAGGTCTATACAGCGGAGGAAATTATAATGTCGGCAGCAAATGTACTGCAGGTGTATTCTCGGATTTACCCTTGTCGGCTTGGATGTCAACGTCAACACCCTTGTCCTATGCCCACTCCATGTCGACATCCTTCGCTCCTTATATTACTCTTCCGAACTGTGCCAACCATACCTACTATAGGTACCTACTGCCCTATAATCATTTCTTCCTCGAGCTGTAGTTTGAAATTTATGGACGGCCAGGTGAATTAATGCCAACACTATATAATACAGATGCTTCCATTCCAAAAACAGTTTTCGTCTGCCATTATCTAAAAAAATTTAAAAACTTCACAAGCAACTTTGTTTACAAGTTTTACGTGGGAAACATAAAAGACATCAACTCAATATCTCAAGTAAAAACAAAAGATAAGAGCTGGAGAGGCCCTTTACAACACTCATTTATTCAGCCCACAGAGAAGACGATGATAAATGAAGATGTGCAGGAGTTGGTATGCGCAGGGTCGTACAATCTAACGCTCCAACCTCCAAGTCTCTGAGTATATAGGGATATTATTATGCAGAGGCGTAGAATCTAACGCACCAAGTCTTCAACCTTTCACTACTACCACAAATCAATCCCTAAGAGATAAGAGGAAAGACTGAGCACTCACAGTGATGCGGCTGCCGATTTCCCTATAAGTTATGCCACACTTTCATTCCAAAATTACTATATAGTCCAAAGTCAGGCTAGGAGCGTACCGATTACTCATAATTTCTTGCTAATCTAGGGCTGATCAAAACTACTTCTTGATCAGGGGAATATCTGCTCAGGGTCGGATTGGCATTTTTAGCGTATGGTATAGGATATGAAACCCAAATCCGGATCGGCGTCAACTGAAAATCTTCAAGAAATTATGAATAATCGGTACGCTCCCAGCCTGACTTGGACTATACCTACTATGATAATCATGGGCTTACCACAATAAATAGTAGGAACACCAAAAAATCGTGCATGCCTCTTTTAGATTGTAATTGAAGACATTCTTAACTTCCGGAAGTACTTCCACACATCTACCAGACGTCTTCTCTTCCCGCAAGTCCTATAGCTTTTATTTAATTTTATTCCCATTTTCCCTTTGATTTTCCACTCCGGTTCCTAAATAAACTTGAAAATTGAGAAACTTTTGTAACAACCTAATTATTACAGAAGCGAGTGACTCCGATCCTTTTGGATGTTAATATTTAATCGGAAATACCTATTTAGTTGCAGAAAATGAGGTCGGAGCCTAGCTCGGAGGTGACACCTGACGTGGGGGCTCTAGGTGTCCTGGGTGCCTTGCGAGGCCTTGGCGGCTGGACAGGCTCATCTGAGGGCAGCAAGGGGGACGAGCCTCCTTCAGAAGCTGACCCAGTTTGCAAGTCGACATTGGAAGAGCTGAGCTGCGATTTGCGCAGCCGAAGTTCACGTAGAAGACCTGCCGCCCCCTTATCTCCTGATTTTGATCTCACTGATTCTTCCTCAGTAAGTACCTACCTTGTAAACCTGAATAGGTTCTGCTTGTACCGTACGAGACCCGTGCACGCAGGAATTTTCTTTCTAACATTTATTTGTCAACATCAGTATATCTTTGGCATCATACTTAAATTATGGCTTGCCTGCGCCCCATATATCGGTAATCTCTCGAATATACATACATGATGAACGGACTGAATATTGGAGAAAAATTCCGAATATCTCCCGTAAGCATTCTCTTGTCCTTGTCCTTGTAGTGTCATTCTTTTTCAGTTCTCGTAGCTCAAAATTAACCATTATTGTTCTTGGAAAATCATCTTTGTTGTGTTTTTTGTTTGTTTGTTTGTCCTTGCAGCGTCAATCTTGCTCTTGATTTTCCATGTTTGCCAGAAATTCACAGGGACAAAGTTATAGAGCAGAAAGATTACCATATGCATATGATCCATTCAGTTTATAGGTAGGTAGTTATTTTCTGTGACTGGACATGCAACTACATTTCCTATAATGAGCTTCTGGTACTTACGCGAGTTAGCTGAGCATGTATAGGTATTAGGTATAGTGTTCTATATTACGGACGCTGCGGCGCGGCATGGCAAATAATCTCTGACGTTAATCTGTCGGTGTCAGGATAAACAAGGCAGCTATGCTGACACGTCCAGGGGATTTCACGGGCGTGGCGTCAGGCACGTGTGAGATTTACAACTACAACAATGCAAACCAATATATTCAGCGGTCCGGTAGTCGGCGCCAACATCCTGAAACTGACCTCTCTTTCCCCAGAAACAACCGTCATTTGAAAGTTAATTGATGGTCAATCTAAAATATAGCAAACTTCGGGGGATTTAAAATAAATACGCATTAGTGGTTATATTAATTATACCTACCTACCTATCATCGACCTACAATAAACAGTCGAGGTGCTAGGTGGTTCATAGATCTCCGTTCTCTTCAGGCCTATTGGAAAAGCCAAGTATAGTTTGATGGGATAGATTCTGATTCAAAGTAAGCGGGTGAAGAGAAACACAAGTAAGAAGGGAATGACTTCTTGTATCCAATGTCATTAAGGTGGATAGCAAGCAACTTCTACATATAATAGGAATCGACCCTTCAGTTTCTCTAATAGAAATCCCTTTGAATTTTTTTCACCTTCAGGTTAGCGATGACATTTCATACTCAAACAGAAGTGGGAGATCTCGTAGCAATGGTTCCTCCACATCATCCAGTACGGGTGGCGGCCGTACAAAGCGGAAGCCTGTGGTGAATGCCAGGGAACGCAACCTACGCCGCCTCGAGAGCAACGAGCGCGAACGAATGCGCATGCACAGCCTCAACGACGCTTTTCAGGTATGTCTCCATCCATATTTGTAGTCATTCAGTGTACCATTCAGTGAAAAGCTGCTTTACTGTTATAGATCTTTTCCATATTAGCTGGTTCATTTAAAGCTCAGTGGCAGGTTCCTAATATGTAGAAAATGTCGCTGGCCGCCTAGTCCATTTTCCTTACCCAGAGTTGTACGCCTTAGCATTTAGAGGGCTGGCTTAGCTATTTATAAGGGCCGTGTACTTACTAATAACTGAAAGGAGCTAGGCTGGGAGTGGAGGAAAGAAATTGGCCTGTTCCCTGCGGCTCAAACCATTCAAAATGATGGGAAGCTTGGACTAATAGAAGATAGCGATACAGAATGTAGGTAATGTCAGTTAACTCGCTCTATAGCATCATCATCATTCTCGTAGAGCGCAGTCTTGAAGCTCCTATCTTTTGTGTTGAAAATGAAATGTGCATTTCGAACAAGCGTTCGGCAGGGGAAATCGACAAGAGGGTGAAAGTTTGTTTACCTTTATGATGCGCATGGTGCTTAAAATTGACTTCCAGTAATTTATCTTAGATATGACAATTTTCCATCTAAAATACTCAAGGGAAAGTGAGTGTGGTTTCGCCGGTTTCCCATAACCCCGACGAGGGGTTAACCACTCCAGAGATTGCTTGAGGTTTCCTGAGATTGCATGAAGATTTCCAAAGATTTCCTGAGATTCTCAGTGGAGAGATGCACGCCAAAGGGTTAAATACTCCAGAAATTTCTAAGTTTCCCTAAGATTTTATATAGATTTACAATGATTGCCTGAGATTCTCAACGAGATTCCTGGTGTGGTTAACCCCTCATACCCCGAGCTCATACCCCGAGCTCATACCCCGAGCTCATACCCCGAGCGTTTGTACTCGTACTCACTGGGACTTTATTTTTTCTATGGCATAAGTATTACATGAGGGCTAAGGCGACACTGCCCGAAGGTTAGTTCTGCGAGATTTCCAATAACCTGATGTCCACAGTGACCTAATTATTAATTGAGGTACCTGAAAATTTGAAACGTTTACATTCTTTTTTCAGGCGTAATGAAATCCGTGTTACACAACTCTGAAATTACCCACATAAGGTTTCATTAGACGTAGTGTAATACGTGTACACCGACTTTTGAATTACATAATCATGGTTTTTGCAGGCGTAGTGCAGTCCGTGTACATCAACTTTTCAATTACATAATGAAGGATTTTTTTGGTGAAATGAAATACGTGTGCACCCTGCACAAACTTTTGTAGTTTCTACACGGGGGTTTGCAAAGACTTGGTAGGTAACGTTTATTAAATTTCAAGTTAATTTCAGTTAAAATTATAAAAGAGATAACGACCTCTCTGGGATGACACCGTGACAGGGGCGGGACTCATCATATTATAATTTATTTTATTTTCAATGGTATCAATTTTGATTTATTAATATTATAAATTTGAATATGGTTTTTGGCTTGTTTGTGGCCTCCCCGAACACAGAGTTCTCCCATTGCACACCATGCGCATCTGATGACACAGAATGTTGGCAGATACAGTGGGTACACCTATTTGAAGTAGATGCAGGTATCGTTAATGCAAAGCGTTTGTAATTTCTTTTGCAGAGCTTAAGGGAGGTAATTCCCCACGTAAAAAAAGAGCGACGGCTAAGCAAAATAGAAACACTGACACTAGCCAAAAACTACATTCTCGCGCTGACGAGCGTAATCTGCGACATACGAGGTGAATCTGGCGGTATGACGCTCATTGAAAACAGCAGGGAACAACAGAACAGTGCAGTAGCTGCTGCTGCTGTTGCTGCTGCTGCTGCTGTTGTTGAAGACAAGGCTCTCCTTGATTTAACAGGATAAAAAATCTAGGTAAGAAACGATCGACTGATAATGTTCAGGGCGCGAAAATTTTCCTTGAATTAACTTTCTTACCTATATGCACAAGTCAGGCCCTAACTGTTTTGTGATTACAAAAGGAGAATACAATTGAAATTGCTTTGAACCTCTCCATCTTCAATCTGAAATGTAAAAGGAAATTTAAGGATCCCTAGCCTGATTGTTTTGTTTTCGAAAAGTAAGTAGGTACCGACTCCTTGTTGAAAGCAAACTTGAGAAGTAGGTATAGGAGAAATAAATTTGGTGAGCATTTTTAGCGAGTGGTGGTCTTGGTTTCTGCGTGGAGTATTGAAGCATGCAGAAATTGCGCTATTGTCATTTGATGTCAATCATATTATGCACCTAAATTATTTTGATCACAATACGGGTTGGAATAAATTTTACTTTAGATCCAATAATATTTCCGAAAATCAAGGGGTCACTTTCTATATTCAAAAACGGTTGAAGACGGATGGATGCATGCATGTATGGCCCCTACATACGTACCTATATGCTAGTAGCTATTGTATATAGCGAGAAAATATTTTTCTTCTGGAAATACAGATCTTATGTATCCTGTGAAACCGCGGGGGTCCCTGACTATGAACCAAAAAATGTGATTTTTGGAAAAGTCTGCCCTTTTGTTTACTTTTCCGTATACGGACTTCTGTCACCTTTGATAAAATTTGGTAAGCAGGTGTTAAATTTCAACTGAAGGCATGATTTTGAAGGAATTTCCGATTAATCAAGAACTGCAGCCGTTTCTGCCAAAAGAAAAGTGTAAAAATAATTCTCAAAACTGCATATTTGGCCGAGCCATTATGGTACAGTTTTCATCTTGAACATTGGAACTGCACATTGGAACTCCACAAACAACTTTTTTTACTCAGAAGGATCTCGCCGGGGGATCATGGGAGCAAAATCTCGATATACAAATTTTTCACGAAAACTTTACTTTCTCACGAGAGTGAAAAAAAAAGTGAGTGGGAAAAAAAGAAAAAAATGATTTTAAAGTAGCGTTGCTTTCAATTTAAATGGATCAAATTAGGGAGTTGGACCAATCCCCTTTATTTCTTACCTCATGGCTCGTCTGTACCTACTGGCGTTCGCCGAACGTATCAACAGGTCTCAGGTACATGTAGGTGGAACGAATTATTGGCCACAATGGCCCTGGCAGATTACCACCACTACAGACAGGCACTTCGGCATGAGACTGAAGCGCTGAGTTATAGTCAGCATAGATGCCATTAATTTTCTCTCCCCTGCGAAGGGGAACTAGTACCTGGAGGGGGAAATTTTTTCAAAGCTGCCTCCCTTCAAATGGCTATTAATTCGTTCCACCTACTTAGGTACGTTCCTATCAACGCAACGGAGCCAGTGGTAAAATACTGCCGGATAAGTACCTATACATATACAATAGTATCTATACCTAATTAATAGATATTGTCCTTTGTTTGGCAGTTTGGCAAACTTTAGTGTCAGCACTGTCAACGCCCTTTTTGTCGGTTCAAAGTCAAAAATTGTATATATCCAGGCGATTGGCAACAGTTCACTAGCTTTTTCCTTCTTTTTTTAGGGGCCCTCAACAACTCTCAAAATAGTCGAAGCACCGAGAGCTGCTAATTTTCCTAAATCGGTGTAAAAGCTCCAGTAGGCACTGAAGTCAGAAGTTGAATGTATTCAAATGATTGACAACCTAAGTTTTTCCTTCTGCAGGGGCCCTCAACAACTCTGCATGAGAGTTGCTATAATTTTCCTAAATGAAAGTTCCTATATTAGGTTAATTTCTAAGACCTACTGGCTATTTGTATTTTAGTTTCATGGCGCCTGGACCCTTAGTTCAAAGTAAAATATAGGGAGGTTCCCTCTACCTAGTTTTTCTCCTCAGCAGAGCGTGCAATTGAGAACAGGTAAAATTTTTGAAGGCAAAGTCGCACCTACAGTGTATTACCTATATCGTCCTAAAATCATTTCAATTTGAGGGAAGTACTTTAACTGTAATTTTGTATAAACCTAGGTACCAGAGGTTATACCTACATTTTCCTTCAACAACCCTACTGGAGTTTTTATTGAAATGTAACTAGGATAGCTATAGATAAATAAAAAAAAATGGGAATCTAGGAGAAGTGTGTAACCTACCATGGGGACGGTGCTATTGTTTTTTGATCCGTTAATTGTACCTACGTGAAGTACCTACCTATTTAAATTTACTTATTGTGGCTCACAAAATTTCTTTACGCTTAGTGAATCTGTAGGAACAACTATTGTTGTTGAGAACTTAACCTTCCCAGCTCTAAAGTACGAAAATTATTATATACCCAATACCTATAGATAGAAGTCAGAAAGCGAGTTAATTTATGACGGGATCGTCGTTACGTTTTTTATTTTTCGAAAAATACATGAATACCCCAATTTGCACCACCAAAGTGTAGGTAAAAAATTCAGTCACCA
Source organism: Mesopsocus fuscifrons (assembly GCA_950004255.1). NCBI lineage: Eukaryota > Metazoa > Arthropoda > Insecta > Psocodea > Mesopsocidae > Mesopsocus > Mesopsocus fuscifrons. The sequence continues at coordinate 10,494,810 of OX465377.1, forward strand.
ATTTTTCATGGCATGCGTTTCATGTTTAAGCAAAATGTTCAATGTATGCTCAGCGAAATCTCAGTCCTCATCATTCATTGAGCACTCGTGAAAACTCCGTGCTGACCCCTACTATATGAAATTAGTCCATACACCTCGGGTAGATGATTGTCAGAGTGTCAGCTAGTCAGCTGTACATGCAGGCACGTTAACGTTCTGACCCCAAAGGTACCTTTGTACCTACCTATATGTAGGTATATGTAATACCAATCGATTTAATCAGTAATATTTCATTATTAGTTGTATGACTAATTAATTACCTTACCTTACACGCTTTTTCATTTCATCCCAATGTAGAACATATTATACTCGGCAGTAGTCGCCCTACATGGTCATGTATATAGGTACAGTGCCATATTACGCAATAGCCTTACAGTTAGCACTCGCGCAAGTATTTTGATCGATCGGATGAAAGAACCATGTCACCCTTTCCAGTCAAAGTGTGCAAAAAATGTTACATTTATCTTCATAAAATTTTATGAATGTCTAAATATTTATAATAATTATATGCCCATTGATCTGTGGTTAATTCTGTTTTAGATAGTGATAACTTTTATTGTAACTCAAGGACGTCGAAAATGTATGAGAAGGTGAAGAGGGACCGGGTCCCCCATCCCATGTGTAGATGTGCTTCCCTGCGCATTACGACGCCCTTGCTATTAAAGGTGCATGACTATTGTTTGTATTATATGAACACCTTTTATGTCAATTCGTTCCAAAATGATACGATGTATAACTTAAGCGAGATCATTTATTTTTTGACAGATATTCCTTCCAAAAGTATTATTCTAGTCAATGTAATTATTGTGATTTGTGAAATGTTGAGTAAAATAGGTGGTATTTAAAATCCGAAATTATTTTTCAGTTTTCCTAAAACCCGTTGACTTGTGGGACAAATGCGTAGTTAGGCACCGTGTGGACTATCGCTTGTCATTACTTCGCGGGGTCTGAGTTCCTTAACAACCTGCGTTACTTAAGTGATATGTAATATGTAGGAAAGGTTCACTTAGTGGTCAACAGGGCGTGGCTACTTAATATTGGTATAGGTACTTATGATAACTCGTAACCGTACAATTTGACGATTGTATTATCATATCAAGTAGGTAGCTATAGCATTCATAAGTATGTCCTAAGACATAATCTGATAGCACGTGCAGCGGTCCCAGCAATTTGTCTCAACCTAACCTTCACAGAGAAACAATTTAATTTGAGTGTTATAGCAACCTGCGAGCCAGGTACCAACATACATAGACACGTTTAGGTATTAGGCTACTTAAAAGAAAAGAGTCAAGAGTGAAGGGCAATGAGAAATTGGATGATTTAGGATCTGCAGGCGAGGTCCAATGTTAATCCATGATGCAAGGAGACAATGGCATCTTTGGCTTGCGAAAGACACGCATGATTCAACGATTGAGCGTTACATAACGTAGCTTTAGCAGAGCGGCGAGCGGCGAGAGGCAAGCTGCGAGTGCTGGTACAATACCCGAGTCATGTTGGACCTTAGGAGGAGTCATAGCTGGCTACTAGGTCAAACATGACCGACGAAAACATATACACGCACTGTGTACGCACATCTCACAACTCGTGTTGTAATAACTAATTTTTTCGCCACTCTGACAAGTCTGGCACTTTTCTTTGAGGCTGAGGCGGATGTAAGTACAATGTACACGTAGGTACATAACCGATCTGAGGGAACTATAGTTAGGTATCTATACTTAGGACATAATCAGACTGGGATCTGGCACAGTGTCAAATAAAAATACTGATGACTTGTTGGTGACTGGCAAAATGCTCGAAACCGGGGCAAATTATAAATTGCCTTGATACTTCAACGAAAGGTTTTTAAGAAACATTTGTAATTGTAAGGTAGCTCAAAAAATAAATGAAAAAGAAAAATGTCTAACATATAAGTAACCTACGTACCTAAATACCTACCTGTTAGTGTAGTGCATGAGGAAAGGTAACATCAAGTGCTTATACTTCTCAAATTTCTCTAACCCTACTCTTCCCCACTTATATCGATGTGGTCGTACCATACCTATCCAATCTATCCTAAACTAAATTACTCATATTATGTTAGTATACCTACCTTCCTAGTTGGGAACACGCAGGTATATGGATACCCATTTAATAATCAGGATCAGGGCGTTTACTTTTTCGTTAACTCGTTCAGATTTAATGGGCATCTCCCTCGGCTACTCGCATTTTGTAGGTTGTAGGTGTTGACAGATGTAGTTGACAGATGATGTTGTCACTAGATTGCTTGTTGCAATAGTTGCTAAAGAGTTGCAGTTCACTTCCTGCATGGAGGGAATATAAGGCATGAGGAGTAAGGAAAGTATTACTTTCGCTCGGGGTCTGATAGGGTGTGGTGTAGAAAGCATAATATAAAGAGGAGCCTGGTGTATAGGGTTTTCCACCTTTTAGTTTCTGAAAACTATTTTAGTACCTGACCTGTATAATTTAATGTAAGGTTGGCAGGACAGCGGATAACGTAGGTATCTTTAATTAATAAATATACCATGGTATCCATCCCTCATAGTCACGGCTATGCTGTCATCTTGAGGACGTTTTAAGGTCACCACCTGCGTGCTACCTATACCTATCTTATGTAGGTACTTTAGTATTGGCCAAACCATAGCGACATTGCCGCATGGAGGGGAGTCCCACAGCCATAGCGATCAGTCTGCCCGTCCCGGCAACACCGATACCTTACTTTGTCGCGGGGAAATTGTGACAAAAACTGTTCCTGGAGTGCTATCCGGCATACCTTTTTTTATTATTTATTATTCAATGCCTTAGTAATGGTGTGATGTGATTATTTCTCGCTGAGTCAGAATAAGACGTGTCCCGAAAAATGTGGTGGTTGATTGTGGGGCTTTTCCCATTCGTTTCGGGGAATGGATTCATCTACCCTCCACTTTTTCCTGCACTGGATATCAGCTTGCAGGCAGCTCCGAGCGCAGCCTGCCAAACAGAGTCCTCACTCTTGCTTCAAGGATTGAAAAACCAGAGCCTTTGGGCCATGAGAAGTAAGTATACAAACCTTATACGACAACAATAGGCTTTTAAAAAAATGAATGACGTCTCATCACCCCTTTCTTCTCACTAGAATTACTAACTTAGTCCTTAATCTCTGCTTTGCGAACTATATATGGGCAAATTAAGTCTGTTTTCGAATAAAAGAGTTGGACGGCGAGCTCTTATAGACTGCATGGGGCCCCAGCGTGTGGGCCCTGTTGCACTGCATCCCCTATCCTACCCCGTGCTCTGTGCCCGTGCTATCGAAAATTTCGGAGCGCCGCAGTTGACCGGGGTGAAATGGACGACATCCTTCAAAGAGATTAAGCTGAATAATTGAACTTTGATGTTTTCTTTGGGGCGGGGGGGGGGGGGGGGGGGGCAGAAATTAGTAGATGAGGTTGGGAAAGGTACTTATAGGTACCTATACCAACCTCTCACAAAACAAAAGTAAAATCTGAAAATTTGGTGTGTAGGTATAGGTTAATATTTATCTTTTTACAATTCATTTGACCTTCAGAGGTTTGCAGACAATTCATAGGAGGTGACCAGCTTTCAACAGCCTCAAATGGAGAAATACCTTCCTATATAATACCATCTTCCCTCGATTGTTTCCTTATTCCTATATTACCTATATAGGTACTCTATACTTAAGTCCACGCCACTGACTGACTGAAAAAAATCTTAAATTTTTGCTTGGCATGCAGTGAAGGCCTGCAGCAAAAAATGATATCCATCTCCCGTATCCCTTTTTTGATCTCACATATACCTACTATACTTTGTAAGTAAAATAGGTGAACATGATACGGGAAAATTGGCTCAAATCACTATGAGCTCATAAGCAGCACTAAAACGTAACCAGTGAGACGACACTCCACTGATCATGTGTCAGTGATTAGGTAACGCGCTCTAGTCACTTTGTACTTACCTACTCGCCCGAATGTAATAAAGTAGGGCTGAGAAAGCAATGTCATCGTGCAAATTTTTGACTGTGAGTGAAAAAAGTATATGGATATAACAGGGTACCTATATGGGAAATCTTGTCAAAGCTCCTTGGAATATCGAACGCGGTTGGTCGCATGTCGTCTATACCACCGGTGGTACCTACTTCGCACGTATACACCTATACCTAGCTGCAGCTGAGGCTGAGATGCAAGTATGTTTAGGTCAAGAGAAAGGGTGGAAATGCCAGTAGCGGCCTTCCCAAAGCCTGTCCTATTGTTGTTGATGTCGCGACCATGGCCTGGACAACGCTTTCATAGGGCAAGGGTACTAACAGTAAGTATGGTAATTATTATTAACTAAATAAGAATATGACACAAATGCTCTCTTTGGTACCCTATATACTGCCTGCGCTAAAGGTATATTGTAAGGACATGCGGTAGGTAGGTAGGTCCGGGCTTCTGGTAGGGTGGGTACTTATATTCCTATCTGTACCTATTACTATATTCACTCACAGCTATAGTTATAGGACCACCTCGGATGCCTATATTGAGGCATGGGTATAGTGTTACTGATCTAATTTTCTCTGGTCTGGTGTGGCTTTGCAGTGTGGGACGCCAGTGCACAGGGGACGACAGGAGCCCTGTATGGCAACATGTGGCAACTTGGAAACTTCGATGAGTGCTTACGAGTGCAAGAGCCAATCAGCGCTCAGTACTGCTTGATTACCGTCAAATCACAACTGTCCGACATCCCTCACCCTAACAGCGTGTGGCAGTTTGTTCAGGTGAATAATGAAGATTATTGTACATATCGTAATACAGGGATAGTTAAAAGTTACTGTGATCGTGCATCATGCGAATCCTGATTTTTCTATGTTTATATACCTATACCCCGCATAAACAAAGATGATATGAAAATTATGTGATGGCCTCAACAAAATTTTTGGGCGAGGGGGTAACCACTCCAGAGATTCCCAACGATATTAATTGAAAGATGAACCCCGAAGGGATAACCACTCCAAAAAAATCCAAGATTCCCTGAGATTTCATAAAGATTTCCAATGATTCCCAACGAGATTCCCAACGAGTGGTTAACCCCTCGTTTTTGGGATGACGACACTTAACTTACAGGCCAACACTTGTGGGTGAAAAATTCTGAAATAATTAAATCCACCATAGTATACGATTGAGACCCATCCATCTGTCAATAAGTAATAGAAATGAAGCAGTCAAGTCGAATATCTGGAGTGCAGATAATACACTGTACCTACCTCTACGTTCATTAACCAGTTGTATTTCATAATATACTTACCTATCGAGCTATAATAAATATCTCAATAGCTGGATGGCGACTTTTATCAGTGCCCGATATTCGACAAAACTCAGAGTTGTTTAGTACATCACCTGTAGCCTGAATACGTCAGCTCTGGGCTACCCATTGACCCAGCAGTTCAGTTTGAAATAGTTACCTATTTTGTGTAGGAAAGCAGTGATCCTAGCTACCTGCGTCGGGACACTCTACACGCAGCCATCTGCGTACCAGCTGCCTGCACCGCTGAGGACATACAAGTAGCGCTGCAGGCGCAGGTGGACCTGAATGACCATACCTATCCGGGGGTCAGGCACAAGGTCACTGTCAGTCCCGATCTTTGCACAACTACAGTTGAAGGAGAAGAGTTCACAGCTGGCGAAATCTCTTTCTGGTAGGTAGGCATGCACTTTTTTCGCGTGCTGGATGCTGGCACAGCTTCATTCTATTTTTTCCTGTTCTAGAGCTATAGGTACATCAATGCCCCCAGATTTGGAGCAATGCATATAGATAGTTTATCTAGGTATTGGGCTCATGGGCGACTTGCCCGTCAAACTCATTTACCTTTGGGATATTATAGTGAATTATTATAAGTGCTGGACCGAGCAGACCTTGAGCTGAAAACATTTGCGTTCTATGGTAGATATATTAGTATCATTAGGAGTTATAAATTAGGATCGCACGCAAAAAGCTGCTTCATTTTATTACCACCTAGAGGTAGAATAAAATAATATTGAAGTCAGTTTTGAGGTCAGTCGAAAGAATGACACATGAATCCCACTTTTTGTTATTTTCGAAGCTCAACGCTTCGTCAAAGAGATAATACGAGTATCTATATCGCGAGGGGGTATAAACCACTCCAGAGATTCCTTGAGATTCCCTGATATTCCATAAAGATTTCCAAAGATTCCCAACGATATGCATAGAAAGATGAACCCCGAAGGGGTAACCACTCCAAAAAATTCCAAGATTCCCTGAGATTTCATAAAGATTTGCAATGATTCCCAACGAGTGGTTAACCCCTCGATCTATGTTATAACGAATCAGCTGCAAAGGCGGATTCCAACCGACTTTTTTGGGGAGGGGGACGGAAGGGAGAGGGGAGGAGGGGATTTTTTCAAACCTTCTAAAACATGAGGAAAAATCATCATGCACGTGAAAACCACTTCAGCACGTAAAAAAATGACGATTGCAAAAAATGCTAGTACAAAAAATGCACGTAGGTAACCGTAAGAAACGTGTATGTCGGCATGCATGTATAACCCTAGGAAAATGCTCGTGTGCACGTGTGGCTAAAAGAAAAGTGCACAGTGCACATGCAAGACTCCCAGTCCAAGAACGGAAAAATACGTATAACTTTACTCCCAACAATTCAGCTGACAGCTGATGACCCAAAATGTGTTTCTCGGTAATTAAATAATGTAAATAGGCTTGGTTGTTGTTAGTATTCATTTATTATCCAAATACTCTTAGTTACACATTTATATCAATAAAGACAAAGAAAAACCATTCCGCCATTTTCTTCTACATCCTGTCACCGAACTGCGTACTGCGCACCTATTGAGTAAAACTACAACTACCAATGGCGCCAACTTGTTTGAAACAATTCCAATACTCCTCCTCAAACAATTTGGCGCATTCCCATGTTCTCCCTCAACATGTTGAACGATGCGCGAGGTAAAGGTTTTGTCAATATGTCAGCCACTTGTTGTTGACTGGGCACATACTTGACGTCAATCGCCCCTTTCGCGTTCAAATCGCGGACAAATTGACATTTTACGTCTAAATGTTTTGTGCGGCGATGCAAGCCTTGGTTACTGATCATGTGAATAGCACTCTGATTGTCTATGTTGACTGTTATCGGATCGATGTCACCGACGACGCCTCTCAACAAATTCGTGATCCACACGGCGTCTTGAGCAGCAACAGCCGCTGCTACGAATTCTGCCTCAGCAGTTGATAAAGCGACGGTACTTTGCTTGATGCTTCCCCAGGTTACTGCACCATCCATCAGGTACACGTAGCCGGAAGTCGACTTTCTCGTCTCTATGTCGCCAGCGAAATCGGAGTCTGAATAACCTGTAACGCGTTCAAACGATTTGTACAGTATCCCTAAATCTTTAGTCTTATGTAGGTACCTAATGACCCTCTTAACAGCTCGGTAGTGTCGTTCGTCATTTTTCTCTACGTATCGGCTCAGCAATCCGACACTGAAGGCAATGTCTGGTCGTGTGACCAGTGAGGCGTAGAGTAGCGATCCTACTGCTTCTCTGTATGGAACCTTCTCGGCGTTGCCATGACGTTGTTCTTCGAACTCCTTCATTATCCCAGGGTCCATTGGAATGTCCACTCCATTTATAGGGCCGCACCCGAGGTATTTCCTGGTTATTTTCTCAATGTACTTCTTCTGGTGAATGAAGATCGACCCATCTTCTTGTCGCTCAATTTCAATGCCACAAAAATTCTTTGGCTCCATTGTTTTCACCTTGAACTTCTTGGAATCATGTCTGGCTGTCGGCGAGTACGTCTCGTTATACTCGTCTGCCTTTTGTGCACATCCTTTCGCCACTAAGCGGGCTTTAAATCGTACTTTGTCATTTTCGTCCTTAACTTTAAATACCCATTTACTTCCTAAAGCTCTTTTACCTTCCGGCAAATCACAAACGAGCCAGGTATCATTGTCTTTGAGTGATTCTTCTTCTTCACGAATGGCTTGAATCCACTGCTCACCTTCTGGAGACTCAATAGCCTCTTGATAGGTCTGTGGCTCTACTACTTCCACGTAGTTCACGTCGTACCTTGCAGGTCGGCGAATCTGGTCCCTCCTCCTTAAGCCGTAAGGTGGATCTGCAACATCTCGAGTGTCATCAGTAGTCTCAACATCAGACTTTTCATCAACAGGAATGACGACTGATCCTTGCTCTCTCTGAGCTGGTACTGACTCATTCATGGCTGTCTCATTGAAAATCACATCACGTGAAATTACAACTTTCATCTTCGATTGGTCGAACAGTCTGTAGTTCCCTGTTCTTTCATCATAGCCAACAAGAATCATCTTTTCGCTTTTAGGATCAAGTTTCCCCCTTTTTTCTTTAGGTATATGGCGATAGGCTTCACACCCGAACGTTCTCACCTGTTTTAGGTTAGGCTTCTGACCAGTCCACTGCTCATAAGGTGTAGTGCTAACTTGTTTGTTAGGAGTTCTGTTCAGTAAGTACGCTGCCGTGTTCACGGCCTCTGCCCATAAGTATTTTGGCAAATTTTTCGCTAATAACATAGCTCGAGCTGCCTCACATAGAGTTCTGAATTCCCTCTCACTCCTACCGTTCTGACATGCATTATAGACACTCGTCAGCTCCCTCTCAATGCCATTTTCTTTCAGATAGTTTTCTACGTCATTGCTCAATATTTCTGTCGCATTGTCTGTATGTAATATCTGACAAGATCTCCCAAATTTTGTCTTTAGTCTTTCATTATAGACTTTAAAACAGTTCATAAATTCAGATTTTCTTTTTACAAAAAATAGGGTTCTGTAAGCTGTGGCGCCATCTTTGAATAAGATCACATATCTGGAACCATTCACTGATTCTGTACTGAAAGGTCCACAGGTGTCAGAATATGTCAACATTCCTGCTTCTATTGTAGACATTACCCGATTCGAGACTTTGGCAGGTTGACGGTGCTGCTTCGCCATGGTACACGCCTCACAGAAGAATTTTTCGTCATCATCTAACTTGACGCCTTCAACGAGTCCTTCACGAATCATTCGCTTGAGGTAGTCACAGTTGATGTGTCCCATCCTCTCATGCAGTGTCTGAAGTGAGGTTTTGTGCTCAGCACTCATGACTGAAAAATTTATTTCGGTGCGAAATAGCATTGTATACAAGTTGCTACTTTTGTCTTTCACTCCTGTCGCAGCGACTCGTCCATCGCGAATAAATTTTACAGTGTTATTGTCTTTATGCACCATCATACCTAACTCGGTAACAACCCCTTCTGAAAATAGATTTTTGCGCAATTCGGGAACGTATAATACATTTTTAATAACTGCATTCTCCCACTTATTATCAATAAGTTTCTGAATCCTTATTTCCCCTTTTCCTTTCACCAGGAGCTTTTGGTCATTTCCTAAATACACAAATCTACCGTCATCAATTGGTTCGAAAATAGAAAAATACTCCCTTTTGTAAGCGAAGTGCCTTCCAGCGCCTGAGTCAGCTATCCAGCGGTCATCATCGCCATACACAGTCATTGCTCGATCATCTTCAGTCACCATGAACGCGTCTTCCGACCTCTGCTGTTCTTGACCACGACCTCGTCCCCAACCATGACCTCGTCCACGGGATGGTCCTCGACCTCGGTTGAAGTTGCCTCTCTCTCGGTTTTGTGGTTGATTTCCATTTCCACGGAATGGGACTCTAGGATTTTTACAGTTCTTTGCGATGTGCCCTTGGCCTTGACATCTAAAACAAACAATCCCTACGTCCCTAGATGGCTTGTTTACTGCAAAAGCACTCGTACTAGCATCTCCAGCTTCATCTTTCTCCTTCACCATCTTCTCTTCATCAATTAAACGCGCTGTTAAGTTCTCAATAGTCTGCCTTGCCGGATCAACCGAAAACCAAGCTTGCCTGAAGTTACTAAACTGGTTGGGTAGTGTTGATATAATTTTCGTCATTATAGCTGTATCACTGCAAACTTCCCCACAATCTTTGATCCTTTGTGCCAGGTTTTCCACTTTCGAAATGTGGGTCGCGACGCTGTCATCATCAGCCATTTGGTAGCAATGAAACGCTTCGTGTACGAGCATTTTGTTGAGATCGCTTCTTTGCCCGTATACTGAATCCAACTTCGCCATAATTCCTTTAGCCGTGTTACAATTTGCAATTAAAGGAATGATTTTTAAATCTAATGCAGAAGTAATTAGGAATTTGGCTTGTCCATCCTTTTTCACGGCGGTAGTGCGTTGTGCCCCAGCTTCCACTGGAATTTGATACGTTGCTAACACTACATCATCCAAACCTTTAGCTTGCAGTGCGCACATCAACACAAATTTCCACTGCTCATAGTTAGCTCCAGTAAACTTCGCAATTACGCCATGAAAATCATTGTCATTTCCAGATGACGCCATCTCACGCGGGTTATTCGCTGACCCTTGTTTTTGCTTCTTTCTCAGTCGCAATGGGCAAGCTGGGCCCATAACCTAATGTAAATAGGCTTGGTTGTTGTTAGTATTCATTTATTATCCAAATACTCTTAGTTACACATTTATATCAATAAAGACAAAGAAAAACCATTCCGCCATTTTCTTCTACATCCTGTCACCGAACTGCGTACTGCGCACCTATTGAGTAAAACTACAACTACCAATGGCGCCAACTTGTTTGAAACAATTCCAATATTAAAGCAATAGCCCAATAGCCATATGCGATTAGACTCTAATTTACCTACCACTGGTCTTGCGGGTTCAACCTAAGCCGGAAAATCTTAGGCTAGTGCTGGGATGACTCAGAGGACTCCAACTGCAACAGTACTTATAGTACTATTGTAATTCTGCATTGAGAACCATAATGTGAAATTTAAATTTCTGCGTTTTTTCCATTCCAGGGTATTTTGTGGACTGATATTGACCGCAACCATTCTCGGCACTATTTTGCGCAAGACAGATACAGGTTCGTTACTTGTATTACATACCTATTTACTAATGTTGAATCGCAACTAATTAGTAACTAAGGGTCAGTTACCTGAGCGATAATATCATCAAATTTCTATCTCTCAAGGTGGCGGACTGACCTGCGGCCTTCGCTGCTTCTCATTGCCAAACAACCTGGAACGCCTCCTGGAGGTGCGCTCAGAAGACACCGCTCACCCTCTTGCTGCTCTGCATGGTGTCAAGGTTTTGTCCATCATGCTGGTGTTCTATGGCCACCGGTTAGGTGTTCCACTAGGTGTCGGGGTCAGCAACTATCAAGAGGTACTTATCGTGGACATAATGAAATAAATCTTTTTCTATTAAGCTTAACTTGCATGGAAGTTCTCCCGCCACAACATTCAGCAAAGCTCAGACTCACATTGAGCCAATCCTGGATATTTTCATACAAGTATACCTACCTGTATTCTACAATATTCCTGGTTAATTTTAACTCTATAGTTGATCACATTATCTACAAACTCGAATTTCTTTTATTCCAAAGGTGGAAGAGTTACGACGGACGGCTCATAACATGTTCATGCCACAAGCGGATTTGATAGTGGATACTTTTTTCTTCATATCTGGGGTATTAGCAACTTACTTCATGTATCACATCATCAGCAAACATTCGATCAATCCTTTTTATGCTCTAGCAGCTCGTTTGTGGAGGTGAGTTTTATCGTCAAGTTATACCTACCTACTCTTTCAAGAATCTTGTTACTTTAATATTTAGTCAAAGAAGTGAAAAATGTAGGATATCTACAAACACTTTTTTCGCTTTCAGGATAGCTCCGACTTACTATTTCATCGTATGGTTTCAAGCTAGTGCAGCCATGCGTCTAGGATCGGGACCAATGTGGAATTTCATTCAACGTCAAGAAAGAGCAATTTGCGCCGACTACTGGTGGGCCAACATTTTCTTCTTCAGTAACTACCTACCAGCAGATAAAATGGTAATTAAATGGGACTCAAGGTCTCAAACTACTTATTTTGTACCTAGGTAGGTACCTACCTATAAGGTACCTGGTACCTAATTGGTACAATATACCTATGAATGTAACACACCCTCGCAGTGGAATTTGATTCTGTTTAAGTCTGGAGAAATTTGTTTATTAATATTTCTTTTCACTTTTAGTGTAATGTGCATTCGTGGTTCCTTCCTTGTGACGTGCACTTTTTCCTGCTGGCCATTGTTTTGGTGACCCTCCTGGTGCGGCGGCCTCTGATTGGGAAGTCCGTGTTGATGTTCCTCACCCTAATCACACCTGTATTCCCGGCTTACATCGTATACACCTACTCTGTGGACCCAATCATTATGTTCTATGACGCGTAAGTTTTGCCCTTTTCCCAGTTTGTCTTGGCGTGGCAGACATTGAAGTATGTCGATGAACAGGGTAGGTAGGTACCTACCTATACTTGTATCCAAAATGACCGTCTCGTCTTGTATATATGAGGTGGTCACCCTCTCCCACACATATGTATGTGATATACCTATATGTGTCTTTGTAAGTACTTAAGTTACCTAATATAAATAACATTACAGGCCCGTATCCAGAAAGCTGTCATAGGGGGGGGGGGGGGTTTCGCCTATATTTTTTGCTTCACGCTGGCATTACCATGTTTAACCCCCTATAGACCCCCCCCCCCCCCCCTGGATATGGCTATGTCATTATATAAGGTCCACTTTGAAATTTGTAACCTGCCTTCTCTATAGAGAACTTTATATAGAAAAAGTTTTTTCTGTAGTGTCATGACCTTGTGCATGACTTCTCTAAATATCGATTATAATGTTTTAAAGCGCTAGCCTAAACAGTGAGCAACTTCCCAAAATCTTTTATCTTGAAGCTAATACCTACCTATACCTATAGGTACAATTGCTTATTCGCAGGCCTGGGTTGAGCAATAATTCTTTCTTTCTTTTCTTCTAGATTCCTTACCAACCCTCGAGGCAGTATTGTTTTTGATACGTTATATATTCAAAGTCACATGAGGGTGACTGTCTACCTCATTGGAATTTGTGTGGGGTATTACCTATACAAACACAACAGTTCAAAGTATACCTTGCCAAAGGTAACGTAAATACTTCGCAAATATTTTTTATAGTTTTCCGAGAAATCTTTGGTTTTTCTTTATTTTTTCCCGAAGAACATTTTGCCGTCAGTCCTCACTTTTTTTTATTTTTAGATATTAGCCATTGGAAGTACCTTCCTTGGATTGGGTTTGCTGATAACTCCAATGGCTGTAGGAGGTCTCTATTACCAAAAAGAAGCGCCTGGAGTGGTGGTTTCCACAGCGTACGCAGCCTTGAGGAGACCCCTCTGGGCGTTGGGGCTAGCAGTTTTACTCCTCATTCTCAGGTTCAGTTCTCGAAGTAAGTTCCTCCATTACTTACCAGTTGGTAAATAACGAAGTTTGCATTCTTGAATGAGTGCGAGGATTTATAAACTCTGATTGACGATCACGCGGCCCGTTCACTCCTTAATTAAAACTGTATTGTTTGGTTCCAGATTTCGTGTCAAGAATTCTAACCTCAAGACCGGCCTTGGTGTTGAGTAAATTGACATTCACAATATATCTCATTCACTATTTGCTCATTCTCTTCAACATGGCCAAAACCAGGTCATCGAAACCATTTTCAATATTTGATTTGGTACGTAAAATTTACATTATATTTCTATTGGTCGTTAAGTAATTCCTGAGAAATTGGAGAAAATGCGACTGATGTTATTACAATAAGAAAGAACAAATAACCTGTCAACCAACGAAGTAGGTATAGGTCCCTATTACCTATTCGTATACTTTTTAACTACGAATACCCAGGTATATTTGTATATACCTATATAGGTAATACCTCAATTTCCTAGTGCCTTCTTTTATTTTAAATTTGTAGCTATTATTTTGACCATGCCAACATGGGGTATATGACATAACTCAATTTTTGAAGGGGGAAAAAATCACAAACTTACTGGGACACTGAGACACGGAAAAAATCACAAACTTACTGGGACACTGAGAAAATTGAACTCATTTTAAACAAAGAGGGGAAAATAAAAATACTTTGCCGTGTTTTCCTTACGGGTAACTTTTGGCAATCTTATACTATGGTTATTACTAGTTTACTAAAAATTACTTCAACTGTCCGCAGGTTGAACAAGGGTCAGGAGACCTTCTGACCAGTACTGCCTACGCAGCTGTGCTTTATATTCTCTTGGAGCTTCCTCTCAAACGGCTGCCCCGCGAAGTCACATTCAGGAAATCGGCACTAGACGCAAACGGAAACACAAAGGCATGCCCTCCACCGCAAGAAATTGTGACTGCTAAGCTGTAACGCCCACAGCTTCTATCGTAAATCGTGAAGATAGGTATGTAGGTAAATTACCAAAAAGTATAAGTATAGGTAGGTATACTAGGTACCACTCTTCGGGAAATTTCTCGCAATCGCTTCGAGATACAGAAATCCCGCAGGTGACCCATTAAATAAGAGTTAGGTATTTATCAACAGTAGTAATTATATCACCAATTTCAGTCATCATGGGGCTAAGTAGGTGCATGAATGCTCACGGAGAATGTGGATGCAAGAATTTTATATTTATTGTTGATGTCAGGTACCTAGGTACAAACATAAGGGTAGGTACAATAGGTAGGTACATAAATGCATACCTATGTAGTTATCTAAGTGAAACTTACGTACCTACAGATCTTCAGCATCAGGAGAATCTTTTCAAATTGGAAAATATATAAGCAAGATAATGAAAAATTATCAGCACATGAAATGACAATCCTAAGGGGGTAGTTGTAGTTTCCATTCTTTAATTCAGTCTAAGTTTTTTCTTCGTAATACAAGTGTAAGGTACCTACAGTAAAGGTTAGGTAAATCAGAGTATATAGGTAGGTGGGATACTGTTGGATATAGGTATTTAAATGTTCTGAAATATAATAGGTACCTATGTCTTTGTAACATCAGAAATTAACTGGCTGTGTCGTGATTTTACGATCTTTCCTGATCTGTATATCCTTCGTGTATAATACCATCATTACCTATCCGAAATTATAAGCAACGTTATGGAAACTCGTTCTTGCCTATTTTTTTACTATTATTTATTTTTATTTTTATTTATTTACTAAACAACCACTTCTCATATCCTATGTAAACTAATGTCGTATAGGGATACGAGGAGGCTTATATAAGGTAGATTATAACCTAACGCGATACAAACTTGTCTCCCTCTTGGTCCATTAGTTTGCCTCCCGTGGTCTCACGCCAAACGTCGGTCGGTAGTTCGAATGTTCCCTCGCACTGTCCACTGTCCACTGTCCACTGTCCACACTTTATCCACAACAATTTCGGTACTTATTATTTCTTTATCTAAAAACCAAACTACGTAATTTGTCCCGAGAAGACAGTATCTTGCACCCATTTGTGAAAAGAAGACACCCTAGTATAAATTCCAGGTACACCGCGCTGCCCACATCCAAATCCGAAGCTGACTATTCCATGCTGGAACCATTGCCCATCCTCCTGACAGACGAGAGGGCTACCACCATCACCCTGCAGTCAAAATAAACACCAAGAGTCCAAAAGAGTTGTTTTTCTACAAAAAAATAAATACCTACGATATGTCTCTCGTCTAAAGTTTCACACAAATTCCACCAATTCTAGTTTACCTAATGTAGGTACCTACCTAGAGAGAGGTGCCTTATTCGAATCGGTGGGATTTCTTTTCTATGTATAAAAATGCTGATAAGTAAAGTACCTTAGGTATATAGGTACCTAAGTAGGTACCAAACTCAGAACTGGCCAATGTATATATTTTGAGATACTTACGTCACATGCGTCTCTGCCAGAAGCCCCTGCGCACAGAGTGTTGTTAGAAAGACTGAAAGTAGGTCCAAACTCTTTCTTTAGGGCCAGTTGGCAATCGGCATCTTCCCAAAGAGGTATCGGAACTTCCTTTAGAACTGGCGAGTAGCCCCCATCTGGAGCAGGAAAATAAATTATATTTATTATTTTATTCGTGGCTTTTTTTTCCCTGATCCTATATTTTGGAATTAGGAATACTTTCTAGAACCGGCAACACCTATATCCTTTATATAGTATTGAAATTCTATACAGATGCCTTTGCCACTAATAGGTATAGGTGTACATTACCTACTTTCTAATTTGTTAACCTTTAACAGTCATAAGGATATGCATGGTACCCCCCGTCATGTCTCTGCCATCAATACTTACCCCAATAATTATTAACCTATTGCATCTTACTTTCAGTAGCTTTTCCCCAACCAGTGAGGAAACAAGACGCTTGAGTGCTGACTCGATGCCCTTGTTTTGGAAGGCAAACTACGTCGATGTGGGGACGTTGTATGGCTGGGCTCTGCAACTTCAGCAACGCTATGTCTGCTTCAAGAGTTGAGGGATCAAACCGTGGATGAATAATTATTGATGCCACGGTACGATCTTCATGAGGAAGAGCTTCGGTGCTACCTGCCACGTCATGTTCCCCCAGCCGCGCTTTTAGGCTCACCAAACTTTGATTCTTACTGCCGAAAGCAAAAATGTGCATGAGTCCACGAAAAAAACCTTTCCGCATTATTTTCTATTACTTCGATCAGAAATAAAGGTGTATAGGCGTATAGGTACCTTAGGTATGTCCCTAAGTATAGAAAGAGCTGCGTGATATCCTGCGAATGTACAGTACAGGATCTACATGCCAGTACCTACTTATACTATTATTACAAGTACGTACCTATCGTATTTACTCGTCCGTAAAGAAGGTAAGGTGAAAAAACAAGCGGTACGACACGGTCGGACAAAACTTTACCTGCTTATTTGCGTGATTCCTAGAAATAAACCCTTGGTTAAATGATTGGAGACGGAAAAACTTTTTGACGCAAGAAATGGCACCAGAATGTTCCCCCGAGTACTTAGAGACCCCACACGACGTACTTCGGCAACCACCCAAAACTACCCCCTAAAAGTAGGTGGGGTGGTTGTCGAAGCTTGGAAAAACTTTTTGACAAAATAAATTGCCTCAGAACGATTCCCCAAGCATTTTGATACCCCATACAACGTACTTTGGAAAGTAACCAAAACTACCCCCATAAGGGGGGGGGGTGGCGAAAAAACATTTTGACCAAATCAATTGCCTCAGAACGATCTCCCGATCATTTTGAGCCCACACAACCCATATTTCGCAAACCACTCAAATCTACCCCCCTTAGGGGGTGGGGTGCTTGGATGCGTTCAGAAAAACTTTTTGACACAAAAAATTGCTTCACAACGTTACCCCGAACAGTTTGAGACCCCATAAGCCGCACTTTAAAAGTCACTCAAAATTGCCCCCCCGGGGGGGGGGGGGGGAGGCTCGAAATAAGCCATATACCATTTGTGACGGGTATGGCGGTTGTCATGTGTCCTATCCAGAACTACTCGTATACCACAAACCACTGAATCCACTGATTTCACCCTTTTACAGGTCTAGGGGGGACTTGCCCCCTTGCAGGGAGTTATGCGGGGGTAGTGGGTGGTATCATTGGATTTGTAATTTTTTGTTCTATAATTGCCCAAAATTTGATCAAAATCGTTAGAGCCATTTTTTAGCAAATATTTTTTTTCTACTTTTTGGGGGAGTTTTGGGGGGGTAACCCCCCTTAATTTTAAAGGGGGGAAAGTGGGCTTCCGGATTCTGATTTCTTCCAAATTTAGAAAGGTCACTACCGATTTTGAAGAAAATCGGTTGAAAAGTGTGCCGTCCAGGTCAATGCCACATACATAGCTAGCTAGCTACATACATACATACATACACACATACATACGTACTGACACGGAGTACCTGACCTCTTCTAAAAATTCCTGTGGGCAAACTTTTCGTCGGAAGAAAAAAGTGAGATGTTTTTCATATTCCGAAGGAATGGACGTTTCCGAAATGTATATGCAAGTTTCAGTGGCTTTTGAGGTCTGGGAGCAATGACGGTTCAAAGTTGAGGTTTGCCGAAAATTGGCCCGCACGAATACAATACTTTACCTTACGTATACTCCGTATACAGGTAAAGTAAAAAGACACTTACTAGGTATGAACGCAATGCGCAGCAGTCAGCACCCAGCTTTCATCGATAAGGGAACCCCCACACACATAATAGAATCCTGGTTCTTCAACAATAGCCACCTGAAAAACGTCGAAAAAAATCAAATCTAGGCCTATTTTTTGGAGCTGAATTTCGAAATGATGAATGGAGTCAATGTATGAAAACTTACGTGCCAAGGCCATTCAGACGGCTCCGCAACCCCGAGGTGACCGCTGTCGAAACCCTTTACCCCGCACTTTGGTTTTGACAAAGACCCACTTATTGTGAGCTCTGATAGTAAACAGCACACGTTCGATTCTAGTAGGCCACAATAGCTGTATGGATGACCACCCCTGTAAAGGTGAAGTATTATTTTGATGTAGTAGGTAGGTAGGTACATTCCAATTCAATATGCCTAGGCCTATATGTTTACATGCACTTCAGTTTACACCAACCAGAATGCAGAGAGACGAACAAACTTGTAGAGATACAATGATGAGTGTATAGTTATATGGAGTGATTATAAAAGAATCCCTCCATATTATTATTATTAAAATAAAAATGAAGCACCTATTTGCGCATTCCCAGTAATCCATGCAGTCACAATTATCTCCCCGATGTTCTGCCTTTAACTGGGCTGTTGGGAGATCATTGAAAGACACCTTTTGAGCTAGGGTGACGTTGACGAGGGGCACTAGCAACCACCAAACCTTCATATCCAGACAGTTAATTATTCACTCCGTCATCTGGAACTGAATAGGAAGGTTTCTTTTACGCTTCATGGTTTTTTCCTTTGTGATACTTGATAAGGTTACCTACCTATAACAATATCAGATGGTATACTTACCTATACCTATAAATAAGTGCATGTGTGTTGGTATATGTCTTCGCAACCTACCCTAATGCCTTACGGACAATCTTTATACAGAACTATAATCCGAATTTGAACAGGATGAAGTAGGTATATGACTCACATGGTAGGTAGGTATAAGGTACATGAAAATAATTAAGGCACAGCAAAGTCTGATGTGTTGGTACATACGTCTTACTCCATGGGCCTATCCTCAGTGTGTGAAGATTCACTTTCTCGGGGTCATGCGTCACACAAGGTCTTCCAGGGTAATCAAAAAGTTATCATTCAACTCCAGCTGATATATTTATACTTACTACATAACTCACGATACATATTGTTTTTTGTACCTAACATAATAATGTGTGACATAATGGAACTGGTTTATCCCACAGTAGGTATATAGGTAGGTAGGAGGTATATATAGGTATAGGTACCTACTAAAAAAATAATTCCTCAATAAGTTAGGTATTGACATATTTCAAAATGAAACTTATCACAGTTAGGATTTAGGACCTGGAGGCCTATTGTGGATCTTTTTATCACGCGTGATCACGCAGTTATCACGAAAAAATAGGTAAAATAGCATTGCAAATGTTTATCACGCGGTTATCACGCGTGATAAAAAGTTCCGTTATAGAGCTGCTGCAATACATAATACCTACCTTACATATATTACCTACCTAACATGCAGAAAAATATCCTTAGTTTATTATACTTCTTATTTTGTATTAGGTAGGTCCTATACATGCATGCATATACCCAGGGGCGCCAGATTTTGAAAATCCGGGGGGGGGGCAAGAAGTTGTAAACATTAGATATTCAATTTACTTATCACTCTTATCAGTCTGATAGGTCTCTGTGCCTCTCAGTGACCCAGCGTCCAAGGCATTCGACTTGTGACCTGGATTCGAATCCCGGTGTATAAGGAATATTTTCCGCTTAAGGCATGGATGTAATGCCCACTCCTATTCTTATTCTTATATTTGACATGATAAAAATAATTGTCCCCCAAATTTCCGGGGGGGCAGTGCCCCCCCGGGAATATTCCGGGGGGGGCAAACTGGACCCTGCCCCCCCAAGATGGCGCCCCTGCATATACCTACCTATAGTTACAAATGAACAAACTCAGAGGTTTTTGAGGAACCGCCGCACAAGCCACAAAGACAAGATCTTTGCGTTGAGCCTTGTTATTCTCGCCGGTTTCTTCATGGAACTATTTCTACCAGTATATAGTTGGGTAGGTTACCGCCAACGCTGTGTCATATGCTATCTGCAAATACTCATTTGTAATCTCTTCGCATAATTAAATAACCATAGCCCCAAAGCGACTTATCGTAAAGAGATACCTAGTTAGGTAGGTTCAGGCTCGTATCCAGAAAGCGGTCAGGTCAGCAGGGGGTTAACCCCTAACCCCCCCCCCCCCCCCCCCCCGTGGATACGGCTATGGGTATAGGTTGATGGCAGATTTTTTTCTTAAATTTCCGCCAGGCTGTAATAATTACTTCAGGAAAAATACGTCTATAGGTAGGTATTACCTATACCATCCTGCCAGACTGCCTCTAGCATCTATCTATATATCTACCTAAGAGAAAGAACATG
This sequence comes from Mesopsocus fuscifrons, assembly GCA_950004255.1. Classification (NCBI taxonomy): domain Eukaryota; kingdom Metazoa; phylum Arthropoda; class Insecta; order Psocodea; family Mesopsocidae; genus Mesopsocus; species Mesopsocus fuscifrons. The sequence goes on from OX465377.1 coordinate 10,515,329, forward strand.
AGATTCTAGTAAATTTTTTACGCTCTAGAAAAGAAATCATAGTTTGTGGGCATGAAAAATTCAACTAACGTAATGCGAGTTGTCGGTTTGCTGCCTATACCCGCTCACTTCTTGATCTGCAGAGCCTCTTGTATCTCTGAGGGTAGCATCAGGAGCCCCATTGGAGTAGCCATCATGCCCTGCAGTTCTTCTTTCTGACTGTCCAGGAAGTGATTCAATTCTATGATCTGATTCCTGCTTCTGGTGATTTCGGCCCTATATATAGGTACAACAGGGGACCAAATATAAAGAGACCATTTATTGCGATCCCCTATTTATTCCTATTCAAATAAATTTGGTTAAGTATAGATCTTTTTAGTAGCAACGGTTGAAAGGTTTTGCATGTAAGCGGCTAAAGTGGTGCTGCATGGACTCGCCCACCAAATCAGAAATTACAAAAACATGAGTTCGCATGTGAATTATATGGGAAGTGAAAACAAACTTTGAAATTTACATAAACACGGATCTTTAAGTGGAGTTTGGGGCGAATGAACCATGCTGTTCTGCGATTTCTTTCATCAGGTTTGCATGAGAATCTAGACAGGAATTACTTACGAGACAAGTTCATCGAGAAATTGATACAGCCAAGCCTTCGCCGACGACAACAACTGGTCCTCCCGTCCATCTATCACTTGAAGGTGGGTGTCATGCGATCCAGAAATTCCATTTGCCAGTGTTTCCTTGTCTGCCATCATCTAAAAATTAATAGTAACAAGCGGGAAGCTAGTCGTAGCACCTACCTACATCACTATTCTAAATATGCAGATCAGCTATATACCTACTTACCTGCCTGCGTAAAAAAAAAAAAAAAAAAAAAAAAGTAATAAGGTAACAATAGTAAGATACAGAAATAGGTAGGTATAGGTACAGGTTTTTACCTCCAGAAGTCCTGAGGAAATGTTTGCTGCGGCATCTTTATTTGAAGCTAGAAGAAGAGTGAGTCTGGTAATGTACCTGAAAAAACGAAAATTTGACGAGTGAAATTATTATAATACGTGTACACCCAATGTCATCTTACATAATCGTAGTTTCTGCAGGCTTATAGCGCAGTCCATGTACACTGACTTTCCAATTACATAATCACGTTATTTCAGGCGTAGAGGTGAACGTGTAACGGGAGAAGATGTAACCTCATAATTATAAACTTTCTTAACTTCAGTAAGTGGACTATGTTCAAGGGGTCTACCGGCACTGTTTCAAGGCAAAAACAAAGAGCTAGGATAGGTAAGATAAATTATAAAGAGTAGATCTTACCTGTCGGCTATTTCCAAAGTGGCTTCATAATAGGAAGCTTCTAGAGTGCGCAGCTGCGTAAAACTAGCCTGGGCAGCCTCCACAAGCTCGTTCACTTGCCGGGTTAGACTTCGCTCCAGAGTAATATTGACTTTCTGTCCAAAGAAAAAACTAAATAAAATGGGATATATGTATGTACCTATAAACATAACCCATAGTCGTATCCACGGGGGGAGGGGGGTTAGGAGCTATACTCCCCCCATGAACTGACCACTTTCTGGATATGAGTCTGATATAACCATTGTACTTATGCCATGTAACCTGCTACAACGTCTATCTTCAGAAGACACTTACTTTACAGTTTATGACATTATAACTTTTTTCCAAAAATGGCTTTCATAGCTCCATCATCCCTCTCCCCCCAAAATTGTTCAGTTTCAGCTTCAGAGGGGAGTCACATGCATAACAGTGGTGCAGAGCCAATAAGCCAAACAAATAAATATTATTCACCCCCTAAGCACAACCTCAGGATTTTGGAGAGCTGCAGAACTAAAACAAAAGTAACACCTCCATTGCCTCGAAGAGGTAAAGTTCCTTCTGCATTAGTGTGTGCCACGTCTTCAAGCAAAGCTCTTGAAACTTTTCGTTGATTTGCTGAATTTTAACAGACAACTTCGCCATGCCATCTTCATCATCCTCGTCCGCATCCAACATTGCTTTCACCTTGCTAAACATCAAATTCTTCTGCTGAAGGAAATCATCAATTAATCTAGAAATAAAAATAAATTATGCTAAAAAATGCACGTAGGTACAAGCACCTTATATCTATACTCTACGTACCTACCCTGCATTTGAGGAGGGAAAAGCCTTTTATTGGTCTGCGGTTTTCCACGAACGTCTGTTCAGTACATAGGCTCATCATGGTGCTGACTGCATGAATATTCGTATTTTTCCTGATTAAAGAGGGTATATAGAAATGGAAAAGGTAGGTTGGCTACTCACTCTCTGGACTCGTGGAAGGAATCTTGTGCAGCCTGACGCACACTGTTTTTGTAATCTGTAATCTCTCTCTGTCTGATGCAAAATTGTTCTAATCCCAAGGCTTGAATCTCCTGGGACACAGTCCCGAAGTTCTTCATGTACCTGAAACAAAAAAAAAAGTTTCAATTATGTCCTTTACCTGTACTTACAATACCTATATAGGCACTATACGTACCTATAGGTACTTAGGTAGGTACTTACTCTTTGTAAGTGTCATATATTTCATCCCCCATGAGAAGGATGTTGTTCCCGTCGCTATCATCCGCAAACATTGCAAGAAACAGATGGTTTGAACCCAGGTACTCCACAAATGCTTCCTTATTCATTTCTTCCTGCTCCATTTCTCTCAGCTTCAGAGACTCTTCCTCCTTCTGCTGAGCTTCTTCCTCTTCTAGTGCTGTCAAATCACTTCTGCATGAAAAGAATCATGTCGAGCTTTAATCGATGTGGTAGGTATAGTTTCTCCAACTCGATATACTTATAGATGGCTATTTCAATGTTTCTAAAGGTACTAACAAAGCCTATTGCACAGTATGCAAAACCCGGGTAGGATACTGAACTAAAACAGGGCCGGGGGGTGGGGGGATTTTAGTTCTTAACTCGCTGAGATAACAAAAAGTGAACGACATTATGTAGAATAAAATTAATATTGACCTCATAGGGGAAAACGACGGAGCTGAAACGCATGGGAATAACCCGGTAGGTGCTACTTAGCATAGGTATACACCTAAGTAATCTATAGGTACTTTGTATATCGTGCAATATAGCCTCATTATAGCCAGTTAATTCTTTCCATCCTTGACACCTACCCAAAGAGGATTCTCGCTTCTCTCCTTTGATCATCTTGAATCATGCAATATTCGTAGTACACCAGCTTAGGCAAATAAGCGCAAATAAATTGCAGAAACTTTTCGCCCTGACATATGGGATTTCCAGAGAGATTCAGTGATTTCAATTTCGGAAATTGCCTTAAGTAAAGAACCTGCAAACATGGGCAAGGTAAAACAAAATATTGACAAGACAAATAATTTTAACTTACTACTCTACGATTTAATTGAACCTTCTTAAGTAGAATGGAGCGAAATACCCCATTGACAGTTTCAATGCAAACGAGCTGAAAGTACCTATATGAGAGGTAACGTAGGGAAACCATTCTTACGTTATTTTTGTCCATCAACTTATTGTTCCCGGCGCTGAAAACTTTAAGCTGCTTCAGATTTTCCATGTTTTCCAATTTGCTTATCTTATTTTCAAATACTGTCAGCACTTCCAAATTTATCAGTGATCCCAGATTTTCAAGGTGAGATATGTTATTGAACGATAAGTCCAGCTCTCGAAGATTTGTGAGAAACTCTAAATTTTCAATCTTTTCAATCATGTTATTGCTTATTTGCAACTTTTTTAAGCCAGACAGTATCCACAGATGGTCAATTTTTAAGATATCTGAAAAGCAGAAAGTTGTTAAAACTCCGCGTTTATTTTGGCGGAAAGGCGGGAAATATTGTCAACTGTCGACAGATCCATGACAGAGCGATCGATCGCCAAGTTGCAAAAGAAAGATGGCGTTGTTGAATGTAAACAGCTGATTCACACCACACAACACTGTGCTCCTTGGACAGATGTTTGCAAAAGTATGCCAGTCTGATAAAGAAAAGGACTTTGCTCATCACATTTGAGGATTCTGCCGGTTCAAGTGCCATCGTGTTTGTGCTATTCGCTGCTCGAAATGGCGGATCCTTCGGAAAAGAAAGCCATATCACCCGTAAAAAACTTCCTCTGCGGAGGTTTTGGAGGTATCTGCACTGTCGTCACGGGCCACCCCCTAGACACGATCAAGGTGAGGTTACAAACGATGCCTCTTCCAGAACCCGGGAAGCCACCCCTTTATACCGGGACGTTCGACTGCGCAAAGAAGACAGTACAGAAAGAGGGGTTTAGAGGTCTATACAAAGGAATGGCTGCTCCAATCACGGGGGTAGCGCCAATATTTGCCATAAGCTTCTTAGGATTTGGACTGGGACAAAAGCTAATAGCTGGAGCCCAGAAAGAAAGCAAGAAACTGACAAAGCCCGAACTGTTCGCTGCCGGGGCGTTCTCTGGGATATTCACAACTTCTATTATGGCTCCTGGAGAACGGATAAAAACATTGCTGCAGGTTCAGCAAGGAGGTAAGGTACCTACATAATATTATGATATAAAATTTTCCTTCTGGGCAGTCGTATTATCTCGGTGGTCATACTTACATAGGTAGGTAATGTAAGTATGTAGTAAGTACTTACATAGGTAGGTAATGTAAGTATGTAGTAAGTACTTACATAGGTAAGTAATATGAATCATTTTTTCTTCATAGGTGGAGTGCAAAAGTATAGTGGGCCCATTGACGTCACAAAACAGCTTTATAGGGAGGGTGGGATTCGGAGTATCTACAAGGGGACTTGTGCCACCTTGCTGAGAGATGTGCCTGCCAGTGGCATGTACTTCATGACATACGAATGGGTGAAAGAGGTAAGAGTAAGGGAGCTGGAGTTTCCTGGTACCTGATGAGAAATTAATTGTAACACGTGTTTTCCATTGCTCAGATCACTTGTTTTGCATATTTCCATTCAATTTAACGTTACAGTAAGTACCTACATATGCTTTTTTGATGTGGAGTAAAGCAGAACTTATAAATTTGAAAGGGATGCATTCTATGTAGGTACCCCCGCGCACCTACTTCTTGTTGGCCACTTCCTCAGAATTTTTTATTCTTCCAGCCCCTTGTGCCCCTTGTGACATTGTTTATCAGAAAACAATGACGAGATACGAACAGTGAGAAGCACGATCTGTTAAACTTGGATACTGAATATAAATCTCCATTTCAGCTGATGACACCTGAAGGCTCGTCACCAAATGAAATAGGGCTATTCAGAACGGTGGTAGCTGGCGGGATGGCGGGCATTTTCAACTGGGTTCGTATATTGCTCTCTCGGTTGATAGTTAGAAAATAGTTCGTATTTACCTACTTTTTCTTTTGCAGTGGTAAGTAATTAAAGATTGGTGTAAACAATTAGAAATGCGTAAGAAAATACACGCGTATATGAGGTATAGGTGAAATGTCAGTCAGTCATGATGGATGTGATACCCCTTATTTAAATGTGGTTTAACTGATTCACTGTTTCAGGCTGTAGGAATGCCAGCTGATGTGTTGAAGAGCCGGTTACAATCAGCTCCAGAAGGAACGTACCCTAACGGCATCCGGACCGTATTTGCGGAACTGATGCGCAATGAGGGCCCCTTGGCTCTCTACAAGGGTGTGACACCTGTCATGCTACGAGCATTTCCCGCAAACGCTGCGTGCTTTATGGGCTTTGAGTTCTGTATGAAGTTCCTCAACTGGGCAGCACCGAACCTCTAGTCTTAACGATAAGATAAGGGCAATTTTTCTATTTTATTAGCATTAAAAAGACGAAGAATCGGTTACTGGTGGAGGTACAACATATATTTATACTTTGCGTTTCCCTACGGCGAGATTTGGGGGTTTCAATGAGCTTATTTGTCAGTCGAAATGGGTGGGTTCAGTACCTTATTCTTTTTTTGGGCAATAATTATGTCGCGATTTCATGCTGGTGAGACTAAGAAGCTGTTTTTTGAGGATAGTCAATAAATTGTTCAAGCTAACCTAGCTAACTAACTACCCACCTAACCACCTTTCTATGTATGAAGAGTTGGTTACCGAACAACGTCCGAATAATCAAATACTTAGGTATCGTAGTTTGTAAATGATGTAGGACAAATGAAAGTGCTTAGAACGCAAGGGCTGAAACAGTGATTAAGTTTAGATTTCTTATTTGTACTATTTCTTGTATACACAGTCACAATCTAGAAGAATAACAAAAGTAGGTAGGTAGGTACCTATAAGGAAGTTGATGGGTAGCTAGGTAAGTACCTACCTACCTACACTTACCCAATATCCCTATTTCATTGTTCAATTTTTCTACATACAACTTTTCAGTTATTATGAGAAATCCGACTGTAGTCGGTAGGATGGCATTGTAATCATTGTTGAAATATAACTGTTGTATAAAATATATTATGCTTTACCTAAAAAGTCCAGTCGTATCTGTTCGAGCTCATGGTAAAAGACTCCTTGGTCCTTAAACAGCTTGCCACCTTCACCTTTTGGCCCTTGGTTTATTATTGCATTATATATTAGAGCTTCGTCAATTACACTTGGTTCCTTCTCAAAGTCGTAGTTAAAATTCATTTTCCAAAAATGTCAGATTTTCAATTTCCGAAACTTGTAATACGTCGTCAAGGCGACACCCCGCCTTTGTAGGCTGGCGACTAGCAGACAGCCTGTCAGTTAGCGTTGGAGCGACAGTGCGACAGTCCCAGTGGAAATGGCGTCGTTTTTTGGAGTAAATCCTTTTCTATCACCAGTTGGCCAAAAAATAGGTATTTACCTCACTGTTCCAACACCAATAGCCTGTCTTAGCTTGTAACTTCCTCAAAGGGATATATAATGATATATTTTCAGGTGTATTCCGCTTGATTTGGTGAACATTTTGCAATTTTATCGGCAAGGCGTTACGTAAACTGACAAGTTGACTTTATTATTGATTTTATATTCTGTTTAGTACCTACCTATTGAGAAGTTGTGGGACTGTTATCAATATTTCTAATTGCACGCATTATTATTTAGCATAATTCAGTTTGAGGCGGATCAAAATTGTGTGGCTGGCAGGAACAATGAAGGAAGTGAATCACTTTCCTGTGATGGCTCGGCGATAATGAATGTAAACATTCATTAGACTGCCTGTTAGTACGTAGGTAAATTAGATAGGTCGAAACCTAGCTGAAGTCGTGCAGAATATTGCAGTGACCGAAATCAATTTAAGTGGTTTTCCATCTCTACAAAGCAGAGTAGCTAGTAACCCGCTTGAAAATGGAGATTGTTTATGAGTTGTAGCCACAACTTTCGCCTTGTAAGTATCTCTCGTTAAAGTGTAATAGCGTGACGGCTATTCGCGGTTCCTTGGTACTTACTTAACTTTCATTTCATAGTACGTAGGCTGATCGAGGCTGCTGCAGGATGTACATTTTATGATTTCAGAACAGGCCACAGATGCATCGCTCCCGTCTGAGAGCTGGGAGCTCAATATGGAGATCTGTGATTTGATTAACGAGACTGAAGACGGTCCTAAAGATGCGATGAAAGCTATACGCAAGAGGCTTACACAGAATGCCGCGCGGAACTTCACAGTAGTCATGTACACTCTCACCGTATTAGAGACTTGCGTAAAGAACTGTGGCCGTCGATTTCACATCCTCGTCTGTAACAAAGATTTTCTCCAGGTATGCACTGGATAAGTTCAGTATCAGCTAGGACATCTTGGAACTGAAGTTTTAGTGGGTGAGAGGAGAGGGGGTGGTCAATTGGTAGTGCTGTCAAATGTAAGATGATTAAAAAGTGCAGTCAAGAATGGACCTTTTACAGTTTTCGATTGCTGTAGCAGCAGTTCTTTGGGCCCCGTATCCGACTTCATTGCATTCTTAATTTTATAGGTTCTGGGGTAAGTCCCCTCTTACTCAGTATTTTGATCGTGTATATTTTTTTTGCAGGAGCTAATAAAAATAATTGGGCCAAAGAATGACCCGCCAGTAGCAGTTCAAGATAAAGTACTTAGTCTAGTGCAATGCTGGGCTGATGCTTTTCGAAACATCCCCGAGCTATCTCCCGTCGTCCAGTTTTACCAGGAACTTAAGCAGAAAGTAGAATTCCCTATGACTGACCTGGACAGTATGGCGCCTATTCACACTCCGCAGCGGGTATGTTTTATTCTGCGCTATAAATGTTATGTAATTCTCATGTGTAATGGAGCAGTAACTGCTGTACTCCATTACTTTGGTGCAGGTCGGGCATTTTTGTTGTGCCATACCTTTTTTTGTCAAAAAAGTACGTAGTTGTTTTATTCTGTAGTACTACGTAAGTTAATCTCTGTTATTAAAAGATATATCTACTTACCTTATTACGCATTACACGTCGTAGCAAAAAAAAAAAAAAATCCGAATGTTTGCTAAAACTAATACTAATCTTGGTACCTGTTATGAAATTCCAGAGTCTTCCGGAAGAGCCAGTACCACCCACAGTGTCTTGTACTCTGGACCTTTCTCCTTCGGCCGCCACGGCTGCTGTCCTGTCCGCTGATCAGAAGGGGAAGTTGACGAGCGAGCTGCAGGTGGTGGAGGGAAACATGACTGTCCTCAGCGAAATGCTAAGCGAACTCAGCCCTGGCAAGGAGCACCCCAGTGACCTTCAGCTCCTCCAGGTCAATATTATACGCTGCATTATGTGCTGGCCTAGTTTCTTTATCTCGCCCAAGATTGAACTGTGGCTCTTGGTAGCTGGTAATTTTGAGTGAGTTTTTGTCGTTGTGGTCATCGTCTAAAAAATTCACTAATGTAAGAATGTTTTCAGGAATTATACACTACGTGTGAAGCCATGCAACAACGTCTGGTGGAGCTCATCAGTCTGCTGTCCAACGATGATATCACTGCAGAGCTTCTCCGTGTCAATGACGGACTAAACAACCTTTTCCTCAGGTACATTTCTCTTAAGTTCTGTTGCTTTTGTTTTGTTCTTTATCCTATAGAATAGAAGACTTCAACAAAGCACATATTGCAAGAGGTGTAGGTACATCGAATAGGGTATTTTGGGGCGTTTCTTGAATGGTGTTCTTTTATAAACAAAGACGACTCACTGGCGGGAAGTACACGAGGTCACGCCAGAGAAGGTAAATATTAGTTAACTGTGAGCAGTGATTGTTGGGAATTATTTTTTATTCACTTTCCATTCAGTGTAGAAATCCAAATTACCATACCCGCAGCACAAGGTGAACAAAGAGGGGCAGTGGTGGGGCAACTAAAAGCTAAGAAGCAGCAGCAGCAGGTTCTGATATGGAATTGATGTGATCAAAGATCAAAGAAAAAATTAGCAGCCACTTCCTCTTATTGACGTCAGAAAGTGTCATCGATATAAGTAATGCCTACTATTACACCATTAATTTGTTTGTTTCGCATTCAATTCTGCATATTAGCTTCTTTCTCTGTGGACACAGGTACAGCCGTTATGAGAAGAAGAGATCCGGTAGTAAAGAATCCCCCCAGGGTGAGGCACCGCAACTGATCGACCTGAACGAGGAGGCCGCCGGCGGGGCAGAGGTGGCAGGTGCCGCCGCCCTCAGCTCGCAGCTCGGTAACTTGAGCTTGTCCTCCCAGCTCAGTGCCATCCCCACCGTAAATGCTGCCAACAATAAAGACGACGAGTTTGACATGTTCGCCCAGAGTCGAAAAGCTACTTACGAGACTTCAAAGTTGGGGTTAGAACTGTTTTTTTTTTTTTTTTTTAAGAGTCAAGTGATACCAAACCTTTTTTTTTTCTTTTTTTCGTCTGCACTAGGAAAGAAGCCAGCAAAAAAATGTCAGAAAATTGTTTTAATAATTGGTCTCTTTTATAATTAATTAAAAAATAATGTTTTGAAAACCATGAGCCATCAAGGGACGAATTCTTGTTTATTGTATATTATTTGCGTTTTGCTGGTTCCAGGGGAAGCACGTACGAAGCCAACCAAGAGGCGGTATTGTCCAGCAGTTTGGCTGCTTCAGCGCAAGCAAGAGTTCAACCCCATGTGAGTTTACCGTTTCTTCTCAGTTACCGTATTTTTCAGACAGATCTTGGAAATACAGGTCAGGTTTTCTGCAAAAATGGAACTAAGCAAGTCCCTAATTAAAATTTGAAGGCAGACTTCAGACTCTCCACACAATCGTGTAAGATGTAAGACTTGGCAGCAGTAGTTCTCGACTTCTCGCTGAGACACTCGACGTGAGACCCCTTACTCCCACCATGCCGTTCCCCGCTATTGTGGTGGGTTGTACGGACTATTCGGTAATTGTTGTAACTCTATTGTGGTGGGGTTTTTGGACAGTTTGGTAACGGTTCGTGCCTATGATATTGCACCTGGACTGTTCGGTAATGGGTTTCTGTTTGGTTTTGGGTGTAGGCGACGTCTCCTTTGCCTGTACCGGACCTTGTGGGGGTAAGACATGGTACTCATCTTGCATGACTGACCTGGGCATGTTCGGAAACATGAACTAATGATAATTCTTTGTGAGAGTAGAAAATATTTAGCTAGTTATCATGTTCGTCTAATCAACAGTTTACTTGAAGTGAGGTCTTTCACACTAGTATCAACGGCGCCTTTATCAGGGGCACCAAAGTCACCGAGGTCTCACTACCAAAGCAAAATTTAAACTTCCTTTGTAGCATTTATTCATTGTCCATGAGAGTTTTGAAAATAATTCATATTAGGAAACATCAGACAGCTGAGGAAGGACAGTATTTCTTCATTTAGGGTTGCTGTAAGTTGTACCGGCTTTTCTCAGTTGTTTATGATGTCCTATAAATGACTTCCTGTTGAACTACTGAAAGATAACTGAATAATGAACACCTTGGAACCAAATTTTCTTTTTCTTTTAGTAGTTAGAGGAAAAAGAGTTTTTACCCTATGATTTTCCATGCTCTCAGTCTACATAGACCTCACGAACTAGTTTCAAGCTGGGTCACCACCTGTGTGTCAATACTTAAAAGTGTACGGCATGAAAGTGAAATGGCATGCTGTCTGAACGGCTCACTCGATCTAACTTTAGTTAAAACTGACATGGGCATATGCAGTCCTCCGGACTCAATGGCTAGGTAGTGCTCTCGAGTGGCTGGAGGCGTAAATTACGATCGAGTAATTTAGTCACAGACTGAGTAGTCATGGACTGTATACAAAGCATGCACGGTATATTCGTGTTGCCTTGCGCTTACCGTCGCATATTATAAAATACTTTTGTCGAAGGAACGAATTAATTGCCTTAATGGCCGCCGGGTGGTTACAACCCCCACCACCACCTTCGGACGAGCTCGGGGTGGCTCGGGTTTTTGCAAGCTTTTCATTGGCTACACCGCACTGTCTACTGAAGAACGAAGGGGAACTTTTCTTGGAACGCCTCCCTTCAAAGTGGCCATTAATTGGTTCCTTCCACAATACATGCATACACTTTTTTTTTTTTTTTTTGAGTGACAATCTATATGCAAACCAGTCATGCCTAAAATGTTGTGTTAATTGTGGTCTGTGTGGCTAATGTTAACCCTGGGCTGTGTAGGTTCATTCCGAACGAGACTTCGACGAGATGGCCCAGTGGCTAGGAGAAAAGGTGAGTTGCCCTGGAAATTTCACTGTTTCGTTACTACCATGTTTATCTTACTGGCTTATTATTAGGTAACTAGAAATTTCCGGTGTTTCTGTATTGTCCATATCATTTGGGATTTTTATATATATATATATTTGCTCAGCTTTGGCTTAGGCCCGTTGAATTAATTTGGCCCACATATGAAGTACTGGGTAAAATAATTCTACCAATATGCTGTGAGTGACAATAAATTGGAATATTTCCTTTTGCTAGATATATATATATTTTAAGTTCATCTTCTGTTGTTTAGCCAGAAGAGTCTTTATCCTCGAGTGAATTTGAGAGATTCCTGGCGGAGCGAGCGGCAGCAGCAGAAGCTCTGCCTCCTGCCACAGATGTAGGTGGAGGTGCCACGTCCAGGTCGGTTAGCGGCAGTAACGCATCCCGGAGGCCCAACAAGCCTGACGATGAGGCCATGTTCGCACTCTGAGCTCTCCAAACAAGTACCACTGTTTTTAAAAGTAAGGTCCTCGAGTTTCTGTCACAAGATTATGTTAGTTGCCCATCGCCCATTTGTTTATGTTGTTTTGAGGACACTGTTGATATTTAAATGTTGTGAAATATAATGTATGCTTTCAACGTCATAAATTAAATGGCTATGATGTGATTTTACCATAGAGTGTTTTTTGTCAGTAATAAATTTGGATCCAGAACTTATAAATATCTAACTACCTATGTCCTTAAAAACTGGTCGAATATATTGTCTTAATATTTTTTCAGATTCTAGTGCTGTTTTCGTTAAACTCATCGCTGGAGTATCACGGCAATTGCGGCCCCAACCACAGACCAGTCACGGTTTTCTTTCATCGATCATCTCATATTTATTACCTACTTTGCTTGCGTTTCATTTTGAAAACATTCCTCTCCTATCAAGGTTAACCACTTTTTTAATTCATGATCCCATTTATTATCCTCAGTCAGATTGTATCGTAGATGCATTACTTAGGTAAGTAGGTAGGTTGGTAGGCATTTGAAAATCTAACTAGGGACATTCAGTACATTTGAGTTTTTTCTTTTTATTTGTCAATTTTGTCAAGTCCAAATTAACGAGAAGATAAATTTTATAATGTTACAAGCATATGCTTAGCGTATCGCAACCGTTTTCGCGAGGTTTAGAGGACGGGTTGCCTCATCCCACAAGCTAAACAAATGCCTTGAATATTTACACAGTTGAAGTTGGACTGGTGCAATCCACCCATACAGTGGTATTGATTCTCAAGCATATTTATATATCTGCACTACACTACCTTTTGAAATTTTGAGGAGAAAGTTCACTAGTCGAAGTCACACTGAACTAAACGATGTCCCGTGAATTTGTAGAGGAAGGTTAGTACCTAGGTACCTACACTATTGTAAGGGACAAGAAGGTAAATATTCTGTACTTCTAGAAATCGCCGTCTTTGCCCTAGAATTGCGTCATGTTAAATTTTTTATCCTAACCAAGTGTTATTAAATTACCTATGAGCTTTGTACTTTAACTCAGAAAGTTTTCCTTCTGTCGATGAAACCCCTGTGCCTGACTGGAAGCCGGCCGGCGTTGACTCTAGGGGCGCTTACCCGCCGTTCTCTTAGCCTAAGCAGTTAGTATTGAGTCAGGAAAGAGGTGTTGACAGTGCTAACCGGATGCTTTGAGAACGAGAATTATCATCTTAGCGATTTTAAGCTGGGAAATGGAGCATCCAGACATTCAGTTCAATTTTTTACAACATTTTGAAGAAAATCTGTCGTATAGCTTTCCGTCTGGCATAATAACTGTCTGTCTACGGTAACTTGCTGCACTCCCACCATAGTAAAAGTTCCGTTCATGTAGCCGCGCATCGGGTTTTTTGATAGTATGGAGTAGAATAGCTTGGCCGGGCCGACGCAGCTCGTGCGCCCTGCTGCACCGCGTTCCCAACCTCACCCCGTGCTTCATACGTCGAAATGCAAACATTCAGTCACCGATCAGGAGCATAATATGTACTGAACAGATATTTGCGAAGTGCCGGAGAGGAAGTCACCACCCGGAACTGCTCTCAACCCATTACCCGTAATATAAGGTGACGGTCACTTCCCCGCCTCTAGTGTAGCATGTTACCGTAGACAGCTACGGTCACTTCCCCCCTCTCTAGTGTAGCATGTTACCGTAGACAGCTACGGTCACTTCCCCCCTCTCTAGTGTAGCATGTTACCGTAGACAGCTACGGTCACTTCCCCCCTCTAGTGTAGCATGTTACCGTAGACAGCTACGGTCACTTCCCCCCTCTCTAGTGTAGCATGTTACCGTAGACAGCTACGGTCACTTCCCCCCTCTCTAGTGTAGCATGTTACCGTAGACAGCTACGGTCACTTCCCCCCCTCTCTAGTGTAGCATGTTACCGTAGACAGCTACGGTCACTTCCCCCCCTCTCTAGTGTAGCATGTTACCGTAGACAGCTACGGTCACTTCCCCCCCTCTCTAGTGTAGCATGTTACCGTAGACAGCTACGGTCACTTCCCCCCTCTCTATACTCCAAGTCAGGCTAGGAGATACCGATTTCTCATAATTTCTTGAAGATTTACTGTTGACGCCGATCCGGATTTGGGTTCCATACCCTACCATACGCTAAAAATACCAATCCGACCCTGAGCAGATATTTCCCTCATCAAGAAGAAGTTTTGATCAGCCCTAGATTTGCAAGAAATTATGAGAAATCGGTATGCTCCCAGCCTGACTTGGAGTATAGTGTAGCATGTTACCGTAGACAACTATCTACGTAAATACCGAAACGAGTATCGATTGTCAGCCTAGTTATTCGCAAAAACGAAAGTACCTAGGTATCTATATATTCTGTAGATTATAAAATTAAAATAAAATTAAAACAGATGCCACGATAAAAGTTAAATTTATTGTGAATACAAGAAAAAAACGAAAGTCGAATGTAGAGAAAACCCCAAATGAGTTATAAGATAGTTGATAACAGGTTGTCGGTTACACAAAGTTGTTTAGGAACGTATAAATCATTATTAGCGACGTTTCAAGTTGCTTTAATAGGAATGATCTTGTTCTACTTGCAAATTTGCGTCATCAAAATTAAAAACATTTATTTTGTCATACGGAACATTTCGTGTTCTCCTGCGCAGTTACTGACCTACAAGTCATCAGTCTTTTTATCTTCTAACTCTACAGCTTTCTGCAGTTCTGATTGGCTTGACTGAGACGTCAGTAACGATCAACAACATACGTTTATTAAGGCATTAAGCGTATTTCGTTCGTATAAAAATTCAATAGTCACCAAGACAAAGAAACAAAATAAAAACATTGGACGAATCATTGTCAGCCAATGTTGACAATATTTTTCAGATAGTTTTAAAAAAAATCACAGTTACTTTGCTTTTTCTTAAATAAAAAACACGCTTTTCATCTTAACTATCTAACGTATGTCTCCTAAGGGTTTCATCATAAATGTGGAGTAATGGGTATAGTAAAAAAAATATAAAAGTGAATTGTTAGCGAACTGCGGGTCGCCATTTGAAAGCGGCCACATGCCGCATGCTAAGTGACTCGAGGCGGTCACGGTAATACTATGTGTTTACAACGATCAGTCTTTTCAATAATTGTACCTAAAATTCGTAGACTGATGTATCTTGTTTCAAAGTACACCCATTTGCCACTGACATTCAAATATAAAACGAACCACTATTTCGATTACCTTTTGCAACCGACAGATGAACGATTGACAATTTGGCTCGAAAATGTTACATTTGAATGTTTTACAACAAAACCCCTGAGTTGAACGAACACATAATCAAATGTTCCATAGAAACTTTTTATGTATATAACATTAGTCGTGAAACATTAGCCTATCTCGTTCCTTCCTTCTTTAGACTAATAAATTAACGTACACGGCTTAACTCTCGTTTGCTACATCACAATGTTGACATGACTGACTAGTTTCTAATTGGGAAGCCATGAGCAGCCCCGTCTGCAACCAAGTTTAGCCTAGCACTATCAGCGATACCACGAGAAGGCATCACAGTCGTGTTCATGTTTCATATACAACTATATTCTTTAAAAAAGGAACTGAAACAAAAGTTTCGGTAGTGAGTACATCGCTACTCGCCCACCAAAAACTAAAAAGCATAACAACTACATACTGCAATGACAGGGGACCTAAAGGGCTGCTGGCAAGCTGGCTCCCAAGGAAACTTCACATGGGACGCCCGGACGCATTTTACGAGATTCTGCGAGACGATACATAAGCAATATTCACTTTGGTTTCGAATAATACTGTACAAATTTTAAAAAGAAAAACACTACCTCACACAAAATTTTGGAATTCTCGCAAAATCAGAAGACTTGAAGAATTTCACTCCTCTAAAAAGGCAACATCTCAATAGGGCGCGTCAAAGTAAGAAAGGGCTTTCAGGATAGACATTCCTCGGGCTGATACTGCCCTGCAACTGCAAGTGGGATCTGTGAGGCTGAACAGTGACTATAACCATGCCCTCTAACGCAGAAAGAAAAAACACATCATTTCATTTAAGGCAGCCAAAAATCGGAATATATAAATATAAATATTATATAACCTAAAGATGAAAAGGAAGTCCCACTGAGCTACTTAAGTATCTCAGCAGGAACAGGATCTAAATCACGAAATGGGAAGACCAGTCTGTCACGCCCTTTCTGCTTCCTAATTATTTATCCCGAAATGCACGAACAAAAACAACGATACTGAGAATAATAAAATAAGTCTGGGTTATTAATGTTCAATTTATCACAGATACAATTCGTATTCTTGAAAGAACCCAGACAAGATAGATAACCAGCAAGATCAATCCAAGGGAAGAAAAAACGTCTCGTTCCTAAACTTGAGCGGGATTCAGCACAAAGTCTAAACAACAGTCAGACAATAGGACTTCTCACATCCTATCCCTGGTTAGGCTTCAGAACATCAAGTTACCATACACTAAGAATTACGATAGGATAATATAAATCAAACACGTGACGTCCCCGCAATGCGCATGTTATACAAAATTCTAGAATTAGTCCAATCGTTATGCGATTGAGAAGACGTGTACATGGAAATTTTTTTAAAGCTGAATCCGGGTTAAGATGCGCTGAGTGCAGGCCGGATTGGAAACATAACCACGGAACAGTAGTTTTTAACGCTTGCTCCACAATAATGAAGACGGGTTGCTCGTCTGTTACGCTATGCTCCCGCCCTATACTCTTTGCAAAACTCAACCCGGCCGTCTACGACAAAGATTACGCCAAGTAAATGAATATTAGTTTACTGCTGGACGGCAGTGGGCTGAGAGTAGGGGTAGCAGGGCACGTATGGGAACTGGAACTGGCCGGTCCCGCAGGGGCTTCCACGCGGGTTCACTGCCATCATGTTCATGTAGGGTGAGATGCCGCCAAACATCTGCGGGCTGTAGCTACCCTGAGGAGAGCCCTCACCTGAGCCCTGCATCTGCGCTCCCAGTCCACCCTGCGCCTTGTAGCTGGGTCTGAAAAGTGACCATTCATTTGATAATGTAATTATTTTAATGGCGTCACTGATTTCATAATAACTGACTGACTGTTTAACACGGTTAGTTTGTTACAATTATTATAGGATAATGCAGCATTTTTCTAAGGAAACTGATGAAAACTATTGGGTTCTGAAATACAACATGGAGCAGCGCCTTTCTCTCGTTTCAACATTCTTAATTGTAGCACAAGTACTACTCACTGCTTATAACGTTGCAACTGATAGTTGGGGCGCTCATAGCCACCATGTTGCTGAGGAGCTCCGTACTGCTGGCCGTATCCGCCGTTTCCTCCGTAGCCACCAACTTGTCCACCTAATATATAAGGACTAATTAACCAATAGCGTCAATACTACCAACACGAAGGTGGATTTCACCAACTGAAACTACATGTTGCTATTTGTTAACGTTTTTTCTTCACACTTTATGAAGAAACCATTGGACATTTATATGTTCTGAAATATAATACCTATGTATTTCTAATGTCCGAAATTAACTATGTGGTGATGTTACGATCGGTTAATTTTGGACAAATTTTTTGTTGGCGAAAATCACTCAATCGTAAAATCACAACACGTCAATTTCGGACGTTAAAAAGACATTATATTTCGGAACATATAAATGTCCAGTAGTTTCCTCATAAAATGTGCAGAAAAAACGTAAATAAATAACGAATGTATCTTAAGTCTTAAGGGCGTAAAAAGACCAACTTCTTAACTGCTGAAATTAACAGGCTGTGTTGTGATTTTATAATCGGTTAATTTCAGACAAATTTTCTGTTGACATAAATCACTCGATCGGGTTTTTTTAAGGAACGTGTATGTGAAGTTATAACGTCCTACAATAAACTTTTGAAATACATCCCAGACTATTTTTAAAATCCAACATTACCCTGATGTGATTCAACACCTTGCTGATATATTTGCTGCTGCTGCAGCTGCTGTTGTTGTTGTTGTTGTTGTTGCTGCTGCTGCTTCTGGTAGAATGTCATGCCGGCGTTGGGGCCAGTGAAGCCATTCTGGGCAGACTGAGGGTTGCCGTAGTTGGGTCGAGGCTGATAGCGAACGGTCTGGTTATCTTGCATACGAGGACTGCGGAACTGGCGCTGTTGTCCATAGTCATTGCTCTGCTGCGCCTGCTGAGGGGACGGCTGCCATGTGTTGCTACTGTTATTCCCGCTCACATCCTTCTGTTCACGTCGGTTATTCCACTTCTGACGACCTGCGGTGAGTTGGGATGATAGTGATAAGTGGAAGCCAGTGGCAATCTAACTTTTCAAAGACGCATGTACGAATGTAGCAGTTAATGGAGACCTGACAGTCAATGGCGAGCTGGCAGGCACTATGTGCTGCTATATTTAATTTTCTTCCCAAAAATCAGCCCAACGACAACGCAAATGTCACAGGCAGCTCGTAGGGAAGGTAAAGAATAAAGACAACTCAAGGAAACCTACGTCGCTTTCCTTTCGTAATAAATAATAAATACTGCTAGGAAGCGATGAGGCATATATGTGTGAGAAGACGTACCAGTGACCATGTGTTTCGCGGCCGACACCAAGTCGAGCAGATTGGGCGGCACAGTCTGGTCTGCTTCTTCCAGTACGGAGACGAGGGCCTTAGCCTGGCGAGCGTTGGAAGGGGTGAACAGCGTGTACGCAGTGCCGGACTGAGAACACCGCCCCGTGCGACCAATGCGATGCACGTAGTCCTCCGATGAGTTCGGATAGTCGTAGTTAATGACACACTTAATGTCTTCCACATCGAGTCCTGAGAAAAAAGAAAGCGGTAGAAGTTAGGATGGACTCAAAATCCCACCACAGAACAGTAAATATCAGTACATTACGCTAGGCTTGGACATGCTCAAAGGAGTTAAGAGAAATGTGGTGGTGAAGGATAAAGAAGAGTTGGTGCAACTATATCCCTAGCCCTAGAAAGAGAAAAATTAATACCAGTAAAGCGAAAAAATTTCGGGGGTTACCTCTGGCAGCGACGTCAGTGGCTATGAGGACGTGGCATTTACCGCTGCGGAACTCGCTCAGCACAAAGTCCCGCTCTTGCTGGCTCTTGTCCCCATGGATGCAGATGGCCGGGAACCCATCGCGCTTCACCATTCGGAGAATGTCGTCCACTTTCTTCTTTGTCTCCACAAAAACCAGCACTTTCTTGCTCTTCTCTGGTCCTAGCTCGTGTAGTAAACTACTCAGACGACTGGGCTTTTCATGTTCCTAACAAAATGACACTTTCTATTAGGTGCTTAGGAACATGCAAAGACTGCCTCATTTTTTCAATAGGAAATTATGAACTGTTCATCACAAAATAGGTTATTCTCCAACGAAAAAACATTTATCCATTTTGGAGCTACTAGTCTATATGAAAAAGGACAGGGAGACCAGACGTACCTGCATAACTTCAACGACTTGACGGATGTTGTGGTTGGCGGCCAGGGTAAGAGAGCCAATGTTAATCTGGATGTAGTCATGGAGGAAATCCTCCGCCAGATCCTGCACTTCCTTCGGCCACGTGGCGGACCACATCAGAACTTGACGGTCAGGCTGAAACCATCACAGTATTTCAACATAGGCTTCGACTATTGGAAATGGTGACTAGAAGTCACTTCTCATGATTTTCTGGGTTAACACTCACAGCCTAACAGGAACAACTCGAGCCAGTCTGCGGTCTACACTGGAACAGGCCATTTCCATTTCTAACGCAAATTTGAAATTTGGAAAAAACTTATGATCTTCAGGCATGCGTGCCAAGAGAAGATACAACATCCCAAGATGTATAAGCAATACATCTATTTACAATGTAGCAGATAAAGGAGACATGCCAACTTCAGATGTTGGCACGCACTATGGTCTGCTGGATTTGTTTTACCTTCCCTAAAATCAGCCCAAAGACAATCTGAATGACACAGGCAGCTCGTAGGAAGGAGTTCACTCCAGGAGTAAAAAAAAAAAAATTAAAAAACTCACGCGAATTTGCTGAATAATCTTCCGAATCTGTGGCTCGAAGCCCATGTCCAGCATGCGGTCGGCCTCGTCCAGCACCAGATAGGTGCAGCGCCGCAGGTTGGTGGTCCCGCGCTCCAGGAAGTCGATCAGACGACCGGGTGTCGCGATTACGATCTCCACACCACGCTCCAGGTCACGAGCCTAGACAAAATGAGATATTCAAGGGTTTTAAAGGATTCGTAGCAGATGAATTTTATAGTAGTACAAGCCGGCGGCGCGTAACAACAAACTGTCGAAAGGAGACTGACTCGCGATCAAAACATTGAACGCAAGCTAATTTTCTTCCACGGTTATTTTTTGCATCGGATTGTTAGAACTTACATCAAATATGTTAGCTCTGATACATCCAATGCTGAATCTCTCAAGGTCAAACTGATGTAATGCCACTAAAGTTTTTAATTCGTCACTTAAAAAAGGTCTGTTATAATTCAGAACAAAAACCATTCAATCGTTTTCTGGTGTGTTTTGCATTCAACTACTCAAATTCTAGTAGGAAATGGAAAGCAAATGAGTAAAAAAGAGCAGACACTAACCTGAGGTCCCTTAGGAGCACCCCCGAACACACAAGTGTTCCTGATCTGACCGCAGCCGAAGTCACGAGCCACAGCTTGAATCTGCTGCGCCAGCTCGCGGGTGGGAGCCAGGACCAAAGCGATTGGTCCATCACCGCGAGAGAGATCAGGCTGATGCGTGATGTGCACGGCTGCCGGTAAGATGTACTGAAAGTTCACAATCAGAAATAGCCCTCACTGTGACCAGATTTTGGAAGAGTGAGCTCAAACTAGTCAAATGGTTTTTATTTGACAAATGTACTTATATTTATTTACTAACATGGTTTTAGTGATTCTTGCCAACAAAATAATTGTTAATCCATAATAAATTATCCCAACGTGAAATCATAACATATCAAAATAGAAACTATGGAATACGAATAAACGAATAAACATCCAACAGTTCCCTCATTAAAAAATAGGAACGGACAGAACTGTATAATATGGTATCTTCAGACTTTAGTGTCTGCCTAAATAAATGCATCGTTTTATCAGTGATGGAAACGAACACTGCCACACAGTTGCGACACTAACCCCGGTTGCTGTATATACCACCTGAAGGGAAACCTACCGCTAGTGTTTTTCCAGAGCCAGTCTGGGCGATGCCGACCATGTCACGGCCACTGAGAGCAATGGGCCAGCCTTGAGCCTGGATGGCAGTGGGAATCGCGAAGCTGTCAACAAGAAAACAAAACTGTTGACATACTATATACGTATCATGGCAAAGCGACCAATCTGTTCCTACATAAGGGCAGTAAAGCCACCAGTTTAAATTGAAATAATTTAACTGTGAGGCTTACACAGGCCAAAATCGATCAACGACCTATGAACACACTGCTCGTGGATACCAACAATCTCAGGTAACAGCCCTTACGACCAAATTTGAAACGATCCGCAATGACAATGTAAAGAAAGCAGTTCTTCTCACTCATTATGCCATCTTAAATGAGTACTTGGGGCACAATAAGCCTTTAGGTTACGGTGCATTATCCCCACTCACTCAGTATGTCGGCCTGCGCGAAGAGCGGTTTATACTGGTTCATGCGTACCTCTATACTTCCAGGACTTCAACCCAGACAGTTCTTACTGTAACACGTGGCAGAACAGAAAGAGCATGACTTACCCTTGTTTTTTAATACTTGAGACATTGATTACCAGTAAAGCTGCCCTCCTCAACTAATCAATTTCAACTTACCCCTGCTTCTTAATATTGGAGAGGACGTCAGCAGTAAAGTTGCCCTCCTCAAAGGCTTGGTTAGGGTTAGGAATGTTATTTCCATTGACAGTAATCTCCATAAGAGCGCGGAAATTGTTTACTTCTTCCTCAGTCCGGCTTTCCACAGCTGGGTGGGGGACATAGAAGTTCTTCTCAAAATGCTGTGAAATAAAAGAATTTTATCACTTTTTTACGATCAATAATACTATAATAGAGCATCAGTACTATCTGGCGCCTCTTGCAACATTCGGACTGTTGAGTTTTCAGCTACACTACCAGAGTACAGAGCACTTTTATTTCATCCCTCTGAAGATATATTTCCACTGGAATAAGGTAGACAACTCATCACTTTCATGAAAAAAAAAAAACATTATATTTTTATGCTTCAACGCTCTTACTATATCGGTTAAGAGAAACACGCCAATTGAACATGGCGAACATGAGAGAAAATCTCCTGTTTTCTCTTAACTGGGCGTGGTGGGAAGTAGTGTCGTCGAGAGTGACACCGTTTATAAATTTCAGTACAAGGAATCTAGTCTATTTCGATTGCGACATGATAGCTCATTCATTTACGTACCGAGAGGCCGTTTGTGTCAATATTTTCCTTCCCATCGTCGCTGGAACCTCCTGAGCGGGAATCTGATTTGTTGAAGTTCCGCTTAGGGCGATTGTTCTGGTAATTGTTCTGGAATGGCCGTTGCTCCCTCATATTGGGCCCTCTGTTGTAACGGTCTTGCATTCCAAACATGCCAGCATTTTGCGCCCCCCACATGTTTCTTTGTTGGTAGCCCCCCTGCACCTGCTGGTCTCTGCCTCCCATACGCATGTGTTGACCTCTGTAAAAATAAGAACTGTCACACACCTTACAACTGATGATTTGTACAATCAGATCTCGGATATTGGCGTTTTGACACACGAATTTGCTAGGCACTTAGGCGTTTCATCAAGGTAAGTGTAGCAGCTGTCACGTCCTGGCCCTTCTGAAAAAATAACTGAGAAGAGTTGGCATAACTTCTATCAGCTTCACCTGGAGAAATACCAGGTTCTGTCAACTGCCCGCTGGTTCTGATAAGTGATTTGCGAGCCTTTGATGGGGAACCAACTATCACAGAGCAAATCTTCAATCTTCAGAGGAACGGGAAAAGTGGCATTGTCAGTTTTAATGCATCTTTCGGCCTTTGAATGAATAATTTGAGAATTTTCAGTACTTTGACGTTCGAGGCTAAATGGTTGCCTGGCGCTAGTCACTGCTATGCACCTCAGAGGGCTATTATCTCCTCACTCTCTTAATTTTTAAAAGGACGGTAAAAAGGTATAGCAAAAGATCTGCCCCAAGTATTACAAGTGGCAAGAGCAACATACGGAAAAGCAGGTTCAACAACCCGATGTGACCTGGCTAAAATAGGGCCTAATTACCTCGAGACCCAGCAATGGTAGTTTTTGTGCAGAAATCTATACAATAAGAATGTCATGGCATCTTAGAGCTATTCTAAAACAAGAAAATCACCCCATAACATGTTATCCCGTAATAGCCATGCAAAAGGCTTCCCTGCAGTCTCAAGTATGGTAAAGAAGAAATCAATGCATACCCCGTAGGAGTGGTGTTGTAGCCCCCAGTGTACATCTGTAGACTTGGGACACAAACCTAGAACCAAATTATAGAAAAAGATTATGCCAAAATTGCTCAAAACACAGGAAATAAATATTTAACACCAAAAGTTTAAATTTGAGGCAAAATAATGGAAATTTACCTGATAATACAAAATGAAAGATGGGAGAGCAGAACCTGCACAACTGCACCGGATATGGCTACAAGTGACGTCACCCCAAGGGCAGATTTGTCTGAGCAAAGAAATCAGATTTCATTTTATTCTTTTTCAACCAAAAATTAAACATTATAACACACAGGAAAAAGAAAAAATGTATTTAAAATATAATAAGCACACCTTCACAACAAATCTATGTAAAATATTTGATTTTAAAGCTTGGAAATATCACTCTGGAAATTCTGCCGCAAAAGAATGTTCTAGTGGCTGACGTAACATCCGGTCTCTGCCTTTCCGGTGCTACTTGCCGTCCAGTGAGTTGCTGCCTGAGCTTTGTAAGTAATTTCTTCATCATTTACTTGAAATAGAGTGTGAAATCTCTAAAACTAGCTTTCTGTTTCTTCTTTAACTCTTTACTAACAGTTTTCCTGAATTTGTGGGTGAATTAAATGGTTATTTAACGATTAATTTGTATTTTGCTCTTTACAGTGACAACGTGGTCATCCTCAACTCTGTACTAAAAATGTAAGTGTCTTTCTGATTTGTTTCATTTTGACGGTTAGTATTGCAATTACTGTTGCCCAAGGTACTGTACAATAGTTTTATTTGATCAGGATTTGATGCAGTCATGGGTATTGACCAATTTGATGCGGTATTTGCAATGCCTGACCTAGCCAAGATGGCGGTTCATGGTCACATTTCATTTGCCTCTCTAAAGGCATTCACGTTAAAATAGATTGGTAGGGCATGCATTAAATAGTTATTTGTGCTGATTTCATCTCCTCTTAAAATTGTGGTAAATTATATCGTACTTCCTGATAGTCAGTTGAAATATTGGCTCCTCATGGCTGCATGGTCTAACCTCTCTCCCTCTTTGAAGTAGAGGTGATCGATTTATTTGCCACATCAGCCGTAATCTCAAACCTTATAATGTATATATTTGGTTTGTAGATACCAAAGTAATGCTGAGCAGACTAAAGACGGGGGGTGTGAGGATTCTAGAACTGTCGAGGCCGCTTTTATTCGGGTTAGTGTCAATATAAGTAAATTTATCAACAAACATTTTTTGGTGTAATTTTTTTTATGTGGACCAAGAATCATTTATTTGTATTTATAAATAAATGATTCTTGATGTGGACGAGATACATACATTGAATACATCTTGTGGTGTCAAGGCAGTGCAATAGTGTTTCTCAGGGGTTGCGTGCACTCATACTAGTCAACTACGAAATTATCGTGTTCGTTTTTGAATTCCTCAGAGTGCTAAATTAATATTTACGCTCCGTGCAATTAGCACTGATCATTCTTTGCTGGTAAAGGGAGCGCATTACATTTTAAATACTGCGGTGATAGTAGTGAACAGTAGGTACTTTTGTACCACGGCTTTTATTTTTTTGTGAAGTTCATTGTTGCAGTATTGCCGATTCTCATAAATGGTCATCGATTACTGACAATTTTTGTGTTGTTGCGCAGGGCTTACGGCAGTAGTAGAGGTGAAAACAGCTACGGCGGTGGTAGTCGTGGGTTCGGTGGAGCGCGAGGCGGTGACCGAAACGGTTAC
Organism: Mesopsocus fuscifrons; assembly: GCA_950004255.1. Taxonomy (NCBI): domain Eukaryota; kingdom Metazoa; phylum Arthropoda; class Insecta; order Psocodea; family Mesopsocidae; genus Mesopsocus; species Mesopsocus fuscifrons. The sequence goes on from OX465377.1 coordinate 10,540,515, forward strand.
GGTAGTCGTCCTGGTGGCGGTTATGGCGGCGGCGGTGGTGGTGGCTTCCGCGGGAAGGACAAGGGTGACTTTGGAGGTGGAAATCTCCGCAGACCTAACTGGGACCTGAGCAAACTCCGCCCATTCGCTAAGGACTTCTACAAACCACATCCTACCATCTTATCGAGGTGCGTGCACTGCAAGGTCCATATTCAGTAATTGTTAGGATTTGAGTGCTATTCTACGTGTGGACTTAAGTCTTTTTCTTCCCAAGCCCTAAACGGAACTAGGGATTAAACAATTCCACATGGAGTCAGCTGTCGCTTTTCTCTATGGAAGTGCTGGCGTTACACCTGTGGAAAAGTAAATGTGCTCCGAGAGTGGATGTTCCGCTTACTGGAGGGAGATCTTAGTTTTACGAGCACTACATGCGTAATGGATGCATGTTTTTATTTCCTTTTACGTTGTGTCTTGAAGGTTTCCTGGTCATAGTGTGATAGAAAAGTTGTTGAATGTTGGTTCATTTTTAGGCCGGCACATGAGATAGAAGCCTTCCGTAGTATGCACCGGATCGCAGTGGTGGGAAACGCCCCCAAACCTATCACCAAGTTCGAAGAAGCGAACTTACCTGACTACGTAATGGACAATATCAGGTAAGTGTACCCTTGCCGTATGTAGCAGAGAGATCAGTTTGTGCACTAATGTAGATCGAAAATATCGCAGATTGATCTTTTCGAGGGACGTTTAGTGCTAAAGCAAATTACAGGGATCTTCACGTGCTCGCTCGCACTCTCAGTGGCGACCGTGTTCGAAGGCCTCCCACAGTACTAAAAAAAATAATAATTATATTTCTACTTTAAATCCGAAGCTGCTGGGAAAATGATGCGTAAATAATAATTGAATGGTACTTATCTTTCAGGACACAGGGCTTTTCTGAACCCACCCCCATCCAGGCCCAAGGCTGGCCTATTGCCATGAGTGGGAAGAATATGGTTGGCATCGCTCAAACCGGTTCCGGGAAAACCCTGGCTGTAAGTTTTTTTAAGCGTTGAGAAATTGGAACAGAAATGATGGCCGAGATCATTTCATTTTTGTCACAGTATTATCCTTCGTTAGTCTTTTCTGACTGACGTAGCTTTGTTTTTGATGGGAAGTGCGCAGAAAAAACGTAAATAACGAAAGAGTGGAGAATTACTACGGATTACAGTGATGATACATTTAGGCAGGCTCCCTCTGCTGAGGTGTTACCCACATGAACCATGCTGCGGAATTGCCTTCTGATTATTGTTTGTATCTTCAAAATTGACGCGATGTATCGTTGGACTTGGCTGAAGATATGTGTTTGTTCTGCAGTACATCGCGCCGGCCATAGTGCATATCAACCATCAAGAACAGCTACAGCGCGGTGATGGGCCCATCGTCCTCGTCCTCGCCCCCACACGTGAGCTCGCCCAGCAAATACAAGAAGTGGCTCGCGACTTCGGACAGTCTACTTACGTACGAAATACATGCGTGTTTGGAGGTGCACCTAAGAGAGAGCAGGTCAGTTTCGAAAACATGCTGAGTAGAAACAGTGTGAATGATCAGTGAGTACACACATTCAACCAACTTCACGGTATAGGCTTGGGGGTGCGGTGATTGATGGGAGTGCTGAAAGAAGACGAATTGATTTTCCTGGATCACGCCCTATCAGGCGCTTTTGGTGCCAACCTTTTGGTGGATTGTTAAAAAGTATTCTGCCAAATTTATAAAAGTGAGGTAAATTTTTTTCTTCGTAATGTTCCCATTAAACCTCTTTCTTGAAAAAGAAGCATGATTTTTCCGACTTCTAAATTTTCGCTAAAAAGCCTTGGTATCTTTGGTGGTTTTTGTTTCTCTGAGAATATATTTTGTTCGGTGGGATTTTATTTCGGTGTTACACCTGGAATAGTAGTAAGCATTGTGCACACCGTGTGAAGTAACAATTTTATTCTGACTATGGGAATATTGTTTGTTCTAGGCGCGTGACCTGGAGCGTGGTGTGGAGATCGTGATTGCGACGCCCGGTCGTCTGATCGACTTCCTGGAGCGCGGAACCACCAACCTGCGGCGCTGCACCTATCTGGTATTGGACGAGGCCGACCGTATGCTGGACATGGGCTTCGAACCTCAGATCCGCAAGATAATTGACCAAATCCGGGTGAGTTTAATATTGACACCTTTTTTGTTGACTTGAGGTTGAGGTGAAACTGATAGTTCGTTACGGACTAGTTAGTTGTGGCGTTCGAGCTTTGATGCAACTAGCACTCAATACCTACCTAATGATATCGGTTGGTTTTATTTTGATACGTTGCTAGAATAAAATCAGCCACCTATTACTCCTACCGTTTCTTGTATGGGTGGAGATTATTATGGCTGGGACAATGGCTCTCGGATTATCCGCGTCACGTGCTTTCAGTATTTCTTCCTCTATAATAAAGGCTCGGCGGTGAACATGAGACGAATAACTTGGCTACTTTGTTTATTGTGCTTGTTATTTTTAGCCGGACCGGCAAGTGCTGATGTGGTCGGCGACGTGGCCAAAGGAGGTGCGAAAATTAGCTGAAGAGTTCCTAGTGGACTATGTGCAGCTCAATGTTGGCTCCCTACAACTTGCTGCTAATCACAACATCCTACAAATTGTCGACGTCTGCGCTGAGCACGAAAAAGATAACAAGTGAGTTCATGTGGATTAAGTCTTCCTGAGGAAATGATAGCCAAATCAATCTTGTCCTTAACCTAATTATGATAGAATAACGTCCAACTAAACGAAAACCTGTGTTCATTGTATGACTAAGGGTCCGATTACACCTTACAATAAATATATGATCCTATTTTTTTAGCATCATAAAAATTTTAGAAAAACTGTAATACACTTTACAATAAAAATAGGATCATGTTTAGCAGTGACGCCAACTTGACATGGTAAAAAAATAGAATTTTGAAAATTTTTAGGGTCCTTTTTTGAACCGTTTTAGGTTAAATAATTTCTGCTATATTCTTTCAATTCAGCGTTATAAGAAATTCGGACTCCTCCACATTTTCTATTAAAATACGGGTCATTTCCATTCCACTTACCTCAGCCGCCATTTTTAACGGACTAACCCAACAACAACAAACACATCGCAGCCTAGAGGAAGGTAGTCGCAGCAGTTATGATACAATTTGTACCGGCCGATACAAATTGTATCATAATTGACTCAATTCACTTTACACCTTACAATTTTTCTTGATCATATTTTTTTATGATCCTATTTGGATTGGAAATTGTAAGGTGTAATCGGGGGCTAAGAACGCTTCTGGTAATTCGAGGAACTCGAGAAGACTTACAACTAGAAAGTCATCTCTGTGTCAGTTAGCTGACTGATGATGAGTCACTTTGGCCGCCATTTCCACTTAACAGTAGACTGTAATCTAAAATCTAATCTAATCTAAAAATGAGATTTAAAATAGGGGATGCCATTTATGAAAAACTTTTACGCCATTCTCCGTAAGTGCACCTATAGTGACACGGTTTAAATCTGTAATATAAAATCTAATCTAAAAATGAGATTTAAAATAGGGGTTGCCATTCATGGAAAACTTTTACGCCGTTCTCCGTAAGTGCACCTATAGTGACACGGTTTAAATATTTTAGGGCCCAAAAACTGTCTTGCTGGGTTCGCAGGATTGTCTATGCCTGGTCTTGTCCACCCTTTGTGAAACACCTTATGTACCTTTCCTAATAGGGAGTGTTTGGTAGCTGAGGTTAACAAATGATGCAGACTAAAGTATTAGCTCTAACTGATTATTGTTGATGAGCCTCAAGAAATCTCTGATTGTGTTATTGTTGTCAAGTCTTGTATCATATCTGGAGTGTGGTATGTAATTTATTTTCTCATTTCAGACTGAGCGCACTTTTGCAAGAAATTGCCCAGGAGATCGAAAACAAGACTCTCATCTTTGTTGAAACCAAACGGAAAGTAGAAGATATTACACGAGCGATCAAACGAATGGGGTGAGTACAAAGTTGACGTATTTTGTTCTCTATCGCACCTTTCTTTATCGCAGTGATGAAAATAGACCGTCCGATATATTTGTTGGTGACTTCTAAGAAGACCTGAGCATGATTATATAGAAATAAATACTGGTTGTATTGATGGTTTTCCAATTAATACTAACGCTGTTATGAATCACGCTTGCAGGTATCCAGCTGTCAGTATGCACGGTGACAAAACGCAAGGGGAACGAGATCACGTCTTGAAATGTAAGTTGAAGTTGTGGTTTCTCTTGTTGATACTTAAAACATTGTAGGTAACGAAAGAAGATTGCACTCAATGTCCGCGGCCTGCGTAACTTAGTAGCGCTGGCCGCACCGAGAAGTGCTATAATAAATGCCGGCTTTAGGCGTTCTCCAAGGTGCTTGTGCGCCCTAGAGGGCAAGTCCGTCATACATTACCTTCCCACTTAGTTAAGAGTGGTATGTTGTGTAGGTATAATATGCAAATAGGTTTTTTAACTGAGCAATTTTTTTTTAATTTGAAGTGTTCCGTGACGGGCGGTCGCCTATCCTGGTAGCTACGGATGTCGCAGCACGAGGCTTGGGTAAGTTCAATTGATGTGATGTGCTGGTGGTCGTTAAGGTTCTGGCCTTGCCTCACAGAAGTGCATTCATGTTCACGTTTTCGAAGCTGGGTTATAGATAAATCACCTATCTTTGTTCAGGAAGTGATACGTGTCCGAGTTGCAAGACTGTTTCAGAATCTGAGTAGTTTGCCATTATAAAGCAAATCACTTAGCCGTGAAATTGTGACTGTGATGAAAGACAGGTTAAGGGGGGTTCTATCGGCTTTCTTCGCTCATCTCTAATATCTCTAGATGCCGATATTGACGTCTTGTTCTGTTTTTTTAATGTTTCAGAGGCACCTGGAATAACCTGAGATGTGTGCATTCTGTTTCGCTACGGGAAAAAAAATACCTAAAATAATTGATCGAAACGGAAGTTGAGTGCTCATCGTACAGCCAGCATCGACGGAAATTCTGTCAATGTTTTTATCTAAAGAGAATAAATAATATCCTTCCCGCAGCTCACCCCTGCGGGCGGGATTCAGATAAGCTGTACACCGAACACTCAAGACTCACATCTTGGTTGATGGTGCCTCTAGTTGTGAACTCTGCGTCGATTTTGCACATTTTGAGACAAGGGGGCTGTTTGAAAGAATATGGGCAGAACATTTACGATGTTGCCCTGTGACCTTTTGGACAGAAACAAAGGGCATTCCTTCGGTGGCCAGGTGTTAAAGTGCTGCTAGTTGAAACCAGGTAAGAGTCAATTTTATCCATCTTAGCGCCACTTCACCACAATAAAATATTGGCCAATTACATGCAAATACGTAACATCTCGTGGTGATGTGACGTAGCATGGTGCGTTTTCGATAAAGTTGATGCTTCTGATTTCAACCGAAAGGAAGAAGGGCTGCTACACTGGGTAAGGTGGTCTAAAGAGGAATGATTGGAAAGAGGGAAAATGAACTTATTCCAGTGTTCCAGCCAAAATGTCTATTTCGTGCCTAGCAACAGGATGAGGGTACTGAAGAAACATAAATAACTATGGTTTCAAAGTAACGCAGTTATTTTTGGGATTTTGTATACTGGGAGTAATTAGTATTGTAGACTAACCTACAGGTGTTGGGCTAGCCTGCGTGTGAATCGCTTGCTTTCATTTATGATTGTCCTTTTTCCTAGATGTGGATGGTATCAAATTCGTGGTTAACTACGACTACCCCAACTCCTCTGAAGACTACATCCACCGTATTGGGCGGACGGGTCGTAGTTCATCTACAGGTACCGCCTACGCCTTCGTTACGGCAAAGGATGCGCGCCAAGTGAATGACCTGATCTCTGTGCTGAAGGAAGCCAACCAAGTCGTCAATCCCAAACTGATGGAGCTAGCACAGTCAGGTGGTGGCTTCCGAGGCAAACAAAACCGGTGGGGCGGCGGCGGCGGCGGGTTCAGGCGCGGGCGCGAGAACCAAGGCCCTCGCCCTGCACACATGCGCTTCGGCTCCTGTACGTACTCTTTCACCCTCCTGCTATGACCAAATAAGTTCCATACCATACCGTCGAAGGTATTGCCAAACTATTTTGCATTTTTCAAGATCCTGTCAAAATAAATGAACAATCACGAATAAATCTCAGAACACTTTCAGTATTTGAGAAAACTGAGACGAAAAATCGTACCACGCATTCTTTGAGTGTAGTGGAAAGAAGGCACAAATCCGACTAAAAATAACAGTTCTTCTACGATTACTGGATCAGCTGATATGGTTTGGAAATACAGGTGGCGAAAATGGATTCTGGTTATCCGCCATCTGTCCTCTTGAGTCATTTACTATTCAATTAGGAGAATAATTGACCCAAAAAACAGTAATAGTCTTTGTTTTATCGTGGAAGATAGTCCCCGCGGGGTGTTTGGGATGTAGAGAACACTCTTTGGTGTTTGCTTCCACAGTAGCGCGCTAACTTGTCAACTTGAAGTTTCTGAATTGTTCAGGTTACCCAGCTATGTTTACGGTGTTAGTTAAGTGAGGACCTGAAACGTGCGCTTGATAGTTGTGTTTAATTTCAGCGTGGTGAGGGGCGATGTCATCCTCCTCTGTGATATCCGATTGACCATTTCACTTTGCACCTACATGACATTTCTGTTATGTAACTTCATGATGAGTGTACGTGCACGAAGCAAAAAGTATTGGAGGGCTTACTTCATTCCAGCCTGCATTCTGTGGTAATCTCTTCGTATAGTTTTTAATTTTTGATTATACTTACCTATTAGTATTAAGTATTTTCATCTAATTTATTGCAACTACGAACCTATCCTATTTAGCTCTCTTATGAGATCCGTAGCTTCCACCCACTACCCACTGTTATCGCAGCGTTCTGAGAACGAGAATAATCCCCCGGCCCTGTTCTAGTTGTAATTTTCGTGTTAAAATCACAGAACGCTTTAGTAACCTGGGAGAAGGCAGTCAAGGAAATGAAACTAGTCACGGATTTCGTTAGGTATTTATCTCTTTTTTTATGAAGTAGCAATAAACATGTGCTTCGAAGATCTTATCCAAATGTTATTACATGTAAAAGAATCTGGTTATCTGGAAATGTGACACTTAAAGCTGTAGAGCTGTGGATTAAGCAGAGTGAGATCTGCTGGAGGAGTAAGACCGACGGCGACGTTTGGGAGATGGAGAGCGGCTTGACAGCGAACTGCTACGTGATCTGGACTTAGAACGAGAGCGACGCTCCAGTGGGGAGCGAGAACGCGAGCGGCGGCGCGCTGGCGACAAGGACGCCGACGGAGACCTTCCTCCTCTGCGGTTTCCCCGGCCGCCTCGGTACCGGCCACGAACTGTTAAAAAAGTGAAACCGCTGTGAGATACTTTTGGGTGACGGCGGAAGTATGAACATGTAATATCCGCCATTCTCATGCAGAACGTGTCGCGTGATAAAAAGATCCGCAATTGAGCTGCAGGAGCGCGTCATACTGAACAGTATTTTGACAGGCATCTGCAAATTTAGATTCTAAACTGTCTTCTGCAACTAAGGGTGCGTCCCACCATACTCGGTTAACGGTTAAACTCCAATTGTATTCGATTTTTACATGCAAAAATTGGAATTTAACTAGAGGTTAACGCTAACCGAGTATGGTGGGACGCAGCCTAAAAGGGCCCAATTACATGGACTAGAATTTCATCACGAAAAGTACATGGCCATATTTGTACAAATCTGCATTCGCCCTAACTTACCTCTTCCACCGCGACCGCCAGTGTCAGCTAACTCCTCTAATTTCGGGTTGATGACTTGGTTGGCTTCTTTGAGGACCGCGATGAGGTCGCGGGCTTTGTTGGAGTTCTGAGGGGTGAAGAATGTGTAGGCGGTACCAGTGTTGTTGCTCCGTCCGGTGCGCCCGATACGATGCACGTAATCCTCCGAGCTGCTCGGGTAGTCAAAGTTGATTACGAACTTCACGTCCTCCACATCTGAATCCAGACAACATAGGAATTAACCTCACGCGCCTTAGGAGAATTTACAGAACCGTGGGTACCTCTCAAACCTCTCGGGTTCTTGAGACATTGTTGCTGTGTTGGACAAGGTGCATCTGCATTTTCTGAGTAAGGGTGCCCCTGAAAGACAGTCATTTATCTAGGCGCGGTCGGATCAGGCCTAAGCTCAACACTCGGCCCAGGGTTCCGCGTGAAAAGGGGTAAGAGCCTAAGTTGGGGATAGTAGTGGACAGGAAAAAAGAAAATACTAGTCTTCAACTCAATCGGTTTCACCTGTGCTGCATTTGTCTCCTCTTCACAACTACCCCGATGGTTACGTATGTTACAGATGGTAAGAGTAGGAGGAGGTTATGTTCTCAAAGAGAACTGCAGAACGCTGGAGAAACAACTGTGATGTACAATTTGTAATGGCACCCTATCCCTTCTGGGATGATTTTAGAATATGCGGGAGTTCCACACTTGGTCAATGTATGCCAACAAAATTGAGATGTCAAGCTGTTAGCACGGTCCGAAATTTGTAGCCAATCCTCAGTCAGTGATTTAGGCACAGGTATTTTAGGGTCAGACTCGTACAAGGTGCCTTGTGGACAAACGCCGATGTACCTCCCGGTATCGTCACAACTTACAACTGATCATGAGCCGAGCATGCGTGGCTATCGGGCACCACGCTACACTGCAGCAGGTTACAGGGAGCAAGTTGAATGCAATGGGCATCGTATTCGCGCCCCTGGCGAACGTTACAGCCTTCGCCGCAAGTAATAGGACCCAGGGTACGGGCGCATGGGTAGAGGGCTAGATGCCAGTGTGCATGGCCGGAGCAGCGTTCAGCGACACAGCCCGGCGCCAAGCGGACGGTGCCGCGCCCCCGGCTACATGGTAGAGTACCGGTGGCGCGCGCAGCGTCGACTCAGGGCCTGGCCTTGCGAGCACGCTCAAGCAGTGTCTGCTACCAAGGCACGGCCATCATAGGGGCCAGGCACCCCCACGGCAAGGGGAGCAGAAATCAGGGAGCTGCCCCAAGCGAGAGGCCTAGCTTTGCAAGAGTATTCTCATTGCTTCATTTGCTAGTGCCTCTGTAACAAAAAAACGTCCATCCCTGTCAGAAAAATTATACTGGCACTCTTACCACACACACTATAAATAAGGGTAACTAGGGTACCAACTGATACGTAACAAGAGGGCAAAAAACAACCATATGAATATTCATTCACTCACGCTCCCGGATTTTCCAAAGTACCTGAAATAAAAAGAACTACATACCTGTAGATACATTACTTGAACAGCAAGTCATAGAAATCGTTGTAAGGTAACGCTTACCTAGACCACGGGCTGCCACATCCGTAGCTACCAGGATAGGTTTCCTTCCTGTTCGAAAATCTGAAAATTAAGGAGAAAAATTTAATTTAAGGAGAGGAGGCCCTCAGGCCTTACTTTGGATGCTGGGTAAGGGAAAGTTCCAAATGTGGCAAACAGGAATGTAAACTTCCTTTGAGCAGATATGTGAGGATTCACATATCTACTGCTATTGCCCGTATGGGCACACACATATGCCTTGTCAAGGTAAATTTGAGAAAATGCGGCTGTTGGGGAATTGACAGGTTGGCTGGTATGATTTGTTGTAGAGAATTGTCAGAATGAGGCTTAGGGGAAGTACGATTTGCTCACCGTGAAGCACGTAGTCACGGTCAGACTGGCTTTTGTCGCCGTGGATAGATTCAGCTGGCCACCCGTCACGCTTCATCTTCCACGTGATGTCGTCCACACGCTTTTTTGTCTCAATAAAAACAATGGTTTTGTTTTCCTTCTCAGACATGATCTCTTTCAGAAGAGTGCTCAGTCTGAAAAACAAAATTGGCAGAACCGTTTAGGGTTCAGGGCAACATACTGAATACAGTAATGTGAGGAGAAGCAGACTACACTATACTCCACGCGCATCTTGGATGATAGTGAATTCAGACTTATCGAAGGGTGGATAGGCTACAGATATGTGAATTGTCGTTGTTAAACTCTTTTAGATCATTGTGACCCTACTTCTCAAGTCTACTTCTGGTTCTGAACAAAAAATAATTTTGGGAACCCTGTTTTTTTTTTTTTTTAACAATGTGTGAAGTTACTGTCATCCAAGATGCGCGTGGAGTATAATAGTGGAGCAAACGCATTCCCATTCCAACAACCTTACACAAGAATTCATTATTTGTAAGCCTACCATTACGTCGTAGTAAACCTTGTGATTTTACGATCTAGTGATTTTTTATTTTTTTATCACAATACATAATCCATTAAATCATAATCCTCTTAATCCGGACACACTGTGTGTGGTCTCTTACAGTAATTACTCACTTCTTCTCTTTGTCATAGTCGTGGCAGACGTCGATGATCTGAAGAATGTTATGGTTTGCAGAGAGAGACAGAGAGCCCACATTGATCTGGATGTAGTCCCTTAGGAACTCTTCAGCCAGGTTGCGAACAGCTCGAGGCCAGGTGGCAGACCACATCAGCACTTGCCGGTCCGGCTACAAGCAGAAAGGCGAAATTCCAGTCCCGATTCCACACAAACCCTTCAGCTTCAGTCAGAACTGACAGGCTGGTTTTTCGTTTTCGCAGACCCTCTTACATTCAAATGGGTCAAACACTGGCTTAGATTTTATAGCTGAACTTACTCTGATTTGTTCCATGATTTTACGAATTTGTGGTTCGAAGCCCATGTCAAGCATGCGATCGGCTTCATCGAGAACGACGTACGTTGTCCTCTTCAAGTTAGTTTTCCCACACTCCAGGAAATCCAACAGGCGACCAGGAGTAGCGATCACTATCTCGACGCCTTTTTCCAGATCTCGCGCCTTTATTAACAAAATAAATGAATGAGACCGAACAGCTATAAGCGCTAATTTTATACGTAAACTTCGACATCCAATACTTCACACATAAACTTGTTTTCTTACTATTTTTCAATATATATGTCTAGGGCAGAAGTTCCCTTCAGTATTTTAAAGCCACTCGAAGTAACCGCTAAATGCAACTATTCAAGCAATTTTCACTAAAATCTTTACGAGGAAACTTGCTTGATATTTCTGTTCGGAAAGATCTTTAATGTCTGAAACTTTAATTTAATAATCGGGTAATTTTTTCAACAAAAAAAAAATGCCCAATTGAATACACCATGGTACGGTAGTTTTGTAATGGCGACCTTCACAAGAAAACATGTATGGCAGCTGCACGCCTGTACCGCTCTAGAGAAAGGATTCTGGAAAGGATATTTAGCTTCTTTGTAAATAAAATATGTCAGGTATTTTGCACGCAAAGGTACTCCCCGAAAAACTCAATATAGTGTGCGATTCCCAGCCATGTTTCTTTGTATATACCTGACCTACGCTGGCCGCCATAAAAAAATAAGCAAACAACGGTTTTCATAGAAAGACGGTAAAATAAAGGGTCCGACAACAGTCGCACTTAACTTTCTCGCCCTATATGATTTTTTTTTTATTTTTTTTGCGGGCTTAATTTTTACGCAATCCAAAATCTGTTGAAAATGACCCACGAGCATCTATCTGAGATCACTCACACCAAATCTCATTACTGTCATTCTATTACTTTAGTCCCAAATGCGTTCCGACCATTCAAAAACGTGGTTTCTCATTCTCAACTCATTTTCAACACTTTTTTTACTACAACGGCCGTAATTTTGAAGATAACAAAATTCTGGTCGACAGATGTTTAAGTTACATGGTTCTACACAAATGTACCAAATTTCATGACAATCGGTCAATAAATGTGAATGGCGCCGAAACGATCGAACTTTGGTCCAGAACGGCCGTAATTTTCAACCAATTCAATTTTAGTTGCAAATGACCTCGAAGCATCTATTTGTCAACACACTTACCAATTTTCAATGTTATAGATTGAAAAGTGTACCGTCGGCGCTTCTCAGACTAACCAAAAACACGATTTTTGAATTATTTTGGCGGTTTTTTGACAATAGCTGCCGCAATTTTCGATCAATCAAAAAATCCTTGAAAATACCCCTCGGCAGTGATTTTAGACAGGTCCATACCAAATTTCATCAAAATCGGATGAACGGTATAGGCTCTAGAGCAGTGTACGGACGGACGGACAGACTATTTCCCGAAACCACTTTTTTGGACTCAGGGGACCCCCAGGATCATGGGAAACCCAAAATCTCAATTTCGAAATTTTGCACGAAAACAATACTTTCTCGCCATATATGGCTAGCGAGAAAGTAAAAAATCACTCTGGTACCGCTAGAGTTTCTGCAATCGGCCAAAATTCTCTTGTTTTTCTCGGGTGAAGGAAGCTAGTTACCTGAGCCTGACGCTTGGCCCCACCAAAGAGGCAAGTATTGTGCAAGCCTGCCACCCCACCGAAGTCCTCAGTGACCTCACCGATCTGCTGCGCCAGCTCTCTAGTAGGCGCGATCACCAAAGCGATGGGACCATCGTCTCGAGCCAGCCGAGACTGGTGATTGATGTGCACAATTGCAGGTAGAATGTACTACAAAAACAATCAGAAACAAATGAAACAGTTGGACTTATTTTGTCTGAAATATAATGGACATTTTTTTTTACATTTTACTTTACCTTATTTACTTCCAAGTTTCTGACTCTAGTAACCGCAAAACCGCTGCAAGAACCCAGTGTCGGGGGGTTCGACATTAATCTAAAAAAAATGGCTACAAACTTATTTATTCGAAAAAGTTCATTATAGTTCTGTTTCTGCTAGGCGTTTTATACCTCAGTCCCACCTACCTTTTTAAGCAGAGACAAAGTCCCGCACTACCAATGCATAGTTGTAGGTATTATAGATATAGGTATATATAAAAAAAATACAGGTAGGTACTTACTGACAGAGTTTTCCCAGAGCCAGTTTTGGCGATTCCCACAAGATCCCGTCCACTCAGAGCGATAGGCCAACCCTGCGCTTGGATAGATGTCGGTTCTGTGAAACCTTGACGCCTATAGGACATGTAATAGTTACATTTAAGTCGCTTAGCAAACACCAGTTTCTTCGGTCTATGCTATTGCAATAAAAAAAGTTTCTGCACAATCAAAAATTTTGCCACTGAGTATTTTTTGTACTTAAGAGAAAATGAATGACACTCCTTCCTAGCCACTTCCTGATTTTCCCCGGAAGAATTAATTTCATTACTAGAAATGGTTCAACAGCTGAATTCCACAGCGAAAACCAAATAGAGTAACTGTAGATACCAGATCAATTCAGGCTAAATGGTTTAAATAAGTCTTATTGGTCTGAAGTTTAGACTATAACAAAGGAGAAAGGTGGAATCCCGACTGGAAGCCAACCAACTGATAAGTACCCAAAACTTTTCTTAGCTACAAATGAAAACTTCAACTGAAAAGACACTCTAATATTTAACCAAGAAACGGCGAACTAGTTACGCATTTATGCATGTGCACTTACTTCATTTCCTTCATGACGCAGTCTGGAAATCCCGCTTCTTTGAAATACTTGATGGGATGAGGAATGCGTTTGCCCTTTAGAGTTATCTCGTTCTTTTCACGGAAGTCTTCAACATCGCTTTCAGATCTAAAAAGAGAAAATCCATGAACAGTCACGAAACCATCACTTTACTTTATCTAACAATTCTGTAATGTATTGGGATTCTCAAAGTAAGTTTTATGTGGCAGGCGTAATACTTATTCATTTCAGCAGCTCTATTACGGAACTTTTTATCACGCGTGATAACCGCGTGATAAACATTTGCAATGCTATTTTCCCTATGTTTTCGTGATAACTGCGTGATCACGCGTGAAAAAAAATCCATAGGTATTAGGGCTCCAGTTGGGTAAGAATGTATGTTGGTTTGTCTGAAGGGTATAAGGGATAGTTAACACTATTTAGCAGCACAGGACGCCGCCCTCACCATCTAGATTCAACTGCAGTATTACAGTTGAAATGGGAAGTAGGCAAATCACCAATTATTCTTACCTGTCATCAACATCAGGGTGAGGAGTGTAGAAATCCTTCTTGAAAGGTTCCAGGCGGGACATGTCCCATCGGGGCTTGGTGAGGCGAGACCCCAGCCCCTGACCCATGATGCCTCCACCGCCCCTCCGCCCGCGGTCCCTGCTGCGGCTGCGGCGGCGTACACCTCGGTTCTTTCGACCACCACGGTCACGGCGGCGCTCACGGGAACGAGAACGGCTCCGAGATCTAAATAAATTAAACAATAAAGGGCTTGATAATTGATAGTGGTTGCGCTTAATTTTAACCTTTTTCACGGACGCTCGTCTTATTCGCTGAGACAACTCCCTCAAAACTGACCAAATAACTTCTTATTCCAAATTCCATAATAATCGTTTCCCAGTTGAAATTGAAGAGAGATCGTTTGACGTAGGTATTACTACAAGATTATTGGAGATGCAAACTGAATGAGTCCTCATAATCTGGATGAATGTAGGTCTCCAAATGCCTTTCAGATTCCCTAATATAATGAAGGAAAGTGACAAGTTGGGGATTTACTTCAACTTTAATCCTTTCTCACCATATGGGTCATGAAGAAGTAAAAACAGATCAACTTTCACCGTGCTATCACCCACGGTCGGGCGCTAAGCAACTAAAACAAGCAGTTGTAGAAAATTCATTTCATTTTGCTCATTTTTACCTACCTACCTTCCCTAACGAGAGCTTCATTTCTCAGGATAGCGTTCACTGTATCAAAGCATTATGAGATCTCCTTACCTTCCATGCCGGCCCATGGTACCTCAAAATATATTTCTAGCTAATAAACCTCTATTACGATACTTTTAAAAATATAACCGTCGCGAAACTAAAAAGTTATTAAATTTAGAGCGTCAAATAATGCCCAAATGCAAAACAAGATGGAAGATAGTAAAAAATACAAACCACAGATACCTACCACAGATTACAACTTCTAACCTGCTTGTAGCTATGGTTTAGGGAAAAATACTTTAAAATTATTATTTTTAAAAATAATTTAAGTAATATTGAATATAAATATTTTGACTTTAAAGTTAAATATTGCAAATGATGGGATTTCATGTTTTGGTTTGGGTTGTTGTCTGCCTGCTATAAATAATGTAAATAACAACAAAAATGACGGAGCTTGGGGTTACTTTTGGTGAAGTTGCAGGTAATCTCCCTCCTTCTTTCGAAAGGTTACTTAAAAAATTAATGGAGCGAAAGGATGCCTCCATGAATGAGTACCTTTATCTTGCCGTACTATACAATGTTTTGGAAACCGGATTTATACTGTGTAACGATAAGTTTAACCACTTCGATACCATTGGCTTCAATGCACAAGCGTTAAAAATTTTGCAAGAAATGCCCTTACCAGAAATCTACACCACTTCGTCATCGGGAAATGCAGTTTCCTTTAGAGCTAACTTACGGATTGGAGCCCCCGGGTAAGTAATAGAACACTCCTTAGTACCGATCCATCAATCCATTGTAATGCATCGCTCCATGCACCGCCAGATTAAATGGAAAGCGCCACTATCTTTAGCTGCACTAGTGCAGTGAAAAATAACCACCTAATCACTGCCACTGTGTCGGTAAGGAACAACAAAAGAATATCCGTAAGGTAGGTAGTTCCGACCTGCCGTGGGCTTTTCTGAGCAGGCCAACCAACCGTACCATGTTCACCAGTCAAAACCTCCAATTTTCTTTTGGCTATCGTACTTACCTTGGGGGAAATCCAAAATTTCCATCCAGAAAATAGTATGATTGGTATGGACCCTTGTAACTTGCTCACCAGGTTTTGAATTGTATTTTGTAAGTACGAAAAACCTTCATATTTTTGGTTCTTGATTTATTGCAGGAACCCCGTGGTAACACTTATGGGAGAGCCAAGTTCCTGCTCTTTGTCTCAGTTCCTCATAGTAAATATGTTCTTAAAGCATCCTAGTTGCCTCATCTCGCGCTGCCTTAAAACCGCTGATTTTATTCACAAAAAGGCTGGAGCTTTTGTCTTTAAAGATAATGTCAAGTTGTCACTACTAGTTAAAGATGAAATAGCAGTACCAGTGAGAGGCACGCTTCTGCTATACCAGAACCCCGGCTGTGTTCCTCACTTGCAAAGGTTGCCTGAGCATGTATTCAAGATCATTATTCGAAATTTGCCAAGTTATTCAAAAGACAAACTGATAAAGGCTATGAAGACAAAATATACTTGAACTTCAAATAAGTAACTGTTCATTTCTTAATTCAGCACTCGGTACAAATCCAATTTTACGTTTCTCATACTATACTAGAAATTACTCTTAGGTCCCTACCAGTCGAGTCTCTGGGAGGTTGAGATCCAAAAATTAAGTAGGGACGTTAGAGACCGGTCTGTAGGTATGTTTTCTTCTTGTTCACTTGTTTGTTTCATCTTGAAAAAGCAGGTAGGTATGGGGGCGGTATATAACAGTTTCTCGTCTGAGCACGAGGACCTAAGTAACAGTCTTCTTGTACGCATTGTACTTTTACCAACTGCACTCCGAACTATCTTCCTTTTTGGGGGGGGGGGGGGGGGGGGTCAACAAAAATATCCCCGATCAGCCTGGCCTGTCCGGCCGTCTTGTAGGTTGGAATGCATGTGTTTGGTAGAGCGTCAGATTCTTGCTTTGTCACGTGTCATCCGCTTCGCTTCTCATGTCCAATTTAATGGTCAGCGGAAAATTGTTAATAAACTTTTTACTCCCTCAAAATAATGTCTTTCTAAATCATAAATAAGACAGGTTGAGAAGCTACACTGATAGATGGGGGGTACCTAGGTAACATTCGACCTCTCCATTCATCGGTGCAGTACGTACCTAGGTATACGTTCCATCGTCATGGCGAATAATATGGGACATCAGCCTAGATTATTTTAGGGATGATTTTAAGTGGTAGGTACCTATCGATTTCTGAATGTGAATTCCTGCTTTCCTACCTTCTGCTGCCAAGAGGGAGAATATGTTCGTATCTTACAATTATTCTTACCCCTGAAAATGGTTCAGTGTTACAGTGACTCGACTTCGAATATCTTAATTATAGGGACTAAATAATAGCAAGGTTTCACGGCTTTAAACTTCCCGTAAGCCTAACTTGCTCTTCCCTGTGCCTTACTGACCCAGGATCACGCGGTGTGCCCCCCCTAATGACCGTGTGCAGCGAACCTGACCCTGGAACAGTTGGGGAGGACTTTACCGTACGAGTGGCAGCCTTGCGTATCCACCCGAAACACGACTTCTTATCATCGGCACTCGACGTTGCCCTCCGGATAGAACTCTTTCCTGCGATTAGGCTCCGTTTGCTCCGCCAGCCAGAGCCAGAGCTCTTCGCCAGAAATGAAATACTTCTTAAACCTAAACTGGAATAATAGTAAATCCCAACATGACCTATTCAGTTTCCCACATCACAGATAAACCTACAAAACTTCTCTTATGCCCCCTGGATTACCTGTGAGCGCTATAAGAGCCCCCACACAAGATATCAGTAGAGAGTAGGTCCTACTTACCGTATTATAGGTAAACCAGATGAAACCTGGCTTCTTTAGACCTGCGTTGCGTTTTTCTGCTGAGGATATTAGTTCCCGTCGAAACTTAAAAGAGGAAGAGGACAAGGCGTCCATACATACCTATATTGGCTGCTACACGTATACGAGTACCTACCTCTAATTAAAGTACTGTTTGTACCCATCTATCCAGTTGTTCCTTAGGCAGGTTCATGGTAAGGGTAATTGCTAATTCGTTGACATCCTGCGGAAACCTGCGTAGGTACCTACATCCTACATGTTGAACGGTACTGGAAGAGGCCAGCTGGATGTAGAGACAATTAAAAATGGAAGGAATGTGTGCCGCAGTTGGCTGAATCGGTCATCGGGGTTCGCTAATGTTCTATAATAGTATTTATGCATCTCATGGAAATGAAATGGCATGCCCATGTCGCACCGCTATTCTCATTTCCCACGTCCCTCTCGTCCGCAAGGCTGCATGAGTGCCTGCATGCCCATGTCGGACGGTGACATTCCTCGGCAATCTGGACCATCAAACATCACAGTTTCTTCTCTCCACTTTGCGTAATTAGTGCTGACGGTAGACAACTCGAGACTGTGTTTGAGTTCCATAGAAGAATTCTACCTACTGAGGACCCCAAATTCGAATGTTTTGGAGATGGTGAAGGCGACAGAGCCCACCTATGCAGGTCACGTTAACCTACCTATCGCAGGTCAGAATCCTTCATCACAATGCTTTTCAGCTCGGGTATGGGGTGTACCGGCCTGCTCAATTGGTACCTACCTAGAGGTACCTCGCTACCTAGAGCTTTCAAGAAAACAGTATCTACAGTAGTTACGTCGATAACTTCCGTTTGGCAGATAGATATTATAGGTAGGATAGGATCCCGATAGGATCCCAACTTCAAGTTAGTGAAAGGGTGAAGGGTGTACATGTACCTAGGTAGGTAGGTACTTAGGTGGATGGTGATATCAGCAGTAGGTAGATATTTACCTACCATCAACCCACCTAATCCTACCATTCCCACTGAAAATCGTTCCCGGTGTAATATATTATAAGAAAGCTCCAATGAATGGACTTTCCGGCTCCTATAATAGCCTCATCGTGCAAACCAGTTGGCCGGTAGATGGTTATACTCCTCTGTGGTTATACCTATACGTAGATGGGTGGATTGGTAAATAGATATTAAACTTTTTAACTGGCGGTCGTTTGGGGTCCATGGGGTCCATGAGACAAAAAAAAAAGATAAGTTTTACCTATATACCTAACCATTACTTACATTAGGTAGTAGATAGGTAGGTATAAAGAGGCATGTAGGTATAGGTAAGTAGGTATTTCTTCGAAAATTAGCTATAACGCAAAAAAATATTACATTAGCCTCCAACTACAATAAAGCTCGCCGATGTACCATCTACCCTCTTCCTACTACAAGCATAGGTATATGTTTAGGTGAGTTTAATACGACTAAATCCCGGTTAAATTCGAATTTTATCATGGGAAATCAGCTTTTAACTACGGTTGAGCTTGATGGGAGAAATGCGTACCTATAAGTATAAGTATTGCATGTGAGGCTCTTCCTTCAAATTCATAAAATACTTCAGGTTAAAAAGTTATCATCTGTTCACATCCTTGAGTCAGCATGATTCTGGCTTGTAGTCGCACAGATATCCCCCGCAGAGTGTAGCGAATAGCGATGCCCCCCGTCCTGCTATCTATACACCCACCCCCGCAGCTAGCGTAACAGACGCCGTAACGCTCCTTTCCCGCCTAACGAACCGCAATATTGGATTGATTTCAAGTAGCAAAGAGATGATCAATAAAAGTTGAACTGGCAGAGGGGGACACCGTTATGCTATAGTTGCGGGCTACTGGAGCACCGTCTGTAGCATGGAGTTAGTGTTCACTGAGCTCTTCAGTCCTCAAATGGTCCCAGTCGCTCGTGGTACCTACCTGGAGGCAGCACGCGTGTTTCATTTCGCGGTCACATCGGAAGTTCTTTCGCGCCAAAGTCAATCCTAGAAGGTACACTTCAAGTATTATTTATCCCCGCTCATCTCCGAAATTGTATTCCACGGACTGGATATTCACAAGTGAGTACCTACCTCAGTAATTTTTATTTAAGTTTACATTGAAGTACCTACCTCAAAGGTACAAGTGGCATAATATCACACTGGTGCTTTTTTGCCGAAGCCAGGCAGGGGAGGGTCAAAGCCTATAGGGAGTGTTACATCCATACCATCAAAAGTGAGGAGCTTGTCTGTACCTACTGCAATTCCAACTTTGAACCCAGATATCTCTGGACAGGAGTTCGCCTTTTAGACCACTCGGACCCTGAGGTGGCACCTGTAGCCTGTAGGTCCTGTAATTACCTACTTGTTAATTAAGATATCTCACTCAGCATTATTCCTCCCATAGTGACAGACAAGGTGGCGGCAGATCCTGTTGGAATAACCTCTCACGGCATGACAACTGTCCATATTGGTGTTGCATGCACGGTCGTTGATATTACCGAGATCCTGGATTTAACAACCATGCCACAATCGATACCATTTCTCAGTTCTTGTTGCATTAATGAGATCCAGGCGTGCAGGCTGTTAATTAAATCATCTCTGTGCGTGGAATAGGATAAGCAGTTGCTCGTGCAGTAACGCATTACCGTTGTGTGGTGGCTATATGGGCCTATACGATGTAAAGTATAATATAGATAGGACATAGGTAATGTCGTGTCGTGCTGAACCTAACAACTGTTACAGGATATTCGCAAATAATACTTCAACCCCGTCCAGCAGCTCAGGTGTACATGTGTAACGTGTAAATATATACAAGTAGGTATATATCGTATATCGGATTATTCGCTGAATCCTTTTTACATCTTCACAACCAACTACTTAGGCGCCTGTGGCTGAGCTGACGTCAGCCCTCATGCATCTTAGGCAGGTTCATGTACCTATAGGATGGAGCCAACACAAAAATGGAAGCCCTAAAATTTCAAAAAGAACCCCCGAGAAAGAAACTTTTGCATGCACCGTTGCAGTTAGAAGAAGCTTGATTACTTCTGATTTGCTAATGGCGTGGAAACATGGAAACATGGAAACGCTTGAACAGAGACGAGATGGGAGGACTGGAACAGGTGGGGCGACAACGCTAAGTGCTCCAGAGTCCTGAGTCCCGAGATATTCCAGGAAATGGGAACGGTACTCCCCGTACTCTCCGTACTCACACAGGGCTGATAATATGGATATGATTTACTTGTCACCATCACTACAAACATTCGAAGGCAAATAGGTATATAGGGCGGTTCCCTACAGAGAACAGGAATATATCTACTATGAAAGAGACACCCATAAGTATTTCGCACGGAACAATTAAGAAGTTATAAGACTCACCTACTCCCAAAAATTTCCGGCCGAGGTTGTCCTGGGACCAGAGTCATGGGTCATGGCTGATAATTGCCTGCATGTACGTATAGGGGCTGTTGGGGATGTTGATGTTAAGTTCCTTCTTATGCTTGCACCCCCGACCAGTGAACTATGTATCTCGTACCTACCTGAATTATTTACCCATAAATAGCCGCATTCATTCGCACCAAAAAAAAAAGCTGACTAGCTACCTTCTTTGACCTCCATGTCCATGTCATCTGACAAGTCAGGGCTAGGACTACAGGGTCGGAACGAGGGGAGGAGGGGCAAAAGGGACAACTACCTCGCAGGGGTACCTATGGGGTACGGTACGCCACTGACTGTTGGCTAATTTGATTCAGTGGTACCCTGTAAACAAACAAAAAACCACTGGATTGGGATGTGGGTGAAAGGTGGGCTTTAAAAGGATGCACGGGTTCGTTTTGGGTCAACAGCAGAAGTGCATGTCTATTGGAATGCCCCTAGAATGAATTGTATCTGACCATTTCTGAAGGCACTGTAATCAAATATTCATCCTTGAGTGACTATAGGGGGCAATCGAATCAAGGTGCCAGGAATCTCCTCCCTATCTTGCTTTCTCCCAGGCTCCACATTGTTTCCCTGATGGCTGTACGCAACCTACTGCCTATAGTTAGCTACAAGTGTGCCCTACATTTCTTCCCTCTAATTGGGAAAATTGGCGTATGATTGTGCGACATCTGCCTCGCACAGCGGAGATGACTGTACCGTACAATGGCAAGACGCTTTACTTTGTTCGCTCTTTCGAACCAAAGAGAGAGAATTCAACTGAACTTGCCGAAGTGAACCTAACCAACCCGATACCTACTGTTCACTGAAACTCTTCCAGAGCTACTTTATAATTTCCATTGTGTCTTCACCAGCCACAGTCACTAGCGCGATCCTGCCTCTTATAACAGATAACAGATTGCCCTTGTCATATTGTCAATGTCTGGCTGGTAAGCAGGATGAGCCAGGTTCAAATACCAGTCCGCTACACAATGTTCCCTTGGTAAATTGATACCAACTGGGTAGGTATCGTACGGCCAGCCTGAAATGCCTGGCCCGAGGGCATTCTGCACTGTTTTACCTTACACAGAATGCCCTCGGGCCAGGCATTTCAGGCTGGCCGTACAATATATTAGGAAAACAAGTAGGTATGTGAATATTTCTTCCTTTCTTACAAGGTAAGGAACGAATAAGTATCTACCTAATAGTTGGCATACACTGGCGATACCTACCTACCATTTTCATATATAACTCTCCTCATGTGCAAGTGCCCCGTTCGTCCCAGTTCTGTTAACTGGTTGGTCGCGGTAAGTATGCTGGTACCATTATTTTCCTTCGAGCGATAAACATTTTTCCTTCTCTCGTAATGTCACAACTAGACAACAACAGAACGGCTTCGACACCTCTCTCTAAGCTTTCTCTTTTCTCTCCACATATTCCTCCATCAACCATTGCCTATTGCCAGCCACTGCCATTTCTACGGATCAAATTTGCCAACTTAGCGGTTGAGGAAAAATCTGAATAATATTTCGTCCCAGTACCCTATGCCCAACTATCGTGCATGGGCAACACCATCACTCAGGATTACAATCTACTTCCCCGAATACCTCAGTGGTCCCCCGCATATTTAGCTACCAACTTATCACTCCTCCTGGAATCTCGAGAGGGCATTGGTGGATAGTCTGTGTCGACAAGTGGTCAAGAACTTCAACAAAACAAAAGAGCAGTACCGGTGCTTGTGACCCTACTCGGTGGATTGCTTGACCGAGTAATTGGTTAATTGTTGGACATGGTGTTTTTGCCGTGCTTACGGGGCCCCCAGTGCCCCACTTCCCCTGCCGTGGCGGCTGGACAAAGCGTGTCGTGTCTTTAAGGACTTCGTGCCACGGTTTTTCACCGAGTTCCGTGAAGGAAAACAATTTTCTTCTTGACGTTGGCAGTCAGCCATTGTTGTCCGCACGTAATACTACTGAGGAATTAGCACGATCCGCTTCACCTCAGTTGGTCGCTACCGACTTCCTCCACCTCCTGAGTACATAACTAAGGGGGGCTTGGAGTTCAATATTAGCCGGGAAAACGTAGCGGCACATCAAATTCCCAATGCAGGGGGACGAGGAAACATCCCCATTCTCCCAACCAATGAAAATCTTAATCTCCCCTCACTCATGTACTGTGCGTCATCGATAAACAGATAATCGTGCAAGCTTGGGTTGGGTAAACAGACTTAGGTATGCTAATAACTAGGGTTCGGATTGTTAGGTTGCTTAAAACCGAGAAATAGGTTGCTCAAAAACGCAAAATAGGTTGCTGAAAATAGGTTCCTTAAAATCCAATTTTACCTAGTGCTTAACTACTAAGGTTAGGTTTCTAATAAAAATTATAGGTAGGTAAGAGCAAAAAAGGAAGAATTTTCACATTTGGTTTTATTGCACGACCAAAACTTTTTCCAGATTTTCATTTTTTTTTTTTTTTTTTTTTTTAAACGCGCGTAATAGGCGCGGATGTTTTTGACCGAAGCCGAAGTAGAGTACGCCGAAGCCGAAATATGAGTGGGCCGAAGCCAGTTTTTGGTGTGGGCCGAGGCCAATACATCCATGTCGGAAGCGGAAAATGTTTCCGTTCCGCCGGGATTTTCCAGATTTTCCACCTTAAAATTACGTCGCATCTCTGTCAAAGTTCTTTTAAGTGCAAAGAGACTTCTTTCTACGTCACACGAAACGATAGGCAGAAATTTGAGGGAGGCAACTTCGGTAGATAGGGGAAAGATCGGGCCAGGCCCGTATCCAGAAAGCGCGGGTCATTGGGGGGGGGTTCGGGGTAATTGGGGGGTTTTAGCCTATATTTTTTTTTTGCTTCACGTCGGCATTACCATGTTAATTTTCTTTCATGGAGGGGGGAGTTAACCCCTTAGGTAACCCCCCCGTGGATACGGCTATGGATCGAGCAAACGTTTTTTTTTTCTGCACTTTTTCCTTCTAATATCTCCGCAGCTTCTCGGGCTGAGGCCCAGCCTGGGCAGCCTGGGTTTCTTTTTAGGGCTACCGCAAGCTTGGTGCATCTGGCGTGTCCTGTGGCTCTGCGCATAGGCACGTAGCATGTACACAGGTCACAGGCATAAGGGTAGTTGGTATAAAAATAGAGTACATACCTACTTACCTGGTCTGCGAGGAAGTAATGGGGAGAAACCTCGACTATCAACGAACCTAAGAAAATATATTTCTAATGGTGAAGTTAATGTAGTCTACGGGCTTCTTAGAAAAAATAAGTCTACAAACTGATTTTATTTTCGTCTGGAAAGATTCTTTTGAAGCGAGCGTATTGTAAGACAGACACGTGTCCATAAGTACTGTTATCTGCAGAATAGGGTTAATTAGGCCGTCAACCAGCAAAATAGGATTTTTTAGTACTTTCAAAGCTGAAATAGGATTTTTTAGTACTTTCAAAGCTGAAATAGGACATTATAGGTCTCGATAAGATTTGGTGTGTGGGGTCGTGGAGGTCCAAAACGCCTAAATACAAAATTTGGCTGAAATCAAACGTAAGGAGAAGAA